>CM075871.1:26363850-26963850 GCA_038021265.1 Cyprinella venusta
TAACACTGTCGTTTTTGGCCGAAATTTTGACCCCCTCCGATCTTCTTGAAACTCTGGATTCTGACAGAGGGCCACGAGACTTCGACCAGCGCGCAAAAATGGAGGCTCTAGACCCTTCCAGAGCCGAGATATCGGATGTCAAAGTTTTGACCCGAAAAAAAAAACATAAGGGGTAACACTGTCGTTTTTGGCCGAAATTTTGACCCCCTCCGATCTTCTTGAAACTCTGGATTCTGACAGAGGGCCACGAGACTTCGACCAGCGCGCAAAAATGGAGGCTCTAGACCCTTCCAGAGCCGAGATATCGGATGTCAAAGTTTTGACCTGAAAAAAAAAAACATGAGGGGTAACACTGTCGTTTTTGGCCGAAATTTTGACCCCCTCCGATCTTCTTGAAATTCTGGATTCTGACAGAGGGCCACGAGACTTCGACCAGCGCGCAAAAATGAAGGCTCTAGACCCTTCCAGAGCCGAGATATCGGATGTCAAAGTTTTGACCTGAAAAAAAAACATAAGGGGTAACACTTTCGTTTTTGGCCGAAATTTTGACCCCCTCCGATCTTCTTGAAACTCTGGATTCTGACAGAGGGCCACGAGACTTCGACCAGCGCGGAAAAATGGAGGCTCTAGACCCTTCCAGAGCCGAGATATCGGATGTCAAAGTTTTGACCCGAAAAAAAAAAAACATAAGGGGTAACACTGTCGTTTTTGGCCGAAATTTTGACCTTCTCCGATCTTCTTGAAACTCTGGATTCTGACAGAGGGCCACGAGACTTCGACCAGCACGCAAAAATGGAGGCTCTAGACCCTTCCAGAGCCGAGATATCGGATGTAAAAGTTTTGACCTGAAAAAAAAAAACATAAGGGGTAACACTGTCGTTTTTGGCCGAAATTTTGACCCCCTCCGATCTTCTTGAAACTCTGGATTCTGACAGAGGGCCACGAGACTTCGACCAGTGCGCAAAAATGGAGGCTCTAGACCCTTCCAGAGCCGAGATATCGGATGTCAAAGTTTTGACCTGAAAAAAAAACATAAGGGGTAACACTGTCGTTTTTGGCCAAAATTTTGACCCCCTCCGATCTTCTTGAAACTCTGGATTCTGACAGAGGGCCACGAGACTTCGACCAGCGCGCAAAAATGGAGGCTCTAGACCCTTCCAGAGCCGAGATATCGGATGTCAAAGTTTTGACCTGAAAAAAAAAACATAAGGGGTAACACTGTCGTTTTTGGCCGAAATTTTGACCCCCTCCGATCTTCTTGAAACTCTGGATTCTGACAGAGGGCCACGAGACTTCGACCAGCGCGCAAAAATGGAGGCTCTAGACCCTTCCAGAGCCGAGATATCGGATGTCAAAGTTTTGACCTGAAAAAAAACATAAGGGGTAACACTGTCGTTTTTGGCCGAAATTTTGACCCTCTCCGATCTTCTAGAAACTCTGGATTCTGACAGAGGGCCACGAGACTTCGACCAGCGCGCAAAAATGGAGGCTCTAGACCCTTCCAGAGCCGAGATATCGGATGTCAAAGTTTTGACCTGAAAAAAAAAACATAAGGGGTAACACTGTCGTTTTTGGCCGAAATTTTGACCCCCTCCGATCTTCTTGAAACTCTGGATTCTGACAGAGGGCCACGAGACTTCGACCAGCGTTCAAAAATGGAGGCTCTAGACCCTTCCAGCGCCGAGATATCGGATGTCAAAGTTTTGACCCAAAAAAAAAAACATAAGGGGTAACACTGTCGTTTTTGGCCGAAATTTTGACCCTCTCCGATCTTCTTGAAACTCTGGATTCTGACAGAGGGCCACGAGACTTCGACCAGCGCGCAAAAATGGAGGCTCTAGACCCTTCCAGAGCCGAGATATCGGATGTCAAAGTTTTGACCTGAAAAAAAAACATAAGGGGTAACACTGTCGTTTTTGGCCGAAATTTTGACCCCCTCCGATCTTCTTGAAACTCTGGATTCTGACAGAGGGCCACGAGACTTCGACCAGCGCGCAAAAATGGAGGCTCTAGACCCTTCCAGAGCCGAGATATCGGATGTCAAAGTTTTGACCCAAAAAAAAAAAAACATTAGGGGTAACACTGTCGTTTTTGGCCGAAATTTTGACCCTCTCCGATCTTCTTGAAACTCTGGATTCTGACAGAGGGCCACGAGACTTCGACCAGCGCGCAAAAATGGAGGCTCTAGACCCTTCCAGAGCCGAGATATCGGATGTCAAAGTTTTGACCTGAAAAAAAGACATAAGGGGTAACACTGTCGTTTTTGGCCGAAATTTTGACCCCCTCCGATCTTCTTGAAACTCTGGATTCTGACAGAGGGCCACGAGACTTCGACCAGCGCGCAAAAATGGAGGCTCTAGACCCTTCCAGAGCCGAGATATCGGATGTCAAAGTTTTGACCTGAAAAAAAAAACATAAGGGGTAACACTGTTGTTTTTGGCCGAAATTTTGACCCCCTCCGATCTTCTTGAAACTCTGGATTCTGACAGAGGGCCACGAGACTTCGACCAGCGCGCAAAAATGGAGGCTCTAGACCCTTCCAGAGCCGAGATATCGGATGTCAAAGTTTTGACCTGAAAAAAAAAAACATAAGGGGTAACACTGTCGTTTTTGGCCGAAATTTTGACCCCCTCCGATCTTCTTGAAACTCTGGATTCTGACAGAGGGCCACGAGACTTCGACCAGCGCGCAAAAATGGAGGCTCTAGACCCTTCCAGAGCCGAGATATCGGATGTCAAAGTTTTGACCTGAAAAAAAAAACATAAGGGGTAACACTGTCGTTTTTGGCCGAAATTTTGACCCCCTCCGATCTTCTTGAAACTCTGGATTCTGACAGAGGGCCACGAGACTTCGACCAGCGCGCAAAAATGGAGGCTCTAGACCCTTCCAGAGCCGAGATATCGGATGTCAAAGTTTTGACCTGAAAAAAAAAAACATAAGGGGTAACACTGTCGTTTTTGGCCGAAATTTTGACCCCCTCCGATCTTCTTGAAACTCTGGATTCTGACAGAGGGCCACGAGACTTCGACCAGCGCGCAAAAATTGAGGCTCTAGACCCTTCCAGCGCCGAGATATCGGATGTCAAAGTTTTGACCCCAAAAAAAAAAAAACATAAGGGGTAACACTGTCGTTTTTGGCCGAAATTTTTACCCTCTCCGATCTTCTTGAAACTCTGGATTCTGACAGAGGGCCACGAGACTTCGACCAGTGCGCAAAAATGGAGGCTCTAGACCCTTCCAGAGCCGAGATATCGGATGTCAAAGTTTTGACCTGAAAAAAAACATAAGGGGTAACACTGTCGTTTTTGGCCGAAATTTTGACCCCCTCCGATCTTCTTGAAACTCTTGATTCTGACAGAGGGCCACGAGACCTCGACCAGCGCGCAAAAATGGAGGCTCTAGACCCTTCCAGAGCCGAGATATCGGATGTCAAAGTTTTGACCCCAAAAAAAAAACATAAGGGGTAACACTGTCGTTTTTGGCCGAAATTTTGACCCTCTCCGATCTTCTTGAAACTCTGGATTCTGACAGAGGGCCACGAGACTTCGACCAGCGCGCAAAAATGGAGGCTCTAGACCCTTCCAGAGCCGAGATATCGGATGTCAAAGTTTTGACCTGAAAAAAAAACATAAGGGGTAACACTGTCGTTTTTGGCCGAAATTTTGACCCCCTCCGATCTTCTTGAAACTCTGGATTCTGACAGAGGGCCACGAGACTTCGACCAGCGCGCAAAAATGGAGGCTCTAGACCCTTCCAGAGCCGAGATATCGGATGTCAAAGTTTTGACCTGAAAAAAAAACATAAGGGGTAACACTGTCGTTTTTGGCCGAAATTTTGACCCCCTCCGATCTTCTTGAAACTCTGGATTCTGACAGAGGGCCACGAGACTTCGACCAGCGCGCAAAAATTGAGGCTCTAGACCCTTCCAGAGCCTAGATATCGGATGTCAAAGTTTTGACCTGAAAAAAAAAACATAAGGGGTAACACTGTCGTTTTGGCCGAAATTTTGACCCCCTCCGATCTTCTTGAAACTCTGGATTCTGACAGAGGGCCACGAGACTTCGACCAGCGCGCAAAAATGGAGGCTCTAGACCCTTCCAGAGCTGAGATATCGGATGTCAAAGTTTTGACCCGAAAAAAAAAAAACATAAGGGGTAACACTGTCGTTTTTGGCAAAAATGTTGACCCTCTCCGATCTTCTTGAAACTCTGGATTCTGACAGAGGGCCACGAGACTTCGACCAGCGCGCAAAAATGGAGGCTCTAGACCCTTCCAGAGCCGAGATATCGGATGTCAAAGTTTTGACCTGAAAAAAAGACATAAGGGGTAACACTGTCGTTTTTGGCCGAAATTTTGACCCCCTCCGATCTTCTTGAAACTCTGGATTCTGACAGAGGGCCACGAGACTTCGACCAGCGCGCAAAAATGGAGGCTCTAGACCCTTCCAGAGCCGAGATATCGGATGTCAAAGTTTTGACCTGAAAAAAAAACATAAGGGGTAACACTGTTGTTTTTGGCCGAAATTTTGACCCCCTCCGATCTTCTTGAAACTCTGGATTCTGACAGAGGGCCACGAGACTTCGACCAGCGCGCAAAAATGGAGGCTCTAGACCCTTCCAGAGCCGAGATATCGGATGTCAAAGTTTTGACCCAAAAAAAAAAACATAAGGGGTAACACTGTCGTTTTTGGCCGAAATTTTGACCCTCTCCGATCTTCTTGAAACTCTGGATTCTGACAGAGGGCCACGAGACTTCGACCAGCGCGCAAAAATGGAGGCTCTAGACCCTTCCAGAGCCGAGATATCGGATGTCAAAGTTTTGACCTGAAAAAAAAACATAAGGGGTAACACTGTCGTTTTTGGCCGAAATTTTGACCCCCTCCGATCTTCTTGAAACTCTGGATTCTGACAGAGGGCCACGAGACTTCGACCAGCGCGCAAAAATGGAGGCTCTAGACCCTTCCAGAGCCGAGATATCGGATGTCAAAGTTTTGACCTGAAAAAAAAAACATAAGGGGTAACACTGTCGTTTTTGGCCGAAATTTTGACCCCCTCCGATCTTCTTGAAACTCTGGATTCTGACAGAGGGCCACGAGACTTCGACCAGCGCGCAAAAATTGAGGCTCTAGACCCTTCCAGAGCCTAGATATCGGATGTCAAAGTTTTGACCTGAAAAAAAAACATAAGGGGTAACACTGTCGTTTTGGCCGAAATTTTGACCCCCTCCGATCTTCTTGAAACTCTGGATTCTGACAGAGGGCCACGAGACTTCGACCAGCGCGCAAAAATGGAGGCTCTAGACCCTTCCAGAGCTGAGATATCGGATGTCAAAGTTTTGACCCGAAAAAAAAAACATAAGGGGTAACACTGTCGTTTTTGGCCGAAATTTTGACCCCCTCCGATCTTCTTGAAACTCTGGATTCTGACAGAGGGCCACGAGACTTCGACCAGCGCGCAAAAATTGAGGCTCTAGACCCTTCCAGCGCCGAGATATCGGATGTCAAAGTTTTGACCCCCCCAAAAAAACATAAGGGGTAACACTGTCGTTTTTGGCCGAAATTTTGACCATCTCCGATCTTCTTGAAACTCTGGATTCTGACAGAGGGCCACGAGACTTCGACCAGTGCGCAAAAATGGAGGCTCTAGACCCTTCCAGAGCCGAGATATCGGATGTCAAAGTTTTGACCTGAAAAAAAAACATAAGGGGTAACACTGTCGTTTTTGGCCGAAATTTTGACCCCCTCCGATCTTCTTGAAACTCTGGATTCTGACAGAGGGCCACGAGACTTCGACCAGCGCGCAAAAATGGAGGCTCTAGACCCTTCCAGAGCCGAGATATCGGATGTCAAAGTTTTGACCCCAAAAAAAAAAAAACATAAGGGGTAACACTGTTGTTTTTGGCCGAAATTTTGACCCCCTCCGATCTTCTTGAAACTCTGGATTCTGACAGAGGGCCACGAGACTTCGACCAGCGCGCAAAAATGGAGGCTCTAGACCCTTCCAGAGCCGAGATATCGGATGTCAAAGTTTTGACCCAAAAAAAAAAACATAAGGGGTAACACTGTCGTTTTTGGCCGAAATTTTGACCCTCTCCGATCTTCTTGAAACTCTGGATTCTGACAGAGGGCCACGAGACTTCGACCAGCGCGCAAAAATGGAGGCTCTAGACCCTTCCAGAGCCGAGATATCGGATGTCAAAGTTTTGACCTGAAAAAAAAACATAAGGGGTAACACTGTCGTTTTTGGCCGAAATTTTGACCCCCTCCGATCTTCTTGAAACTCTGGATTCTGACAGAGGGCCACGAGACTTCGACCAGCGCGCAAAAATGGAGGCTCTAGACCCTTCCAGAGCCGAGATATCGGATGTCAAAGTTTTGACCTGAAAAAAAAAACATAAGGGGTAACACTGTCGTTTTTGGCCGAAATTTTGACCCCCTCCGATCTTCTTGAAACTCTGGATTCTGACAGAGGGCCACGAGACTTCGACCAGCGCGCAAAAATGGAGGCTCTAGACCCTTCCAGAGCCGAGATATCGGATGTCAAAGTTTTGACCTGAAAAAAAAACATAAGGGGTAACACTGTCGTTTTGGCCGAAATTTTGACCCCCTCCGATCTTCTTGAAACTCTGGATTCTGACAGAGGGCCACGAGACTTCGACCAGCGCGCAAAAATTGAGGCTCTAGACCCTTCCAGAGCCTAGATATCGGATGTCAAAGTTTTGACCTGAAAAAAAAAACATAAGGGGTAACACTGTCGTTTTTGGCCGAAATTTTGACCCCCTCCGATCTTCTTGAAACTCTGGATTCTGACAGAGGGCCACGAGACTTTGACCAGCGCGCAAAAATTGAGGCTCTAGACCCTTCCAGAGCCGAGATATCGGATGTCAAAGTTTTGACCCCAAAAAAAAAAAAACATAAGGGGTAACACTGTCGTTTTTGGCCGAAATTTTGACCCTCTCCGATCTTCTTGAAACTCTGGATTCTGACAGAGGGCCACGAGACTTCGACCAGCGCGCAAAAATGGAGGCTCTAGACCCTTCCAGAGCCGAGATATCGGATGTCAAAGTTTTGACCTGAAAAAAAAAACATAAGGGGTAACACTGTCGTTTTTGGCCGAAATTTTGACCCCCTCCGATCTTCTTGAAACTCTGGATTCTGACAGAGGGCCACGAGACTTCGACCAGCGCGCAAAAATGGAGGCTCTAGACCCTTCCAGAGCCGAGATATCGGATGTCAAAGTTTTGACCTGAAAAAAAAACATAAGGGGTAACACTGTTGTTTTTGGCCGAAATTTTGACCCCCTCCGATCTTCTTGAAACTCTGGATTCTGACAGAGGGCCACGAGACTTCGACCAGCGCGCAAAAATGGAGGCTCTAGACCCTTCCAGAGCCGAGATATCGGATGTCAAAGTTTTGACCCAAAAAAAAAAACATAAGGGGTAACACTGTCGTTTTTGGCCGAAATTTTGACCCTCTCCGATCTTCTTGAAACTCTGGATTCTGACAGAGGGCCACGAGACTTCGACCAGCGCGCAAAAATGGAGGCTCTAGACCCTTCCAGAGCCGAGATATCGGATGTCAAAGTTTTGACCTGAAAAAAAAACATAAGGGGTAACACTGTCGTTTTTGGCCGAAATTTTGACCCCCTCCGATCTTCTTGAAACTCTGGATTCTGACAGAGGGCCACGAGACTTCGACCAGCGCGCAAAAATGGAGGCTCTAGACCCTTCCAGAGCCGAGATATCGGATGTCAAAGTTTTGACCTGAAAAAAAAAACATAAGGGGTAACACTGTCGTTTTTGGCCGAAATTTTGACCCCCTCCGATCTTCTTGAAACTCTGGATTCTGACAGAGGGCCACGAGACTTCGACCAGCGCGCAAAAATTGAGGCTCTAGACCCTTCCAGAGCCTAGATATCGGATGTCAAAGTTTTGACCTGAAAAAAAACATAAGGGGTAACACTGTCGTTTTGGCCGAAATTTTGACCCCCTCCGATCTTCTTGAAACTCTGGATTCTGACAGAGGGCCACGAGACTTCGACCAGCGCGCAAAAATGGAGGCTCTAGACCCTTCCAGAGCTGAGATATCGGATGTCAAAGTTTTGACCCGAAAAAAAAAACATAAGGGGTAACACTGTCGTTTTTGGCCGAAATTTTGACCCCCTCCGATCTTCTTGAAACTCTGGATTCTGACAGAGGGCCACGAGACTTCGACCAGCGCGCAAAAATTGAGGCTCTAGACCCTTCCAGCGCCGAGATATCGGATGTCAAAGTTTTGACCCCCCCAAAAAAACATAAGGGGTAACACTGTCGTTTTTGGCCGAAATTTTGACCATCTCCGATCTTCTTGAAACTCTGGATTCTGACAGAGGGCCACGAGACTTCGACCAGTGCGCAAAAATGGAGGCTCTAGACCCTTCCAGAGCCGAGATATCGGATGTCAAAGTTTTGACCTGAAAAAAAAACATAAGGGGTAACACTGTCGTTTTTGGCCGAAATTTTGACCCCCTCCGATCTTCTTGAAACTCTGGATTCTGACAGAGGGCCACGAGACTTCGACCAGCGCGCAAAAATGGAGGCTCTAGACCCTTCCAGAGCCGAGATATCGGATGTCAAAGTTTTGACCCCAAAAAAAAACATAAGGGGTAACACTGTCGTTTTTGGCCGAAATTTTGACCCTCTCCGATCTTCTTGAAACTCTGGATTCTGACAGAGGGCCACGAGACTTCGACCAGCGCACAAAAATGGAGGCTCTAGACCCTTCCAGAGCCGAGATATCGGATGTCAAAGTTTTGACCTGAAAAAAAAAACATAAGGGGTAACACTGTCGTTTTTGGCCGAAATTTTGACCCCCTCCGATCTTCTTGAAACTCTGGATTCTGACAGAGGGCCACGAGACTTCGACCAGAGCACAAAAATGGAGGCTCTAGACCCTTCCAGAGCCGAGATATCGGATGTCAAAGTTTTGACCTGAAAAAAAAAAACATAAGGGGTAACACTGTCGTTTTTGGCCGAAATTTTGACCCCCTCCGATCTTCTTGAAACTCTGGATTCTGACAGAGGGCCACGAGACTTCGACCAGCGCGCAAAAATTGAGGCTCTAGACCCTTCCAGCGCCGAGATATCGGATGTCAAAGTTTTGACCCCCAAAAAAAAAACATAAGGGGTAACACTGTCGTTTTTGGCCGAAATTTTGACCCTCTCCGATCTTCTTGAAACTCTGGATTCTGACAGAGGGCCACGAGACTTCGACCAGTGCGCAAAAATGGAGGCTCTAGACCCTTCCAGAGCCGAGATATCGGATGTCAAAGTTTTGACCTGAAAAAAAAACATAAGGGGTAACACTGTCGTTTTTGGCCGAAATTTTGACCCCCTCCGATCTTCTTGAAACTCTGGATTCTGACAGAGGGCCACGAGACTTCGACCAGCGCGCAAAAATGGAGGCTCTAGACCCTTCCAGAGCCGAGATATCGGATGTCAAAGTTTTGACCCAAAAAAAAAAAACATAAGGGGTAACACTGTCGTTTTTGGCCGAAATTTTGACCCTCTCCGATCTTCTTGAAACTCTGGATTCTGACAGAGGGCCACGAGACTTAGACCAGCGCGCAAAAATGGAGGCTCTAGACCCTTCCAGAGCCGAGATATCGGATGTCAAAGTTTTGACCTGAAAAAAAAAACATAAGGGGTAACACTGTCGTTTTTGGCCGAAATTTTGACCCCCTCCGATCTTCTTGAAACTCTGGATTCTGACAGAGGGCCACGAGACTTCGACCAGCGCGCAAAAATTGAGGCTCTAGACCCTTCCAGCGCCGAGATATCGGATGTCAAAGTTTTGACCTGAAAAAAAAAAACATAAGGGGTAACACTGTCGTTTTTGGCCGAAATTTTGACCCTCTCCGATCTTCTTGAAACTCTGGATTCTGACAGAGGGCCACGAGACTTCGACCAGCGCGCAAAAATGGAGGCTCTAGACCCTTCCAGAGCCGAGATATCGGATGTCAAAGTTTTGACCTGAAAAAAAAAACATAAGGGGTAACACTGTCGTTTTTGGCCGAAATTTTGACCCCCTCCGATCTTCTTGAAACTCTGGATTCTGACAGAGGGCCACGAGACTTCGACCAGCGCGCAAAAATGGAGGCTCTAGACCCTTCCAGAGCCGAGATATCGGATGTCAAAGTTTTGACCTGAAAAAAAAAACATAAGGGGTAACACTGTCGTTTTTGGCCGAAATTTTGACCCCCTCCGATCTTCTTGAAACTCTGGATTCTGACAGAGGGCCACGAGACTTCGACCAGCGCGCAAAAATTGAGGCTCTAGACCCTTCCAGCGCCGAGATATCGGATGTCAAAGTTTTGACCCCCCCAAAAAAACATAAGGGGTAACACTGTCGTTTTTGGCCGAAATTTTGACCCTCTCCGATCTTCTTGAAACTCTGGATTCTGACAGAGGGCCACGAGACTTCGACCAGTGCGCAAAAATGGAGGCTCTAGACCCTTCCAGAGCCGAGATATCGGATGTCAAAGTTTTGACCTGAAAATAAAAACATAAGGGGTAACACTGTCGTTTTTGGCCGAAATTTTGACCCCCTCCGATCTTCTTGAAACTCTGGATTCTGACAGAGGGCCACGAGACTTCGACCAGCGCGCAAAAATGGAGGCTCTAGACCCTTCCAGAGCCGAGATATCGGATGTCAAAGTTTTGACCCAAAAAAAAAACATAAGGGGTAACACTGTCGTTTTTGGCCGAAATTTTGACCCTCTCCGATCTTCTTGAAACTCTGGATTCTGACAGAGGGCCACGAGACTTCGACCAGCGCGCAAAAATGGAGGCTCTAGACCCTTCCAGAGCCGAGATATCGGATGTCAAAGTTTTGACCCAAAAAAAAAAACATAAGGGGTAACACTGTCGTTTTTGGCCGAAATTTTGACCCTCTCCGATCTTCTTGAAACCCTGGATTCTGACAGAGGGCCACGAGACTTCGACCAGCGCGCAAAAATGGAGGCTCTAGACCCTTCCAGAGCCGAGATATCGGATGTCAAAGTTTTGACCTGAAAAAAAAACATAAGGGGTAACACTGTCGTTTTTGGCCGAAATTTTGACCCCCTCCGATCTTCTTGAAACTCTGGATTCTGACAGAGGGCCACGAGACTTCGACCAGTGCGCAAAAATGGAGGCTCTAGACCCTTCCAGAGCCGAGATATCGGATGTCAAAGTTTTGACCTGAAAAAAAAACATAAGGGGTAACACTGTCGTTTTTGGCCGAAATTTTGACCCCCTCCGATCTTCTTGAAACTCTGGATTCTGACAGAGGGCCACGAGACTTCGACCAGCGCGCAAAAATGGAGGCTCTAGACCCTTCCAGAGCCGAGATATCGGATGTCAAAGTTTTGACCCAAAAAAAAAACATAAGGGGTAACACTGTCGTTTTTGGCCGAAATTTTGACCCTCTCCGATCTTCTTGAAACTCTGGATTCTGACAGAGGGCCACGAGACTTAGACCAGCGCGCAAAAATGGAGGCTCTAGACCCTTCCAGAGCCGAGATATCGGATGTCAAAGTTTTGACCTGAAAAAAAAAACATAAGGGGTAACACTGTCGTTTTTGGCCGAAATTTTGACCCCCTCCGATCTTCTTGAAACTCTGGATTCTGACAGAGGGCCACGAGACTTCGACCAGCACGCAAAAATTGAGGCTCTAGACCCTTCCAGCGCCGAGATATCGGATGTCAAAGTTTTGACCCCAAAAAAAAAACATAAGGGGTAACACTGTCGTTTTTGGCCGAAATTTTGACCCTCTCCGATCTTCTTGAAACTCTGGATTCTGACAGAGGGCCACGAGACTTCGACCAGTGCGCAAAAATGGAGGCTCTAGACCCTTCCAGAGCCGAGATATCGGATGTCAAAGTTTTGACCTGAAAAAAAAACATAAGGGGTAACACTGTCGTTTTTGGCCGAAATTTTGACCCCCTCCGATCTTCTTGAAACTCTGGATTCTGACAGAGGGCCACGAGACTTCGACCAGCGCGCAAAAATGGAGGCTCTAGACCCTTCCAGAGCCGAGATATCGGATGTCAAAGTTTTGACCCAAAAAAAAAACATAAGGGGTAACACTGTCGTTTTTGGCCGAAATTTTGACCCTCTCCGATCTTCTTGAAACTCTGGATTCTGACAGAGGGCCACGAGACTTAGACCAGCGCGCAAAAATGGAGGCTCTAGACCCTTCCAGAGCCGAGATATCGGATGTCAAAGTTTTGACCTGAAAAAAAAAACATAAGGGGTAACACTGTCATTTTTGGCCGAAATTTTGACCCCCTCCGATCTTCTTGAAACTCTGGATTCTGACAGAGGGCCACGAGACTTCGACCAGCGCGCAAAAATTGAGGCTCTAGACCCTTCCAGCGCCGAGATATCGGATGTCAAAGTTTTGACCCCAAAAAAAAAAACATAAGGGGTAACACTGTCGTTTTTGGCCGAAATTTTGACCCTCTCCAATCTTCTTGAAACTCTGGATTCTGACAGAGGGCCACGAGACTTCGACCAGTGCGCAAAAATGGAGGCTCTAGACCCTTCCAGAGCCGAGATATCGGATGTCAAAGTTTTGACCTGAAAAAAAAACATAAGGGGTAACACTGTCGTTTTTGGCCGAAATTTTGACCCCCTCCGATCTTCTTGAAACTCTGGATTCTGACAGAGGGCCACGAGACTTCGACCAGCGCGCAAAAATGGAGGCTCTAGACCCTTCCAGAGCCGAGATATCGGATGTCAAAGTTTTGACCCAAAAAAAAAAACATAAGGGGTAACACTGTCGTTTTTGGCCGAAATTTTGACCCTCTCCGATCTTCTTGAAACTCTGGATTCTGACAGAGGGCCACGAGACTTAGACCAGCGCGCAAAAATGGAGGCTCTAGACCCTTCCAGAGCCGAGATATCGGATGTCAAAGTTTTGACCTGAAAAAAAAACATAAGGGGTAACACTGTCGTTTTTGGCCGAAATTTTGACCCCCTCCGATCTTCTTGAAACTCTGGATTCTGACAGAGGGCCACGAGACTTCGACCAGCGCGCAAAAATGGAGGCTCTAGACCCTTCCAGAGCCGAGATATCGGATGTCAAAGTTTTGACCTGAAAAAAAAAACATAAGGGGTAACACTGTCGTTTTTGGCCGAAATTTTGACCCCCTCCGATCTTCTTGAAACTCTGGATTCTGACAGAGGGCCACGAGACTTCGACCAGCGCGCAAAAATGGAGGCTCTAGACCCTTCCAGAGCCGAGATATCGGATGTCAAAGTTTTGACCTGAAAAAAAAACATAAGAGGTAACACTGTCGTTTTGGCCGAAATTTTGACCCCCTCCGATCTTCTTGAAACTCTGGATTCTGACAGAGGGCCACGAGACTTCGACCAGCGCGCAAAAATGGAGGCTCTAGACCCTTCCAGAGCTGAGATATCGGATGTCAAAGTTTTGACCCGAAAAAAAAAAACATAAGGGGTAACACTGTCGTTTTTGGCAAAAATTTTGACCCTCTCCGATCTTCTTGAAACTCTGGATTCTGACAGAGGGCCACGAGACTTCGACCAGCGCGCAAAAATGGAGGCTCTAGACCCTTCCAGAGCCGAGATATCGGATGTCAAAGTTTTGACCTGAAAAAAAAAACATAAGGGGTAACACTGTCGTTTTTGGCCGAAATTTTGACCCCCTCCGATCTTCTTGAAACTCTGGATTCTGACAGAGGGCCACGAGACTTTGACCAGCGCGCAAAAATGGAGGCTCTAGACCCTTCCAGAGCCGAGATATCGGATGTCAAAGTTTTGACCTGAAAAAAAAAACATAAGGGGTAACACTGTTGTTTTTGGCCGAAATTTTGACCCCCTCCGATCTTCTTGAAACTCTGGATTCTGACAGAGGGCCACGAGACTTCGACCAGCGCGCAAAAATGGAGGCTCTAGACCCTTCCAGAGCCGAGATATCGGATGTCAAAGTTTTGACCTGAAAAAAAAAACATAAGGGGTAACACTGTCGTTTTTGGCCGAAATTTTGACCCCCTCCGATCTTCTTGAAACTCTGGATTCTGACAGAGGGCCACGAGACTTCGACCAGCGCGCAAAAATGGAGGCTCTAGACCCTTCCAGAGCCGAGATATCGGATGTCAAAGTTTTGACCTGAAAAAAAAAAACATAAGGGGTAACACTGTCGTTTTTGGCCGAAATTTTGACCCCCTCCGATCTTCTTGAAACTCTGGATTCTGACAGAGGGCCACGAGACTTCGACCAGCGCGCAAAAATTGAGGCTCTAGACCCTTCCAGCGCCGAGATATCGGATGTCAAAGTTTTGACCCCCCAAAAAAAACATAAGGGGTAACACTGTCGTTTTTGGCCGAAATTTTGACCCTCTCCGATCTTCTTGAAACTCTGGATTCTGACAGAGGGCCACGAGACTTCGACCAGTGCGCAAAAATGGAGGCTCTAGACCCTTCCAGAGCCGAGATATCGGATGTCAAAGTTTTGACCTGAAAAAAAAACATAAGGGGTAACACTGTCGTTTTTGGCCGAAATTTTGACCCCCTCCGATCTTCTTGAAACTCTGGATTCTGACAGAGGGCCACGAGACTTCGACCAGCGCGCAAAAATGGAGGCTCTAGACCCTTCCAGAGCCGAGATATCGGATGTCAAAGTTTTGACCCAAAAAAAAAACATAAGGGGTAACACTGTCGTTTTTGGCCGAAATTTTGACCCTCTCCGATCTTCTTGAAACTCTGGATTCTGACAGAGGGCCACGAGACTTCGACCAGCGCGCAAAAATGGAGGCTCTAGACCCTTCCAGAGCCGAGATATCGGATGTCAAAGTTTTGACCTGAAAAAAAACATAAGGGGTAACACTGTCGTTTTTGGCCGAAATTTTGACCCCCTCCGATCTTCTTGAAACTCTGGATTCTGACAGAGGGCCACGAGACTTCGACCAGCGCGCAAAAATGGAGGCTCTAGACCCTTCCAGAGCCGAGATATGGGATGTCAAAGTTTTGACCTGAAAAAAAAAACATAAGGGGTAACACTGTCATTTTTGGCCGAAATTTTGACCCCCTCCGATCTTCTTGAAACTCTGGATTCTGACAGAGGGCCACGAGACTTCGACCAGCGCGCAAAAATTGAGGCTCTAGACCCTTCCAGCGCCGAGATATCGGATGTCAAAGTTTTGACCCCCAAAAAAAAACATAAGGGGTAACACTGTCGTTTTTGGCCGAAATTTTGACCCTCTCCGATCTTCTTGAAACTCTGGATTCTGACAGAGGGCCACGAGACTTCGACCAGTGCGCAAAAATGGAGGCTCTAGACCCTTCCAGAGCTGAGATATCGGATGTCAAAGTTTTGACCTGAAAAAAAAAACATAAGGGGTAACACTGTCGTTTTTGGCCGAAATTTTGACCCCCTCCGATCTTCTTGAAACTCTGGATTCTGACAGAGGGCCACGAGACTTCGACCAGCGCGCAAAAATGGAGGCTCTAGACCCTTTCAGAGCCGAGATATCGGATGTCAAAGTTTTGACCCAAAAAAAAAACATAAGGGGTAACACTGTCGTTTTTGGCCGAAATTTTGACCCTCTCCGATCTTCTTGAAACTCTGGATTCTGACAGAGGGCCACGAGACTTCGACCAGCGCGCAAAAATGGAGGCTCTAGACCCTTCCAGAGCCGAGATATCGGATGTCAAAGTTTTGACCTGAAAAAAAACATAAGGGGTAACACTGTCGTTTTTGGCCGAAATTTTGACCCCCTCCGATCTTCTTGAAACTCTGGATTCTGACAGAGGGCCACGAGACTTCGACCAGCGCGCAAAAATGGAGGCTCTAGACCCTTCCAGAGCCGAGATAGCGGATGTCAAAGTTTTGACCTGAAAAAAAAACATAAGGGGTAACACTGTTGTTTTTGGCCGAAATTTTGACCCCCTCCGATCTTCTTGAAACTCTGGATTCTGACAGAGGGCCACGAGACTTCGACCAGCGCGCAAAAATGGAGGCTCTAGACCCTTCCAGAGCCGAGAAATCGGATGTCAAAGTTTTGACCTGAAAAAAAAAACATAAGGGGTAACACTGTCGTTTTTGGCCGAAATTTTGACTCCCTCCGATCTTCTTGAAACTCTGGATTCTGACAGAGGGCCACGAGACTTCGACCAGCGCGCAAAAATGGAGGCTCTAGACCCTTCCAGAGCCGAGATATCGGATGTCAAAGTTTTGACCTGAAAAAAAAACATAAGGGGTAACACTGTCGTTTTTGGCCGAAATTTTGACCCCCTCCGATCTTCTTGAAACTCTGGATTCTGACAGAGGGCCACGAGACTTCGAACAGCGCGCAAAAATGGAGGCTCTAGACCCTTCCAGAGCCGAGATATCGGATGTCAAAGTTTTGACCTGAAAAAAAAAAACATAAGGGGTAACACTGTCGTTTTTGGCCGAAATTTTGACCCCCTCCGATCTTCTTGAAACTCTGGATTCTGACAGAGGGCCACGAGACTTCGACCAGCGCGCAAAAATTGAGGCTCTAGACCCTTCCAGCGCCGAGATATCGGATGTCAAAGTTTTGACCCCAAAAAAAAACATAAGGGGTAACACTGTCGTTTTTGGCCGAAATTTTGACCCTCTCCGATCTTCTTGAAACTCTGGATTCTGACAGAGGGCCACGAGACTTCGACCAGTGCGCAAAAATGGAGGCTCTAGACCCTTCCAGAGCCGAGATATCGGATGTCAAAGTTTTGACCTGAAAAAAAAACATAAGGGGTAACACTGTCGTTTTTGGCCGAAATTTTGACCCCCTCCGATCTTCTTGAAACTCTGGATTCTGACAGAGGGCCACAAGACTTCGACCAGCGCGCAAAAATGGAGGCTCTAGACCCTTCCAGAGCCGAGATATCGGATGTCAAAGTTTTGACCTGAAAAAAAAAAACATAAGGGGTAACACTGTCGTTTTTGGCCGAAATTTTGACCCTCTCCGATCTTCTTGAAACTCTGGATTCTGACAGAGGGCCATGAGACTCATGAAAAAAAAAAACATAAGGGGTAACACTGTCGTTTTTTTTTCTGGTCAAAATTTTGAGTTTCAATATCTCAGCTCTGGAAGGGTCTAGAGCCTCAATTTTTGCACCCAAGTCCATGTCTCGTGGCCCTCTATCAGAATCCAGAGTTTTGAGAAGATTGGAGAAACTTAATTTTTCACCCCCCGAAAAAAAAACGTAAGGGGTAACACTGTCATTTTTTTCTGGTTAAAATTTTGAGTTTCAATATCTCAGCTCTGGAAGGGTTTGGAGCCTCAATTTTTGCACCCAGGTCCATGTCTCGTGGCCCTATATCAGAATCCAGAGTTTTGAGAAGATTGGAGAAACTTATTTTTTCACCCCCCGAAAAAAAAACATAAGGGGTAACACTGTCATTTTTTTTTTCTGGTCAAAATTTTGAGTTTCAATATCTCAGCTCTGGAAGGGTTTGGAGCCTCAATTTTTGCACCCAGGTCCATGTCTTGTGGCTCTCTATCAGAATCCAGAGTTTTGAGAAGATTGGAGAAACTTATTTTTTCACCCCCCGAAAAAAAACATAAGGGGTAACACTGTCATTTTTTTTTCTGGTCAAAATTTTGAGTTTCAATATCTCAGCTCTGGAAGGGTCTAGAGCCTCAATTTTTGCACCCAGGTCCATGTCTCGTGGCTCTCTATCAGAATCCAGAGTTTTGAGAAGATTGGTGAAACTTAATTTTTCACCCCCCGAAAAAAACATAAGGGGTAACACTGTCATTTTTTTTTCTGGTCAAAATTTTAAATTTCAATATCTCAGCTCTGGAAGGGTTTGGAGCCTCAATTTTTGCACCCATGTCCATGTCTCGTGGCTCTCTATCAGAATCCAGAGTTTTGAGAAGATTGGTGAAACTTAATTTTTCACCCCCCGAAAAAAAACATAAGGGGTAATACTGTCATTTTTTTTTTCTGGTCAAAATTTTGAGTTTCAATATCTCAGCTCTGGAAGGGTTTGGAGCCTCAATTTTTGCACCCAGGTCCATGTCTCGTGGTCCTCTATTAGAATCCAGAGTTTTGAGAAGATTGGAGAAACTTAATTTTTCACCCCCCGAAAAAAAACATAAGGGGTAACACTGTCATTTTTTTCTGGTCAAATTTTTGAGTTTCAATATCTCAGCGCTGGAAGGGTCTAGAGCCTCAATTTTTGCACCCAGGTCCATGTCTCGTGGCCCTCTATCAGAATCCAGAGTTTTGAGAAGATTGGAGAAACTTAATTTTTCACCCCCCGAAAAAAAACATAAGGGGTAACACTGTCATTTTTTATTTCTGGTCAAACTTTTGAGTTTCAATATCTCAGCTCTGGAAGGGTTTGGAGCCTCAATTTTTGCACCCAGGTCCATGTCTCGTGGTCCTCTATCAGAATCCAGAGTTTTGAGAAGATTGGAGAAACTTAATTTTTCACCCCCCGAAAAAAAACATAAGGGGTAACACTGTCATTTTTTTTTTTCTGGTCAAAATTTTGAGTTTCAATATCTCAGCTCTGGAAGGGTCTAGAGCCTCAATTTTTGCACCCAGGTCCATGTCTGTGGCCCTCTATCAGAATCCAGAGTTTTGAGAAGATTGGAGAAACTTAATTTTTCACCCCCCGAAAAAAAAACATAAGGGGTAACACTGTCATTTTTTTTTTCTGGTCAAAATTTTGAGTTTCAATATCTCAGCTCTGGAAGGGTCTAGAGCCTCAATTTTTGCACTCAGGTCCATGTCTCGTGGCTCTCTATCAGAATCCAGAGTTTTGAGAAGATTGGAGAAACTTAATATTTCGTCCCCCGAAAAAAAACATAAGGGGTAACACTGTCATTTTTTTTCTGGTCAAAATTTTGAGTTTCAATATCTCAGCTCTGGAAGGGTTTGGAGCCTCAATTTTTGCACCCAGGTCCATGTCTCGTGGCCCTCTATCTGAATCCAGAGTTTTGAGAAGATTGGAGAAACTTAATTTTTCACCCCCCGAAAAAAAACGTAAGGGGTAACACTGTCATTTTTTTTCCTGGTCAAAATTTTGAGTTTCAATATCGTCTCGGTTACAGATGTAATCCTCGTTCCCTGAGTAGGGAACGGAGACGTTATGTCAAGGAGTGACGGAGAATGGGGGTTTCGCATTCTCCGTCACTCCTTGACGTAACTCGGAGTGACTACGAAAGGGAACATCTCGGTTACAGATGTAACCCTCGTTCCCTGAGTAGGGAACGGAGACGTTACGTCAAGGAGTGACGGAGAATGCGAAACCCCCATTCTCCGTCACTCCTTGACGTAACTCGGAGTGACTACGAAAGGGAACTCAGCTCTGGAAGGGTTTGGAGCCTCAATTTTTGCACCCAGGTCCATGTCTCGTGGCCCTCTATCAGAATCCAGAGTTTTGAGAAGATTGGAGAAACTTAATTTTTCACCATCCCGAAAAAAACGTAAGGGGGAAACACTGTCATTTTTTTTTTTCTGGTCAAAATTTTGAGTTTCAATATCTCAGCTCTGGAAGGGTTTGGAGCCTCAATTTTTGCACCCAGGTCCATGTCTCGTGACCCTCTATCAGAATCCAGAGTTTTGAGAAGATTGGAGAAACTTAATTTTTCACCCCCCGAAAAAAAACATAAGGGGTAACACTGTCATTTTTTTTTTCTGGTCAAAATTTTGAGTTTCAATATCTCAGCTCTGGAAGGGTCTAGAGCCTCAATTTTTGCACCCAGGTCCATGTCTCGTGGCCCTCTATCAGAATCCAGAGTTTTGAGAAGATTGGAGAAACTTAATTTTTCACCCCCCGAAAAAAAAACATAAGGGGTAACACTGTCATTTTTTTTCTGGTCAAAATTTTGAGTTTCAATATCTCAGCTCTGGAAGGGTCTAGAGCATCAATTTTTGCACCCAGGTCCATGTCTCGCATCTCTCTATCAGAATCCAGAGTTTTGAGAAGATTGGAGAAACTTAATTTTTCACCCCCCGAAAAAAAACATAAGGGGTAACACTGTCATTTTTTTTTCTGGTCAAAATTTTGAGTTTCAATATCTCAGCTCTGGAAGGGTTTGGAGCCTCAATTTTTGCACCCAAGTCCATGTCTCGTGGCCCTCTATCAGAATCCAGAGTTTTGAGAAGATTGGAGAAACTTAATTTTTCACCCCCCGAAAAAAAACATAAGGGGTAACACTGTAATTTTTTTTTCCTGGTCAAAATTTTGAGTTTCAATATCTCAGCTCTGGAAGGGTTTGGAGCCTCAATTTTTGCACCCAGGTCCATGTCTCGTGACCCTCTATCAGAATCCAGAGTTTTGAGAAGATTGGAGAAACTTAATTTTTCACCCCCCGAAAAAAAACATAAGGGGTAACACTGTCATTTTTTTTCTGGTCAAAATTTTGAGTTTCAATATCTCAGCTCTGGAAGGGTTTGGAGCCTCAATTTTTGCACCCAAGTCCATGTCTCGTGGTCCTCTATCAGAATCCAGAGTTTTGAGAAGATTGGAGAAACTTAATTTTTCACCCCCCGAAAAAAAAACGTAAGGGGTAACACTGTAATTTTTTTTTCCTGGTCAAAATTTTGAGTTTCAATATCTCAGCTCTGGAAGGGTTTGGAGCCCTTAATTTTTGCACCCAGGTCCATGTCTCGTGGCCCTCTATCAGAATCCAGAGTTTTGAGAAGATTGGAGAAACTTAATTTTTCACCCCCCGAAAAAAAACATAAGGGGTAACACTGTCATTTTTTTTCTGGTCAAAATTTTGAGTTTCAATATCTCAGCTCTGGAAGGGTCTAGAGCCTCAATTTTTGCACCCAGGTCCATGTCTCGTGGCTCTCTATCAGAATCCAGAGTTTTGAGAAGATTGGTGAAACTTAATTTTTCACCCCCCGAAAAAAAAAAACATAAGGGGTAACACTGTCATTTCTTTTTTTTTTCTGGTCAAAATTTTGAGTTTCAATATCTCAGCTCTGGAAGGGTTTGGAGCCTCAATTTTTGCACCCAGGTCCATGTCTCGTGGCCCTCTATCAGAATCCAGAGTTTTGAGAAGACTGGAGAAACTTAATTTTTCACCCCCCGAAAAAAAACGTAAGGGGTAACACTGTCATTTTGTTTCTGGTCAAAATTTTGAGTTTCAATATCTCAGCTCTGGAAGGGTTTGGAGCCTCAATTTTTGAACCCAGGTCCATGTCTCGTAGCCCTATATCAGAATCCAGAGTTTTGAGAAGATTGGAGAAACTTATTTTTTCACCCCCCGAAAAAAAAACATAAGGGGTAACACTGTCATTTTTTTTTCTGGTCAAAATTTTGAGTTTCAATATCTCAGCTCTGGAAGGGTCTAGAGCCTCAATTTTTGCACCCATGTCCATGTCTCGTGGCTCTCTATCAGAATCCAGAGTTTTGAGAAGATTGGTGAAACTTAATTTTTCATCCCCCGAAAAAAAACATAAGGGGTAACACTGTCATTTTTTTTTCTGGTCAAAATTTTGAGTTTCAATATCTCAGCTCTGGAAGGGTTTGGAGCCTCAATTTTTGCACCCAGGTCCATGTCTCGTGGTCCTCTATCAGAATCCAGAGTTTTGAGAAGATTGGAGAAACTTAATCTTTCACCCCCCGAAAAAAAACATAAGGGGTAACACTGTCATTTTTTTCTGGTCAAATTTTTGAGTTTCAATATCTCAGCGCTGGAAGGGTCTAGAGCCTCAATTTTTGCACCCAGGTCCATGTCTCGTGGCCCTCTATCAGAATCCAGAGTTTTGAGAAGATTGGAGAAACTTAATTTTTCACCCCCCGAAAAAAAACATAAGGGGTAACACTGTCATTTTTTTTTTCTGGTCAAAATTTTGAGTTTCAATATCTCAGCTCTGGATGGGTTTGGAGCCTCAATTTTTGCACCCAGGTCCATGTCTCGTGGCCCTCTATCAGAATCCAGAGTTTTGAGAAGATTGGAGAAACTTAATTTTTCACCCCCTGAAAAAAAACATAAGGGGTAACACTGTCATTTTTTTTTTCTGGTCAAAATTTCAAGTTTCAATATCTCAGCTCTGGAAGGGTCTAGAGCCTCAATTTTTGCACCCAAGTCCATGTCTCGTGGCCCTCTATCAGAATCCAGAGTTTTGAGAAGATTGGAGAAACTTAATTTTTCACCCCCCGAAAAAAAACGTAAGGGGTAACACTGTCATTTTTTTTTCTGGTTAAAATTTTGAGTTTCAATATCTCAGCTCTGGAAGGGTTTGGAGCCTCAATTTTTGCACCCAGGTCCATGTCTCGTGGCCCTATATCAGAATCCAGAGTTTTGAGAAGATTGGAGAAACTTATTTTTTCACCCCCCGAAAAAAAAACATAAGGGGTAACACTGTCATTTTTTTTTCTGGTCAAAATTTTGAGTTTCAATATCTCAGCTCTGGAAGGGTTTGGAGCCTCAATTTTTGCACCCAGGTCCATGTCTCGTGGCTCTCTATCAGAATCCAGAGTTTTGAGAAGATTGGAGAAACTTATTTTTTCACCCCCCGAAAAAAAACATAAGGGGTAACACTGTCATTTTTTTTTTCTGGACAAAATTTTGAGTTTCAATATCTCAGCTCTGGAAGGGTCTAGAGCCTCAATTTTTGCACCCAGGTCCATGTCTCGTGGCTCTCTATCAGAATCCAGAGTTTTGAGAAGATTGGTGAAACTTAATTTTTCACCCCCCGAAAAAAAACATAAGGGGTAACACTGTCATTTTTTTCTGGTCAAAATTTTAAATTTCAATATCTCAGCTCTGGAAGGGTTTGGAGCCTCAATTTTTGCACCCAGGTCCATGTCTCGTGGCCCTCTATCAGAATCCAGAGTTTTGAGAATATTGGAGAAACTTATTTTTCACCCCCCGAAAAAAAACATAAGGGGTAACACTGTCATTTTTTTTTTCTGGTCAAAATTTTGAGTTTCAATATCTCAGCTCTGGAAGGGTTTGGAGCCTCAATTTTTGCACCCAGGTCCATGTCTCGTGGCCCTCTATCAGAATCCAGAGTTTTGAGAAGATTGGAGAAACTTAATTTTTCACCCCCTGAAAAAAAACATAAGGGGTAACACTGTCATTTTTTTTTTCTGGTCAAAATTTTGAGTTTCAATATCTCAGCTCTGGAAGGGTCTAGAGCCTCAATTTTTGCACCCAGGTCCATGTCTGTGGCCCTCTATCAGAGTCCAGAGTTTTGAGAAGATTGGAGAAACTTAATTTTTCACCCCCCGAAAAAAAAAAACATAAGGGGTAACACTGTCATTTTTTTTTTCTGGTCAAAATTTTGAGTTTCAATATCTCAGCTCTGGAAGGGTCTAGAGCCTCAATTTTTGCACTCAGGTCCATGTCTCGTGGCTCTCTATCAGAATCCAGAGTTTTGAGAAGATTGGAGAAACTTAATATTTCGTCCCCCGAAAAAAAACATAAGGGGTAACACTGTCATTTTTTTTCTGGTCAAAATTTTGAGTTTCAATATCTCAGCTCTGGAAGGGTTTGGAGCCTCAATTTTTGCACCCAGGTCCATGTCTCGTGGCCCTCTATCAGAATCCAGAGTTTTGAGAAGATTGGAGAAACTTAATTTTTCACCCCCTGAAAAAAAACATAAGGGGTAACACTGTCATTTTTTTTTTCCTGGTCAAAATTTTGAGTTTCAATATCTCAGCTCTGGAAGGGTCTAGAGCCTCAATTTTTGCACCCAGGTCCATGTCTCGTGGCCCTCTATCAGAATCCAGAGTTTTGAGAAGATTGGAGAAACTTAATTTTTCACCCCCCGAAAAAAAACATAAGGGGTAACACTGTCATTTTTTTTTCTGGTCAAAATTTTGAGTTTCAATATCTCAGCTCTGGAAGGGTCTAGAGCCTCAATTTTTGCACCCAGGTCCATGTCTCGTGGCTCTCTATCAGAATCCAGAGTTTTGAGAAGATTGGAGAAACTTAATATTTCGTCCCCCGAAAAAAAAACATAAGGGGTAACACTGTCATTTTTTTTTCTGGTCAAAATTTTGAGTTTCAATATCTCAGCTCTGGAAGGGTTTGGAGCCTCAATTTTTGCACCCAGGTCCATGTCTCGTGGCCCTCTATCAGAATCCAGAGTTTTGAGAAGATTGGAGAAACTTAATTTTTCACCCCCCGAAAAAAAAACATAAGGGGTAACACTGTCATTTTTTTTTTCTGGTCAAAATTTTGAGTTTCAATATCTCAGCTCTGGAAGGGTCTAGAGCAGGGGTGCCCATGCTTTTCTGAATGGTGATCTACCTTTTAAGTGACTGGGTCAGAATGATCTACTACTCACATTACAGTACGTGTACGTGTCTTTTTTAATGTATCAAAACAAACACACAGTGTCATATTTGCTGCTATTTTGCTTTAATGATTCACACTTAAATCATTATTAATTTATGATTGAGTTTAATTTCCCTAGCAACCCTAAAAATACAGGAACAAACAGTAACAAAGTCCACAAGCTATTAATCAACATGCATATGATTTCATACAGTGGCACTTACATTAAATTTCCCATACAGTGCATTTATAGTACATCAAAAATACACACATTGGAATGCAACTTTACCCATTTGGGGTAACACACACACACACACACACACACACACACATACACTGAAATGTAACTTTTTAACACTAGGCTTTTCTTTAACATACAGTACATTCATATACAGTGGCATTTGGCTTACATTACACACTATATTTTTTCACTACAATTCACTGTTCAAACACTGAAACTTTCAGACAATGAATTATTAGCCTAACTTTGTGTACAATAAGTTGCATGTAGTCAGTTTCCTTGCATACACATGGCATGTTCACATTTACCCATTCAGGTAACACACATACACGCGCACACACACACGCACACACACACACACACACACACACACACACACCCTCACATTCACATTGGAATGTAACTTTTCTACAGTAACACTCGGATTTTCTTTTAACATACATTCATATGTAGTGGCATTTGGCCAACATTACACACTATATCACACTACAATTCACTGTTCAAACATTGAAACTTTCAGACAATGAATTAACTTTATGTAATATAAGTTGCATGTAGTCAGTTTTCTTGCATACACATGGCATGTTCACATCAGTGGTCAGTACCTTATTCAGATGATGACTTGCATTGGATGGAATCCACCAGGGATGCATAGTGCGGGCAATAGCTACTGATAGCCAGTCTAAGACATGCCTCCAAATGATCGTCGGTCAAGGTGGAGCGGTATTTGGATTTGATAAATTTCATATGTGAAAAGGTGGATTCGCACAAGTAAGTAGACCCAAACATTGCAGTCAGTGATGTTGCACATTTTCTCATGTTGGGATACTTTTCTTCTGTGAGTAAACTCCAGAATTGTTCATGGGCCCTAGACTTCAAGTTAATGTCCGTTTGTAGTGTCAAGATCTCATCTTCAACTTCAGTAGAACTGAGCTGAAACATTGCTGCGATTTTGGAAGCGAGGACATCCACCTCAGCATTCTCCAGAAACGGGAAGCACATAAAAGTGGCAACTGGCTCGAGTAGGGCGAAGTCTTGAAATCTCCTGTCAAAGTCTGACAGGACGGTGTCAATCTGTTCTGCATAACATGCACTGTCAATCTCTGTTAAGTCCTTCCCTTGATTATTCAGCTCAGATGCAAGGTTTCTAAAGTTCCCCAGATCATGGCGTTGGATCTTTGAAGAAAGTAGTTTAAGTTTTCCCTTGAAGGCGTTCACTGTGCTTATCATATCGATCACGATTTTGTCTTTGCCCTGTAATTCCACGTTCAGCTCATTGAGCAAGTTCGCCAGATCCGTTAAAAACGCCAAATCAAGCAGCCAACGATCATCATTAAGTTGCGTGTATTCCGCATGTTTGTTTTCATGTAGGAACTGCTTTACCTCGGGAAGGAGATCGCGGAATCGTTGCAGGAATTTTCCCCTGCTCAGCCACCTTACGTCCGTGTGAAGCAGTAGGTCTGAGTGGTCGCTGCCAGCCTCCTCAAGCTGCAAGCGGAACAGTCGTCTTTGAAGCGATCTAGCACGGATAGAGCAGGCTACTTTGTTTGCTACGTCCATAATTTCTTTCATGTTCAACATTTTCGCACACAACGCTTGTTGGTGTATGATACAATGGTAACTTAAAAAGTCAGGAAACGCTTCATCCTCACGGCATTTGGTCACAAATCCATTTTTGCGGCCGATCATGGAAGGCGCGCCGTCGGTGGTGATTGACACCAATTTGCACACTGGAAGTTTATTCTTGTCGATAAAGTGTTTGAATATCTCAAAGGTGTCACTCCCGCGTGTGTGTGCGTTCATATGCAGAACTGCTAAAAGTTCCTCTTTTGCAGTCATGTCGGGGAAGACCATTCGAATAAAAATGCACAATTGGGCTTTGTCTGTGATGTCCGTAGACTCGTCCATCTGTAGTGAGAAGCACTCGCAACACTCAATGTCCTTAGCAAGCTGTTGCACTAAGTTGTCACTCATCATTTCACATCGCCTGGTCACTGTATTTCTTGTCAACTGAACAGCTTTGACTGCAGACATTATTTCTGTTTTGTTCGTAAAGTCTTTAAACAAAGAATCCGCAGCCTCAATGAAGGCTTCCTTCACCATTACTCCATCCTGAAAAGACTTTTTGTGCCTAACGATCGTCCGACTCACCCGGAACGATGCCTCTGTCGCGGCCTTCGCTTTCGCGGTTGGCCGAGTGAAAAGAGACTGCTGTCCAAGAAGCTGAGACTTCAACTCCCTCACCTTTCTCTTTCTCAATTCGCTGCTTGGAGGAAAGTCTGTATCAAACGTTCGATGAACCAGTCTAAAGTGTCTCTCTACATTCCCCTTCTTTGGAAGTGCAATGGTGGATCGACAGATCAGACAGACACACTTTGAGTATGACATCGTGAATAAGAAGTCATCTTCCCATTCCTGATGGAAATGGTAAGTCTTTGCTTTTTTAAATTCTTTTACTCCCTCATTCATTGTGGTATCATTTTTGTTTTTCTACAGAAAATAAACGAGCAATAGCGAAAAGCAACGGTAAAACTAAATGGCGCATTTCTGTAGTCGACTGCCAAGATCAGCAATGGTTGTTATGGTAACGCAGTGTAAAAAAAATTCTAGCAACCAGCAGACTGGCCTGTCTACACGTCAATCAGCGGGCATGTGGTAATATAATGACATGATTGGATGGATTGATTTTTTGAAAAGGCGCGGGTTTTTTTTGTTGTTGTTTTTTTTTTTTTTAGTTCTGTGAGCTACCGTCATTGGCTCTGCGATCGACCAGTCGATCGCGATCGACGTATTGGGCACCCCAGGTCTAGAGCCTCAATTTTTGCACCCAGGACCATGTCTCGTGGCCCTCTATCAGAATCAAGAGTTTTGAGAAGATTGGAGAAACTTAATTTTTCACCCCCTGAAAAAAAAAAAGGGGTAGGACTGTCATTTTTTTTCTGGTCAAAATTCTGAGTTTCAATATCTCAGCTCTGGAAGGGTTTGGAGCCTCAATTTTTGCACCCAGGTCCATGTCTCGTGGCCCTCTATCAGAATCCAGAGTTTTGAGAAGATTGGAGAAACTTAATTTTTCACCCCCCGAAAAAAAACGTAAGGGGAAACACTATCATTTTTTTTCTGGTCAAAATTTTGAGTTTCAATATCTCAGCTCTGGAAGGGTTTGGAGCCTCAATTTTTGCACCCAGGTCCATGTGTTACTAACTGTGTACAAAAGAAAGAAGAAACTGTGAATGAATATACTGAGAGGTTTTGTCAGTCAGCTGTAACGTACAGTGGAATAGTGGATGATTCTGAAAGTGTACTCAATGACAAAGGACCGCTGGTCCGCATATGGTCAGATGTCCTTATAGCTGACTACAGAAGAGCTTTGCCATTTTTGGATCTGACTTGGTCTCACAGAACTCTTAGAAGTAACCTGGACAAGTTAACTGCTTGGGAAAGAGATTTTGATGTCAAGGCAAGAGTACAAATTGCAGCAGCCTCTTTTAAGGTCAGCACAGAAAACCCACAGAAACGTAAATGTCCTAAGAGAGAGGGCAAGTGTTATTACTGTGGTCAGCCGGGACATTGGAGCAGAGAGTGTAGAAAGAGCAGAAAGAACTTTAGAGAAGTCAACCTTTTTGCCCAACTTCTCAGTTTGCTTGCTACTCTGAAGCCGCCATTCCCCACGTCATTAAACGGGTGGGGCAGCTTGTTGACGTGTTAAGCATTTGGACTGTGAGTGCTTAATTTCCCCAGTAATTTACATAAGAGATAAAAGACTTATGTTTGTTTAACGGAACAAAAGGAAAGTGACTGTCTCAGCTTTCCCTTGGGGGACTGGTTAAGTGAACTCACAGCCTTAAATGTTATTCTACAGCACAGGGCTTTCTTCAATAATGTTAGGTTTTGAAGCAAAAGTCAATTTGGTCGCCTTTTCCCATTGGAGGAAATTGGTTTAACTACCCTCACCCATTCTCATGTATGATGTCTACAATGACTGATGTTTTGTTAGAGGATGAAGGAAAAATAACTCATGATAGAGTTACATAGATGAAAGTACACATGTCACAGGACAGGTCAAGCCATTAGAGCCTATAGTGGCATGTGCCCCATCAAGGGATGTTGATAGGGCAGTATTGTGTCAAGGAAGAAAAAAACTTGGTCTCATGTTCACATCGAAAAATGTTCTGTCTCATTGCAAAGTGTTCTGCAAAGTTCTGCCCAATGACAGGGACATGATAGGACACGAAAACAGTGAGGAGCCAAGGGAAGAACCAAATGCCACAAGCTTTGGGGGCCAACCCTTTCGGTGAAGACTCCCTTATAGTTTTTCCCCATCCATTTAGTCCATCCTCACTTCACTGTGTTTCTTTAGGTGTCAAGAATTAAGAAATAGGGAAAGAGGGAACTATAGCAGACTCAGTGTTTACTCAGCAGGATACAACCCTTGTCTTTGAAGAAATACTGCTCTCCTGTCTTTTGTCTTCCTGTATGCAGATACCACTTGATGGCTGTCCCGAGACCCATACACACAGATGTCTTCACCTGCGTATGAAGACACCACTTCCAGAGAACAATGAGACCCACTGCCGAGCCAACTATCACCAAAGTAAAGAAGAAAAAAATACACAACGCAGAGAAAAGACTTACGGAACCTTCAGTCATCCATTAAAAATGATCAAGATTGTCGTCCTATAAACCATCCTGGACATCACACAAATTGAAGACTCCAGAAACCTTGTTTTTGCTGGAGATGTTGCAAGCCACAACCAAAGATGGCTGCATTGAATCACTTGTGCACAAACATGATGTTCCAACCAGATAGTCTTGATCTTTCAGCAAAAACTTACACCAGATGACTGAAGTTGATTCTTCCGTAAGAACTTCACGGACCCTAATTGCATGTTTTGTTTTCTGTGTCAGCATGCAATTACAGAAAAAGCAAACACAGAACATGATGTGCCTGTAACTAGCAAAAGTTACAAGAGTGAACTTTTAATTGTTTAAATTTGTATATAGTGTGGGAGTTATTTAGAACTCCCAAAGGGGGGATTGTGAGATTACAAATTTATCAAATGTTTAATTTAGGTTTCCACTCCAATGGTATAAAATCTGAAAGTTTAGTATTGAGTCTCCAGCGAGTCTCTTTTCCTGATAGTCCTGTTTTTGATTGGATTAGCTATAGGGAAGACTTTCACCTTTTGTCTTTAATGGGTCTGGGATGGCTCTTAGGAACAAGAGTCCCAGGGGACTAGCCGCATTTGAATAGTTATGCTGATTCAATTGGATTGGTAATGCCCTCAGAGTAGGGTGTGTTCCTTCTTCATTTGCATGCTTTGTTTCAGTTTCTCCCCCCTCAATGTAAACTCCTCCCCTCTAAATGTATAAATTGTAAGGGAATGTTTTCCCTTAGTGAGACTATCTTTGAGATGACTACAGCGACGCAATAAAGAACTTCTGCGTGAGAGATACCTCAAAAGTCTCCTGGTCTCCTCAGTTGCTAACTTTTCTACAAGGAAAGAAAAGTTTCCTACACAGTTTAGGAGGAACTCCGGAATGAAAAACCTCCTCTCATTCACAACCCGGGCATACTCCCTTATCGATAGCCGTCCCTGAGCGGGAATCGGGAGCTTGCCACTCCTCGAGTCAGCAATGGTCTTGAACCACCACTTCTTAAGTTCATCGGAGTCATGCTTGACACAGGAGGACATAACATCTGCTGGGTTCGATCTTGGCCGGTTCATTCTGTCATGAATTTCAGGATGAACCCAAGTGCAGACTGAGTGCGTTCACACAAGATTTATTAACAGACAAAAAACAGGGAAAACAAAACCCACGAGGGGGTAAAACAGGACTAGTACAGGATTGACAAAAACTATATAATGACTAGATAGAAAACAAAACAGCAAACGAAGAATCAGAACTTCTATGAAACCAATACACTTGACAAGATACTCACTAGGAAGACAATGTTTAGACGACCCTTACAACATGAATCTCAAAGACTCACAATGAACCGGCCCAGGACAGCAAACACAAGGGGATTAAATAAGGAACACTAATGACGAGGACAGGTGAGACTGACTAGACAATAATGACAAGACTAGGATAACAAGGGGGCGGGGTGATGAAACGAGACAACACAAGCACATGGCCCAAACAGGCCATGCGCTTGCACACAAAACATGATTCTGTCATGATCCTGCCTAACGACTAGGGAAAATCAAAGACAAGAAGGCAGAATCATGACAGCTACAAAAGCTATTTTAGGTCTAGTTTGGATAGTTGTTAATATGAGAGCTGTTCAAAATTATTTAAGAGATAAGTATAGTGTTACTAAATAAGTAACTCTCTGACCCTTTTACTTTTAAAAAAGGGGGGGGGGGGCTCAAAGGGGGTCTCGTCCTGGGCGTAATTCAAGGTAGAACCGCCACTGCACCCAGGTCCATGTCTCGTGGCCCTCTATCAGAATCCAGAGTTTTGAGAAGATTGGAGAAACTTAATTTTTCACCTCCCGAAAAAAAACGTAAGGGGTAACACTGTCATTTTTTTTTCTGGTCAAAATTTTGAGTTTCAATATCTCAGCTCTGGAAGGGTTTGGAGCCTCAATTTTTGCACCCAGGTCCATGTCTCGTGGCCCTCTATCAGAATCCAGAGTTTTAAGAAGATTGGAGAAACCTAATTTTTCACCCCCCGAAAAAAAACGTAAGGGGTAACACTGTCATTTTTTTTTCTGGTCAAAATGTTGAGTTTCAATATCTCAGCTCTGGAAGGGTCTAGAGCCTCAATTTTTGCACCCAGGTCCTTTACACTGATGAGGGTTTCTGTGACCATGTTGTACATCCTATCGATGTCCAGAACCTGCCGTGCCCTTTTGTGCAGACCGCCTACAGTCAGCTGATGCTGACCGCAGGCAGAATTGGGACAGACAGCCTTTATCTTCCAAAGCTTGTACGGCATCCACAGCAACTGAGCATGACTAAAAAATCTGTCTGGAGCTGGAGCCTGGTCGTAGATAAGTGCTGGCTGTGGTGGGTAATACCAGAGCTGTAGGTCGTCTCGAAGCTCTGGTTTTCCCTTGGACCCCGTTTTGAAAAGCCTGCTGGCAATCCACCTGTGATCCTCTGGCGGCAAGGTCTCCGACCACAAACGATGCAGTCGAACTGCAGATGGAGCTTGCAATGATGCCCCGGAAGGAGCAGTCTGTGAAGGAAAAAGAAAAGAACATTTAGTCTAACAGGTCATTTGTTTAATTAGCGCTATTAAATAGAAAATATTGGATGTCAAATACGTACTTAGGATTTACATTTGTTCCAAATGTTTTTAGAATTGTGTCAGCTGCGAGTGCTATTTTGTGCAACTCTAGTGAGTTGTGAAAGTTAATATGAAAAATAAATTATTTTAGACCAATAGAATTTGAAATTGCTTACCGAGACAATACCGCAAGACTCAGGACTAGTCGCAACCGCAGTGGTTCTGGGGACAGAGGCTGGAACTCCAGGATTTTGTGTCTGTAAAATCATGCAGTCAAATATAATAGATTTTGTTTGTACAACAGGAGAAACAGTCAAACACACCTGCGCTGCGCTGGGTGGGTCAACCTGAGATGGTCTCCTAGCCACACTTAGATTTGGCTTTGCAGCAGAAATGTGGGACCCACCAAATCTTGGCTTGGTAAACTAAAATAGGAAAAAACAATTTCAACCAAATGACTAAATAAACTGTAACAGCACAGTGGCAAACAATAATTGCATTTTTGGTAAATGATAAAATATCTGTTGTTTCAATTTACACCCTCTGCTACTTATATCGATTGAAGTAAGCACAGTTAAGAAGAGAAAAATGATTGGGAAGGCATTGCTAGAATGTGAGTATTATTGTAATTCAACAGGTACCTTTTAAAAATGACATTGATTGAAAACTAGTTTGCACATAGCTTGTAAGATACAGTGTTTATTAACAGCATTTATGGTTATACTTGAAAGTAGATGCATGATGACTGAATTAATAATACATGTACTAATAAAAATGTTATTACCATTGACAAACTTGGTATTATCCTTGATGTCACAGATGCAGCAGGCCGTGGCTGGGGATGGAGTCGAGGCTGAGGCTGACTCTGCTCCATCTCCTAAGCATTATTTTCATTCTACACTCACCAATTGTTGGAGATCTAGCATCATTTGCATTTCCATCTCCATCTTCCTCATTACTCCGTTTAAAGTCAACATCTGATATATTTCCATCAGCTACTGTCTATGTTCAAGCACATCAATAACTGTATATTCTGCATAAGCAAGGCGACCATTTGAGTTTATAAAACTTAAACTTTGTTATTTATTTATTTATTAAATGAGTGATCGTTTCGCTTGATAAGACCCTTATTCATCGTCTGGTACTGAAAGTGTCTTTTGGACCTTGAACCGTTTAGTTCCGACTGAAGTGCAATAAATGGAGAAAAATGCTGGAATGTTTTCATCAAAAACCTTAATTTATTTTCGACTGGAGAAAGAAAGACATGGACATCTTGGATGACATGGGGATGAGTAAATTATTGGCAAAAGTTTTTTGAAAAGTGAACTACTCCTTTGGACCCCAGAGGGTCAATGTCAGCTCAACTCTTTGAAAGACTCAGTGCTAAAGCTAAGAGCCAAGATCGAACTCTTACATCTCAAACATGTGAGCTGAATGTGCAATCCTACAGATACAAAGACATCCGGCTCAAACAGGTAGCTCCCATTCACCTGACAATTGGTTCTATGAATCTGATCCACTCGGTGTACATCTCACAAATTGACACGTACCCACTTCTGATTGGCCAAGATCTGCTAGATAGTTCTGAGCCTTTACTAGACTTCAAACAACTGAAAGTTTGGGCTCAAGTGCAAGAACCCCTACCCCGTCAGTCACACAAGTCACCAGAGCCAGACTGGCATGGCACAGAGCTCACGGGAACTCCCACAGTCAGCCATGAAAACACAGCCTCAGCACCAAATGGACGATCAAATCTACTACCCTGCAACTTCCAGCTTACCAAAGAAAATGACAAGCCAATGAACACTATGATGCCAATGAACACTACCACCTCTCATACCCCTCAAAGAGGGTCATATAAAATTGTATTGCTGGTGAAGGGAGGGTCAAGTCTATTTTGACTATGGATCTCAAAACTCCTCCGGTAGCCCCTTAAATAAATAAAAAAAAAAACGAACAGTCCCTTATGTTAATAAGTGGCCAGGATGATTTTCTCATTGTTCTGAAGAATTCTTCTATTAGTAAGGCTACAAGATTCAGTTCTCAAAGGAGAACAAATGTTTTGTATGTTATGTGGCCTTATTTCAGGGACTTAAATGTTTCGTCTTTTCAATAACCACACATAAATATTATTTTCTCAAAAATACATACACGTTTTTCACATATTATTGTAGCCTTGTTTGTGCTGAATACAGTATAATCAGACTTTAGCCATTAAAATGTTTATTGTTATGTGATTGCTGATAAGCGACACCTAAGCGCTTCACCGGTCTCGTATCTCTCACAGAGGAGCTTTGGAAGCATAAAAGGAGGAGCGATGACAGTGAAGGATGAGAGAGGACCAGGCCTGGACTTTACGTTTTGTTTAGGTTTTGTTATATGTGTGCGGCAGTCGTCCATGAAGGGCTGCCACCTTAACTTTCGTTTTGTGTTTACTTATTTTAAATTATTATTAAAGTATGTTGAACGTTTGCCGTTTCCCACCTCCAACTTCCCATAACAACATACCTTGATACAAGTAAGCAACTGAAAAAAAAGCACAAATGTCAGGGCATCAACACTTCTTCAGGGCCCAAAAACACCCCCTTTCCCAAGAGAGGCTGAAGTTATTGCTTTAGAAAAATAATTTGTTATTGGTTTACCACTGTTTCTAATACATTTTTGAAGCGAGGTGGGATTCAAACTGAGTTCTGTAACCTTTCCTCCGTATGCCTCAGTATCCAGGACCCACTGACAGACATTGAGCAGAAGATGACATGGTGCCACAAAGTCTAACTGAGGGATCATTTAATCACTAAAATCAACCTGTCCGGGGCTCTCAATCCGAGAACTGGCAGGGAACAACCAAAACAAACTCTGAAGAAAGATTGCCCATGAGTGAAGATGGGACGGATAAAATACAGAGTGTCTCTGCTTCTGAATCACCAATGGTAGTGGGGTTGGCAGAAACACCCTCTGATGGCATCACATATCTATCACGAGAGGGCTCACCCCTAGTGACCTGGTTTCAAGAGTCAGGTCTTCTTTTTAGCCACCTGACAAGAGATCACAGGCCACAGATTGAACCTCCTCCTGGATAGCTGTGTTTGCATATGCTGCCTGACGCCCTATCTCTGAGAGAAGAGGTGCAAGCAGCTACTCTTGCCTTCTGCTCGTCCCTTCTGGAACCAGGGCCTGGCTGGGAACAACTGGTGGATGCCACTGACTTTTGAGGAATTACCTCCATCAACTATTGAATGCCGACTGTCCCTTAGCTTCCTGGTACCAGTTGAAGGAGATCAATTACAGAGAGAACAACAAAGGGACCAAGCCTTGTGGCACAACATATGTGTTATTTAGATGCATTTGTACTGTTTTGGGGATTATATGATTAGTGGGATTATATAATAAAACCTTTAGCACAAACAATCTGGAAGTGAATTAGGCACTTTGTAATATTTCCTTTTATTGTAAAGGGCAAATATTCAAAAAGTATGAATTATGTCATAGGACCAACAAGGAAGAGAGACAACTACAAAACATCTACGCAGGACTTTGGTAAAAACAATTTATCTCTCTCTATATATAAACAAAAAACATATATATATCAGAAGGGCTGATAAAACCATAGCAAATCCAAAATCCAAAATACAACAAATTAATATATTTTAGTTATCTGGTAACAATTAACATCTTACATTGGGGAATAAAATAACAACAGATCAATGGGTCCTAGACAGCATTCATTTCAAACATGAAACATAGAAAATCCTGGAATGGCTGAAATGTGCTTTAGTTCAGGAAAATTACACATCAACAATTGAATCACTGGAGACAACAGTTCCATTACTTATTTGAATTGGGTTATAGCCATTATCATTTCTCAAGAATAGTATATTTTAGTAAAGAATAGTATAATAGTAGCTGCATGGTTTGCATATGCTTCTGAGGAGTTACAATCAAACATATTGCCAAATCTGGGGCTTGATATACAAAAGGGCTACTATGCGGGAAATTGACTGAGTCTCGACATTTTTTTAAAATTTATTTCTATTTTTTTGCCAATGTTTAACTGCAGATGTTACCTGTACTGTACTTCATATAGGCTTTAAGTGTATTACGTCTTATCTTTTGAGTGGCATCCTTTCTTTTGTAATGCACAAATGTTTATACTGGAAGGGATTTGACTGTGAAAAACAAAGATCTGCTACCAACAACTCAACAATAAGTGAATGTTAATATGTTTTAGTGTTGCAATGTTTCCCCTAAATATTAAGACGCTGAAAACAAACTGTTTGAATGTTATTGCATTAGATAAAATATATAAAACCATAAACTATTTATTTTAAACATTGTACAAGCACATTTTTTAACATACCTCTTTCAATTTAAATGATTAAACAATAGATATAATGTTCAAAATAAAGACATTATTTTGTATTTGCATACTAGTTGTCAAATGTTAGTGGTTATTTTTATTTTTTTTTTTATTATTTTTTTTGTAGTGGAACAAGTTAAAATAAAGTACGACACTTTGTGTACTTTGCTAGGACACTTGTGTGATACCAGCTAGATAAAAGTCAAATTGAAGTAAGCTCTAAGAAAATGTCTTATAACATTTTGAGGATGCCATTTGGTTTGATAATTTATCATCCAGTGTAATAATAATAATAATAAAATCATACATTTTAAGTGGGACTGAGTAGAGAAATTATTTTTGGACCACTGTATATTGAGGAGCTAAGTGGAGTAAAAAGCAAAAAAAAAAAAAAAGTCTTTAAAGATGTCAAAACTAACAGAATTGAAGTCTTTAGATGCAAGTAAAATCTAATTGCTTATGTATTTAATGTAAAAGTGTGTTTCTCCCATTAACTTGGATTTGAATAGGCAATAAAAAGTACAACATTGACAGCATCTAAAATGTAAATTATAGATGTATGAACAACTTTATTAGACATACAAATCCTTATTTATAAATATTCCAATCTTGGAATTAATTGTTTGGTTGTATATTTATGATAAAAGAAACTGTGTTTTCAAATGCATTAACTCTTCTACCTAATTTGACATTTTATGTTATGTGTGATTTCTGGTCCCAACTTGTTTCAAAGGATGACATAATGTTAAACAAGACTACTTTTTTAAAACCTTAAAATGAATAACATTTATGTAATTATTTACCCTTTACTTGTCATGTCATTTGGTTTTTCTTGAGGGACACATTTTTTTCCCCCTCAATTGCTGTGACTCAAAATGACCATTTTATATACACACTCACCTAAAGGATTATTAGGAACACCATACTGATACTGTATGCCCCCTTTTTGCCTTCAGAACTGCCTTAATTGTATGTGGCATTGATTCAACAAGGTGCTGAAAGCATTCTTTAGAAATGTTGGCCCATATTGATAGGATAGCATCTTGCAGTTGATGGAGATTTGTGGGATGCACATCCAGGGCACAAAGCTCACGTTCCACCACATCCCAAATATGCTCTATTGGGGTGACTGTGGGGGCCATTTTAGTACAGTAAACTCATTGTCATGTTCAAGTAACCAATTTGAAATGATTCAATCTTTGTGACATGGTGCATTATCCTGCTGGAATTAGCCATCAGAAGATGGGTACATGGTGGCAATAAAGGGATGGACATGGTCAAAAACAATGCTCAGGTAGGCCATGGCATTTAAACAACAATGCCCAATTGGCACTAAGGGGCCTAAAGTGTGACAAGAAAACAACCCCCAACTTACACCACCACCAGTCTGCACAGTGGTAACAAGGCGTGATGGATCCATATTCTCATTTTGTTTACGCCAAATTCTGACTTTACCATCTGAATGTCTCAACAGAAATCGAGCCTCGTCAGACCAGGCAACATTTTTCCAGTCTTCAACTGTCTAATTTTGGTGAGCTCTTGCAAATTGTATCCTCTTTTTCCTATTTGTAGTAGTGGAGATGAGTGGTACCCGGTGGGGTTTTCTGCTGTTGTAGCCCATCCACCTCAAGGTTGTGCATGTTGTGACTTCACAAATGCTTTGCTGCATACCTCGGTTGTAACGAGTGATTATTTCAGTTAAAGTTGCTCTTCTATCAGCTTGAATTAGTCGGCCCATTCTCCTCTGACCTCTAGCATCAACAAGGCATTTTCGCCGGCACAGACTGCCGTGTACTGGATGTTTTTCCCTTTTCACACCATTCTTTGTAAACCCTAGAAATGGTTGTGTGTGAAAATCCCAGTAACTGAGCAGATAAAATTAGACTTATCTAATTTTCGTTATATCAGGAATTCAATGTCTACCCAAGCTGCCAAAATGTTTATGCACTCTATGATTTTTTCACATATGAATTATTGTCTCACTACTTGGTCTCAGGCCAACCACTCTGCCTTGCTACCAATACAGTCGTTGTATAAACAAACGCTAAAATGTTTTGATAAGAAACCACGTCATTTTCATCTTTGTAATATTCTATCAAAATATAATTTGTTGAGTTGGGAAAACTTTGTTAAGTTTTCAAATGGCTGTTTAGCCTATAAAATTCTTAATGGCCTGGCCCCACCACCTCTTAGTGAATTTCTGAGTTTAAGGTCGGATAACAGTCGTCTCACTAGAGGTTCACTGAGAAGGGACTGTGTTATTAATTTCAGGAAAACTGCTTTTAGTCATTCTGCCTTCTCTATTAAAGCCTCAAAAGAATGGAATAACATCCCAACGTCTGTTAGAGAATTAAATAGTTATAACGAATTTCGTTCTTTTTTTTAAAACTTGGCTTTTTAGCATGCAATTATGTCAACATTGATTTTTTTTTTTTGTATGTGTTTGTTGTGTTTTGTAAGGTTTTATTTATATTGCTGTATTTACTTTGTATTTGTAGGTTGCCTATTGTACATCTGGCCTGGGACTGCAGATGAAAACTAGCCTTTTGGCTAACTCTGGCATATTTTGACTTGTCATGTTAATATGCACTGTCCTTGCAATAAATAAAAAAAAAAAAAAAAAAAAAATTGTGAAATACTCAGACCAACCTGTCTGCCACCAACAACCATGCCACTTTTAAAATTGCTTAAAACACCTTTCTTTCCCCTTCTGACATTCAGTTTGGAGTTCAGGAGATTGTCTTGACCAGGACCACACCCCTAAATGCATTGAAGCAACTGCCATGTCATTGGTTGATTAGATAATTGCCTTAATGAGAAATTGTTCCTAATAATCCTATAGGTGAGTGTATGTGTGTAAATAAATTCTGAGACGACTGAATGCAACACATCGGATTATTTTGGTCCTGTTTTTTGACATTTTAACAATAAATAGTTGTTATGGTGATTACTATTTTTATGGTTTAATTTTATGGTGATTAATATTTTGAAAGTCTATAAAAGTGATTACCGGTATGTTTAGGTCTGGCAGTAGGGTCAAGGGATCTAAAATATATAAAATGGTAAAAATGTAACTATAGATATATTTATGACATAAAAGATTTGTAAATATTTCACATTTCTAGAGCTGCAAATACATAATAATATTTACATTATATAGATGTTGTCAATAGTTCCATATCGCAAGTTTCAGTATCTATCCAAAAAAGAATGCTTTTGTACTCGTTTGTACCTATTGTTTAAATGTTACAAACAATACATTTGTTTAAATGAGACCAGGCTGAAAAAAACTGAATTTACTGGCTTATATATATATATATATATATATATATATATATATATATATATATATATATATATACTGTCTGTGTGTGTATCACAGAGTGTAAAAGAAGAAATATGTTTTAAAATTCATGTCAGAACACATTAATTCCATGGTCCTGCTTGTGAAAAACAATCTTTAAAATAACTTCAAAGCTTCTCAAAGGGCTGCTACTCTTAAATATGACTGCATATTAATACATCTTAATTGTACAGTACATTGCAACTCTGACCACCCTCCTTCTTGATTTCTCATCTGTTTACAGGCCAGACAAGGCCTGGGTCACTATAAATTCTAGAAAACAAAATAACAGACTACCTGTTGCAGCTTTTCAACCCCGAACAGTGTGCATTAAATTACTGCAAGACATTGTCAGTCTGTTCATAACCCAGATTGGGTACCATCCCACAAGCCCCTTCAGTACAGCCCTAGCAGGGGTGGACATTGCAGGCCCGTATCTCTTTTCGGTCTTTACAGCTATTCAGTTGTGCATTTTTGAATCTCTTCCTGGCCGTCATTAGCCGCTCCTGGATTCCCCCACCGCACATCTTGGTACAGTCAGTCCATCCAGACCACGGCTTCATTTTGCATCCTTTTGGAAGAAAATTCAGACCAGATACAAATGTTGTTAGTGACAATAAGATCAGTTAGTCTTCTGAAACTCTGTTCTGTGACATTGTCTGTAGTGGTGACGTTATGATGTTTTGAATTAGTAAAGGATCTAAGTTGTTGTGATGCTGCTTTGCAAACAAGAGTAACTGCATTTTTTAGTCTCAGTTACAAATTTAATGACAATGTTATGACTCTGATGACAATGTTATGACCCTACATAATTACTAATGGAGAATGTCTGCACCTGAAGTGAGTTTTAATGCTAATTTAATGTACTAACAGAGAGTGTAGTGTTGTCAGAGTCTGAAGTGGCATTGTTATGATGCTCATTGACATCTGCAAGTGATATTCATATTGTAATGCTGTCTAAGGAGATCTTCAGTATCTCTAGTGGTATTATGATGATTCATAATTACTTATGAAGAATGTCAGAAGAAATGCTGTGCTCCATATAATGCAAGTGTTCAGGCTTCCTTCAAAGTTCAGGCTTCAAAAAATCACACAACAAATGTTAATGCATACATCCCCAGATGATGAACCAACGTCTTCTGAAACAAAATGATAGATGTGTGAGAGAAAAGTGATGGTGCTTCTGCATCACTTCTTGTGAGAGTTTTCACAATTTGCTTGTATCACACTTCACAGCATCCTCACAGTTTGTCAGAAGTGATGGCTTATAGTTTAAAAGTTTAGTAGTTTTCTCACACAAACCTACACTTTCTTAAAACTATCAAGTTTTTGGGTCTACACATCAGGATCAAACTTCATCCCTCAGTGCCACTTCACTGGCCAAGAAAGCACAGCAACATCTCCACTTTCTGCATTGACTGACATGGGGAAACCAACTCGCATCCATCCTTAGCATGTTTTACAAAGGAACAATTGATAGCATATTAACTATTAACATGCATCACTGTCTAGTTTTGGCAGTAGCAATGCTTCAGACCACAAGGCTCTGCAACACATTGTAAGGGCTGCAGAGAGGATTACTAGAACATTTCTCCCTATAATTTCATATGAAAAACACATTGTGTGAACAAGACCCTCAGCATCGCAAAGATACCCAATAGTTATTATCTGCATTTTAATAACTCAGGTATTTTTGCCACACAACTGTTATCAATGCAAAGTCACCTGCCACTTTTGATTCCATCACTTATATTTGTCAACGAATGCCATTATCGATTAGTTGGTCTGATTACGTCACGGGGATTGTTTACATGTTACATGCGCTTCTTACATGCGCTTCATGAGGCACACATGCAAGGTCTCTCTCCTTCGCCACTCTACACTGCCTCGCGAGCGCAACACGGACTGTTTGGAGCACATTATCTTCTGTCCCTCATGAGCGCTCTTGATACCGTGAATTTGAACTAATTTGCGGGCATCAGCAAACCGCTATCAATATGCCGCATACACGAAAATCACTCACCTTTCAGCACAATTCGCCGTTTTGAAACCAATCGTGTATACTTTATACTATATGAAGCCATACTATAGTATAATGTGAGATAGAAATGTATATTTAAGTCATTAAATTCAAGTTGACGTAAGCTTTTCCCTCCACTGCGGCTGTTAGTCATTATCCATAAACAGGTGTTCTGACAATTCATGCTACCCATCGAGATTTGCTACTTACTGGTTATGCGCATGTGCAGACTCACAGGTTTTTTTTTTTTCTTTTTTTTACAAAAGGTACATTTTCCTGTTATAATATATAATTTCCCTTTAAAAAAATGCCTACTACCATATGAATATTTGTACGGTCAGCCAGGTGAAAAAGAATAACTGAAATTTTCAGTTACTATGAGGAAAGGTGTACTTTGACAAGTCAAAGATGAATATTCTATGATAATTTTTACTTTTCACACCGTTTTAAAAGTAAAAATAGTCGTCTACGGTACACAGTAGCTACTCATAACTTAGAATTGTATTATAATTGTATTTCATACGACTTTAATCGGCATTCTGTCAAATTCTATCATTCTATCAATTCGCGCTACGGTAGCATTTTTCGACAAGGAAGCAAAAATCGACAGAACACCGGTGTTCAAACAGCGCGTCGCGTTCGGTTACGACAGTCAACACGATGAAACTCTTTCCAAGATGATTAAATGGTAAATAGATAAAGGTCTATGGTTTCATAAAATGACTATCTTGCTAGTCTTTTATTGCTATAACTTAATCACTTTCTACTGAGTCTGAGTGTCTGTTAGATCACAACACTAGAGTAGAGTCAGCGCACTATAATTGTTCTTCACGAGCATAGTAGCCTAACTGAAATTTAAAACTGTTAAAAGAAAAGGCTGAATAAACGGTAACGCTTCCTTTTACAGTCCAGTTACCCATGTAAATACTATGTACTTATTTTAGTAACTACAATTACTGAGTAATAACTAGTACTAACCCTGTACCTACCCCTAAACCTACCCCTGTTCCATGTACTTACCTTATTTTAGCCAGTACTTTCTAGGTAAGCACACTGTAAGTAAGTACTGTACTGTAAAATGAAGCGTTACCGAATAAACTAATGCATAGATAACGTTTAATACACTATGCATCGATATGTCTCTCTTTCCTTGGTGCTTTTAACTTTTCAATGCGGCGGACTCGAAGAGCGGCCCGCCGCCCTGTTGCTTCAAGTGCATCATTCAGCGCTTGCGGTGCGCAAAAGCGTGTGCAGCACTGTTTTGGAGTCTTTCACAATCATGTCATAATACTTTTGCGCAATGAAAGCTTATTAATAGCCTTTCTTGTTCTGTCCTATCTATTATATGTTGCTGCCTCACTAAACAGCTGTGCTTTACATTTAAAACAGCTGTGCATCTTATTTTTGCGTTGCTATTTTACAACAATACAAAGAGCAATGTGTAAGGTTTTACCAAATTTAGTGCTACACTTTTGGTCTCTTATTTGTTCCCCACTAAGGAATGTTTTTATTCACTAAATGTTCACATTTTATACAATTATTGTGCACTTGTGATTTTTCTAGGCTAAGTTTTACTGAGTTATCCACTAATCTAGTTTACAATAGCATTTTTGTCATAGGTTATGGTCATATATATATATTTTATTTGTTGTTTTTCTTTATAATGAAGTTGTCTGTATTAAGTAGATTGTTTAACACATAAAATAGTGATAATCAGATCAATGAGGCCTCACCCTGCTCGCCACAAGCCTGATTTAGGGTTTTATTTAGTTATAATAAACAAAAAAAAATTAAATATAATTTTTATCAAATTAATCGATTAATCGAAAAAATAATCGTCCGATTTAATTGATTATCAAAATAATCGTTAGTTGCAGCCACATGTCGTACTGTATCGGCTGGAATAACAATAAACTTTTTTTTAAAAATCTAATCTAAAGGGGTCAAATGAATTACAGCAGGGTCCGTATTGCCTTGTTTTTAAAGCGTCAACTTTGAGGCACTTTCATTTTCATTTCATCTTTCACTGAATTATTTAAAAAAATAAATAAATCTGAGTTTGTGTTCCAGAGAAGAAAGAAAGCAATATACATCTGGGACAGCATGAAAGTGAATAAATTATGAGAGAATTTTATGAGAGTATCCCTTTAACAGAGATGATGTGCATGTTCACCTGCGAGCTCATCTGCGCTCTCTTCCCCTCCCTGTTTGTTCTTCCTCTTCTTACGGTCTTCTCTGCGTCTCTTCCTCTCGTCACTGTTTAAGCGTCCTTGATTGCACTTCTTGATCTTGCATGTTTTTCTCTGTATGGTCTCAGGGCATGGATCTCCTCCAAACTGAGGCTCCAGAGTGATCATGCGCGTGCGGATCAAGTGACCTTTCCCGCAGGACTTACTGCACTCTGACCACTCAGACCACTCTGACATTACACAGTTCATCGCTAGAGAGAAAAAGACATTAAAAGAGACAATATTCAAGGACAAGGAGAACATTTTATTAAAAATATAATTATTTCAAAGGCTGTTATATCATTTTGGGTTTATTTGTTTTTGTATAATTTGTTTATTAGTCAAAACTGGTTCACACACACATGTATTTATTAAAAACATTTGTTTAAAGTGTACTGAGTTTATGTCTTATGAAACGTGTAACCTTAATTACAAATAACATGAAAGTTTGCATTCATTAAACTAAACTTTTTTCAATACATTTTTGGAAATATTGTGAATCTCTAAGATACATTAAAAAGGAAATTTTCCACAAGAGGTACTAATTTGATTGAGGTGTTTAATTATTAATTGAATCTCATTTAAGATCTCATTATCCAAATTGATTTTAGCTCTTTTTTCAATTTCACGAATTAAAATGAGCATATACGACACAATCCTTCATAGAAGTGATTCCAGCTTAATTTCATTAAATGTAATCAATGTAATCTTTTAAAAATTTGGTTTACCAAATTTTTTTTTTAATTGAGTCAACGTGAATATTTTACGTTCGTCTTAAACGGATGTCACTCAAAAAATGAATTTTGGCCTCTTGTTAAAATAATTAATTAAAATAAGCAAAAGTAACATGATTGTTTAATATTGTCACAACTTAATTTAATTGCGTTCAATCAACCTAATTCATTTGTGTGAAATCTACATGAATCATTGTTGTTGACATCTAACTGGGCAGTGGATCTGTAGTTCCCAGCATGCTTTGCAAGGGACTGCATTAAGAAGGTCAATTTATTGGAAAAAGTGTTATTTTATGTGTTTTTCAGTAAATGGAAAGATATTGTTAGTTAATGTTAGTATTTTATGTTCAGTTATGTTAGAAACTTAGAGTACTTTTTGTAATTAATTAATTAGAAACTTAGAGTACTTTCTGTAATTAATAATAGATTTCTGTTTATCTAGTAGGAATGACTAAATTAATTTAAATTCATACAACAAGATTACAACAAATTATTTCAAACTAATTTGAATTTGTTGGAAAAATGGAATTCAATTTCGTGGAAAACCTTTCCTTAATTTAATTAACTTCGTTCAACAGATTATTTTTTTGAGTGATACTGTGCATTATTAAAGTAAAATATATATATATATACATATATATATATATATATATATATATATTTGGTTGTGTTTGGATATTTTTTTTTTTCTAAAGGGTTCTTCACTCATACAAGTCAGAATTCAGAACAAAAGCATGATTGAGAGTGTGATATTGCATTTATACAGCAATGCAAAGAAAATAAGTTGTCTGTGTACCTCAAGAATCTTCAGCCATGTTCCTGGAGATACATTCTGCATCCTAATTTACACATTTTCTGTCCCAATTAGTATCAGAGATTAGTATTATGGAGAATATGATTATGATTTTGCGTCCCAAATCACATACTTGGATGCTGTGCTATTTTGGGTGAATTTTCAAAGTGTATTTCCACACACACTCATGGCTAACACTGCCATGTAATATTTGCTTTGGAGGAAGATTCTTGGTATTTCAGAACTACATACATGAATAAAAAACGTCTCGGTTACGGATGTAACCCTCGTTCCCTGAGTAGGGAACGGAGATGTTCCCTTCTCGGGCTAGGGCCTAGATTTGAGGCCCGTGCAGGGCTCTAAAAGTCAGTCTGGTTAGTAATACGTGAAGCTGGTAATGCTGTTTGTGGAGTTGTTTAATCCTCCTCTGCTGAGATCTTCAGAGATTTAATGTCTTCTTTTCTCTTCAGGTGATTTCATCTAAGACTGTGTCTAAAGTCAGTTGTAGTTCTTGTTCTGCTCGTCTCTTTGTCCATTCTCTTCTTTCCTTCAGTGATTCTGTTTGTTAACAGGCTTATTAAGGTTGAGATGACTCCGTGTTTAATATACACAGATTTCGTGGTTCAGATAAAGTCCAGTTTATTTCTTTGCTCTTGGCTGACATGTGGCATTGCTATGGCCTGCTTGTGGCCCAGATCTGGCAAACAGGAGTGGGCCACCCAAGGGCCCTCATTCATTGCTGCATGTGGGCCAGATCTGCATGCCACAAGTTTCGTCCCGGATTTGGGCCGAAACAATGTTGCTATGTGGGTTTAAGCATATTTGTTTAGAACCTCTGTAATCTTCATTCTCAACTCTTTTTGTCTTTCTTTAGTTTTAAAAATATAGACATCCCGAGGATTTATCCAGCAAAGAGCTTATTAACACATTGTTTATGTTATGAGAGTGTGTGTATAAAGATAGATAAAGGGTGTAACTCACGACACTCTGGCAGCATGCATTTCTCCATCTGTTCCAGCTCCTCACTGCATTCTCCCAACTCTGCAGGTGATTTGAGCATGCGCTGACGTGCCCGTGAGCCTTTACCACAGGTCACACTGCAATCACTCCAGTCCGACCACGGGGACAGTAAACACGGGATAGTATCTATACACACAAAAAACACAGTATCATAACACTGAGGACTGTAGGCATGAGGGTGTTTATTCTGTATAAATATGATAATGTGCATTTGTGAGAATATGTTATCGTCAGTATATTCTATGTGTGAATATGTGTGTGAATATTGTAACGTGAAAGTTTATATATGTTATTAATATTAACATTCATGTATGCTATGTGTATTAATATAGGTGTAAAGAAATGTATTCTAGTGAATTTGTATATGTTAAAGTGGGAGTACATGTGTTCACTACTTGCATTTTGAACTTGTGAATATGTAGGTATGTGTGTGTGTGTGTGTGTACAGTATACAATTGTGAATTTTGGCCATGTATGTACTGTATATGAATATATTAGTTCATGTCCACATAAACATTCCCATTCATGCATGGAAATCTGTTAATGTTCCTGTGAATGTGTGTGAATATGCTAAACTGGGTGGACATGGGTTTGCATATATTTATGTGGGCATTCACTTACGGCATTCTGGCATCATACACTTCTCTGCTTCTACCACCTCAGCCCCACAAATGGAGCCATCAGATGGGGGCATTTTCACCATCCGTTCCCGTCTTTTCATGCCAAGTCCACAGGTGGCACTGCATATATCCCATTCACCCCATTCAGTAACCAGGCAACTGCTTGGAGCTACACCAGTAGAAACATAAACAATACATACCATTGGAGTGGAGAATGTGTCAGTAGGAGAAGAGCTTTTATTAACCCTTTTTTTTTTTTTTTTTTTTGCTCAGAACAACTTTTGGCCTATTATTAAAATATACAGTAAGGGGTTGGCTTGTTTGTTTCAGACAGACCAAAAATGCTAAATCGTCATAGAGGTAAAACTAGGGTTTCATTAAGGTTATTATTGTGGGTGCTTTACTATAAACCCTTCAATCAACCTTTTTAAATAATAAAACACTATTTTTCCATAGTTGAATGCAACAATCAGAAGAAAGTAAACATTAAATTTCCTGGTAACACTTTAGAATACGGTTCCTTCGTTAATGAATAACTACACAAGAACTAATGAGTAACACAATATTAACAATCTAGTAACTATTATTAACTAACAAGAAGCTCTGATTAACGAACTAGTTAGTAATAGAGCACAGACGAAAGTGGTAGTTCACTATTAAGTAATCAATTACCCCTTTTCCACCGAAAAAAGAACTGGTTCGGAACTGGTGCTGGTTCGGAGCTGGTTCAACTTGCGAACCCGTTCAGAACCTGTTTGCTTTTCCACTGACTAGAGCGCTCAGGGAACGACGTTGTTACGTCACTGTGTACGTCACTTGCAAGTACATTGCTTTGGGATTATCTCAACTCGTGTACCGAGAAAACTTTAAAAACAATTGAAATATGTAAGTCTTTTAATTTTTTCTTTTGATATGTAATCTTTTCTGGTAAATTATGTACCCCTGTCTTGTGTCTTTTTTTCTTTCCATTTATTTGTTGTATATCGTGACTGTTTTCTTCTTTGCTTATGTTTCAAAAAATAAATAAATAAAACGCTTGCGTGTTTCTGCAATTTCTCCTGGCTTTGCGATAGTCAGAAAATATGTTTAAAAGAACCGAGAAGGACGCATTTAAACCCGCCCCGTAAAAATGACGTGCTAAAAAACGGTTCTAGTCCAGCAAAGAGTTGGTGCCGCTTTGGAACCAGTTCTCGCGGCCACGAACCGGTTCTTTGGCTGTCGAAACACAAAGAACTGGTTCGCGCGCAGGCACCGGCTCCGAACCGGCTCTCAAAATGCTTTGGTGGAAAAGGGGCTAATAACTACTATTTTTTTAATACTTCCCAGAGAACTACTGAAAAAGTTTATTAACAATCAAGTAACTATTATTAACTAAAAGAAACTCTTATTAATGAATTAGTAAGTAATAGCTCACAGATGAAAGTGCTACTACTAGATACTTCTGTGGGAATCACTAATTATTTGGATTCGTATTATAAAGTGAAGATCATCGGAACTAACTAGTAATTACTCAAGTGTTACTAAAGACATTTTCTAAAAGTATACTAAAGTTCACCAAAAATCTCAAACGTTTGCATAAATCATGACTAGATCATGTAACACTTGAGTAATTACTAGTTAGTTCCAACGATCTTCACTTTATAATACGGATCCAAATAATTAGTAAGTAATAGCTCACAGATGAAAGTGTTACTAGATACTTCTGTGGGAATTACTAATTATTTGGATCCGTATTATAAAGTGAAGATCATTGGAACTAACTAGTAATTACTCAAGTGTTACTACATGATCTAGTCATGATTTGTGCAAACGTTTGAGATTTTTGGTGAACTTTAGGCTGAATCCCAATTCACCCCTTGGCCCTACCCCTTGTTTTTGAGTGTACCCCTTGGCCCTTAAAACAGAGTTACAAGGGTCAAGGGGTTGAAATATTTCCCTACGAAATGGAACAACCCTTCATGAACCCGATTCGTCATCAGTCGTCGGCGATGGCTCTGCCGTTACAGAGTTGGATTTCTCCATGACAACAACTGACAATCATCAGCGCAGCTGCTCTTAACTTTGAATAAACATGATGATTATAACATGCCTTCCTCGAAATGTATGTCTTTTCTGACCGGAAAGGTGATTTATTATACCATTTCTTAATTTAAAAAACTATAGCGTTATTATAAGAGTAAAAAAAGTGCGTAGTGGAATCATCTAGCGCTAAATTTAAATGTTTAACCGTTTGCAATCCATCTCACCGGTGATTTCCGATGCATTTCTGACCTTTTCTCTTAGCCCTCCGTTTGGAGTGTGCCTCTGAAAAATCTCCGTTTCGAGGGCTATGTAGCCCTACCCCTTCGCCCTACCCTTCGATCTCAACAAGAATCGGGACACCCTACCCCTAGACATGAACGCGCAAAACGGAGGGGTAGGGCTAAGGGGTAGGGCCAAGGGGTGAATTGGGATTCAGCCTTAGTATACTTTTAGAAAATGTCTTTAGTAACACTTGAGTAATTACTAGTTAGTTCCAATGATCTTCACTTTATAATACGAATCCAAATAATTAGTAATTCCCACAGAAGTATCTAGTAACACTTTCATCTGTGAACTATTACTTACTAATTCGTTAATAAGAATTTCTTTTAGTTAATAGTAGTTACTAGATTGTTAATAAACTTTTTCAGTAGTTCTCTGGGAAGTATTAAAAAAAATAGTAGTTATTGACTACTTAATAGTGAACTACCACTTTCGTCTGTGCGCTATTACTTACTAGTTCGTTAATCAGAGTTTCTTGTTGGTTAATAATAGTTACTAGATTGTTAATATTGTGTTACTCATTAGTTCTTGTGTAGTTATTCATTAATGAAGGAACCATATTCTAAAGTGTTACCAATTTCCTTTCAGACACAGTATATTAGACTTCATTAGATTGTTTGTAGTGCATTGTTTTATGAAGTGGTTTGATATTTACAGGATTTGTCAGGACCTTTGAGAATTATAGCTAAACTAAACATCTGTGAAACATATTTAAATGAATCTGGCTTGTACGTCAACAGATAAATAATACTCACAGCAATCCTCATTGACAGTGCATGGCTCTGTCTCATCAGTGGGAAGGGTGCAAGGAAAGCCATCATCAGGAAACTGTTTTACATAGCGCTCCCTAGAGCGCACACCTGCGCCACATGACACACTGCATGGCGACCATGTAATCCATTCTGACATAATACACGTGGAAGAATCTGTAAAAGTTAAGATTCACTTTGTTATTCATGTCCTTATTCAACAATATTTTCACTTAACTAGAAAATCCAGTTAAATTTAGCTTGAAGTGTTAGCTGTTTTGGAACATGGTAGCTGGTCTAAGCTGGTTTAGGCAAAACTGGGGCCTGGGAAAGCTGATACATCTGTCAAGAACCCAACTATCAATCAATCAATCGAACAATCACATCATATTAATTTATGGTGGGCAAAATGATTTTTTTTGAATATGGTAGCTGATTTATTGGTCTAGTTACTATATTCTAATGCACAGATTTTAACCTTTCTTAAACCAATTTATACTTTCTAAGCTATATTACATTGTCGAATATACATCAATTAACAATGCTCACTCTACTCTGAAGCTTAATGAAGAACTTTGATAATATTGCTTATATTACATAATCAGCTATAGTTAGATGGCTAATATCGAAAGTCTATGGTGCAAAGCCTGGACTTCCCTCTTCTCTCTGGCATTTGTTCTGCTTGATTAAACATGGCTAATTGAATCATTAATAAAAACCATGAGTAAATAGGGTACACTGGAGGTCACCTATATTATGTCCATCGTATGATAATCAATGGATAATGGATGTCAACACCTCATTAAACTCTAAGGAAAAACCCACCCTCCTGTCGACCCACTAATGTGTGGGACGGGATGCATTAGACGGCAGGGCTGTTTTCTTTTTAAATGTTAGTGAAGAGTCATCTAAATTCCTATCAATCAATCAATCAATCAATCAATCAATCAATCAATCAATCAATCAATCTATCTATCTATCTATCTATCTATCTATCTATCTATCTATCTATCTATCTATCTATCTATCTATCTATCTATCTATCTATCTATCTATCCATCCATCCATCCATCCATCCATCCATCCATCCATCCATCCATCCATCCATCCATCCATCCATCCATCCATCCATCCATCCATCCATCCATCCATCCATCCATCCATCCATCCATCATATATTAATTTATTCATTTTTTTGTTTAAAGTTTTAAACAAAATAGATTGGTAACACTTTATTTTGATAGTCCACTTTAGACATTCAACTAACTATAAGTAACTTAGCAACTACAAGTCAACTTGTTCTCCTAACCTGAACCCTAACACCTAACCATAACCTAACAGTCTACTGACAGTCTACTACAGTCTACTAATACTTTAATGACACTTAGTTGACATGTAGTTGAAAAGCTACTTATAGTTAGTAGAATGTCTAAAGTGACTATCGAAATAAAGTGTAACCAATAGATTTAAAAAAAAATAAACGGATATAGACCGGAAAATAATGGTAAATTTTGTTTGTTATTTTCAATAGCTTTTAATAAAATAAAGTAGCTTGTATTACGTAACTTTACGCCAATACAGTTTATGATATCATGTGGAGAGCCAGAGCATATAAATAGGGTGCCTGCAAATGTCATCAGATCCAAATTGTTAAGGAAGATGCGCATACACGCCCAAATCATGGCAACATGATGCAGGGTCTCATTCCATTCGCAGGGAACCGAGTTAAATACGTAACCCAAATATGTTCCCTTTTGAAGGAAACTCCATGCTGCATCGTTTGCAGGTGCTGCTGGGGCATTAATACCCACTATGCCATTGCCTGGTGTTGTTTAAAGCCCTTTGAAGTTGCACTGAAACTCTCATTTGGACCTTGAACCGTTTCATTCCCATTGAAGTCCATTATAGGCAGAAAATCCTGAAATGTTTTCATCAAAAACCTTAATTTCTTTTCAACTGAACAAAGAAAGACAATGACATCTTGGATGACATGGGGGTGAGTAAATTATCAGCAAAGTTTTTTTTTTTTTTTAAAGTGAAACACTCCTTTAACAGTGTAGGATTATCCATGAACAGGACATTTAAAGGGGTCATGAACTGGCTTTTGAATTTTTCATATTGTTGTCTGAGGTCAACTTATGACGTTTGCTTGGTTTTTACATTCAAAACCTGTATTTACTTCCTGTTTTCAGACGAAGTCCACATTAGTCGATTGGTGAGTTTGCGTGCACGATCATTGGTAACTAAATTGTGTTCAATATCTGATTCGCATGAACTATCCGATGTGCATTATCCGAACTATCCGAAAATGGTGTTGTGTAAACGGCCCCTTATTTGAATCTTGAAAAAGATTCCTATAAAGATTCCTAAAAAGATTCCAAAAAAGACCTAGAGACCCCTGCATTCATTGTTGCACCCTGCCCTGCTGTTTTTAAAATGAGAACATGTCCTATATGAATGGCCTCTTAGAAGGCAACTGCCTATATAAACAGTAGACAGCGAGATTCACTGCGGTTTTAAAAAGAACTTTGAATATGAATGACAATATCTTCCATGTACATTTCCATCTGGGGAATGAAACCCTGATTTCGTGTGTGTTTGATTCTGACCCTCATCACTGCAGCCAGGCCCCATGCAGGGCTCAAAGTCTTGTGTATGTGGACAGGGCACACTAAGATCCAGCTGTGCCTTCAACATTCTCTGCCTCATCCTCTTCCCCTTCTCACACGTCGAGGAGCTGCATGCAGACCATGGAGACCAGTTGGAGTAGATACATGTCTCTGGAGTGTCATCTGACAAAACAGAATAAAAAGGATGAAAAGTTTAATTAAGCACATTTTAGTGTGTTAGCGAAGAGAGTCACATGAGACAGAATAATCACTAATGGGATCTTAAAAAAATATTTATTTTGTTTTAACTAAACTTCAGTGAGATATAAAAAATGTTTTTAAAAAAGTTGCTTTTATTTATTTATATTTTTAAAAAATATATAAATAATGTATTTTTATATGCATGTATTTTTTATATGCATTTATGTATTTTTATATGCATTTTTTCATGTTTCTAATGGATAAAAAGACCGCAGAGAACGGCAGCAATCCCAGCACAGCAGAGGGTGGCAACAATCCAGCGCGGCAGAGAACGGCAAAGACGAAGATCTACCATTAGCTACCGGATTAACAGCAGGACCGTCACTTCAACAAGCTTCAGCATCAATGTGAGCAGACAATGATCCATGCAATGGTCGGGGGCGGGGCAATGAATTAAAAAACAAAACAAAAACAATCGTGACTACTGTCCAGCAATAAAATGTGGAGAACAGAGCTGCACAACAGTGTTCACAGGTCACAGATACCTGTTTTAAGTTCCTTCGCTTTTTTGAACTGTCTGTGATTTGACGTGGCAGTTACCAACAGCTGTCCATCTGCAAATCAGCTGTGATCTGGGCTTCTCTACACTCTAAATCATGAAAGCGTGCATGAAACAAAATTACATAAGAACACCAAATCAAAAGAAAAAAAGGGAAAACAACCAGTGCCAAATGCAAATAAATAAATAAATAAATAAAAAATCAATAACGCGATTAAAATAAAAACAAATAAAATAGACCATAATCTCTCCATATGGCATTTACGTGTGCCAGTTAAAAGACTTGCAGCTTTTGTACCAGGTGATGGACGACACACTAACCCCCAAATACAGTGCATAAAAATAATCCAGCCGAGTTAGTAACAAAGGCATGGATTATAGTCTCAAAATGCTGTCTTGACAGAATTGGCTTTATTTTGGCCAGCTGCCTCAAATGGAAGAAACTTGATTTGACAAAAGCCTTGACTTGTCAAATTTAAGCTGAGTGTCCACTTTAACCACTAGGTTTGTGATACTAGGTTTAATCAGCCCGTTCTCATCCCAAAGTGTCATATACAGACACTTTTGTCAATGCGTATACATCCAACGCACATGGTACCCTTTAGCGTCAATATGAGAAGCATATATATATATATATATATATATATATATATATATATATATATATATATATATATTGTCCCAGTAGTGCCTCCAAAAACCATCACTTCTGTCTTTTTTCATTGAAATGTAAATAGTTCAGACCCATATAGGCCTTTATGTTGTCAAGACACTTAAGTAGCAGTCTTACAGAGTATTAATTTGTCTTTTTAACAGCAGCTTCACCAGTGGACGTGCACTTTATATGAAAACATTTGGTGGATTAACAATTGAGGACATTTTCCCTGTTGGCTTCCTTACCACACAAGTGTTAGGAGAAAATGCTATCAGTTACATTGGAAATAATGGCAATCCTTTGGGCAAATCAGCTCATGAAGGGCCCAGCCAAAGGAGTCTGGGAGGGTGATTTATTTGCGTGTCACATAAATTACCTGAAAATGATTATGATTTGTTTTGACAAATTTCATATGGTCACACCATATGGTTTCATATTGTATTCATATGTCATATGGTCATCAGGTGTTTTTTAGGTGCAGAAAAAAAGTTTATGTCTCTGAGGAAAGTGCATATCTCAGATTGATAAAATATGGGAGCAGATCATCTCGGCTCTCATGGGTTAAGGCCTGGAGAATAGTGTTGCATCCTCGAACCATGGGTCTGATTTGGCTGAGGTTCAGCTGGGCAGACGTGAGTCTGATTCCCTGCTTGCATGCTTTATTGCACTTATGAGAGTGCAGGAAGACATAGTGGATTTTCTTCTGGTGGAACTCTCTGATTAGATCTAGTGTTACGGAGACCATTTTGAAAGCAAGAGCTCCCTCAAGTGCACAAGTCACACCTGTGACTTGTGACTTTCATGAGTGTGACACACATTTCCCATAAATGTCACCCACTCAGGGAACCAATTTACAAATGTAAGAGATGTTATTAAAGGAAATTATTTTATCAAATGAAATTAAAGGAAACATTATTGAAGGAAATTATTTTGTGCAAGACCCGACAGATTAGAGAATAATGTCTTTTCCCAGCTCTTAGGGTCACATTTTATGTCGAATTGGAGGACAGGAAACAAGTTTTATTGTGGTTTTAAAATTAAACTATCTTCAGCTCTAAGTGATAAAGAACTACACCCTGACCGCTACTGGCTAAATTATCAGTGCTAGAATTGAGAGTGGCTGAAGAAGAAACATGAAACAAGAAAATCCATAGCTTTAAACAGTAAGCAAGAGAATTATATGAATTAAATGTTTTACAAAATTATGCAAATATGTTGAAGTAATGTCAGGCAACAAAAAATAAGAAATAATAATAATAATAATATACGTATAGAATTATTACTCAAAGTATAGAAGTGATAAGGGTATTTTCATTTAAAGGCACATTACTTTATTTGTCAAGAAGCTCTACTGGATAGCCATACTGCATGTCAACAGTATTGCGTTACTATTGTTATTCTCTAAAGGAATTTTAGAAGAAATTTCAAAGTTGAGAATTCATTTAAATATTGAATAAAACTATGAAGGTTTCGGTAACACTCGTTTCGTGTCAAGAAGATGCTGTTTTCTGTGCTGCGAAAAAGTCTACAGTAAGAATTTTCCATTTGTTTAGACATTGCAGAATTTTAAGAAATGTAGTTAAAAGTCTCTCTCTCTTTCTCTCCCAAGGTTGCCTTTGATGAGCAGATAAAGATATGCAAACCTTCTTCTTTTTCCTCCTGGGCAATGTCAGCCACAATGTCGTCCACATTATCAGGCACAATGTTGCACTGCTCACCCTGCAAACATCAGAAAACACCTCAAACTTTCAAAAACATTCTACATGATGTCCCTCATTCAATCATATTATTCTACACAGTGATGGGATTTGATTCACTATTGCTATCTGATTGAACACAACAAACAAGATGACAGGTTATACTTTTCCCTGTTTGTCCTAATACCCATCTAACTCTCTCCCAATAAAGTATGTATGACTTTCAATACTTCCATAGCACTGTTGTGACATGCTGGCTTCATCAATATGTATAGTCTGTTGTTGTTGTTGTTGTTGTTGTCGAGTTATTTTAGCTCTCAGTTTATAGACTTTTATGACATACATAATGCAGAGATATTTTGCACGGTAATAAAGGCTAAAAATGCAACAGCTAAGAACATTTTCTTTTTTGAAAATGTAATTTTTTTTTAAGACAAGTAAAGAAACAGACCTTTCGGGCAATTCTCTCCACAACAACTCTGGCCACAGGAGTGATTGCACCACCCTCTGGGTCGTAGAAAGGGCTCTGTGGATGGTCTAAACTGGTGAGGGGGCGAATTTTCTCCTGAGGTGCTGCAGGCTTGTTGGGAGACTAAATAAACATTAAATAAATAAACCAATTCACCAAAATGTCAAATGTCCAAGTCATTTATGCCACATGAAAATCAAATGAAAATAATAATAATTAAAAAAATAATAACATAAGTGGTAAGAATTAAAGAAATGGTCATTTTCATTGGTCATTTAATCATTTCATTGGTCATTTAATTTCATTTTCAATGTCATTTAATCAATCAAACTATATACTGTATATATATATATATATATATATATATATATATATATATATAAAGGAATATACCTCAAAAGAATAAAACATAAGTAAGTCATTATGGACTGAAACATCGACCAGTTGGAGTGCCTTTGATCTCCTCAAGAGGGCACTCCTCTCTACTGTTTTTTTTTCTTTTTCTGATTTTGCTCATTCTTTGGATTTACTTTGATAATGTTTGTCATTAAACTTTCTTACTTAGGTCCTACTGTCATCATTTCTGAATGACCAAAAAGAACAAGGACTCATTTTATGTATTGATGTATTGTTTCTTTAACCCTCTGGGGTCAGTTTTAATCTTACATAAAAGTGTTATACATCATTCGATCCTGTTAAGTGTCTATTTGTTTGTGTACACTCACAATAAAAACAAAGTGTTGTGCTTTTTGTCAAATAAAGAAAAATAAACCTGATGCGCATTTTGCCTTTCTCTCTATGAGTGAAGTCCATTCTGAAACGCCTCCAAAAAATTTACTGTGACTCTTGTCACAGACACACAAAAGGTTTCTCTTTATGAAGCAGAAATTCTCTTCTTTTAAATTAAGTAATTTGTATAAACAATGTATGAAAAGAGAGAGATGTCAGTCTTTTTCCTTTCAGCTAATTCAGCTAATTGTTAACGTGTTAATGTGACCACGCCCACTGAGAGCGTGCGCTATTCAAACGCAAATGTTGAGGCAAGCCATGCCAACACCGACATCAGCTTGATAAAACATCCAGTTTAATACGAATCTTGTACTTTACCTCGTCTTGCTGCGCTGTGGGGAATAATACTATCATAATAATAATGAAAAAGTTACATCAGAAGTGCTGGTAGTTTCATTTCGAGGAGCAACAGATTGAGCTGATGCAGTAAGTTATTTATTCTTAAGTGCTCTGTTCTAATCGCGTTATTGATTAATGTCTGTTAAACTGCACAAAGACTGTTTAAATATGAATTAAACAGTATGTGTTTTGTGACCTTATTTCAGAAACTTTAAACTTATTTTTAGTTTTTCAATAAATATGCATAAACAATATTCTCTCAAAAATACAAACATGTACATGTTGCTCACATATTATGGTAGCCCTGTTTGTGCTAAATAGAATTTCACCTGTGCCATTAATATGTTTATAAGCAACTGAAAAAAGTACAAATGTCAGGACATGTCAGAACATCTCAAGGACCCCAAATACACCTTGGTCCCCAGGGGGTTAAACATAAACATGATTTTGATAGCTGCAACACACCCCAGAAAAGTTGGGACAGAGACATCTTTACCACTGTCACATCACACCTTTTAATTACACTTTTTAATCATTTGGGAGTTGAGGACCCTAATTGTTGAAGTTTTGCTAGTGGAATATTTGCCTAATCTTGTCTGATACAAGACAGCCCCTCAACAGTCTTTGGTCATCAATGCCTGATTCTCCTTTTCATGATGGGTCAGACATTTTTCATAATAGACAAATCTGGACTGCAGTAAACAGGCAGACACATCCCTTCTATGGTGCAGAGTGTCTAGAAACCACTCAGTCGTAGCATGTGCAGTTAAATATTAATTGAACCACCCAACCACTCCACAAGTAAAAATAGTAACCTTTCAATATGTAAATTAAACAAACAATTAAACATTTGATCATTATCCATGGGAATGATGTCAATTCAAGCAGATGTTTTGTTCAGACAAACTGACACACACCAGTAGATGGCAGAGTCAAGCTATGGTCATGACTGTGTGGTCTCAAGTGGACCACTTGAGCTGGCAAATTGCTTTTTTTTAAATTAAGTCATCATTTTTCATGTTTTCATGTTTTTATTTTTCTGTGTTATTAATACAGAGAGAACTCGTTTGGTGCATTTACTTTGAGCATGTGTATATAAGTCATAATCTTTATTACCCAAAGACTTCACTGTATTAAGTAATTGACTTCACATCTAAACCATGTGGAACAAAGGTATGAGGCCACACTGAAAATATGTTTTGTTTAAGAATTATTAAAAAGTATTATTATTATTATTATTAATTCAAACATGGAATCAGAAAATTTTTGACATGAATAAAGGTATTGCTAATTCCTTGCCCTTTTTTAATGCAGTGCGTTTCAATATGTGATTTCCTCGCTTTTAAATAAAGTCAGCAAAATTGGAACATATCTGTACCAAATACTAAGGAATTCTAAAATTCATGTTCACTTTCACTTCTCAATCAAATTGTCTTGCTGATAATGTAGTTTGTGATGACAAATCCTCTAGTAAATAAGGCAAATTTCAAAATAGAAAGTGTCAGACCTTTGGACCCGTTGTATATCTTTCCATGAGAGCTCACCTCGTAAGTGACTCCGCTGTCTGTTCCTGCATCCCATGGGATGAGGTCCTGAACCACCTTCTGGACCCAGCCACATTCTCTGGTGCAAAGGTCTTCTGATGACAGACCAACGTTCCAGTCAGGACTAGGGCCCAGCATCGCCAAAAAGGACATCAGGTGACGTGTACGGTCAACTGAGAACTCGGCTGAGGGAGCCGCTCGACTGAGATAAAGAGAGAAATCAGATGACTTCACATTTTGATGGCATACATCTTATTCATACTTGAGAGGGAGGTAAAAGAGAAAAAAACATTTAAAAAATACAAATATGTTTATTTGGTCACACTTTAGTTTAGGGTCAAATTCTCACTACTAGCTAACTAATAACTACAACTTTTGCATCAATGAACTTATAATAACCACTTAATAATAGTTAGTAAGGTAGTTGTTAAAGGGATAGTTCACTTTGAAATTATTTTTTTTTTATATGTAGGTGATGATGTAGGTGTCATTGTTTCCACAGTATTTTCAATTTTGATATTTTTTGGTCAAACCGTTGTTGTCTATCAGACATATAATGGAGATTTACGGGGCCCACCTCAAAGAGCATGCACATTGCACAGAGAAGTCCAAATTAAGCATGATTTAATGACTTGTGAATGTACGTACACACTGATGGCCTAAGGCACGAAACGAACGGTTGTATGAGAAAACGAACAGTATTAATGTCGCTTTTACCTATTGTAACCACAGCCACGTTCAACTGATCTGAACACACTGGCGCTTCGGTCTGCGCATGCGCCGGAAGTGATCTCTTGCATGCGCAGTTGCAGCCCGAAGTGCTCGTGCCTTCAGATCAGTTGAACATGGCTGTGGTTACAAGAGGTAAAAACAATATAAATACTGTTCGATTTCTCACACAAATCGCTCGTTTTGTGTCTTAGGCCATCAATGTGTACTTCCATTCACAAGTCAAGAAATCATGTTTAATTTGGACTTCTCTGTGCATGCTCTTTGAGGTGGGCCCCGTAAATCTACATTATATGACTGATAGACAACAATGGTTTGACCGAAAAATTTAAAAATTGAAAATACCATGGAAACAAAGACACCTACATCTTGGATGCCCTTGAGGTAAGCTAAAACATATCAAAAATTAATTTCAAAGTGAACTATCCCTTTAAGTTTATGTATTGGGTTGGATTAAGGGATGTAGAATATAGTCATGCAGAATAAGGCATAAATACGTGCTTTAAAAGTACAAATAATAAGCCAGTATCCTAGTAATATGTATGTTTATAAGCAGCTAATAATAATAATAATAATAATAATAATAGTAATAGGAAATAGTGAGAATTGGACCCTAAATAAAAGTGTTACCGTTTATAAATATATATATATATATATATATATAACAATTCATAATCATTAATATTCTTTTGTGTTAGGATTTTATTTTATTACCAATACCAGCACTCCCTACACACACACACACACACACTCTTTTTTGCAAAATAATACCATTGTAATTACTGTAAAGCAAGCTAATACATACATATTTAAATTGGAAAACATTTACACATATATAAATATTTATATAATGAACAATATTTAATGTAAGGGATAAGATACTAAAGGAAATGTCTTGATTACTGATATAACCCTCATCACCTGAAGGAGGGAACGCGAGACGTGATGGCATAATTGGGAGGCCTATCAAATTTGAGTGTCTACAGAACGAGCCAGTGAACGTTAGAGTGCGTGAAAAGCGTCACATTCCCCACGCCCGCCCCGCAGCGCAGGTATAAACAGGAACTGACCGCACGCACTCATTGTTTTTCACTGAGAACCTGAGATTGTGACGGCCGTACAGCAATGGTCAGCAACTGTGGTGGCGGGACGTCATGTCTCCTGTTCCCTCCTTCAGGAACCGAGGGTTACAACAGTAACCGAGACATTCCCTTTCAGTCGCTCACGTTCGACCTGGTAACGTAATTGGGATCCCATGGAAAGCGCCATTGGTTGCTGCCACATCCAGCACCCTATGCAAGACTCTCAGACTCCCAGCTGGCTGGGGCGGAAGGGCTACGCAGAGGCCATTTGGATTGCTGCTCCGTTATAACCCAGACAGTGGAACTCTTGCATAACACTGGAAAAACATGCCTTTCCAGGGGAAGGGGATGCTGCGGAAGCCACATCCTGCCCTAAGGGAGGTAACATGAAGAATACACGCATAATACACATATGGACTGGCCGATAGGGGTAGTGCAACATATGGAATGTCACTGTGGTGGCTCCAGCCTAAGAAGGGGGAGGCTACACCAGACAGTGATGGCAGAGAGGACTCTGCCAAGGGAAGACACGAGCTCACCGCAGGGAGCTGGTCATGGTAGAATACTCATATGGGATCGCTGCAGGGATCACCACATATGGAACCCAGCCTAGCACAAGTTACACAAGCTTACGAACACTAGGCCTGGCGTCGGACACTCCGCAACATCCGACTGCCGAAGGGGTGCAGAGGAACTGCAGAGGAGCAAAAAGCACACGTATCCGCTCCGTGGAGGGGAGTGGCGCAACAAGTCGACACTAGAGCGGGAACTTCAGTGTTACCGGCTGGTTGAAGCGAGCACACAGGGAGAAACCGTCTCAACACGTAGGATATAAAACCTAGCGAAAGATATCTGTCAGCAAGGCACCGTGTGTCAGCGCCTACCAAAAAGCGACACTCTGAGTGGAGTGGACTCTAAACCCAGGCAGGCAAGGCACGCCTTGAGCTTGAGCTTCGTAAGCCAAGGCGATGGCATCCACTATCCAGTGGGCCAACCTCTGCTTGGAGACAGGCTTTCCCTTCTGCTAGCCTCCGCAACAGACAAAGAGCTGATCTTAGGTTCTGAGGCTTTGCGTTCTGTCCACTTACAGGCACAGAGCGCAGACACGACAGAGAAAATCCAGGGCTGGGTCTGCCATCTCTGAAGGTAGCACCTGCAGGTTCACTATCTGGTCCCAGAAAGGAGTGTAAGGAACCTTGGGCACGTATCCGGGCCGGGGTCAAAGGCATGATCCTGAGAGATAGAAAATGCATGCAGTTCCCCTACCCTCTTGATGGAGGACAATGCAACCAGGAGTACTGTTTTACAGGGCAGAATTTTTAACTCAGCTGACTGCAAAGGGTGGTCTCTGAAGATCCAAAAGGACTCTTCAATACGGTGCAACTAAAAATACCGGCTCCCCGTCCTCCCTGACCTTGCACAAGGTCTCTGCAAGAAGGCTCACTGTGGGAAACGCATATTTGCGTAGGCCCGAGGGCCAGCAGTGTGCCAGGACATCCGTGCCGAGGATCCCCTCAGTCAGGGAATCAAACAACTGGCAGTGAGACTTGTCCAGGGCAGCAAACAGACAGGTCCCAAAGTGCCTTAAAATCAGCTGGACTACCTGGGGATAGAGTTGCCCCTCTTCCGGTAGCACCTGCTGCCTTGAGAGCTCCTCGGCTGCACGGTTGAGCAGGCCAGGAATATAAATGGCACGAAGTGACCTCAGATGCTTCTGAATCCAAAGGAGGAAATGGCGAACGAGTTGTGACATGCGGTGGTAGCAGCCTGGTTTGGTAGCGGCCTGGGCAGGCTTGGTCGACTTCCTGCTGCCCGCTCCACGCTGAGGCCTGGATGGTGGCTGCTACTGCTGAGGCTTAGCGGGAGCAGAGGATGCCGCAGGAGCTCTGTCTGCTTCTGGGTGGCTGAGAACTGTTGGGCAAAGAAACCAATCGTCCAACCGAGAAGCTTCAGGATGTGGTGGGGGAGGATTACACACAACCTTCTCGGTGACCCGGGAAAGCATAGTCGCCTATTCTGGATCAGACTTGGGCAACGCTAAACTCCCTGAAGGGAGTGACGCAGCCGAATCTTCATCTCCAGAGGACTGAAGCTCCCCCTCCGATTTTGCGATAGACATCAGGTTGTCAGGTGGAGCTCCAAAGGACACGGATGGTCATCCATGAAAAGGACCAGTGCGTTCCTTTGGATGCTCCACCGGCGGCTGCGCTTGTGAGGCGTGCAAGACCCACAGAGATTTCCTGAGTGGGGAAGCCATCGCGGTAATCCTCAGATCACCCTGACCCTGCACAGAAGTAAGTCTATTCTGAGGTCCAGAATAGATGCTAGATCAGGGCATAGGCGAGGGGACTGCACCTCCCTTAAGGTAAGGGGTCTCAATCTCAGCACTGTAATAGTCAAAGGGAACATTAACTATTCACAAAAGCTGCCTCAGCAAGCTGAATGCCCAAACATGAGAGGCAACTATTGTAGCCATCTGCTGGCACCAGGGAACGACCGCATCCAGAAAAGCAAAAGCACACAATGACATCCTGAAAAGGACGTATGTGTTGCTCTTTTAGTTGAAAACAAAAATATGAAAAAGAAAAAAACTCTCTCAGTGCTGAGCAAGGTGTAATCAGGGTTCACACTCATGGGAGGAACACCCACTGAGACCGATACACACAGACACACACAAGCAATGCTGTGAAAACAGCAGTTGTGAGCTGTAATGCTGATCATGCCACGGCCACCGCTGATTGTGGCCACCGCTGATTGTGCCTTTACACCAGCACTGGAACAGAGTATTCTCCTTTTGAAGTCTGCAGTGCTGACAGTCTGCAGAAACTCAAGAGTAAAAACAAAATCTCTTTTTTGCCCGCTTCGTGTTTATACCCGCGCTGCGGGACGGGACGTGTGACGATTCTCACACACGCCAACGTTCATTGGCTCATTCTGTACACACACAAAGTTGATAGGGCTCCTTGAAGTGATCCCAATTACGTCATCATTTTGAACGTGAGTGACTGAAAGGGAACTATAGGCAGGAAGAGTGATAGAAAGTATAGTTAGAAACAAAATACAAATTAGAAAGCTTCAACACAAAAGTCCAAGTATTTTTTTTTTCTTTTTTTCCTGCTGACATCAGTACAGTATTAACCACAGAACCCCCATCACTAAGCAGAAAGTTTATATTGACTGTAGATTATATTTGGTTATTACCAGGGTTGCAAATGAACCCCCGCCAAATGTTTTTTGACTCAAACAATGTTTGGAAAAATACAAAACAAAAAAAGTAGTTACTGGAACGAACAACTTTAAAGGGGAAATGAAACAGTGAATCAAGTTTACATGATTTACAAGATGGATTTCCAATATAATCAACAATTAAATAAGAAACATTACAAATGTAAACATTTAGAAGAAAAAAAGAAAAAACTTTGTATCTTTCGCTGCCAGGGCGCCGCCATTGTGCAGCTGACGTCACGGGGTTGGTTGGCTCAAGTTTAACAGGCTCTGGGCACTGAAAATCGCGACATCAAACTGTGTTTACACCAGTGTTTTGACCGCGAATGACTAATGTTAGGTATAGTCATTAGACAAAAAGACGACATCTCATGTTATATGTTGACAAACTGCACATAGAAACATTGTTCGCGATGTCTGCCATCAGATATTCCCGTCTCGTCAACAACATGTAAGTTAGCGTGTATTTGTTAAAGAGGAAATGAAATGTCCATATTTTCGCACTGGTAGTGCTAGTAGCTACAGCCTACATACTAGGAAAAAGTGTCTCCGCTCTGACATCCTTCAGGGAAAGCATCGCCGCTTCCACACGTCTACTCCCGGCACAGCATGGTAAACGTGCGCGCCGGTGATGCAGAACTGACCACGCAATACATGCTAAAGATCAACCTCTTGACAACAGATGGACTCTGACACGGAGGGAATCGCAGTAACGCTACAACAGCCACACTGACACCTGGTAAGTTAGCGTTGCAAACCCGCTCTTCGCCCCAAACCACCACCGGCTGTTCTACATAGCAACGTAACTTACATGTTGTTGACGAGACGGGAATATGACGGCAGACATTGCGAACAATGTTTCTATGTGCAGTTTATCAACATATAATATGAGATGTCGTCTTTTTGTCTAATGACTGTACCTAACATTAGTCATTCGCGGTCAAAACACTGGTGTAAACACAGTTTGATGTCGCGATTTTCAGTGCCCAGAGCCTGTTAAACTTAAGCTAACCAACCCCGTAACGTCACATGTTAGAATACTGCACAATGGCGGTGCCCTGGCGGCGAAAGATAAGTTTTTTCTTTTTTTCTTCTAAATGTTTACATTTGTAATGTTTCTTATATAATTGTTGATTATATTGGAAATCCATCTTGTACATCATGTAAACTTGATTCACTGTTTCATTTTCCCTTTAAGGTAGACGTTGTCAAAGACCTTACATTTTTGGAGATGAGGATGAAATAGGAGGGAGCAAGGGAGGAAATGGCTGGATAACAGAATTTAGTTTGAATAAGAAACTAATGTATGGAATCCTATATATATATATATATATATATATATATATATATATATATATATATATATATATATATTATATATATGAATATATACTGTGTTAAGCTGGTATGTTTCTTGCTTTTTTATTTTTATTTTATTTTATTTGGCTAGTAGAGGTTCTGAATGGCCGGAAAACTTAAAAAATGGTCAAATTGGCCATTAATTTAAACTTTTTTAAAAATAAAAAAAAAGTTCATTTTAAAACCCTGGTTATTACATGACTACTTACAAAATTTTAAATGTTTATATTAGTTTATTTTCCAAGTGAGATTATTGCACAATTCCAGTTGATCCATTTTGGTTTTTGATTACTCTTTTCATGGGTACAGCAAGTTTAACAAATTTAAATAAATAAATAAATAAATAAATAAATAAATAAATAAATAAATCTTCTTACACAAGGTGAAGTTTTTGTTCAATCCATCCTTCAATCCAAACTGAATCTATCTCCCTTTCTCCACAAAAAATACAGAGCAAAATAATTTACACAAAGATCTCTATTTTCATTACCAAAACAGTTTCTAAACCACTTTTCCCTTACAGACAAACACATACACATCACACTTACATTTCTGTCTGCAGGTCTCTGTAACCCCAATTTCTCTTAATTTTCAGACATACATGCAATATCTTTCCTTTGCATTGGCTCAATATGGCTGTCAGAGATAAAGTTCATCCCTCCAAGATTTTCTGTTAAAAGAGAGAAGCGTTGCAAGCTCCCGCAGTGGGGTGGGCCACCAGGTAGATGTTTACCATTGAAAGGATCACTGTGTCAAACATTTGTACATACTCACAGAGTGTGGGGGTTGCTGGGAATATATTGCGTCCTCGGGGGATGAACTATAGTCTTCAAGTCTCATTTAACCATCTCAAATAAAATGTATGAATGTATAGGGCTGTAAATCAACTACAACTTTTAATCGACTTTCAAATTATTTATATGATAAGTTGAAAAATTAATTGCATAAATACATTTTTGATCATTCTACACTGATTTTATGGAAAATAGACATTTCTGAATATTATCTTAGTTAAAAATAGTGTGCACCTTAATATTTTGGTTGAAACCGTGATGAATCTTTTTAAATAAATAGAAAGCTCAAAAGAACTAGCCTGTCAAGCCAGACCTACATCAAGATGTTAGGTCTGGGAACTCACAATTGGCATGCCTCAATACATGTAAATAGTTGATATATTAAAATTTTGCCGTAGCCGGTCGTCAAAACTCCTAACAGAATGACTTAAGTGACGTTCTCTTGACTCAAAGTCCTTCAGAGTCGTGGCCAAAGCCGATTCGAAAGGCCGCTATTCGCCAGCAGCATCTTGTTTGTTTTCAAGTAGCAGGGAAATCACCTATATATGGAAATCACGCAGAACCGTCACAACTCTGCTGTCATCTTGTTAAGCCCGCCCACCAACTCTATATACGATGTGATTGGCCTGACCAGGGTATGTTTTTCCAACTCGCAAGCCAACAGAGTGTTGCTAGACCACACTGGCTGCAATGTTTTTTTCTGCCGCTTCTGCATCTAGATTTCTAGGTTACAAAAGAACATCATCTATTAGAAATATATGCCTAGTTTTGTCATGAAACTCTAGATGGTGCATGCTGATGGGTCCAAGTAGTTGGGATAAGTAGTTGGCTTATTTCATCTAGCAAATAGATAGTTCCTTTTTTATTTTCATGCCTAAGTATGCCTGTTGAAATGTATTGTATAAGCTTCTTTTACTTTGATTGTTCATTCTATCACACTGTATCTTTCATCTAATAGCACAGTGAATATTTAGAGCTGTTCCAGTATAGGCCTCAAAGCTTTTTTTTTTTTTTTTTTTTTTTTTTGTGTGTGTTATCTAGGGTGACCAGATGAGATTGGCTGGAATTTGGGACGGGACGGAGGGAAGCGGGGTATGGGTTGGGGTGGGGTATGCCTACTATAATATTAGACTGCATAGCCTATAATAAAAAATAATGATTATAGTAGTCTTTAGTCTGCCACAAAAGACAACATTAAAATCATGAACTCAAATGTCATTGTGTGAAAAAAACAAAAAAAACAATGACTGTTGTAACAGTGCATAAACAGTCTTTCAGGCTATAATGCTAATAATCCTTAAGTCAATTATTTAAGTCAATTATTATCATTACAACTAAATTGTAGGTAATTAAATAAGAAAACTAAATAACTGTGTAGATAATTTGGTTTGTGTAACCCGACATCAGACATTAGGCCAAAGTATTTTTTTGCACACAGTGCCGCAACCAATCAATCACTCCTTCACAACTGGCTGCCTGCACATTCACTGTCCTCACAGCTGCTGCTACTTGGGGCTGGCTGCAGGACGACTCAACCTTCATGGAGAGTTTTAAATGTTTTGTCAGACAATAACTACTCAAGATATTCGGGACAATTAGGGCCGGATTCAGGATTTGGGACAACAGCTTAGATTTCGGGACTATCCCAAATTTTTCGGGACGTCTGGTCACCCTCGTGTTAACGTGTTCATTTTTTTTTACATACCAGTGAAACATCAGAATTTTCAGGTACAGCATTTGAATAAAGTAATTAAATGTAAAATAACACTGCATTGTCTTCACTGTATAAATTAAATATAGATTAATCCAAAGTTACAAACGTTATTCAGTCAAAAGAAGTGGGTGATTTTCCATTTGTCTTTTGTTTTTAGATGAACATTAAGGACAGATACAGCAGTAAGATACTGTCACATTAACAGCTGGACGTATCCAACATAGGCTACTGATTGTCACCATTATGTTCAGTTTAATTCAGTTCAAGGACATTTGTATTTCTTCAGTTAATGGCTTACTTTGTTTGATTTCTCACCTCTATTTAGTTACCATGGTAACGTCATTATTAGTTAATTTGTTCTAGCTGATACTGCTATTAGTTCAATATATAGTTGTACCCCTATTTTCATTCTTTTTTCCGGTCATAATCACGTTCAGTTAATGTTTGGTAAACTGCTGTCTGTCTGTCGACAGCAGCTATGCGTGCATATTTGATTTGTTTAATATTCTGTTTATTAGATACATTTACTTCATAGACATTCTTGATATCTCTATTATGCTCTTTGTTTGTTCCGTTGTCAATTTCTTTGCCTGGACAAACACTGTATACACACTGTGCAGTATCAGGCTGAAACTGATGCATCCCTAATAGAAACACATAAAAACTCTCTGTGCAAGGAATTATACAACCTAACTAATGTGACTATACTTAATGTGCACATATGCCTTTGAAATTACATACAGAGATCTTAAAATAGCACAGCAGGCCTGTCATACATAATTTTAACTGACAAATAGTCTACACATATGCTTTATGACAGTGCTGCAAAATTCAGCATAAATTTGTGTCATTATTACTTAACAAGAAAACAGCCTGTTTTAAAGCCATATCTTTATTCACCCCTATATGGAAAATGAAATCATCCAACCCTCTAAAAAAACACACAGACACACACAAACACAAAACAAATCATGCAGCTAATTAGAGACCTACGTTGACAACCTGTTATTTTACTGTCTGCTTGTCAGTGCACTGCTAATCAACTCAACTGAAGCTTTTCAAGGTTTCTGGAAAGTTCCAACAGCAGAGTAGGCATTAACTGCTATAAATATACAGCTACTGAACCAATCTGCTGAGAAGATGAGAAGACAAGGAGAGAAACAAAGAAAGAACATGTTCCTATTTAGGGGTTTTTTTGGACATAAACTGCCGTCAAATGACAGTACACCGTGAGGAAAAGACATTTATAGCTCTGTTCTCAAGCACTTCTTGCCTCATACTGAGTGTTTCATGACTCTCTAAGTCATTTCAAAAGCAATTTCCTGTCTGCGCTCAAGTCCCTAATACACACCCAAATGTACTCTATCAGGTCAACACCAGCATTATAAATTTGAAATTCTTTGTGCCTGGGGGATTCTGGGAGCATTGACCAATTTATATCACTTACAATGTTAAACAAGGAGAAAGTAGAGCACTCCAATCACATAATGAGTGCAAAAAAAAAAAATGCAAGTGAACGCTTTTCTTTTCTTTTTCTGAGAGGTGATTTACACTCTACATAGTTTTCAAATAAAAACATAAACTTGTGATGGGTTTAACTGTCCATTTACATGACAACAGTGTTTTAGGGCCATGCAAACTTTTGAAAACATTTCTAAAAACGATAATATCAAACTAGAAAAAAAAGAACGGTAACGCTTCCTTTTACAGTACAGTACTTACAGTGTACTTACAGTGTACTTACCTAGAAAGTACTGCTAATGTAAGGTAAGTACATGGAACAGGGTTAGGTTTAGGGGTAGGTTCAGGGTTAGTATTAGTTATTACCCAGTAATTGTAGTAACTAAAATAAGTACAAAATATTTACATGGGTAACTGGACTGTAAAAGGAAGCGTTACCAAAAAAAACAATTTGTGAAAATGGTAATGTCAAGCCATGTGTATTATGTGTTCAGTATATAGGCGTGTATAGTGTTTCTTTTACACTGATTTTTTTAACCACTGATCTATATGACTGGATAGCTCATGACGTTCTAAACTGCCACCAGGCAGTGAAGCACCGGAAGTGTTCGAGCGGCCATCTTACGATTCCCTACCAGCAGACGGCTCCATCGGCCGTTATACAGAGATAGGTAGCTTCGACGGTACTTTTAAGACGACCCGCTGTGCATCAACAAGTGTAAAACGGAGATCACAAAAGGATCTTGAAAAACTGCTCAGAGGTTGTACTTTAAGCCCATAAGTAGTAATTTATGCACAATTGTCAATATTTCTGTATTGTTTAAAAAAAATACAGCCTACTATGCATTCTTTCACAGACGTATTCAAGTTTAAACACGCTGGGTCTCATTCATGAAACATTTGTAAATATACAAGTAAATATGAGAGTGATTTGCGCATAAAGAGACCTTCCGAAAACTTTTCTCCTGATTCACAAATACTTCGGAAACGTCAGATGTGATAGTGAAATGTGTGTGTGTGTTAATGAATTCCAATCAGTCGTAAATGGGATGCTCGTGCACGTTCATTCTTAATTACCATAACGTGAGCTTAGAATTATAAGGTTCTATCTCCGTTTAGGGTAGTTCTGAGATATTGAGCATCAAAGTTTTTACATCCCAGCTGTCAAAACTGTTATGTAGTATAATCTTCTATTATAGCTTTATCTATTAATCTTTTTTTTTTTTTTTTTTACAAAAATAACACCACACAGGCATTAATAAACACCTAATGGATCAGATTATGTCAAAAACTCAATTTCGACCAAAAGTGGAGATAGAGGCTTATAATTCTAAGCTTACGATAAATCCCGACCATTATATCCGACTGACATCTATATACACATATAATAACATGAATGCGAATGAAAAAGAAAGATTTCTCGGATGCAGAAATTGAAGTATAGTTATTAGAAGTTTATTTAAAACACCACATTTTATTTTCAAGCGTAGCCTACTAGTGGCCTAGCCTGGTTCAACCAGACTCTAGTACATTTCATTTGCACATGAGTCTGGCATCCCTCAATTGAGAAACGTTTCCTTTCTTGTAGGCGGGTTCACTATTAAAGTTCAAAACTATTGGATCTGCCCAGAGTCACTCACGATCTGCCATTGCCAATCGCTAACGTGTGGTCGTGAGTGACGTATGTCACGCGCCGAAATGGCTGGAAACAACAAGTCCGAACTCCGAATGATCAGAGGAATATGTTTACAATAGGATTTCAGTCAACGAGAGCTGCAGGTTTTGTTAATCTAGGTACAATTATTAATTCGAAATGTATATTTGACACGAAGGACAGTGATTATTCAGTCAATGGTCGAAGCTGTGTCTAATCATTACAATTACGCCGCTGTGGTCGTTTTCTGATCTGCCGCAAATGCTGTAAGTTACAGTGAATGATCAGTCTGTCTCTATCTGCAGATGTGTAATAAACAGCAATTTTTCATATTACGTCTTATTGTTTCTTAATTACCTTAATTATGGTCTTCAAAGTATGTGTTTGTACATTTTTATATGGCATTTAGTTTTTTTATTAAAACAAATTAACCATTGCCATCTAAAACTGAAAATTAAATATAGTCTCCAAAGTATGGGTTTTCACATTTTTATTTATGACAATTATTTTTAAAAAAATCAAAACCAATTTGTATGATTTACAACATCTAAAACTGGCACACCAACCTCCTGCACGAGTACACAAAGGGGCTCAAAATGTTCATCACAAGAATCAGTAAATTTACTGTTGGGAATCTGAGCTACTAACATGACTCCTGAGCGGATCTTCAACAATAGTTTAGCAGCCAGGACTCGGGGCTTCCGAACACCGCGAACGCCATGCTAAAGTCCAAAATGTCACGGTCATTGTGCACGCTTAGCTGCCCAGCACAAACTTCCAACCTTTCTGCCTCCTTCACGTGGTCCTCCGTTGTGCAACAAGAGGTGAGACGATAACAATCCGGCTTTAAATTCTGTATATTCGGCAGTTTCTTTTCCAACAACGGACCGAATAGCTTTGCTCACGTCTTTCTCCGCTGCCATTACTGAACTCAAACTGACACGCTTACATCAAAGTCATCGTTCTCAGCCACTCCCTCTATTCGCTGATTGGTCCTACAAAAAAATTGATTTCTGGAAACCTAAGGATACACAGCAATCCCAGACGTAGTACTGAAGGGAAATGAAATTGAGCGGAAGTGCGTAGGAGGGCGCAGCCAGGCTACTAGTGGCCTATCAGGTCCTAAAAAAAGGAAGCTTGGCAGCATATTACAGATCCAGTTAATGGAGTTTCATCTGTTAATCGAACAGTCCCAGAAGTGAGAAGAAAATGGTTTGACATTAAGCTTGACAGCAAAAAACTAATTAATTCACTTGGAGTGAAAGCTCCAACCTGTTGAATGGGTATGATATTACGCACTGCAAATGGAGTAGGCCTATGTGTAAACCCCTTTACACTGCACACATCTGCGGCGCATTACGCACAATGTTTTATTCCTTCCTTCACGCGGTGTCAACTCACACCAAGAGCATTTCCACATGATTTGCCAATCTGTGGGCACGATCAGCCAACGCATTCTCATCCCAAGGTGTCATATACGATGCTTTTGCCAAAGCGTAGACATCCAACGCACATGGCACCCTTTAGCATCAATATAACACGCACAGAGTATGGGTAGGTTTAGGTCTGGGGTAGGGTTAGGGTTAGACCACTAGGATGCGCCTTCTGCCCCATATATATGTAGATATATATAAAACGTGCCGCAGACGTGTGCAGTGTAAATAAGAGGTGAAACAGGTGTACATTAACCCATACAATTTGTATTATGCATTTCCTGGACATGTTCTTGCTAACTAATTAAATACTTGAACAGACTACTGATCTATCTGTAAAACACAATACAGAAAGTTCACAATTCACATATACTTAATTTTTAGTAAGCAGGAATAATTTCCGACTTTAAACAAATACCCATTTAAATGCTTAGGATGTTTGCATTGTAAGACTGTTCAGGGAGACTTTAGGTTTAAAGACAGTGTCTCGTTATACAGTGTTTTCTTAGTCAAATCATACAATTTCCTATTGAGCCAATAGAACGCGTGAGCTCACTAGGGAATCACAAAATGGCGGCGCAGTGGCTTCACTCTTCCAGGCATTCTATATAGATCAGCGTTTTGAAGCTTTATAATTGGCTTTATGCACAACTGCACTACTTCCTGAACTTAAGCCAGCTCCTTGTTTCCTGTCTGCCATTATAGGACAACTTGATTCATTCAGGTGTGCTTGACCTCAGTAGTCATGGCAATAATAATCAGACACACCTGAATTAATCAAATTTGGCCAATAATGGCAGACAGGAAACAAGGTGCTGGCTTAAGTTCAGGAAGTAGTGCAGCTGTGCATGTAGTCAATTGTCACTGTTTTGGGTTTACACTGTTTCCCTAAGTTGTGTTTGTTGTCATGGTAGCTGATTTGATTCATCATTCAAGCCCATTGCTTCACCCAAAGCTTCAATACTCAAAGCTTCAGCATTGCTCACTAGTGACACCTAGCTACTGTACAAAGAAGTAGCAGACAAATTAACCAATTCTGAACCAATTGACCTTAAAGAGGCTACATGCGATTTCCTGAAATTTAAACTCACGACTGACACCTGTGGACAAAAAACAGAACTGCTCTTCCTTTCTGCTCGCTCTCGCAGCGCGAGCTCGTACGTGCACTCTTCACAAGTCATCTGCAGCAAGGAGGTCAACATTATGTTTACAGAGGTATCAGAGTGATCTGACTGAGGGTTTTTCACCGACGTCACGTTCTGGGCGGCAACCCGGATGAGCGGCCATTATGGAGGCACTCGGATGTAAACAACAGCATCGACTGCACTGTTAATGTACGACTGAACACATTGTTACAAAAAAATCCGTGGTAGATGCGAACTCATATAGAGAAGGACCTTATTCATTTGCATAAAGATGGGCATCGGCCAGCTTTTTGACGCGCTGCATTTTTTCAAATGTAGCGCCGCCTGGATGCTTTGTGGAATATACATAACATGAACGCGCTTGACGTCACATCCGCAGACGGAAAAGTCGGACCCGACAGAAAATAGGAAAAATAGGATACAGGCTTATAGGTGCACCCACTGTGAGCCGACAAGGTGTCAGTATGCTCATCTGGAGATGTTTGAGTCATAAATGGTAAAATAAAAAGGCTATTGTTATGTTTATTTTGGGGAAAAAGCTGCATATAGCCTCTTTAACAGACTTATGATGTCTGTATAAAAGACCTGAACAGACATTTGTCCATTGCCTGGGTATAAAATAAAATATGTATCTTTCTCTGTCTGAATTTACTTGTTCAGATAGAACTGACACACACAGCTCATTAATTATTCATAAATTATTTGGATAGTGACAGTATGACACTGTGTTGAGTGTAGGGCTGGAGTGAGTTTAAAGGACAAGTTCGGTATTTTACAATTAAAGCCCTGTTTTAAGATCGTCCCTGATGAAATAGAATAGTTAAGATTGTTTTTGAGACAAATGCTCCTGTCACGAGGATTTTTGGATTCTGTGTTAGTACCCCCCCACCTTTACAATGAAAGCATAGGTGCACTCGAACAATCATTCATAAAAACGCATAAAACTTTAGTTTACAAAGACGTGAAACTCACCGAGTGGTCTGGGGTGTTCACTGATATGCTCACACAAAAATCGCTGCAAAATATGCTTTCCAACAGGTTTTATCCTAGTTTTTGTCCAAGTCCATTTTACTTTTTTTTTTTCATTTCTTTCATTTCTTTCATTTTACTATTTTTTACTCGACAATTGACTACTGTGGACTTCAACCGAAAATAGGAAGTAAAATGGACTTGGACAAAAACTACGATAAAACCTGTTGGAAAGCATCTTTTGCAGCGATTTTTGTATGAGCATATCAGTGAACACCCCAGACCACTCGGTGAGTTTCACGTCTTTGTAAACTAAAGTTTTATGCGTTTTTATGAATGATTGTTCGAGTGCACCTATGCTTTCATTATAAAGGTGGGGGGGGGTACTAACACACAATCCAAAAATCCTCGTGACAGGAGCATTTGTCTCAAAAACAATCTTAACCAATCTATTTCATCAGGGACGATCTTAAAACAGGGCTTTAATTGTAAAATACAGAAATTGTCCTTTAATAAAGTAAACTGCACAGAATAGTCTGGTGTAGGAAAAGTTCAGAATTGTTTCTGGAGTGTTTTATGCAGCAGTGAACTGTAACTAGTTTGAGACCAGTGTTGTGCTTATGGGACTGGGGATATAGAGGAGCAAACTGCAACACTGCAGTTTGAGGTGGGAGAAGGAAGAATTACAATAGATTTTTATTGAGGAACAAAAAATGTTTCAAGTGTGATGGGGTTATGAAGGGGAACATAAACATGCCAGTGCCAGTTGGTATAAATGAAGATAATTATGCTTCTGTTGAGCCCAGACAGAGGAGGATCTGCTCTTTCTTGCTGGCTCCATTCGCCTTAGTCACCTGGTGGCCATTTTGAAAATGCGAACGCCATTGAGGGGTATACAAACCCTGAAGATTGACTCCGAAGCAGCAGCAACAGCCATGGAAACTTTAGTGTGGACCATCAATCTTTTCTGTCTGCCCGAATTAACGATGCAAATTTTGAAGCAGTGACCCAGTACTGACAGCAACATCCTCCGTGCTGTATTAATTAAGGGATAGAGTAACTGGATCGAAGGTTTTATCCATGACATTGAATGTGTGATTGGACGCCAATTTACCTCTGTTTCTGCTAGCTTGTAAGATAATTAATCACAATTATGACAGAGAATTGGTACCAATAATAAAACCTGTTTTGGCCCAGTTCAGGGCCAGTTATGGCCCATGTGTGACCCTTGTCTTTAATCCAGTTCTGGGCCACCTCAGCACCGTCATTCTTTGTGGTACTTGGGCCGAGGATTGGGTTCACACTTTGGGTAAGATTAGGCTGGGTTATGGCTCAAGTTTTGGGGTTTCTGTTTAAAGGGTGGTGTTGATATGGTTAACTTATGGCTGAGAATTGGTACCAATAATAAAACCTGTTTTGGCCCAGTTCAGGGATTAACTGACTGAGATTCGGGCCAGTTATGGCCCAAGTGTGACCCTTGTCTTTAATCCAGTTCTGGCACTTCAGTACCGTCATTCTTTGCGGTATTTGGGCCGAGGGAAAAGTGCTTTTGTGGGCCGGAGCTGGGCCAGAAAAAATTTGCTATGTGGGCTGATGTACTTTGTTTTCAGTCCATACCAGCAGCCTATTACATTCCAGGTAATGCCTGACATAAACAAAGCTAACAGAGATCGCTGTAACATGCAGATGAAGATGTTTTGAAGACAGTAACTATTGCAATGGAATTTCATTTACATGTGTTCCTCGAGCCCTGTCAGGTATTTTCATAATAATAGATTATATAGACTTTATCATTGTGCAGAATACTATAAAATAATATATTTTCTGTCTTATTTTTTTTCATCTGAAGCCAAATCAGATCACAGAAGGTTATTTAAAACACTTGCCTTGCATGCTTTATAAAGTTTGGAGCTCAAACATGGTTTTAATCTCATAAATTGTCGTGTATTGATGGTGTGCTAAGCTAACATTGTAGCTAGCTCTATGTGCACCTGCCACCCATCTGTTATTTTTTATGATTTTTTTTTTCAAAATATAAATACTTACTGAAATGTTTCTTTTTTTCAATAAGGAAATTTGATACAGTTTCAAATGTTAAGTGAGAACTTTGATAAAAGAAATGAGGGATTTAAACAGTGTGAATAGCCAGTCATTAGTGATTATAATGCAGGCAAAAGAAAAACATATTTAGAGCCATAACCAGTCTGGAGAGGTGTAAATGTGTGCAGGGGAGACTAACCAGTGAATGGGGTTCGTTTGCACCACAAAACAGTAAAGTCAATAGACTGAATAGATGGTAGACAATGACAATAAACACCAGTTTGCATTTTAGAGTCTAATCAAGTCATGTGACATGATCTTGAAAAACATTTAACTAAATGCAGGGTTTTAGACTTGTCTTAGACATGTGGCTTTAGCTGCAGTGCATTTCTAGATTGATGCAATGCCAGCTTCAATTTTATTTTCATGAAGATTTTCATAAAAATACATTTCTAATAACTTTACAAAACTTTGAAGGCATTTATAATATTTTTTTTTCATTACGACTAATTAATTCTACATTTACAATAAACTACTGCCATGTGTCAGCTTTCAAATTAGATCATACTTTGCTTTTAGTACAACGGGTTCATGAACTGTTTCAGTTTGGGTATGCCATTTGGATTTCAAAAGTGGGGTTGCAGCTTAACAGGTTAAAAACCAAGAAACCTTGAACTGCGGAGAACGTGCTGTAAAAAATGGAAAGTGACAGAGCCTGTGCTAAAATGAGAATATATTGGCATGGCTTTTGAGAGAAGGCGACAAATCCAAGATCTAAAGAGGAAGAGGAGGGGCTATTCGCATCTTTGTTGTCAGTTTGTAAGAGTGGGTGAGAGGGAGGAGGCAAGCTGCGTGGAGCTCTACAATAAAATAAGAGTTTACCCATATTAAATAGTTAAATAATCTGAAAATCAGTGCGTGGCAGTCAGTGTTGATATTGTGCCGGGCCGCCACAAAGAATGTATGGGAAACCCTGAAAGTATCATCCCTGACAGCTGGTAAAACACTGTATTACCCAATCAGCATTTAACAACTTAGTAATTTATTTTAGAATTACTTTTCAAGAATGGAAGGGAAATCAGCTTTCCCTGTCTTTCTTTTTCTGAGGTTGCCAAGATGCTGCATGACCCTTTAGCCCTGGGTACCAGAAGCTGAGCCAGAGGCTATGTGAGTGAGCAGATGGTATTCCTTTCTCTAACCAGACTCTGTGCACTGTTTTCTCCCATTGAATTTACATGTGAGTGTTTATGTGATTGTGTAGCGCTGAGGAGTTTAGCAGCAGGCAGGCCGATGCCTTCAAGAGTGGATGGGAAGCATGGCTTCTTGTGTCTCAATTTGAGGTATTATTGTATTTTGTTTTTACATGCTTACAATAATTGCCTTGCTCAAGACCTGTTTCTTTTCAAGGAAAGCAGTAGAATTGGTGAGCTTTAGCCAAGAAGGAGCAGATGGTTAACCCTATCTCTCACATTCTCCCTGCCACATGCGATTGATTTGAAGCTTGTGCTACATTTGTTTTATGTGATTGGTTGCTCATGACTGATATTGCTTGTCAGCTCCTCCGTATGCCGCTTTAGTACAACAGCAGTTTAATCATGAATTTTTAGTACTTGTGACTTGCTTACAAGAGCACATCGTGAATAGGAGATGCGGTCTGCATCCATGAGCGGTTAGTAAGGAAAAGGCGGCTTTATCCTTGTTGCTCTCAGAAGTCTACATTAAATCTGGTGCAACATGCGTCTTGGACGACAGCAGACTGTATGCCAAATTTCCGCAACGTTTTGTCCACAGTGAGTGGTGCCTCCATGGTTCATGTTGGGCTCCTTTTGCAGAGTTCTTCCTCAAGAGACTCCCCTTGCTGAGTCACTTCAGGGTCATGTCCAGGAAAGTATGCTTCACGCATAGGCACAATACCAATACCTACCTATCCTATAGAGGTTGGAGACATTGCAGGGACTCCATAATACATTTTCAGGCGACCATATTGCCTGACATAGGCTGTTAGGTCCATCACGACATGTCTTTGACGACCACAGACTGATAGTATTCCCCATATGGCAATGTACTACAATGTACTAATTCTACAAGGCTTTTGGAGTCCAGGATTCATGTCACATGTCTGGGATTACCCTCTCTGTTCATCTGGCAGTGTAGAGACTGCAAAATGTAATCAAAAGTTCTTTGAACTGTAAAACAGGGATATACCATACAATTTGTGTGATTATAATGCTACTCATTTTAATTGAGTGCTCCCCAAGAAGGATGCCATACAGGAAGCTCTTGTTTTGGGGCAGGACATGCTTTCCTCTGTCTCAAAGGAAGTCCAGTTTCTATAGCCAACACTTTCTGTTCTTGTGCAGAAAAAGGTTGGGGGCCTATACCCATCTTGGATTGTGTTGACTGCCATACACTGTTCACGAATGTAGTTCAGCTGACGAGCATAACATAAGCAGAAAACACCCATTCCGGCATCGAGTGTGAGTCTAATACTTATCCCCAGTAACACAGTCTGCTGCCTCGGCAGTAGAACACACTTCCAGGGATCCACCCACAAGCCCTGACCTCTCAAAGGATCAAGAACAGATTTTCAACACTTATCTTTGCCTCTAGAGCACACTCCACTCAGGCACTTGCAGCTATAGCACCAATGAATTGCTATAGTGAGCACTGTCTTGTTCCTTAAAGGAACCAAAGTTACAATGTGATGTTTCCTAATCACTTTCGGTCTGCCAATACTCTAACCGATATTCTGATGTGGACAGGACTACCTTATTGTTAAAGCAGAAGAACTCAAACAAAAAGCAGTGTGTTGAAAGTGCCAACGAGCCACAGAATTTACGCCATGCAAGACAATAAGTGACATACTTGAATAAGCATATTAAACTGGAATATTTCACCTTCAACACTTTAGTATTTTAATGAAACATTCTACAGAGGAAAGATATAACACTAACACACACACACACACACACACACACACACGCACACGCACACGCACACACACGCACACACAAATAATATGACAGTTACTCACACATTGAGGGGTTGCCAGGCTGGCCATTGAGCCTTCATCTTTATGACGGTTAACACTTCGTCACCCTGTGTGATAAAACACATAAAAGTAAATCAATAAGTAAATGTCATGGTAAATGTCATAGTAAACAAGTCATGATAAAATTACTGTAAAACCGAGTAAGAATTACAGTACTTTTTGAAGAGTTTCTCTCTTTCTCAATCCCTTTATTAGTCTTGACAGAAAGTAATGTATGAAGCTTCCTATTCTTCCTGCTGATGGAGTGATCGCATCAGAGTCTCATAAAAGCTGTATAAATATTTCATCAATGGCTCACGGCATGCAGGCCTGTTCGTGTATTGCTCACTTAAACCATATCAGGAGTTCATGGGAAGGGCATCACTGAAGACTATCAAGGAAAATTTTACTGCTGGGTTAAAATCCATAATTTCTTGATCATGAAAATGCATGACAATTTGATTCACACTTTGAGCTTTACATGCAGTATTGCTCCAGTTTCCTCACACACTAATTTGTACACACTCAAAAGCAGAACACAATTCTATGTTTGTATATCAAGTATCTTTCTATATCTAGTGATGCTCAAGGAGCATCTGTACATTTAAACATTTACACATCTATACATTTCAATTTGAACTCACCCATCGGATTATTGGGAACACCTGTTCAATTTCTCATTAATGCAATTATTTAATCAACCAATCACATGGCAGTTGCTTCAATGCATTTAGGGGTGTGGTCCTGGTAAAGGCAATCTCCTGAACTCCAAACTGAATGTCAGAATGGGAAAATAAGGTGATTTAAGCAATTTTGAGCGTGGCATGGTTGTTGGTGCCAGATGGGCTGGTCTGAGTATTTCACAATCTGCTCAGTTACTGGGATTTTCATGCACAACCATTTCTAGGGTTTACAAAGAATAGTGTGAAAAGTGAAAAACATCCAGTATGCAGCAGTCCAGTAGGCGAAAATGCCTTGTTGATGCTCAAGGTCAGAGAAGAATGGGATGACTGATTCAAGCTGATAGAAGAGCAATTTGACTGAAATAACCACTAGTTACAACCGAGGTATGCAGCAAAGCATTTGTGAAGCCACTAAATGCACAACCTTGAGGCGGATGGGCTTCAACAGCAGAAAACCCCACCGTGTACCACTCATATCCACTACAAAAAGGAAAAAGAGGCTACAATTTGCAAGAGCTCACCAAAATTGGACAGTTGAAGACTGGAAAAAATGTTGCCTGGTCTGATGAGTCTCGATTTCTGTTGAGACATTCAGATGGTAGAGTCAGAATTTGCCGTCAACCGAATGAGAACATGGATCCATCATGCCTTGTTACCACTGTGCAGACTGTTGGTGGTGTAATGATGTGGTGGATGTTTCTTGGCACACATTCGGCCCCTTAGTGCCATTTGGGCATCGTTTAAATGCAACAGCCTACCTGAACATTGTTTCTGACCATGTCCATACCTTTATGGCCACCATGTACCCATCCTCTCCAATCGTGTCAAATTGGTTTCTTAAACATGACAATGAGTTCACTGTACTAAAATGGCCCCCACAGTCACCAGATCTCAACCCAATAGAGTATCTTTGGGATGTGGTGGAATGGGAGCTTCGTGCCCTAGATGTGCATCCCACAAATCTCCATCAACTGCAAGATGCTGCAAGAATAACTATTTGAACACCCTGCTATTTTGCAAGTTTTCCCATTTAGATATCATGGAGGAGTCTAGGTTTCTGGGCTATCACTGAGAAACACAGAGTTTGAGCTCCCTCCAAAGATTCTCTATTGGGTTCTGGAGACTGGCTAGGCCACGCCAGAACCTTGATATGCTTCTTACAGAGCCACTCCTTGGTTATCCTGGCTGTGTCCTTCGGGTCATTTTCACCAGCCTCGACCCATCTTCAATGCTCTAACTGAGGGAAGGAGGTTGCTCCCCAAAATCTCGCAATACATGGCCCCGGTCATCCTCTCCTTAATACAGTGCAGTTGTCCTGTCCCATGTGCAGAAAAACAACCCCAAAGCATGATGCTACCCCATGCTTCACAGTAGGGATGGTGCTCTTGGGATGGTACTCACCATTCTTCTTCCTCCAAACATGCTTAGTGGAATTATGAAAAATGTTCTATGTTGGTCTCATCTGACCACATGACTTTCTCCCATGACTCCTCTGGATCATCCAAATGGTCATTGGAAAACTTAAGATGGGCCTTGACATGTGCTGGTTTAAGCAGGGGAACCTTCCGTGCCATGCATGATTTCAAACCATGACGTCTTAGTGTATTACCAACAGTAAACTTGGAAACGCTGGTCCCAGCTCTTTTCGGGTCATTCACCAGCTCCCCCATGTAGTTCTAGGCTGATTTCTCATCTGACCACATGACTTTCTCCCATGACTCCTCTGGATCATCCAAATGGTCATTGGAAAACTTAAGATGGGCCTTGACATGTGATGGTTTAAGCAGGGGAACCTTCCGTGCCATGCATGATTTCAAACCATGACGTCTTAGTGTATTACCAACAGTAAACTTGGAAACGCTGGTCCCAGCTCTTTTCGGGTCATTGACCAGCTCCCCCATGTAGTTCTAGGCTGATTTCTCACCTTTTATTATTTTTATTATTTATAAAAAATACATTAAAAGAGTAGTACACTTAAAAAAAAAAACAAAAAAAAAACAACTTGTGCTCGTCCAAGATGTCCATGTCTTTCTTTCTTCAGTCGAAAATAAATTAAGGTTTTTGATGAAAACATTCCAGGATTTTTCTCCATATAATGGACTTCACTGGGCACCAAACGGTTCAAGGTCCAAATGAGAGTTTCAGAGCAGCTTCAAAGGGCTTCAAACGATACCAGATGATGAATAAGGGTCTTATCTAGCAAAACAATCGGTCGTTTAAAAAAAAAAAATCCCCCTATGGAGTAGTAGTTTAGGTTATGTTTTATTTTCACTTGATTTAGACTTGTTAACCCAATATGATTTTAAACACAATATGATTTTCGTTGATTGACATCTGGCAGCAGCACATTTTTCCTCTTGGGTGAGTGATTCGCATACAGCTTTTCCTGCACATTAAATCCCCTGAATGCCAGCAAACCAATGAGAACACGATACAATGATGATGATGCATAACAAAGTGCAGGCAGTAAAGCTGCTGTGCATTCGCTTACACTATCAATGAGAGGCAGATTTGAAGAAAATTACCGTAGTTTGGTAAATAAATAAATGACTGAGAGTTATATATATTACTAACATTTTATCATGTAAGCTTTATGGTACACCTCAAACAAGGGAATTTATAGTAATCAGTGAGTGGCTTGGGTATGCAGAACATTATGGTTCGCACACTAATGTACATACATGCATACATACATGCTAAATTGATGCTCAAGAAACATTTCTTCTTATTATCATCAGTTATCAAGCCTCATGACAGCCAATGTCAAAACCAACCACCTTACAGTTTAATGTAATGTTAACCCATAAAGCTAAGTGGTTTCTTAAGTTTGATATCTGCTATGTCGTGTTGATGACCTAATTATGACAGGTTAAGTTGTCTTCGTAATGTCAAGATGTCATGACAAAGACACTGACAGGTTATGATGTTTTGGTTTATGTTAAGTGGTCATGACAAAGACATCTTAAACAATGTCATATTTTCATTAAAATGTCATAATTGAACAAATTACACTTAATGACAGTTGTCATAAACATGCATTAAACCTCCTTCATATTCATGACATGTGTCATGTCAAGATTATGAAGGTGTCGTGTCAATCTTATGCACACGCCTTCAAGTAAAGTCTTACCAAATAAAGTGTTACCGATAATATTATAAATTTGCAACGCAATACGCGATTACACGAGTAACGCGATGCGTGCAATGCATTAGGTGACAGTTAATGCATTGCAGAGCATAAGGGAGAAGTTGGAGTGTAGGGGAAAGTTCCAATGCTTCGGGAAAAGCTGCATTTTGATTTGATTACCACTACAAACAATTAGCCTGAAGCCTTCAACAGTGGATTCTATTCTTTTTCTTCAGTGAAGAATCTTCACAACACTCGTGAATGATGACCAACATACAAGTAGCCTACTCAGTTCAACGGCTTTTTTATTATTATTTAACGTTAGCCAGTTGGCGAAGACTTCATTGAAATGTTGTTCTTCAGTAAAAGTACATCTTAATTTACTGCTTTGGCTATATAATATTATCTACTACATGCTTATGCTTCTTTGTAATGGACAGTCTGTATTTGTAATGATTCACGAAGCACAGAGGAATCCATTTGCAGCTTTTATTAAACAAGGTCGTACAGGCAGGGTCAAAACGAGGCAGACAGGGCAATGCAGAGCAGACAACAGGATAAACAGGAGACAGGCAAAGATCAGGGCAGGCAGCAATAATCGTAGTCAATAAACAGTCCAAGTTCAGGCCAGGCAGATATCAGTCGTAGAATAATCAAACAGTCCAAAGTCCAAAACCAGAAAACCAGAATCAGGATACAAACGCTCAGAAATGATCACCGGGGCAAATCAAGACTTCGCACTGGTGTGGTGTGTGGACGTGGCTTTTATGTGTGTGTGTTAATGACGTGCAGGTGTGTGACGCAATCAGTCCCAGGTAAGCGGCATGATGGGAATTTGAGTTTGAAGCCAATGATCAGTATTCTGGTGAAGGCTCCCTCTGGTGGCGGAGAGGAGACAGAGCGGGAGCCTCCACTGTAACAGAGCCCCCCCCCTGCGAGCGGCTCCTGACGCGAGGAGGCGGTTGTCGTCGGGGTCTCCCACGGGGTCGAGGGGCCGGTTTCTCCGGGTATGTCCTATGGAACTCTTCAGTGAGAGTGGGGTCCAGGATATCCCTTGAATTGACCCAGGACTGTTCCTCCGGACCGTACCCCTCCCAATCGACCAGATATTGGAGCATGTTACCCCGACGTCTGGAATCCAGCAACTTGTGCACTCTGTAGGCCTCCTCGCCGTCAACCAGAAAGGCAGGAGGGCCCTGAGAGGCGGCCCCCTCCTCCGTCTCTCCCCTCGGACCACCAGCGGGTTTTAACAGGGAAACATGAAAAGTGGGAGAGATACGATAGTTAGCGGGCAGGTCTAAACGGAATGAAACAGGTGATATTTGTCTTATAATTTGGAACGGACCAACATACCTGGGACTGAGTTTGCGACATGGAAGTTTGAGGCGTAAGTCTCTGGTTGATAGCCATACCCATTGACCACTCTGGTATTCTGGAGCTGGGCGACGACGACGGTTGGCTTGGTGTTCCTGACGCCTGACAGCATGCCTCAGATGAGTGTGTGCTTGGTCCCAAACCTCTTCACTTTTGTGTAACCATTCTGTGACTGATGGGAGTTCAGTGGGCTCACCGGACCATGGGAAGAGAGGAGGCTGAAAACCCAGTATACATTTGAAGGGAGTGATACCAGTAGCAGGTTTGACCAACGAATTTTGAGCATACTCAGCCCAGAATAAATATCTGCTCCAATCCTGTTGGTGTTGCTGGCAGTATGTTCTTAGGAAGCGGATGATGTCTTGATTTAGACGTTCGGTCTGACCATTGGACTGAGGGTGATAACCGGAAGTGAGGCTGATGTTCACGTTAAGATGTTTGAAGAATGCGGACCAGACTCTGGAAGTAAACTGAGGTCCTCTGTCAGATACTATATCTTCAGGTAGTCCGTAAAATCTGAAAACTTGGTTGCATAGGAGTTCAGCTGTTTCGAAGGCAGTGGGAAGTTTAGTGAGGGGAATGAGACGGCAGGCTTTGGAGAATCGATCCACTATTGTGAGAATTGTCGTGTGTCCTTGAGAATTGGGGAGATCTGTGATGAAGTCTACGGCGATGTGTGACCAGGGTCGTTGAGGTGTTGGAAGGGGACATAGAAGGCCTGCTGGTAGTTTACGGGTGGATTTGGAAGTCTGACAATTGATACAGTTCTGGACATGTTTGATGGTGTCGGATGAGAGAGTGGGCCACCAAAATCGATTCTGTAGTAGTTGAATTGTGGCAGAGATACCAGGATGACCGGAGCTAGGGGTGGAGTGGACCTGATCGATGATGCGAGAGCGTAGTGCTTCAGGGACAAAGAGGAGATTGGCTGGACAGTTGCTGGGGGTTGGAGTCTGAAGGTTGGCCTGTTGGATTTCGGTTATGATGTCCCACTGGACTGGAGCTACTAAGAGGTTCTCGTGGATGATGTTTTCGGGGTTCTCCTTGTGGACTGCTTCTTCTGTTTGGCGAGAAAGGGCATCGGCTTTGACGTTCTTGGAGCCTGGGCGGTAAGTGACAGTGAAATTGAAACGTGTAAAAAACAGTGCCCATCTTGCTTGACGAGGATTGAGACGTTTGGCGGATCGAAGATACTCGAGGTTTTTATGGTCTGTGAGAATGATGAATGGTTCTGAAGCTCCCTCCAGCCAGTGTCGCCATTCCTCTAGAGCCAGTTTCATTGCTAGCAGTTCGCGATTCCCCACATCATAATTCCGCTCGGCTGAAGAAAGCTTGCGGGAGAAGAAAGCACACGGGTACATTTTGGCTGGGTTTCCCTGACGTTGAGATAATATGGCCCCCACTCCTGTGTTCGAAGCATCTACCTCCACAATGAACTGACGCTCTGGATCGGGATGACGTAGGATGGGTGCAGTAGTAAATCGGGTTTTTAACTCCTGAAAAGCCTGCTGTGCTTCGGGGTTCCAGGCAATTCGAGAGCAATGGCGTTTGGTTAAAGCTGTTAGTGGAGCGGCAATGAGACTGAAGTTTCTAATAAATCTTCGATAAAAGTTAGCGAATCCCAGGAATCTCTGTAATTCTTTGACTGTCTGAGGTAATGGCCAATCCAGCACTCCTTTCACCTTTTTGTCGTCCATGGCCACTCCTTCCTGGCTGATGATGTAACCCAGAAATGAAACGCTAGTTTGATGAAACTCACATTTCTCGATCTTGGCATACAACTGGAACTGAATCAAGCGTTGAAGTACGGATCTGACGTGTTGGATGTGTTCCTCCAGTGAGTTTGAGTAAATCAGGATGTCATCGATGTACACGATTACCCATTTGTCCAGCATGTCACGAAACACATCGTTCATAAAGGCCTGAAAGACGGAAGGACTGTTAGATAAGCCGAAAGGCATGACCAGATATTCATAGTGCCCACTAGTGGTGGAGAAAGCTGTTTTCCATTCATCCCCCTCTCGAATGCGGATCAGGTTATATGCATTGCGTAGATCGAGCTTGGTGTAATATTGCGCCTGTCTCAGCTGTTCCAGTGCGGCTGGCACCAGAGGTAAGGGGTAACGATACTTGATAGTGATATCATTTAACCCGCGATAGTCAATGCAAGGCCTGAGTCCCCCATCCTTTTTCTTGACGAAGAAAAACCCCGCAGCGGCAGGTGAGGTGGAAGGTCGAATGAACCCTTTGGCTGTCTCTTCTTCAATGTACTTTTTCATGGCTTCAGACTCAGGCTTAGATAGAGGAAAGATTCTGCCTTTAGGGGGTGTGGTGCCAGGCATTAACTCAATGGCACAGTCTGTTGGACGATGTTCGGGAAGTTGAGAAGCTTTTTCTTTACTGAAGGCTTCCGGAGGTCGGAATAAACTGCCGGTAGCTCTCCTAGCTCATGGTTTTGGGTGTCTGGTTCTGGTTTGGAACAGGTCACTCTTTTGACTTTAGACAGACAATGGTTGTTACAGGCTTCACTCCAACGAATGATTTGTCCCTCCTTCCAGGAAATGTGTGGATTGTGAGTATGCAACCAAGGGTGGCCGAGGATGATGGAGTGATGTGGAGCGTGAATGACATAAAATTTAATCTGCTCGGAATGAAGAGAACCAATCTGCATTTGAACCTTCTCTGTTTCGAACTGGATTTTGCCGTCTCCAATGGGATGGCCATCTAGCGCCTCCACTGACAAAGAAGAGTGACAAGGATTAAGTTTAAGTTTGATCTGATTAGCGAATGTTTGAGAAATGAAATTTCCAGCGGCTCCAGAGTCTATGAGGGCTGTGGCTTCAATACATTGGTCTTGTATCGTTAAACGAATGGGGAGAGTGAAACTGGAGGAAGATCTTTGATATTGGTTTACAGAACTCACCGAAAGAGTGCGAGTTGTGGGTCGGACTGGACAGGAGAGCTTCATATGGCCGGATTGACCACAATACATACAGAGACGGTGTTGCAGTCTGCGTTCCCGTTCTTCTGGAGTGATGTGCGTGAACCCGATCTGCATAGGTTCGTGAGAAGGAGCTGCCTCGAGTGATTGACGGATAGGTGCCCGGGTGATGCGTCTGGAACGCACGAGATTATCGACTTGAATGGCCAGACTTATATACTCGTTCAAGCTCTTTCCTTCATCTCGACAGGCTAATTCAGATTGAAGTTCAATAGAGAGTCCCTTCCTGAACAGCGTCTTTAAGGTGTCTTCGACCCAGTTCGTCTGTGCAGCGAGAGTGCGAAACGTGAGTGCATACTCGGCGGCGGTACTCTTTCCCTGGGTGAGATTTAGAAGCTGCTCTCCAGCGCTCCCTTTCTCAGAAGAGTGTTCGAAGACTTGACGGAACTGTTGAAGGAATTCTTGAAATGTGGTGAACGAAGACCCCTCTGGTTTCCAGACTGCCGTAGCCCACTCCAATGCTTTGCCCGTGAGCAGGGAACAAACAAATGCAATGCGACTGGCTTGGGTGGAGTACAATGTCGGTTGCTGGTCGACGAAGAGTGTGCATTGCAAAAGAAATCCCTTGCATTTAGTCGGATTACCGTCGAATTTGTCAGGAAATGCGAGTCGGGGATTTACTGCTGTACTCACGGCTTCGGTGGGAACACTCGGTGGTGGTGTGGGTGTAGCAGGTGCGCTAGGCACAATACCCACAGCAGTGCGAAGCTCCTGCATACCCTGTACGAGCTGTTCAGTGAGCGTGGTCAGGTGTCCGAGCTGATAATGATGTAAATCCAGACGAGAAGCTTGGGAGGTGAGTTCAGAAGTGAGTTCCATGACGGCTGCTGGATTGTTTAGTGGCGAAGTCTTCTGTAATGATTCACGAAGCACAGAGGAATCCATTTGCAGCTTTTATTAAACAAGGTCGTACAGGCAGGGTCAAAACGAGGCAGACAGGGCAATGCAGAGCAGACAACAGGATAAACAGGAGACAGGCAAAGATCAGGGCAGGCAGCAATAATCGTAGTCAATAAACAGTCCAAGTTCAGGCCAGGCAGATATCAGTCGTAGAATAATCAAACAGTCCAAAGTCCAAAACCAGAAAACCAGAATCAGGATACAAACGCTCAGAAATGATCACCGGGGCAAATCAAGACTTCGCACTGGTGTGGTGTGTGGACGTGGCTTTTATGTGTGTGTGTTAATGACGTGCAGGTGTGTGACGCAATCAGTCCCAGGTAAGCGGCATGATGGGAATTTGAGTTTGAAGCCAATGATCAGTATTCTGGTGAAGGCTCCCTCTGGTGGCGGAGAGGAGACAGAGCGGGAGCCTCCACTGTAACAGTATTAATATTTGTGGGCATGATTGTCAGTGGTGGTAGTTATGTTTGAGGCATATAATAAAAGTCAATCTTTAAGGTAAACCTCTTGGTAGCGTGTGAGCGTGTGTGTGTGTGTGTAGAAGAGACTGCTCACATCAGAAAGTGCATGTCAGAGAGGACTTAAAGTGATTTTGGTTTCGACCCAGGACGACCACAACACAGCCCTTAAATGTCAACAACAATTTAACAATTTGACACTTAAGGCGAGACACGGCAGGCAAAAACATCGTTTTTTTTTCACTGGTCAATTTTGAGATTTTGGGATATTTGTCTTCAATAACATGTCTTCTTTCAGACTTGTGGTGAAAAAAGTCTGAAATTCACATTCACATTGTTATAAATCATCGCTGTTCAGCGATCACGATCTGCACCCTGTTATCACACACACCGTTGGAAAGCTCTCTTTCTCCTGTACAATGCTGTCAGATCCAAATATGGTCATTTCCTTTTTATCAGCCACCAATCGTGAAAGTAAAAGGGGGCATTTAACTCTAAATGCGATGCTAAATCTTTAAGGCCAGTTTTCTCAAAATGTCTTCTCTCTCATACTCCAAGTCCGAAATCTCCACTTCAGTAGCACCTATATACACCAAACTTTACAGTCTTGTACTTATGAAGACATTTACAGAGGGATTTGTAAATATATTATCCCTAGCCTAATTTATAGAACATTTTATTCCAAAAAACATGGCAAAAATATTTTTTTAAGGTTACTGACAGTATATTCTGATTTACAGGATAACAAAAGTAGATATCCATAAATCCCTCTGTATTTTTTTTCCCCTCATCTAATATGTGAACACAATGAAAAAAGAATTTTGAACCCGGCTTTATCCAATACTATACTCAGATTTCGGGTTTTTTTTTTTTTTTAAATATGCAAATTACTGCATATTTAATTAGATAATGCCTCATTTGCATATTTAAACATTAAATTACACAAAACTTTTAATACATTTTTTTTCTCATCTTAATGTAGATAATCAACTGGGAAAGTTTCATGTTGATATCTGCTAGTTAAATTTTTTTTTATCCTATTCACCTGTAGTGTCTCGCCTTAATATTCAATGGCACAGCATAACAAATTTGACTGCATTGACACTATTGGATAAAAACAAACTGTAGAGCTGCTTATAGCTGAAAAAGAAGACCTAAGGCTCTACTTCGGGGAGATATTTCTAAGAAATGGTAGTAAATATCAAAAATCCATTCAGACATTCAGTCCAAAGAGCCGATTCTGGACAAAATTTTGTTGGAGTAGCGAAAAAAAAAAAAAAAAAAAACCTTTTAATTTGCTTCAATATGGAGGACAGCCTCATTGTTGGAAAATGACAAATAAGATATCGTCGGAATCGGCATAAACAAATGTATGTAATGACAATGAATGAATTGAAAAAAAAAAAACAACATATATCTCTGGAACACTAGGACACTAGGAGACCGCAAACTTCTCAGTTACCTTCAGGACTTGCTGATGATGATATCTAACGAGTTGTGTGCTGATAAGTAAAATTGTTTAAACGATATTGACATTTATGACAAAATACAAAATGGCGGCCTGATGGTTCCTCCGATCCTGGCAAAATTAGTCTGCTCTGATTCGACATGACACAAGGAATACATAAACACCATTTTGATCCAGATTTTCTGACAAACTGTTCAAAAATAGCCATTTTACAGATCTCATAACCTGTCGGTGGCACTGTTCCCAAATTTGGCATGCACCCTCAGATCATGGTTCCAATGAAGCATACAAGAAGCGTATGTCTTGATTGATCAGAGTTTGACCTCGTTAAGTTTGCAAAATTATAACTTTTGAACAAAAATGAATGAAAAAAGATAACCTGAGCCTATTTTCATATGAAGTGGACACGATTTGAAAGAAGAGTTACAAAAACACTGAATACTATACTTTTCAAAATGGCCACTACTGTAATGGGTGGAGTCTTCATTTTCAATGTGATGCAGGTGTACAAAATTAAATGTTTCTAGACAAAAGGTTAAAAAGTTATAACCGTTTCAAAAGTGAATTTCTGAACTGTTGCTGGCGCTACAGAGTTTTTCCTAGATACCCCAAAGTTTGTCTACTATTCATTACCATCACTACAAGTGTGCCAATTTTCCTTATTTTCCTACTTATACTTCATAGAGCTGACATGGACTCCCAATGAGTAAAAATAATAGTATAACTGACAGATAAAATAGAGGCCTTTCTCAGAGACAACAACATAGAGTATCCGTGAGAGGTATCTCAGGGAAGATTATCATCCATTGCTTGGGTGAGTTGTAGTTGAGACCAGAATGAACGCGTGTGGTGGAGGATTTTGTAGAAGGTGCTGATGACTGTGATGTTTGGTGACAGGTGGCTGTGACTAGTACTCTGTGAGGGAGTGAATATCTGACAGTGAGGAAATAATGACAGAATTTTCATTTTTGGGTGAATATTGTTTTTGTTTTTTTCTTCCAGAGTCAGAGTCACCGAATCATCCTGCATTGGTAGCCCTGCACGCTGCACAGTGCATAATATGTCTTCACCCATGTTTCTGTTCTCAAGTGTGAATAGATATAGTATATATAATTTTAATTGTATGAGGGGGTGAACATGTATCTCTTAGGAAACAGCTTTAACTATCAGCTCATTTTAATCCTTAATGAAACCTTTGATGAGGAGCTTAAAATAAACCATGGCTCTAATTGGAAGCTCCTTGCAGGAGGTTTTAGAATAACTGCATATTTGAATGTGGTCACTTAAAAGCACCATAAAAAGACTTAAAATTCTAGAACATGCAAGTTGCTGAGTTTTTAGAATTCATTAGGAGAATGGAACTTTGCTTCAGTACCCCATGACGTTAATCCCATTACATTGCTGAGCACCGAACTCAAAGCCATCTTCCTTGCATGGGTTATTTGTTGTAAGAGGGGTAAAGGGCGAACCTTTCTTGGCGTCAACTGTGTGATCATCCAAGTTTATTGGCCAGCATTACTGAAAACATTTTAAATTTACAAGCCACAAGACAAGAGCATCAATTTCTCCCCATCCTTTGGCAGGAGCACTTGGAAAAGTGGCATATCAGGCCTTTGCAATATGGTATTGAAAAATCAATAAAGTGGCATGGAAACAATCAATGTTACGGAGAAAATAAAAATAATAGGAATAACAAAGGGCAGGACATGAGGGGATAAATTCTCCTGTGTGAGAGGTAAAAATAACCATGTCACATGCTGAGCTTTTAATTGTTTTTAAATGTTAGCAAGTCGGCAAAATAAGACATTTTATATGCTTTTAAGGAATGTGTTATTACAACATGATTGTCAAGAAATCTAATTTATATGAGAACGGGGGGCTACATTTACAGATAAATGAGAATCTCAAAGAACAAACATGGTTTATGTAGCTATAAATTGCTTATAATATATTGATTTATTCAGACTTGAACAATTTACTCACATGCAACCATTGTAATTAGAATGTTCAGTGATGTTCAGTGATCAACTGCTAAATTCAAATGTGCTTTTGTGCTTTGGCTGAGGCTGAGCCAGAGACAGATGTGCTCAGCGCTTGTCATATAACAACTACTCAGTGTTTATTTTAGGTTTCAGACATTTAAATACACAAAAGTACCAGCAAAACAATACATTTATAGTTTGTAAAATGCCACTGATGTACTGTATATGGAAGCAATAAAAATTCTTTCGATCATAAATTGGTGAGGTGTTTTATTCATATCTGACACATTGTATAGGTATTTATAACATTTATTTTATTCTTCTCCCACCCGCGACTTCCTTTCATGTATTTTGGGAGAAGATGATGAATTTACGTGTTGTAAACCCAACAGATCCAATTGTCAGAAACGCGGTGCAGAACGTGGAACATGGCGACACCCATCGCACATTATAAATCAACCAACATGATTATTTAAGAGGTTTTAAAAAGACAAAACACTTTAACTTATAAGTATTTGAGAATCAGAATATCAGAGTAGATGACATAATCAACAAGTTTGTAAATATGTTGAATAAAAAAGGTGAAACACTATAAATAAAAGTGATGGAAGACTAAATTTTCATCTTTTAATATAATTTAATTATTTAATATTATGTGTATTCTTATTCTTCTTTATTAATGTTCAAATTGTAATCAGTTGTATTATGGACTTTTAAATACATGTGTTTGAACGCATATTATACATAGCATGTGTGAGGATCACATGTCAAGGCATAATTTCAAGTCTACAATGATACATCTGCCAAACAGCGCTATTGTGGCTGTGTCACATGAAAAGCATGATGTGTCGCCATGGAAATAATAAGGTGATACATGTCAGGATTGTATCTGTGTTACAAATGCCCCAGGCACAACATTTAACCATATTTTTAAAAAACTACGACGGTAATAGCCTGCCGAGACCAAAAATATGAGACGCCTGTGTTGAAAGTCAATGGAGCGATGTGAAAAAGTGTTGGACCTCTGTGGGTGCTCCTTCTTGGCTGCGCTGTGATTGGTCAATCTACATTGTAGGGCGTGGCTTAGCCAAAGGCGAATTAGCAGACATTAGATCTTGGTGAGGGTAGTTTTGTTCCAGAAAGAGAAGGCAGTTATGAGCCATTTAATCCCCCAGCAGTTAGAACAAAATCAAGACATGAGTGTTCTGTATAAATGAAGAGATCCCTGGAGACTCAACAGGAGAAAGAATGAAAGACAATCTCTGCGTATTTTAATTAATTACCGCACAGAGGAACACGATAATATACGCAAGTAGGATGTTTTATTTCATGCCTGATAGACCACCATCTTCTCTTTATATATATATATATATATATATATATATATAAACATTCATTATATCTAGCCAAGTTTCATAAGTTTCTCCTTAAAGTAAATGCAAATGACGATAAGACATATATGCAAGTAAACATGCAAATACTCGTATTGCCAAAGCTCACATGCCCCATTATGTGCACTTTCCCCATTTAAGCAAAATTTAGCAGAGCAAAAACGTTCCATTGTCCATTACTAATGTGATGTATGATGCATACAACTTACAGAGAAGTAATTTTCAAAACTAACTGCTTTCTGTTTGTCAATATGGCAAATTTGCATTACCAACTTGTACAATGCAAAATCTGTGTGGGGAAATATTTAGTCCTCACGGTGACATTCCCAATCATATGGATTATTTTTGGAATAACTGGATTTCGCCTTTGAAAATTTGCTGAACGATACATGTAAGAACACCTTTGGGAGTCATAATATGTTTTGTATGAATCAACTTCTGAGTTTGTCGTGAGCCCATGCAAGAACGCGGAGAAGGTAGAATAAGCACACGAATAATGATGGGGAAAAACAGATGTTATAATTTTGTTTATGATTGGTGGTATTGTAGAAGCACAAGTCTTTCTTCTGTCCACTACTCATGTGATATACAAACTATGATGGGTGACATTTAGGCCCCAGACTGGGACTTTGAAGGTACTTATCGACAACAATAAAGCCAGCATCCACACATCTCCTCATGTGGACCATTTAACTTGAAGTGCTAAGAGCATTCTGACAGCCAGCAAAATGCTAATTGGCAAGAAAAGAAGAATTTTAAAGAATGGTAAAGAAAAAAAGGGAGAGTTGTTACTGGATGAGGAGGAATTTCGAAATGGTGATGGAATTACATTAGGAATCATTTTTAGTTTGTATTTTAGGATGATGTATAATTTGGGCAATCAGATACGAGTTTTAAGGGATACAATAATTGACCACAGGGGGGCTTTAAAAATCACGCTGCTAAGTGTGGTTAGGATAGGGTGTTACTGAATGACTGCACGCTTTCGTCAAAAAAAAAAAAAAAAAAATCCTCTATGATCCAGAATTCAGTCACATGCAACCCAAACCCAATAATTCATTAATAATCGGATTGATGGCTCACTCGAACTGAAGACACTTCAATCAATCTAGCTTGAGCAGATTGACATTTTAATCCTATTGAAATGGGTTGTAATCTGTTATCATTTTGTTGAACAGAAAATTGTTGTGGTAAAAGATCCTCAACTTGCATAGCTGGGTGATTTTAAATCTAAACAACGTGGATTTGTATACAAAGAACACAGTTTTGATGTTAACGTTGTCACTTTCTGTCTGAGTAAGTGTTTTGTTTGAATTGTATTCTGAGTTGGTTTTACACTGTATCCTGTTCTGTTACTTTTGTTAGCATTTGTTGCCATGGTTATTCATTGTTTTATTAATGCACTGCACCTGTCTCTCATTGCTTTTATAGTTTTGTGTTAGTAATAATTTAGCCTGTTTTCTTTTAGTCTTTGTTTCACCTTCGTCACATTTAGCTGGTTGATCTGTTCATGCTTTTTGATATGGGAGAATCCTGAGTATCTGATATTTTTGAGTTTGTGAATAAATAAGGACTTAGAGAGAATATGGATCCCCCTTCACTATCGGCAAGAGAGGGTTTGCCCACCTGCAGTCCAGCCCATACTGCCACCCATCTCATCCTGCCATTCAGCGAGCCCACTGCAGAAATTGAGCCAGAGCCCACCACAGACCCAGAGCTAGACATGGACCCTATGCAATGGCCTATCCCTCCGGGTCCGATTGCCGAGTCCAATTGTCCGAATCCCCTTTTCCACCTCTGTCCTGCTGTAAGGACTTTTGGCAAGGCAACTCACCCTCACGGAACGCACTCCCCTTTTACGAGGAGTGCGCGCTACGAGAACAAATGACCATAAACCAAAAGGTCCCGCGTGCAACGTCCATCTCCCCGATTGGCTCAAGCCAACAGGAAGGGGATGGATTTCTCCAAGGGGATAAAGGGGACGCGCCGGCTCCGCCTCTGTCGCTTACATTCTGACCTTCTCAGAGAAACATGTAACGCTCGTGATCTCCTCACGGAGATCTGATCCGACCATGGATCTTTTATTTTGTTCGTCTAAAAGTCTCGACTTTTCCTCAAGTGGACTACCAAGTTCGTCTCCCAGGAAAGGAAGTGGACTTTGCCGAACTATTTCCTCGGGTAACGTCACCTCAAAGACTTTAAGCCTTTCAAACACCTGCGCTGAATGCCAACGAACGCCACGTGACTCCCCACGGAACAAAGGAGCCACGCGCAAGAGACCAATCATGCACGCGCCGGGACGGGCCGAGCAACGAGTCCGCGACTCACACAGACCAAATATGCTCTGCAAGTATACCTTATTTTAGAGCTTCTAAGAAGCATCAAGAAAGTGTTTCCGTGGTGTTCAGAAAGGTTAACTGACTGTTTTGGTGAATGTAACTCTCCCTTTCTCTACAACTCACTCACTCTCTCTATCTCTCTCCAAGTCACTTACGCGTACCCATTGTCTAAACGCCCTGCGTCGTCTTAGTTTGTGTTTTAATGTTTGTAAATACATGTATCATTGTAACATTGTAAATGCTAAATTAGTTGCTTTATTAAATACAATTGTCTTGCTCATAATACCAGTCAATGAAATGTCGATCAAAACGCTACTAGCTGTAACTAAAAATACCTAAAAGGTATTTGTTTATAGAGCAGGAAAGCTAAATTCTTGTGGCCACAGAATTTTTTTTCACAAGCTCTATAACTTAATTGAGCTAATTGATTTTGCCTGTCTTGTAAAACGTGGTCCTTGCAATTAATAACAATTAATTTGTGGTTAATTGCGGGGATGCACATGTATGCATATGGGTAAAATTAATAAGCCTCCCCTCATACAGGGATTTATTACCATGTAGGACTGGTCTGATCCAAATCTGTATGAATAATTATCAATTATCAATTATTAATTATGATATGCAAATTCCCCCTCGATCAGACCCAAACAGAGTCTTTACACTTCGGTTCCTCCTCGGCACTCCAGTCCATCGGTGTAACCCTGGGTCTCCTACTCCTCCGCCTGGGCTTCTACCACCCTTTTTTAATTGAAGTTTCAAATAAACACTCCCATTAAAAAGATCTGTATGTGTAAAATGTTTTTTTTTTTTTATTAATGTTTTTACAAGAAGTCTCTTCTGCTCACCAAGGCTGCATTTATTTGATTTAAAACTGGCATGTATGCAATTTAATATTTAATATAACAAACTTTTAGGTTACATTGTTTTTCTTTTATCTTTGTTTCATTTGTTTTTGTTGTTCAGAACATTATATCTCTAAAGACGTGTTTTATTGTATAAAAAAAAATCGTTCATAATCTTAAATCAGATTGGATCCATTCAGATTAACACACCTATTGTAAACCCAAACGCTAAAAAAAGTCTCACAGGCACATATTGTGCATCTCTATCAGTATAAAGGCTGATTATTAACAACATGGTGACAGACAACTTGGAGCAAGTTTCACAATTATTTACGGAACCGAGCTTCGGACTTGTAGTGTGGGGGTTAGCTGTCATGAAAGGGGAGTTCAGAGTCACTTTTTTACAGAACATTTACAGTTAGCTAGACTAACATTTTATAAGTATCAACTATTCTAAATCATACTGACTTTGCTTTTACTATCAAATTCAGTTGTTTATAACCATTGAAAAATAGACATAGAACCACGTATTCACACATACTCTTATGATTGCAAAATAGGATGACAAAATCTAATTCACAATCTATCTAAAACCACTAGCACATAAAGCTCTCCAATGTTTGAAGATTCCATTAAAGGTTTTAGGATGTTCCGGTATGATTTGCAATATCGAGGGAAAGAAACAAACCATCGAGAGCTAGAAGCCCAGAGTACTTGAAATATATCACAGATTTAATATGGATGTCATGACAGAACTGTCACAGCACCTCTGGTTTCCTGCATGCTGATCTCCGAACATGACACTGAGATTATGCTAATTCAGTTCATGTTAACAAAATGTGACCATTGTTATTTGAGATGTGGGGTAGATCTGACAGCTTTGCTACCTATTTGTGAGTGGGGTTTGTTTTCCTGTTTACACTTCCATTTGCATAGTGTACCATCAGAGACAGGAAAAAACGGAAAATTATATTTCATTAATAAAGTTTAGGGAGAAGCACGTTCAGATAATGAATCTAATTGTTATATGAGGAGCTTATCCAGTCAACTCCATTAACTTCAGGAGGTATATGTGGCAGGAGGGGTGGTTTGCTTGTATTATTGCTATGTCATTTTGGCCTATTAGCTGCGCCCCCGGGGTATAAAAACGGGAACATAATGTGCTGCTTGGTATGCTTCACTTTCGGTGAACTGATGAATCGTTAACGCGCTGGCATCACTGTTGCTAGGGACCGGATGCCAATACCTGATAGGGTAAGGAGGATGCACTCCTTTTTGATCGGTCATAACATGAGAAGTCTATTCTGTCTAACGTATGTTTTAGCAATGCTGACTGCTCTGAAGAGTTTGATTCCCTCTTCAACTGTATGAGCTTACTACTGAGTCGTTTATTGTTGTTTGGACAAGCAGGATGTGGAACACTGGAGAGGGTTGCAAGAATGTGCTTATAATCTAATCTTGCTAATCATTCTTCTTCTTACGAGCTACAGGTTTTAGAAACACTGATCTACCATTCAGATCATTGCCTAACCCAACCCGATCTCACGACCAAATCGTATGAATTCGACGAACAACCCTCATGTGGTGTTCGGGTCAATTTGACCCGGAGAAGATTTTCTTTTTCCTGAAAATACTAGTTAATGTTATCGCTTTGGACTGAAACATAGTGACTTTGTTCCCAAGCGGTATAACTATATCTCATTTGTTTTTTGAACATTTTCGTATTTTTTTGTGGGAGTTCTGTTACCTTGTTACACTTGTGGTGTTCCCGGTCAAAAATGACTGGTCTATAAAAATAGCTTATAAATCACTCATTATACCATATTTTCACCCAATCTTGGATTCAATCTTTTTGTCAACTTATTCTCTTTCAATTAGGACTGGTTTTATATTTCTGTTTGCATCTGATTAATCGTGGGCCTCATTTATCCGAGAGTAGGCATCTAATTTTTTGAGTAAAAAAATAATAATAATAATTTATGAGTAAATTTGGAAATATGATTTTAAAAAAAATGGCTACTGTTCATCACACTAGTCTACTCTAATGTTTCAACAGGAATTTTGTTTTGAAAGTTTTGTTTTGTAAAAAATATGGCACATAGTCACACTTGTGGTGTTCCCGGTCAAAAATGACCGGCCTATAAAAAATAGCTTATAAATCACTCATTATACCATATTTTCACCCAATCTTGGATTCAATCTTTTTGTCAACTTGTTCTCTTTCAATTAGGACTGGTTTTACATTTCTGTTTGCATCTGATTAATCGTGGGCCTCATTTATCTGAGAGTAGGCATGGTAAAAAATGGTCACAATTGGCGACCATTGAAAGTGAATGGGACAGACTGAAAATAACAGAAAAATTTAGTTTTCAGGAGCATGTTCATTATTTTCATGTACACATATGAGCATGTGTGCTTGAAAACATCGAGCCCTTGGACCTGTGCATGTATCGATAAATTTATACACCCCAGACACACACACGTTAAAACACACAAACTTTGAGTATTACACACATCGTTTCCGTCGTTTCCGTGTAAACATAACCTCAGTCTTTGTGAGTTCTTGATTTTGTAATGTTGATGTTGGTTGTTCTGTTCGAATTCTGTGCCCTAGTCCAATTCTTTGTCTATTTTGAGTTGATTTAATAAATACTGCTGCACTTGGATCCTGTGCTCCTAACACAGTCTCATCCCAATTCGTCATATAACTGACGTTTTGGGACCTCTTTTGACCATTCGTCAATATACGACTTTTTAGGGCCCCCTTAAACGTCGGTAGATGACGTTATGGGATCCTAACTCTACCCCATACCTAAACCTAACCCTAAACCCAACTCGTCACCTAACTGACGTTAAAGGTAAAGCATCAGTTGTATGACGACCCGGGATCGTCATCTACCGACGTTTAAGGGGGCCCTAAAAAGTCGTATATTGACGAATGGTCAAAAGAGGTCCCAAAACGTCAGTTATATGACGAATTAGCCTCTGCTTCAGCCACATCGTAACGGAATGTATGTGTTCCATTCATATCCATTTTGAAATGATAATAATAATAAAGTCAAATTGTGGGATGTAGGGCTGGAACTAAAATACGTCGATTCGCCACACTGTTTATGTTCTCCAATGATGGTGGCTCACCCGTGGTTGTTTTTACAAAAATACCTGGATTGATCTAAAGTGTGAGATTTATTTATTTTTTTTAAACAGAGACTATATAAAATGCAGCTCTGTAACACTGAAATGGCACAGGCCTACCACAGCAGTACAACGTCAATGCAGGAACATTTAAATCCTGGGGCTCGCTTATCTTAAAAATGATGAGTCAGTAGCTTAAGTGTTTGGACTATTATACCAATTTTATACACTGCACTAGAATACGGTTGTCAGTTCCATTTATTGTGCTTAATACGGCTGCATTTATTCAGCATTCTGTTTTTTTTTTTTTTTTTTTTGTGAGCTGACGTGGGTGGGAGGTTGTGAGAAGCACGGCTCAAACATACTCACTGCAACAGGTTAATCCTGTAAAACCCAAAGAGTGACTGTTAACACAGCCATAGTAAACACCTTTCCAAATTAGGCCTACCCGGCATAAGCCTTATCTTTTGTGATTAATAACATCGATAACACTTTCATTAGTTAATTACTGTAGTTAATGTGGACAAAGAATGAACACCACTTTTACAGCATGTATTAATCTAATTTAAAAAAAAATCATAAATTATTGATACATCATCAAAATAAAAAAGTTGTATTTGTTAGCATTAGTTAATGCACTGTGAACTTACATGAACAACTAATGAACAGTTGGATTTTTACAGTAATGATTGTATAATTGTAAATGCTCATTGTTAGTTCATGTTAGTTAATACATTAACTAATGTTAATTAATGAGATCTTATTGTAACGTGTTACAAATAACATCATTAGGTAAAGGGCACTTTTGTGATTCTTTAAAAATCTGTAAATAAATGCAGATACATAACTTGTCAACCGCTCTCTCTGGGTCAGCGGAGGCTTTTGGATAACCACTGGCAAATCATTTGCATCAGGGACCAGATTTTATCACCAGATGGATCGTAAGTGTCAAATAAGAAGATGTTTGCTTGTTGCATGATTAGGATGCGGCAAAACGCACTTTGATCATTTAATTTAAAAAACAACACATTTCAACACTAGAACGCCTCTAATTTGACAAACTAAATTAATGATCTGCAAGTAGATATGTTTTATTAATTTATATTGGTACATTCGTGCTGTGAAAATGTTTTAAAAAGTGGTGGGGAGAATATTGACCCTGGCAAAAAAGTGGTGACATGCGTTAATGTGAACGCCCCCCCTCGGAATTTCAGACATCCCCTTATCAGCGCTCGGCTGGCGTCGGCTCTGAGTCAAATTAAATACAATTGGAAATGTCGTCTAATTTTCTAATACTATTATTTGATGACAACGATACATTTGGAAAACAAAATACAGCAATTTATGCTTGTTTTTTTTTTTCTTATAAGAAAAAAAACAAGCTTTTTTAAATTTCATCTTTCATTCCGAAATAGAATAATGAATGAACGAAAAAGTACACAGGCCTGTTGTTTATGCTCAAACAGAAACATTACACACTAAGTAAAGTTAGAAAAATCACCCGTTTAATTCACAACCAGGTCTGAAATCACACAGCATGCAGTGAGACGCACAGAAAAATGGAAGGCCCTTTCTGCCATAGTACGCAGTGTTATGAGACACTTTCTCATAATTATGACTTAGTATTTCACCACATTGAGAAACTTTCTCGTAATAATGACTTAATATCTTGTAATAATAAGAACATTTCACATTATGAGGTACTAAGTCATACTAATTAGAAACTTTATCGTAATAATGACTTAAAGGTGCAAAACGCAAGTGTCTGAGTTTTTTCAGAACTACGCCCCCTCTGGCGACAAGCAAAACTGCAACCAGTAGTGTTGTAGAAAAACTGCAACCATGTTTCTGAGGCAAAATGTGGGACACTGCTTGGCGCGGCGGTGCCCCCACCACACGGGTATACTCACTGATAGTGGTTTACCTATTTCTAACACATACCACTTTACATGGCATACTAATAATGCCCTATTCCCTAAACATGTGTAATTGCTGATGTATGCTCATGAATAGGCCAACCGATGTGTATTTTTTTCTAAATAAAGATTAATAATATTTTGAACATTCAATGAATTGACAGATGCACTTCCACTTACGATTTACTTTAGCTATTTAATTTTATTTATTTTTTTCATTACAATTTATTCACTTTAAATAAATAATAATATAAGGATTAACAGGAATTATATTTGCTCAACTCCGCAGGAACAGTAAAAAAAAAAAAAAGTCTAAACTCACAACGAGACTGAGGGCCCTATTTTAACGATCTGAAACGCAAGTGTCAAAGCGCAAAGCGCAAGTAACTTTGTGGGCGGTTCCCGGCACTATTGCTATTTAACCGACGGGATAAATGCCACTTGCGCCTGGCGCAAATCTAAAAGGGGTTGGTCTGGAGTAGCTTCATTATTCATAGGTGTGGTTTGGGCGTAACGGAAATAAACCAATAATAGCGTCATATCACATTCCCTTTAAGAGTGTGATGAACGAGGTGCGCTTGTTCCATGGTGCAATTCTATTTTAACGGCGCATTTACCAGGCGCGCTTCAATTGGTTCACAGCCGAGGAGATCGATGTTCTCGTCAGGGCCGCAAAAGAAAGAGAATGGACATTGGGGATGGGACAAACCCACCCAAATTAACTTTGGTTAAACATGCATATAATAACTTGGGTAAATGTGTAAGTTTTATGCCTATTTTTCCCATCACCATGGACACAACAATGATTTCCCTCATGTTTATATATTTTTTCTTATAATAATGTATCATTTGCAAAAAGTAAAATGCATCTGTGTAGATGAGAGAATCATCTACAGTGTATGCGCATTGTTCACTCTCTGTATTATGGCCAAAAATGCACGCTTAAAATAGCATCTGAATGTACGCGCAATGCGCCACTGACTTTAGACCAGGTTTTTTCTGGTCATTGGCGCAATTGTTTTCTGGAACTGCAAAATAGCACCAGGGATTGTTTGCGCCGACACCCGCCTCCTTTTTGCGCCAACCCGCCCAGGGAGCGCAAGTTCATTTCCTAGTTTACCGACGTGCGTCTGTGGAGGAAAAAAACCCGCTTTGCACGTGTGCAAAATAGGAACGATAAATGCGTCAGTGTATAAAGTCATTTGCGCCGGGTGCAAGATAGAGCCCTGAAACTGGAACGAGAAGGTGCACTGTCATGACAACAATGAAAAAGTTGACAACAACCTAGTCAGCAGTTCAACTGAGGTCACGTGGGAGTGGCAACCAGTGTTAGGAATGTTCACTTTCTATATGAACTAGTTCAAAGTTCAGTTCACACATTTTAAAATGAACTAGTTCAGATTAAAGTTTGCACAGAAATGTGAGATTTTTCCCATCCTCACCGACCTCGTCAAAAAATCAAAAAACCTGTTTAAATGATCATACGACGCCTCCTCGCTCGCTGCTTTGTCGACGGCGGCCGCGGTGCGACACTGTTGGCTTGTGTTGCCAGAATGGGTGTTTTTTTTCACTACATATTAAAGGGTTAGTTCACCCAAAAATGAAAATTAAGTCATTAATTACTCACCCCCATGCTTTACCAACCCCGTAAGACCTTCGTTCATCTTTGGAACACAAATGAAGATAAATTTGATTAAATCTGAGAGGTGGATCACTACTACATTCCTAGGGGATTGAAACTTGACGGCCCAGAAAGTCATTGAAGAAAATGTTCCATGTGACTACAGTGGCTCAACTATAAGTTTATCAAGCGACGAGAATACTTTTTGTGCGGAACCCCCCTCCCCCCCCCCTACCCCCAAAAATAAAAAAAATAATGACTTTATTCGACTATTCCTTTTTTTCCTTCTGGACCTGAGATGAGAGTTCAAGAGATTTCCACGATGCATGCACGAGAATTGCGCAAGAAGTAGTAGAATAAAGAACGCAATTCTCATGCATGCGTCGTGGAAATCTTTTGAACTCTCATCTCAGGTCCAGAAGGAAAAAAAGGAATAGTCGAATAAAGTAATTATTTTTTTTATTTTTGGGGGTGGGGGGTGGGGGGGGTTCCGCACAAAAAGTATTCTCGTCGCTTGATAAACTTATAGTTGAGCCACTGTAGTCACATGGAACATTTTCTTCAATGACTTTCTGGGCCGTCAAGTTTCAATCCCCTAGGAATGTAGTAGTGATCCACCTCTCAGATTTAATCAAATTTATCTTCATTTGTGTTCCAAAGATGAACGAAGGTCTTACGGGGTTGGTAAAGCATGGGGGTGAGTAATTAATGACTTAATTTTCATTTTTGGGTGAACTAACCCTTTAATATGTAGTGAAAAAAAACACCCATTCTGGCAACACAAGCCAACAGTGTCGCACCGCGGCCGCCGTCGACAAAGCAGCGAGCGAGGAGGCGTCGTATGATCATTTAAACAGGTTTTTTGATTTTTTGACGAGGTCGGTGAGGATGGGAAAAATCTCACATTTCTGTGCAAACTTTAATCTGAACTAGTTCATTTTAAAATGTGTGAACTGAACTTTTAACTAGTTCATATAGAAAGTGAACATTCCTAACACTGGTTGCCACTCCCACGTGACCTCAGTTTTCCTTCCTCCAGAAGGAAAAAAAGGAATAGTCGAATAAAGTCGTTATTATACTTATTGTGACAGCTCCAAAAATGTGAAACATTTATTGAAGGTGGATTTTTTCTTCCTCTGCAGGTCATATTCCTCTACTAGAATGTATAAACGGTTCATTAGCAAGTCTTTGTAATATCCAGGTTGCTGAATGTCTTATGTTATGCAGGGTCGACTAAACGATAAAGTTGCATCCCGCTGCTAACCTTATTATAAGCGTAGGACTCCACTGAAAGGCAATTTTAATGTTCCATACTTAGATGTTTTCACTGCAAGTGAAAGTAGGCTCTTTACCTCACTCTAGATTCAATCAACAACCCATTTCATCATACAATAAGGCCCCCAGAAACCATCTGTGCATTTGAGCAAGCCTCCAATAATGTCAATTTAATTTAGAATTCCTTCTATTTGGACCACTGGTAGAGCCCCTGAGGTCGCCTCTCTTTTTTCAGCTCTCTAGTTTAACCAAGGTTTTATATATGGAAATGAGGAAATCTTTATCAAATCAGAAATGGCCTCAATCAATCTCACTGCATCAGTACATTCAGATGTTACTAATAATGTTTTCATCATAGGCACACAGACCTGTCATTGACAACAAACCAGAAATGTTTTTTTTTTCTTTTAAATAAGTCATATTTTCCTGTATTATTCCATTCACTAAATAAATTAATTTGTTAATCAATAACACACAAATTATTTAACACATAGATATAGGCCTATAACAGTTTTCTTTTAAAATATTTACGAGTGGTGTATAATTCTTTGCACCACTAATTTCACCAAACAGATTTGCAAAAATACTGACATTTTCAAATGGGTTTTCTAGACACTCCCACTGGTCGGATAGTTGCTGTGTCGGGCTGGACTGAGCGTAAGTTCCTTCAAATCATTGTCAGACAAAAATGTTCGCAATTTCAGACTTGTCGAAGACTGTTTTCCAAAGATGGCTGCTCCCGGAGTTCTCCTTTAAGGCAATATAAAGTTAGATTTGGTGACGTACACATCCAACTCAGAAACCGGGGGGAAAAAAAAAAAAACTATGATGAAAAAATTTGTTTGCAAGGTTTCAAAACACTCTTTGTCCAGTATCTTCATGAAATCTTATTAAAACTTTCCATAAATTTGCGGGAGACGCATCTTCTGGCAGCGAGAGAAAAAGAGCGGAAACACAACCTGCTTGATCCTGACTAACTGTCACAGTCTTCATCTGCACCATTCTGTCTTCGTCATCTTCACTACACTTCCCAGCATCCTCTTGTCTCCACACCTGAACTCACTCCCTCAATCATCCACCTGTTCATCGTGATTATCATCTGTCACCTGTCTTCACCTCGTTAGTGTTCGTTTGTATCTGTATTTAGTTCTCTCTCCCTGCGTCCCAATTCGCTTACTTATACTACGCCCTAAAAGTATGTACTCTTTTTGTGAAGAAAAAGTACATACTTTTGAGTGTGTAGCAAAAGAGTAGGCAAGCTTTGGGACATACTATCACGTCATCTTTAACGGACGGCTCTGTGTGCATCCTGTCACCATAAACTGCCCTGTCAATCATCTTGACACAGTTAAAATCCTCCATTCAATCTAATTTGATTTCCTATCGTATCGGAACACGTTAATCTGCCAGTCATAGGTCTTTCATGCGGATACTTTCCTCGTCTTTTGCAATTTGAATATAATGATGCATTTAAAAAGTAATGGCTAAACGTATTCCTTACAAAAGTTCACAAAGCTGCTGCAGATGCAATATAATGTGGAGAACATTGAATAAATTAATTTTCGTTAGGTTAGATAGTGATAATTAATCACTCAAACCTCTTTATCTAAACCTCTCAACATAACCGCGGGACTCGCGTGTCCCCCGTGTCTGTAGTTTTTTAACACTTTTTACTCGTGTTTGTAGTTCTAACCGAATCCTCGTCCAACGCGCAAGGGGTTGTGGGCAATATCAGCCGTTAGAGTGTGCATCGATCTACACTTCGGATTCTGACCGGAAAAAGTAGACCATCCGGGTATCTTTGAAACATTCATTTCAACATACTACAGTCTGGGGCGCACTAATTCTATTTTCGAATACTGTTGAGGATGGATAGTAAGCGAATTGGGACGCAGCATCTGTTTCAGTCTGTGCTTGTCGGTTCTTGATTATGTTTCATGGATAGTTTGTGTAATCTTCTGTCAGTCTTCCTTGTACCTGTTTGGAGTTTTTGAGTAAATGTTTTGTATTGAAGCTTTGCATCAGCCTCAGCCTGTGTTCATTCCACACTACACCGTGACACTAACTATGTAAAAGGTCCATGTTACATTTAACACCGTGTTAGGTTGTGCCCCGTGCTCCCCTACCATAGAGCTGCAGTGTTTACACTTCCTGGGGGAATCAACACATGAATATTGAGCTGGGGTGCGTAAAAATAATTTTACTGTGAAAAAAAAAAGAGAGCAAAGTAAAATATTACCAAGAACTTGCTGGAACCAGTCCCCATGTGCCCCTTATTGTAAATAACAGAAATAAGTAGATCAAAACAAGTCGTAATTGATCAAACTGTATTGCCCTCCCTCAAATATGTTATTCAGTTCAGGACCTGGGGCAAAACTTTTCTATTTATGATGTAACCATTTCACAGTCACTAAAATAATTAATAAATGCCTTTGCTGAAACCATTTTCCCCCCGCAACTTTGCTATTACAGCTAATGAAAAGAATAGGCAGAATATATTGGTTTAATGACACAATATTCCACAGATCATTAATCAGCTTATCATGCTATAAAGAGCTATAGCTGACATTATGCATTTAAAGCATAATTGTTTGTTTCAAAGCCTAATGAACACATTTCAGCAAAGATACTTCCAAGTATATTGATTGCTGAATTTACACAACAATGTTGAGCTTACTGTACAGGACTTGTGGGCAACTTGCCGATAAGAAAGACAAATCACAAATGAGTTATCTATAACATCTCAATTGTTTGTGTTGACTGTATTAAATGGCAAGTACTTTTATGTATTCATTGTTTTTATCCAATACAAAGTTGCAAAACCAAGTCCCAATAGCCTAGCAAAGCATGGGTGGCATGGGGCACTATGTATACAGATGTTCAGAGTAATTTTTTTTTTTGTCGTAAGTGTGCCAAAATTCAACAAATGACAAAATTGTTTGATTCATAAAGGTTTCTAAGCGTGAAGACTAGGTCCCAGCTACTAAATTATTTAAGAGTGCTGGTGAGGTATCCTTACCTACCCAGATAGCAAACTGACATTGAATCAACGTGGAAACATGACATCGAAACAACGTTGATCTGACATTGTTTTGCTTATCGAATTAACGTTGAACCAACGTCAGACGCGTCATTCTTCAAAACTAACAGAAAATCAACTTGAAATCAATGTTGTTTCAACGTTAGGAAAGAAAACCAATTTTCAATTTTCATTTAGCTTTGAAGAATGCCGCGTCTGACGTTGGTTCAACGTTAATTCGATGAGCAAAACAATGCCAGATCAACGTTGTTTCCACGTTGATTCAATGTCAGTTTGCTGTCTGGGTAATTAGGAGTAACAAGATGGCAGCAAAGAGGATGAGATGCACACTTTCCAACAAACATGTTTTTTATTGGAGTTATTAATATTTTGTGATCATGATATGATAACAGGGAGTTAAATAAATTATATTTGATTTGAGGTATTCTTCTTGTAACTGACCTTGTAAGAAATTTAATAACTCATCCCAGTCTACAAATCAATGCTCTGACTGCAGTAATGAAAAGTAATAATGACATTTTTGGCAACTGGAAAAATGAGGCAGTGCACCGATGTTGACTTGGGCCCATCAGTCCACAGTAAGCAGGGTTTTTAGTACACAATACCAAAGATGGCAGTTATAGGATTTGCACAAACATCTTTACTGAATATTCTAGAATAAGATACAAAAATCTGCGACCAGAAAACAGACAGTCTAGGACATAACCAGAACATATGAGCTAAGGTAGCAGGGGACTGCTTACATCTTGCACAGGTAGGGTCAACACTGCATCAAGGAGGAAATGTGTGAGGAAATCTGAGGAAATATTATATTTTTTCTATATTTCAAAATTTGAAGGAAGAACAAAAAATGTAACCTAGTAAAGGTGTTTATTTGACAAATTTATTTGGCAAAAAAAAAAAAAAAAAAAAAAAAAACCTAGTAGCACTTTTTTTGGTAACACTTTACAATAAGGTTCATTAGTTAACATTAGGTAATGTATTAACTAATATGAACTAACCATGAGCAATACATTTGTTACTGTATTTGTTCATCTTTGTTAACGTTAGTTAATAAAAATACAGCTGTTCATTGTTTGTTCATGTTAGTTCACGGTGCATTAACTAATGTTAACAAGATTTAAATAAAATATTAGTAAATATTGAAATTAACATTAACAAAGATCAATAAATGCTGTATATATGCAGTTCATATTAACTAATGTAGTTAACTAATGTTAACTAACGGACCTTATTGTAAAGTGTTACCGCAATAAATGTTAAACCACATGATTTTAGTACACTTACATTAAATGATTGGTGTCATGCTGCTGTGACCTCACCCTAGCAGGCTTACTATTGGCTGATTCAGAGGTTGAAGCCTGAAATCCTCATAAAAGTGGCTTGATTTTGCTGCATAGTATGAAGATCAGTTGGAGAGTCAATGAACTAGCATATGGCAGTGGCCAAAAGTGAGGCAAAGAAAAATTGACATATTCACCCTTTATTCAAATAGTATTAAAGGGTTAGTTCACTCAAAAATGAAAATGCTGTCAGTATTTACTCACCCTCATGTTGTTCCAAACCTCTATGTGTTTATTTGTTCTGCTGAGCACAAAGGAAGATATTTGGAAGAATGTTTTAAACAAACAGATTTCATTCCCCATTGACTACCATAGTAGGAAAAAATACATACTCTGGTAGTCAATGGGGAATGAAATCTGTTTGATTAAAACATACTTCCAAATATCTTCCTTTGTGTTCAGCAGAACAAATAAACACATAGAGGTTTGGAACAACATGAGGGTGAGTAATTACTGATAGAATATTTATTTTTGGGTGAACTAACCCTTTAATATGTGTTAATGATCTGGAAACATACTGTGTTGTGCTTGGTGTCAATTGTTTTATTTGAAATAACACGATGAAAAATGCCAAATTGATTGAATTGCTAATCTGAATACAGACATAATTTTTGGTCAGGTTGTCATACAAAGAAATTATGCACATATGAAAAAAAAAAAAAAGATTTCTTTGGGAGAAATAAAGTGGATACATCTCAGATCCATCAATGTTATAATGCTTGCCTTTTAACTATCAAAAAATAAAATAAAATAAAAACTTCTATCCAATCTATCCAATCAGTTGGAGGGGCTTTAAGAATCTGTGGACTCTTACATTTTACATTTTAAAGTGAGAGACTAGGGCATAATGAGTTAACTAATCTATTTGCATTTGTGTATGTCTGTGGATTATTGTCTAACTATATCTTTCATCTATATTTAGGCCTCAGCAAAGCAACATCAACTATTTTTAGTGAATGCAACAGGTTCATTCGACTCTGGGAATTCCATCCACAGTCATAAATATTTAAAAGAAATGCAATTTATATATATATATATTTTTACAAACCAGGCCGATGTTTAGTTCATGTTCATTTTTTAGATGAGGTGTAAGTTAGTGCTGGCTAAGCGTTCACTATTACACAATGTTTTGGCTCTTTCTGGCGGGCAGTTAAGCGCCATCTGAACATTGAGTCTGCAATTGGTCTCCAATTTGTGCCATTTATAGAGGGGTCAGAGGGTGGATTGTAGTTGGCCAACAGAGAAACTGCTCACAGCCAATTTAAGATTGCTTTCTGGGTTTGTGCCGAGGAAGAATCCAACATAGCAGGTCAATATCAAAACCAGGGGATTTTCATCAGAGGAATCAAGGGAAGGCAGTTCCTCCTACAAAAAAAAAAATAGATGCAGTACCTACACTGTCTTCAAAAAGTCATCTACAGCTCGTCATTAAGGCAAGCTCTCCAGAGGATGGTGCCTGGATGTTGCTCCTCTGTAGCGTTCTGGTAAGTATGACATTTTTCTTCAGATGCCTTCAGGACTACTGTGTTTCTGTATGGGCAACTTCATCCATAACTGTATGGGAAGTCCGTCTGGCCTCTATCAGAGGTGGACCTGAAAGACCCATAGTGAGGAGCTCATGCCGACTAAGTGTTCACTTCCTCTCAAACCAACCCTTTCCAGCTTCTCATGCTCCACGCACCATGGTGGAGCTGCAAGTCCAGAGTGGAGAGATGACTACAGCAAAGGGTGTTCATGCCGGCATAGGTCCTGCATGCCCCCACTCTCTGCCACCTCAGAGCTGCGATCTTCCATTTACAAAAATCTTTAAAGCTCCTTACTCATTCACACGATATAAGCAGCACCCCCACCCCGACTCAGGGCAGCATTCTGCTCTGTACAGAAGACAAAAAATGTCTGGCCACTCACACATTCACATGATATAAGCAGCCCCATGCCTCGAGCAGCAGACTTCATAAAAGTTCCAGTCGCTCACTAATTCACATGACAGAAGCAGCCCCATGCCTCAGAGCTGTGGTCAGCCATGTACAAATCTCTCACTCATTCACTACTATGCAATAGTGTCGTCACCCACATTATTTATTCATCATTGTGTCTATGGTGCTGATATGGTTGTTGTTTAAGCCACCTCTGAAGGCAAGTGTAGCCATGAATGCTGGGAGTGAGTGAATGGTTAAATCAAGGATGCTGGCAAGTTCACCGCCTTATTACTGCAGCAGTATTATTTTGTGCAACTTGTGCTTATGGCTGCTACAACCCTGTATCACACGAAATACGTTCTGAGGAAACTATTTTGCAAATCGCAATTACGTTACATGCCAACGTATAAGCAGTGCTATTACGTTGGTCCTTAACGTAATATGTCTCATTGTTTATACGTAGATGCTAACACGTAATTTTCAAATATGTAAAACGTACATATTTTACGTTTTGATAGATGCTAAAAACGTATAATATGGACGTATTTGTAACATTTAAACGTAACATTATTACGTTTTTACAGCTATAAAACTTTAACTATTTACGTCTATATCATAACGATATCTGTATACTTTCACTTTTAAAGATAAATGTAACAAGATCCCTTAATCCTACTCCCAAAACCTAAACATATTCATTTTATACAGAATATAAAAAGGATAAAACATATAGACATAGATGAGTTTTTGCATTACAATATATTTTGAGCCACTAACCCTAATCCTACCCTAAACATAACCATTCCTTAAAACTACGTAGGATAACACAGTTATACAGAAAAAAAAAACATAACAGACAGACAAGTAACGTTATACGTTTCACAATAATTTATTTATTGGGAAAATGTCAAAACCGCTAACGTTAACATTACCAAAAGTTGTTCACATCGCAGTCCTCTGGCAGTATTATAGTAGTTGTGTATGAGATACAGTGCAGAATTAAAGTTATTAATATTAATCCATGGAAATGTTAATCTGATTTCGGTTCGCTCTCTGAAGACGCGCGCTCCTCTCCATTTCAAATGTACTACACCGACTGAAACACGGCATGTCGCAATCTGTGACGAAGCAGGCGAGAGCCAATGAGCGTTTGATATGACTGCCGTAAAACATGTCGTAACGCTTCTTGAAGGCGCATTTTTTGAATTTGAATTCATCACCAGCGCGGATTTGCTTGCGGTCGCTGCTGGAGAAATGAAGATATAAAAATACTGAATTTGGATCTGTTTCTTGCAACCAACGTATGGATTCTTGAATTTGGTTTACATCAAGTTAATAAAATGTATGTCTTTTGTGAATGTATCAGTATGTTGCGTTTTATTGGAGAAAATGCTTTTTGTGTAAATACACTAAATACTACAAAATGGTTAAACAAGGTATTTTTAAGGTTAAAAGTGTATCAAAGTCAAAAATTTAATGCCACGATTATGCATATTGTAGAGAAACCTGCTTTGGATGTATTATGTTCAGGACAAACGTAATAGCACTGCAATAGTATTACGTTAAGGACGAACGTAATAGCACTGCTTATATGTTGGCATGTAACGTAATTGCGATTTGCAAAATAGTTTCCTCAGAACGTATTTCGTGTGATATATAGTTGGGCTGCTATGTCACTGAGTTTATGAAGTTGTCTGTAGAATGAAACCCTTTTAGCTAACGTCAATAGACCTTATTCAGAGCAGCGCCATGACAGGTATGAAAGTGAGGCTGTGAGGGATAGACTTACCGTGTTTCCAATGGCATCCGCTGTAAAAAGACGAATAAAGCGGCTAGATTACTTATAATTTTCCACAGTTTACATTGTCGGGAGTTTCTTGTCAAATGACATTTCTTGGAAATATATTTTTCCAGTGTTTCATGAGCAGAACAATCCGAAAACACATTAAATAACAGTACAGCCCATTGAAGAGATGCAAGTCTATCCCTCACAGCCTCGCTTTCATTCTAATTAAAAATCAAAGATGGCGCTGCCCTGAATAAGGCGTATGACTTTGTTTGCAGCTGAGCTGGAAACTCAATATTAACACGGCAGGATTATATATGATCCCCTTAGTGTCAGTTCACACTTACAAATAATTAGAGTAAAAGAGTATGTGTATTTGGCGTGCTGTCTGGGGGAGTGCTCCGATCTCAGAATGTAGCCCGAACGCAGGCCACGTTTACACAAATCCGGGTATTTAGCAAAAACGAATATTTCCCCCCTCTCCGTTTTCAAAAATAACATCGTTCACACACCCGCATAAATACGCCGTCGAGCGCCATCATAACTATTCCAAACCTATGGGCGGCAGTGTAGGGGTTAAGGATAAAGCCATGCAAGCCAATCAGAATCCTCAGAATCGACAGAGAGAACTTAAAACGCCGTTTCTCCCAGTTCACACGACAACACATAACCGGCGTCTTCAGAAATCTCCACTTTGGCCGGAGTTTTTAGAAATAATCGTTTTCTGTGATAAAAACGGGGTTTTCGTGTAAACGAGAGGCCAATCCGCAGGGAAATATCTGCGTTTTCCCTTCGTGTAAACGGGGCCGCAGAGTATTCCCCCATTACTATCCATGGCTGGTATAGTAATTAGCCAAGAGTGAGGAGTTGGGGTGGCAGAGGGATGCAGAAAAGAATGTTGAGGAACACAGGTTGGCTATATCAAGGTCTCCAATCGAACTGACAGGGTAGATAATTTGAACGTGCTTCTACCAAACTTTGTTAATAAAACATAATTTATTGACAATGTTGAAAGATTCAAACTCGAAAGGGAACATCTCTGGTTCCCTAACATAATCTAGGGAATGAGGCATTGCATAAGCTGCTGTGTTACATAGCTCAGATTCTTTGCTAGCTGCGCTCTGCTTCAGTCCAAAGATTCTGAGGGAATGACGTTCAGCGACGCCTGATAGATGAGAGGAAGCCCACCACTATTTTGGACGCTTGAACGCCATTGGCAGGCAAATTCTCTCCAGTGGGATTTTATAGGGCTTCAGTATTCTAGAAGAAAAGGTGTTTACCCATAGTGTCAGCTACTGATGCAATATCTCGTTCCCACATCTCAGGGAACCTAGGTAACGTAAGGTAACTAGAGATGTTATCAGTTTCAGAGTGCTAAATATGTTAACACTGACAATGTGTTTACCAATCAAAGGGTTAGTTCACTCCAAAATGAAAATTCTGTCAGTATTTACTCTTTGTTCTGTTGTTTACTATTTGTTCCAAACATGAGGGTGAGTAATGTTCTCAGATCTCATTCCCCACTGACTACCATAGTAGGAAAAATACATACTATGGTAGTCAATGGGGAATGAGATCTGTTTGATTAAAACATTCTTCCAAATATCTTCCTTTGTGTACAGCAGAACAAATAAACACATAGAGGTTTGGAACAACATGAGGGTGAGTAAATACTGACAGAATTTTCATTTTTGTATGAACTAACCCTTTAATGATAGTCATAAGCACGTTTTAGGAATGAACCGATTCCCTTACATTTCCAAGACTCTCATGATTGCTATATGCAGACCAAAGGTTTGTGTCTACATTTTCATATTTCTACACATGTGAAATTTATTTATTGGTGTGCTTCTGAAATTAAATGTTATAAACAAGTGATTTTCAGACAGTTGACCAATTACTGTTGTCGCCTCATGGATTGCATGAAGTGAAAATAGTAATCACTTACACAACCTGCATAAATTGAAAACTAAACAAACAGGAAGACAATATACACTGGAGACTTGACAGAGAGAAGGAAATCACACCGCTAAAAGAACAGGACACAAGGGCTTGTTCTTTCTGCAGGGAAAATCTGCTAATTAGCGGTTGAGAAAGACTGACATTTCCTCTTGCAGACTAATTAAACATTATAGGGGTGTGAACCTACACTGGTCTCACGGTTCGGTCCGATTACGATTATCATGTCATCGATTCAGTTCAATTCGATATCACGATGCATTGCGATGCACATCCTCAATTTTAATTTGTCTTAAAGTTATGTGTGCGTGCACGTGTGTGTGCATGTTCGCCTGTTCGGGAAGTCACAGTGATAGAAACAGTATCATTCCAGTTGTTAGTTTCAAGCCTGTTTATGCCATTAAGAAAATTAAATTCTGTCAAATGAATTTGTTTATAAAGAAATGTTAATTTAAAATCAATGAGTGTATAATGTTACCATTAGAGATGCATGGATCAACCGTCGCAGAGTCCGCAGTTGGAGGTTACGATCATCCATTTATAAGCACGATCCATAAAATCACATTTATAACAACAACACAGAATAATTGTAATCTAACCATCGGGTGCGGATGTTTAAATCAGAGAAAATTATTGGGGCTTGTGCAGGGCTCTAGAGTGCGACCAATTTGGTCGCACATGCGACCAAAATTTGTAAAGGTGCGACCAAAATTTTTCCTAGGTCGCACCAGTGCACCTAACGTTCTCGCATGATCGCATCTGCTGACTCTCCCCAAACGAGTCTTTTGTTCTCCTTGCACGTATGGTAAAATGCTCCGTGCTGAGTAATATGCAATAAATCGCGACCTGAACACCAGAGAATCAGTAACGGCAATCAGCAGCAGAAGAAACAGACGACGAAGAAACTTTTAAATATGTTGGATACTTTTTAGGGCTAGGTAAAATATATTCTCATATTCAAAAACGAATTCTCATTTTACGAACCCGTTGGGCAATGCTGTTTTCAGTTGATGGGTGAATGGAAGATTGTAGCACGCATCTCGTCCAATAAATCGCAATAATCTTTGTGCTTTGTTACTATTGATATGAAACAGTCTCAGATTTCAAATTAGGTCAATTTTCTTACGAAATTCAAAAACATAAATAGTGTATTGACTGTGGCGTGAGATCGCTCTGGCTCAGCTCAGCTCAAGAGAATCAGCAGCGCGGAGCGCACATGAGCTTCTCCTTAATAACACCAGGTACAGTGCGAAATAAACATGAACGAACATCTGAAAGTGTGTTAAAAAGATAGAGTACAACTTATCGAAATCCGTATCTTTCACATAGAATCGCTCAATCAGTGAATCAACCATGGAAAGATGTCAGTAAAAGGCGTGTAAACAATGTAATGTAACATCAAATTTACCTTAGAAAAAAATTAAATCCAGTGACAATAAACTCGTTAGCCAGCTAGAAAAATTTAACTCTAGAGCAGTATTTTGCCAAATACATGCACCATATTACATATTCATTACAATTTTAATTTTTTTTCAATGTTTAATGCATGTTTGAAAAAAAAAAAAATCTGGCAAGTTTTTATGCAGCCACCATTTAAATGTTTATATTTCATATAACGTTATTATTATAAAATAAATAAAAGTGTAATTTAAGTGTTTGTGTACAAATCAGGTAATTTTGCCTTCAATATTATAGCTACAACTGACTCCCAGTTTACAGCATTAGTTGAGGTTTGTTTTCCTTGAGAAAATTTGCCATGTATTGTACCTGATATCCAAAATAATCAATATTGAATCTAATTGTGAAATTGGTGTCAATACCCTCCCCTGACTTGAACAATGTAAAAACAGCACTTTAAATTTTATTTTTTTTTAAGATTTATATTTTTATATACAGTATAATTGTGCTTCAAAAAATACATCTTATTCTTTTTTAAAAGCATTTACATAATATATTGAATATATGGAGCGTGATAAAAAGGTGACCTTGAAATTGTGGCGTTAAAGGTGACGCGAGACGAGAAAAAATTTGAGTGCACCTAAATTTTGTGCTGGTGCACCTAAATAAAAAAGTTAGGTGCACCAGTGCAACCAAGGCAAAAAGTTAGTCTGGAGCCCTGGGGTGGATGATATGTAAGCTATTGCGGATTCGTGTGACGTTTTGGAGCTCATTCGCGTACACTTAAAGCATTCAGACTCTGCCAGCCGTTAACAGCTCGGAATGAAAACAGCCAACGTGGTTTATCAAGTTAGTGGTATTACCTCCTGCATATTCTATTTGTGCGTGACATGAGCACATACAGACGCAATGTGCTCAGATGTAGGCTTTTAAAGTAGTTGGACAATTTTTAATTACTCGCACTCGCATCTCGCCTTCTTCTGCCATTATATGCTACTGCAACAAAGCACACACGTGACAAATGACATCATAAAAGCGTCAGTGCATTATAATCAGTTATGGTCTATTACTAAACCAATACCGAATTGTCCTCATCTGCAACCCGATGCATCGTAAAATTCATTTCGACACCCCTAATATATACAAACATATACCGATCAGGCATAATATAATGACCAAGGCCTTAAGAACTTGACTTAAATGATTTGCAGCTAACATCTTGCTGCTGCTAACACAACAAAAAGCCTTGTGAGAGGTTTGTATAAAAATACAAAAACAAATTGCTCATAATCACAGAGCCCTTTTCCCTCTCTGTGTTTACCACCTCCTGCATTAATGCATGTCAATGCACTTTAGAATGTGCACTGCCTGTCTCAAGTTGTTGTTTTTTGATATTCACTCCTATGCATATGCTCAGAGTCCTTGCCAAAAAATAAAGTATAAGAACTCTAGCTGGAGAACAATCATCAAGGTTTTAAGTACACTCTGGGAAGACATGTTTACCCCTTATTTAACTTGGTTCAGTGCCTGTGTGGATTTTACTTTTTAGTTCAGCAAAGAAGTCTTAAAGGAGAACTCCGGGCAATTTTTAAGCTAATCTTGATCGTTATACCTTTGTGAGTACTGTCTATAAATATATATATATATATATATATATATATATATATATATATATATAAGTCTAGTTTCATAGTCTGTTTATTATTCAGTTAATGAACGTTTTAATAGCCCCGCATGTGTAATAGAGAATGTATGCGAGTGACAATACGAACGAGCACAAACTTAAAAATTACCCGGAGTTCTCCTTAAAGAAAGTTAGTTCAATTGACAGAAAGAAAAGACATGAACTGTACAACAGTTTCCTGATCCTCACTAATTAATGTCACAATAAAAGAACTGAACCGAATCGTCAGGAGCTTCATCCGTTTGGGTTTTAAATATACCGTTCTGTAACACAACAGCTGCCACTCTTAATTATCCTCATGGAGCCCTGCATACATAAAATATACGTTGATTAATGCCAAACGTGTCATTTCATCATTCAGCACTTACATTCAATTACCTGTACATTAAAATGCAAATTATGATCAAACCACAATTCATGATAATTAATAAAAAATAAAGCCCTTTAATAAAATGTTAGCCTTTAAAGGGGTCATATAATGGTACATGCACTTTTACAAGTTAATTGTACTGCAATGTGTGTTGGCAGTGCCTGTACAACCATCATTGAATGATAAAAATCCATCCAGTGTTTTTGTTTTAATCTCCTTATATGTTTTGCCCTGTCTCAAATTGAGCCGTTTCACCTAGTGACGTCACAAGGTGTGTGACGCCCCTCCCACGGTTGTTGATGAGCGAGCCCTGAGCGAGCTGTAATCATAGTCCGTTATTGTTGATAGCTGGATCAGAATGGCGTCTAAACGATTGTGTTGTTCGGTTCATGGGTGCAATAACAAACACAGAAATCATTTTGATCTTCCTAAATTAGAACCGCTGAAGACGCAGTGGCTGAGTTTTGTTTACGATGGGAATATTCCCCACGATCAACGTCAATGCTTTCATGTTTGCGCAAATAATTTATCGTTGACTTCTTTATAAACGAGGGTCAGTATAAAGCTGGTTTTGCTAAGAAGCTGCTCCTGGAAAAAATAATCAGTACCAACTATTTATGTTTCCTCTCCACCTCTAGAAGAAGGTAGCGTAAAGTTTCATTAACCTTTATATTAATCTTTGCAAATCGCGGAAAAATTTTTTTCATGACCATTAGTTGTAACGTCAATCTGTCAATGAACTAACGGATACATCAGTAAACACACAGCATTTGTATCTCACTACTCTACCGTGCCAGTGCATACAAAGATAGATCAAAGTAACATTACAGTACGTTAACCATTCAGAAACGTCCTGTTCGAGCCTTAATTGTCAAACTTCTTTGCGGCCGTCATCTTGTTCCGGGTGCGACTCCGGTTCAAACTGATAGGGTTGCACAGATGTGTCCTCAGAGACTCCAGCTGCCATTCTTTCACCAAAATATTCCCTCAACTGTTGTCAAGGCATCACTCCACGTCTGTTGTGTCAAAACGCCCGCAGAACAGAGGGGCGGGGATTATTATTTAAAGGCATATGCACTGAAACAGCGTGCTGAAAATAGAGCTGATTTTGACCAGGTAAAATGAGTGTTTTCTTAAAATACTAATGAGAATTTTTGATCAAAATATATTACAAAGTTTTCATTTAGACCCTAAACATTCATGTTAACTTGTACAAAAATGGCATTATATGACTACTTTAATAAGACTTTACGATATGTGAAATATATATTTGAAAAAGGTATTTTTTCAAATGGATAAAAGATTACTTGATGTTTGCTGTAAGACAACTTGGTTGCCTCTGAAATAACTTGAATTCAGACCAGCTACAAAGGCATCATAATGTCACATCTGGACTGGAACAAATTCAAGTGAGATTTAGAGATAATCAAGCAAAAAGTGTGTGCTTGCTGTGCCACTAATGGTAGCATATGGAATTGCAAAAGGTGATGATGGTTCCAACAGGTTTCCCAAATGATCTGGCCATCTTCCATTGGTTGGACAAGCAGATCAGATCATCCTGCTCTAAAATAATGGCCCTCCTCAACGTTTCTATGCCAGCTGGATTGGATTTTCCAACCAACAAACAAACAAACAAACAATTTTGAAAGTAGAACAAAGCCACAGAATATACACTATCCAGGTGCACCAAACAAGAGGACCAATACCCGTGAAAAGGTGGGTCTCAGTCTGCTTCCAAACACACTCTGCAGTTCGACTGAAATATGAACACAACACGGACCAAATAAATGTTTTTAACATGGTCCAAAGACATCTAAACAAACCAAAAATGGCAGATGATGTCATACGATGCAAACCCTAAAAAGGACAGAATGCTCAATCATACCTGTTTTTTTTTTCTTAATATAGGAGCGATGTTGACCATCACAGTTCGGTACTGGCGTTGGAACCTTGCAGCAGATCTTAATTTGTGTGTGTGACAGAGGAACTCCTGGCACTGACTCCTTTACACACTTTTTAAGTTCTAAACACATACAATGAGAAAGTTTAGCCTAGCATATAAAGCCTTTTTTCGTAGCTTAGGTCCAGTGTTGGGTTCAATGTTCTGTTCAGTATTAAAAATGACAATGTAAATGCGAAGTGAACAAGAACTAAATACTTAATTTACAGAATGAGCCTTATTGCAAAATATGCTTACACATACAAGGTATTAGTCTTAATAAAAGAAGCTTCCTGCAAAGACAAAATGGTGCTGAAGTCGCAGATGAGCAGACGTGATCATATCTGACTTACTGTTTTTTAGCGCGATAACTTGTAGCTGTACTCAAGTGATCGCTAAGCACATTGATGTTGTTGTCATTGTTTTGTTGTTGGAGTATCGTACAGGAAGTATAAATGAATGACACGTCTTGGCTGTGGTGTGAGCATTAAAGTGTGTGAAATGCCTGCCAATTAAGTTGCTTATTCTGATCACTTATGTTGGGAACTTTTTGCACTTAATTTGGGTTATTTTTACTGCTGACATTAAAAATAATGTATGTGTTTTTCCAAGGGTTAACATCATTAGTTAATTTCTTGATGGCCGTTTTGACAGTTTCCAACCTGACACTTTAGTCGTATTTGCTAATTCTCTTTCATGAATTTGCCTTGTTCTGTTTTGCTTGGTTTTCTGTTTCTGTTTGGTTTTGCTTGTTCCTTGTTTTATTGATGCATTTATTTTATTTTTAAAAATGTGCATTTGAACCTTGATTGGTATAATTATTTTGTCAGTTAAACATTTGGGGTTTTTCTTGGAGTGGGTGGGTTTTGTTAAGCTTTTGGGCTGGAAATAATCGACCCAATCTGGCAACACTGGTTGAGGTCATAACTGACACAAACACGGAAATGAACAGACAGAGCTCAGGGCTCTGAATGCTTTTTCAGATCTTGCAAAATACCAGACCTTTTTCATCCCAAAGCGCCATATACGACGCTTTTGCAAAAGCGTAAATATCGAACGCACATGGCACCCTTTAGCGCCAAATGAGACGCAGAAATATTGGGTCCAAAAGCGCCCCCTAGTGTTCTAACCCTAACCCCACCCCACCCCTAAACTTAACCATAACCGAAGCGTCTAATTAGACGTTAAAGGGTGCCATGAGCGCCATATTTTTACGCTTTTGCAAAAGTGTCAAATATAACGCCTTGGGATGAGAATGCGTTGAAAATACTGTATGAAATACATAGAATTATATTCTATATGAAATACATACAATTATATTCTGTGTGTCTAAATATTTTGCAAACTTGATAATAAATCAATATTTTTTTTCCAAATATGTGCAGCTTTGCTCTAAGAGCCATAACGGATGCTTGTATGTGAACACAAATAAACCATTTTCCGAATATGTGTGATGATATTCTATTCTAGCCTGGCTCCACCCTTCTACATATTTCCGCTCAATTTTAATTTTCCTTCAGTACTACGTCTGAGTTTGCTGGATATTCTTGAGTTTTCTCCGATCATTTTTTTTTTACCAGTCCAAACAGCAAACAGAGGGATTGGCTGAGAAGGATGACGTTGAGGTGCTCTAGTTTGAGTTGTAGACATACATCACGACCAAACGTTAGCGAATTGTAATGGCAGATACAGAGTGACTCTAGCCATATCCAATAGTTTTAAACTTCAAAAGAATACCTGCCTTCAAGGAAGTTAATGCTTGTCAGTGGGAAGTGGCCAGATTGACTCTCTGTACAAATTAAATGTCTATGTAAGAGTCTGGTAGGAACAGGCTAATTGTATTCAAAATATTTAAACAAATTACAGAAGATTATTTGGCATATCAGACATAAATTAAGAAATGAATGTCACTGCAACCCAGTTTTATCATAAACAGTGGTCAAATATCTAAGCTAGAGTCTTTAATCCTTCTAATGATACTCAGTTTGTCCTGAACAAGTAAGAGTGTGTAATATTTTAAAGCTACACTGTGGGATTTTTACCCCCATCTAGCGGTGAAAAGGTATATGACCATCCAGTGAATATTACCCTGCGTCCCAATTCGCTTACTTATATTACGCCCTAAAAGTATGTACTCTTTTTATGAAGAAAAAGTACATACTTTTGAGTGTGTAGCAAAAAAGTAGGCAAGCTTTGGGACATACTATCACATCATCTTTAACGGATGGCTCTGTCGCGTGCTGCATGCATCCTGTCACCATAAACTGCCCTGTCAATCATTTTGTCACAGTTAAAATCCTCCATTCAATCTAATTTGATTTCCTACCGTATCAGAGCACGTTAATCTGCCAGTCATGGGTCTTTCATGTGTATACTTTCCTCGTGTTTTGCAATTTGAATATAATGATGCATTTAAAAAGTAATGGCCTCTCAACATAGCCGCGAGACTCGCGCGTCCTCCATATCTGTAGTTTTTTTTTAACACTTTTTACTCGTGTTTGTAGTTCTAACCGAATCCTTATTCAACGCGCAAAGGGTTGTGGGCAATATCAGCCGTTAGAGTGTGCATCGATCTACACTTCGGATTCTGACCGGAAAAAGTACTGTAGACCATCCGGGTATCTTTGAAACACTCATTTCAACATACTACGGTTTGGAACGCACTAATTCTATTTTCGAATACTATTTAGGACGGATAGTATGCGAATTTGGACGCAGCATTAGTTTCTGTTCCTCTCAATTCCGATTTCGTTTTAACTCCTACGGTGGCCAATGTAGTCCAAGATTAACATGACTTCCAGTTCGACCTCGTCCATGAGTGTTAACTCAAACGTAAACGTGCAGGCGAAGCTTGAATTAACTTGTATGTCCCTCTTTGGCTAATGTACTTTCAAGATGGAGGGGAAACATGGCGACCAACATTAGAACCCCTTACCCGTATGTATTTTCAATGGCATATTATACACTCACGAGAATACTTTATGACTTGAAGGAATATACATTAATGAGCACATATATTTTTGAAAGAACTAAGTGTTTTTAGCTAAGAATAAACTAAAAGAGTTACACACTGTAGCTTTAAAGTGCAGTGAATATTGAACAAACAATAATGTGGTGCCGTCTGCGATCTTTGCACGTAAATGGATTAATATACTCTACACAGGGGCAAGAAACCTAGCAAGAACATACTAAATTGATTTAAAGTTACAGCACATTTTGTACATCTATGAAGTTACAAAACATTACTATTTTAAAATGTTGTTAAGAGTTCCCCCACACACACAATTAAATATTGATTAGACTGGAGTAATCACTGCTGAATACACGAATGAAAACATATAGCAAAAATATGACAAGACCCCTTTAAACATGAAAATGCTGATGTGATCAGTATCACTGCAGTAACCTTGACCTTGATCATAGTGAAGAAAAGATTTCGAAAACGACTTAATCCATGAAATCGAAAGTGTGGAAACTGTCAAAAGAACCATCTTCATCTCAGTGGGTTTAAATACAGCAGTAGCCCCTCTGTTTCTTATTGGACTCAGTGGGTTTTGATACCTACCCTGAGTCATGATCCCTCTCCTCAAAATATAATGCTTCCCTGACCTTCCCAAGATATCAATGTGCGAGTCACTGTCTGTGTCTTTGCATAATGTCATTGAAGTTTTAAAGCCTGCATTTACCTACAGAATCACTTCCAAGGACGCTTATGCATATTAAAACCTATATTAAGTTTTAATTAGTGGATGCGTGGAGGGCTTACTGCATATTTTAATTTGCTCTTGACCCGTTAAATGAGAACAACGCCAGCTGAAACCCTCTCTATGGGCACTCAAAGCAGGGTTCTCTTGTCTAGAAAGAATTGGCCTGTCGTGTTGGAAAGCCCAGCAGATCAGCCATGAAATTAGTTCAAAATCAAGGAAGAGTAAAACTAAAAATGAACTGTGGTTTAAATACTGCCTCTGTGGTCATAAGGTTTGGTCTGAGTACGTGTTGTTAAGCTTTTTTTTTTTTTTTTTTGTAAAAAGACCTTAATATAGGTTTAACAAATGCATACTATAATGCTACAAACTCAAACCTTTTTATTTATTTTTACAGTATGCAGTATAAGCACTGCATAACTTGGAAATTGTCAGTATGGAATACATGTATGACCATGTACATAACAGCACTGCTTGGAATACTCTTTCCAGAATAAATGCGTTTAACGTGACCTTTTACATTCCAGTGTGACAAATGATCTGTAAGTAGAGATGTTCCGATACCCTTTTTCTCTTCCCGATACCGATTCCGATACCTGGACTCAGGGTATCGGCCGATACCGAGTACCGATCCGATACCTGTGTGTATAGTATCTATTCAGCTGCAATTCATTCTAGCACTGTATGAATTGATATAATTATTATGGTATGCTTCAAACTTATCCCTAAATTAAACATGAACAAATACATAGAGTGAACTCGAGTATTTTTATTATCTGAATTACATTTCATAGCTATATTTATCTTAAGTGAAAAAGAAGTTAAAATGCAGCTACTACACATCTAATACTGTAAACTAAAAAAGGTATTTTAGATTTACAAAATAACAATATATATAAAAAAGTGCAACAAATAAATCTAGGAATCTAAAAAGACTATATGAATAATATAAGAAAATAATCTCTTTATAACTGAAGATCAATAAACCATTTTGTTAAATAAAGGACATTTCAGTTTGGACTGCGGCTGATCATCCAGAATAATAAACTCAATAACTTTCATGTTGTTGGATATATTTATTGTTCGTTCGCTCGCTGTCTTTTGAAAACAATTCTCTTCGTTTGAGGCCCTGTTTACACGAGAGGTTGTATGCAGGCGCGTGGGCTTGGTGTTTTAGCATGCACTAGCCGCCTGGAGTGCATACTACATTGAATTTCACAGACTTTTGTGTCACCATCTGCAAGCGGATTTCACACCCAAACTGCTCATCTAAACGCAGAATAAAAAGTGAAAACGCAACGCCACTTTTGCCGTTTTCTCTTCAGAGTCGTTTCCGTGTAAACATAGCCTTAATGAAGCTTTTAGAGATTGTTGATTCTGACGCGACTCATCCTCCGTCTGCCATCGTTTTCTACGGGTTGACGGGTCTTCAAATGCTTAAGTTACTCATGTTGAAGGTTCTAATACTTGTTCTACCCCTCGAAATTGCTGTATTGCATGAGACATGCAATACAGCAATTGTACTGGCTGGCATGGTCCAGTCCGAAATATAATACAGCCAAACTGCGGACATTATGCCAGGACGCACGCACGCGCGTTTTCTTCTTCGCTGGTCTAAACAGTCAACTACAGTGGTTGCACGACTTCCTGTGTTTACACTAGCGAGTTCATCTCCGTTTTGCAGCGGTTAGCAAAGCTAGCGTGTATAACTAGACATTGTTTAATAAAATGGTATCGGATCGGTGCGCGGATAGAAGTACTCGCCGATACCGATTCCAGAATTTTTATTGGTATCGGCGGCATTTCCGATACTAGTATCGGAATCGGAACAACTCTATCTGTAAGCAATATCAGCCATGATTTTTAACATCACATTGTTATTCAAATGATCATACCAAGCGACCAAGGTTTGGCTAGTTAGCAATCTCAATTAGCCTCTGGTATACAGTATATGAGACAACTACATCTCTACGGAATGCCCTTCAAAAGTATTCCGATTTTCATGGATTCCGATTTTCTCAGATCGGATTAAGGCCTCATTCATATGTGGTAATAAATCGGACATGAATCGGATAAGTGAATTTGCGTGTGCCATGTAAGCATACAAATCGGATATTCCCCGGTAATGCGAGTCGTACATCATTAAAAAGTGTGCGATTATAGGCGCGATGGGAGAAAGGAGACACACGGTGGAGCAATGCGGAGGTTTAATGTCTTTTGAGTGTTTGGGGTGAAGAGTGCAGGCAAAAATGCAGGGTTGTTACAGAAATAAATCCGTTATTGAAGACATGAATGAGATTTGAGGCATGGTTTTAAGTGCCCGTGGCTGGAGCCTCTCCTCTTTTTTTTTGTCCGCCGTACGAGACCAATGTTTTGATGACTTTTGATGAAATATTGTGGAAAGAAAACACGGGATAATTTTATTCGCATCTGCATCCATTGAATTTCGTGCTGTTTTGCTTAATTTCCCGGGTCAGAACGTCTGCATTTGGTAGTTTCAGCAGTGTATAGTGTAAACGCAAAAATCGGATATGGGTCACTTTTAAAAGATGATGTAAGCAGGTCGTCAAAAAAATCGGATATAGTCAGAAAATCGGATTTGGGCATCAAGACCTGCAGTGTAAATGCAGCCTTATTTATAAGTATTACTATTCTAGAAATATAATTATAAAGAATCATTACAGTTTTTCTCAGTTGCTTAGGCTCAGTTCTCAAATGTTTTTTTTATTTCCCAAAACATTAAGTTCAGATCTCTGAACAATTCGCTTCTTTTTCAAATCAGATTGGAATTTCTTATTGATTTGAGCAAATTGCAAATGCTTTGGCACATGTGTGCAAAGACTACATACAACTGTCTGCAGTTTGGACAACAAATAATTGCATATGGCTTTATGATCAAAACTGATGACTCGATTCTCACTTACACTGTCAAACACTTCAGAACTTCTCAGACATTATTTATTGTGTAAGCCATCACATTCAAAACAATCTATTCAATTATCATTATCAGTACACATGAATGTATATTCTAAAATATATCTGACATTGACATTGTTTGTAATCTTTGCTAAATTGGCACATGACCTCTAATTGCATTCGCAATTTAATTGCAAATTACCTCTAATATGAATCAACAATTTAACCATTAACCAATCAACTTTGGGAATATATATATATATATATATATATATATATTGCCCACATATACATATATATAAAGATATAGATATATAGATATAGATTGCCCACAGCACAATCACTGCTGTAGAAGTTTTTGAGAATGGAGGACAACAACCCTGAACTGCAGCAACATGCTCATGGAAGAGCAATTGGAAGGCATGTAAGAATATGTGGTGGTGGTGGGTAGAGGAAGAAATAATCGAGGAAGAGGTATAAATACTTCTATTTCCACCTCTTCCTTGATTATTTCTTCCTCTACCACCACCACCACCACGTATTCTTACATGCCCTCTCTGATGAAATCAGAGCCACACTTGTGGATCATGTCATAAATCTGACCATTGCAGGGGATGGGTGCGGCACTCAAGGAGATTTTTTTCCATTGTGTGGCAATGGAAAACATCAGATATGATGTTGATGAAAATCTTTGGCCTGACCAACGAGAGCGACAAGATGTCTACCAAGAATAATTTGTTTGTTTGTTTTTTGCCCATGAATGTTATTTGTTGTTTGTGTATTTGTGGTAATACACAAATATGAAATGTAAAGTGAAATCTTGTTACTCTTGTCAGTTACGTTACATGTACAGTAAATACACTTGTATTGTGTATATACACATGAAGTACAAAAATAAACACTGTAAAATACAAAATGTTCATAGAATATTTTTCTCTACATACTATTGACTTTTCTCAACGAGTATGAGATTTGTTTACAGTAAACCCTTAATTTTGGTTGACTGTTGCGGTGAAAAACCAACTAAACATTTTGACCAGTGTGGCTCACACAATGACAAAAACACTTTAGATTTTGGTGGCCTTGGCCAAATTATTGACACAATAACTAGGTTTTGAAGCATGAATTAGATGTTTTGGTTGAGTGACTACATTTTGCAGACATGCTATAAAGTTTTGAAGTTCCTGCAAACAGTTGTGACAGTTGCACTCACAGTTTAGAGAATGGTAAGACTGTTTCGAAAAATGTGCCAAAGCAATTGAGAAAAACTGTAAGACCTACACTGTATTATAGGAACAGTTGTAGTTACATTTATAATATTTTTGTATTTGCTTTTTCAATGCACATGCTCAAAATCCTTTAGAATTATTAGGAACACCATACTAATACTGTGTTTGACCTCCTTTCGCCTTCAGAACTGCCTTAATTATACATGGAAATGATTCAGCAAGGTGCTGAAAACATTTTTTAGAAATGTTGGACCATATTGGGATAGCATCTTGAAGTTGATGGAGATTTGTGGGATGCACATCTAGGGCATGAAGCTCCCGTTCCACCACATCCCAAAGATGGGTTGAGATCTGGTGACTGTGGGGACCATTTTAGTACAGTGAACTCATTGTCATGTTCAAGAAACCAATTTGAAATTATTCAAGGTTTGTGACATGGTGCAATATCCTGATGGAAGTAGCCATAAGAGGATGGGTACATGCTGGCCATAAAGGGATGGACATGGTCAGAAACAATGCTCAGGTAGGCCATGCCATTTAAACAATGCACAGTTGGCACTAAGGGGCCAAAAGTGTGCCAAGAAAACATTCCCCACAACATTACACCACCAGCAGCAGCCTGCACAGTGGTAACAAGGCATGATGGATCCATGTTCTCATTCTGTTTACGCCAAATTCTGACTCTACCATCTGAATGTCTCAACAGAAATCGACTCATCAGACCAACTCATCAGACCAGAAAACTTTTTTCCAGTCTTCAACTGTCCAATTTTGGTGAGCTCTTGCAAATTGTAGCCTCTTTTTCCTATTTATAGTGGAGATGAATGGCACTACGTGGGGTTTTCTGCTGTTGTAGCCCATCCGCCTCAAGGTTGTATGTGTTGTGGCTTCACAAATGCTTTGCTGCATACCTCGGTTGTAACGAGTGGTTATTTCAATCAAAGGTGCTCTTCTATCAGTTTGAATCAGTCGGCCCATTCTCCTCTGACCTCTAGCATCAAGGGCATTTTCGCCCATAGGACTGCCGCATACTGGATGTTTTTCCCTTTTCACACCATTTTTTTGTAAACCGTAGAAATGGTTGAGCATGAAAATCTTTGTAACTTAAATCACCTTTCTTTCCCATTCTGACATTTAGTTTTGAGTTCAGGAGATTGTCTTGACCAGGACCACACCCCTAAATGCATCGAAGTAACTGTCATGTGATTGGTTGATTGGATAATTGCATTAATGAGAAATTGAACAGGTGTTCCTAAAAATCCTTTAGGTGAGTGTATGTATATATATACTGTATATAGACCATTTTGCAAGATGTAAACAACGCTGGTCCAGAAGCACTTCCTGTTTCAGTTTTTTTAACACTACATAAAAGCTGGGATAAAATACAACCAACAGAACTTATAAAAGTGAATCAAAAAGTTAAACAAACACCTTTAAGAAATTGAAACAGGAAGTGTTTCTGGACCAGTGTTGTTTACATCTTGCAAACGAAAGTATGGCTTAGTGTTTTAAAAACGTGAAACACACACACACACGCACGCACACGCACACACACACACACACACACAAACAAAAAAAATACAGCAAGACTTCTTTTTCAGTTCAACCACAATTTCCTACACGGAACTCGATTTTGACCCGTTAAGTCATTATTTTGGGGGGCATTTTCTTGTATGTGTAGAGAGGCCAGTAGGCAGTGGCATCTCTCCTGACCTCTTGTTGTAGTATAAATCACTAACATCAACCTAAAACACGAGAAAAGGCTAGTATACTGCCTGCCAGTACTGAACAACAGTGCGAGCTACACATAAAATATGTATCCCCCAAGTAATCTCTAATTTATTCACGATGCACAGATTTTAATGTGCATTAAAAATTACCAAAAACTTGGATGTACAATATATATATATATATATATATATATATATATATATATATATATATATATATATAGATAGATAGATAGATAGATAGATAGATAGATAGATAGATAGATAGATAGATAGATAGATAGATAGATAGATAGATAGATAGATAGATAGATAGATAGATAGATAGATAGATAGATAGATAGATAGATATACCTTGTGCATCAATATAAAAAGGTACACATACATAGTGGACAAAAAAGTCCGTGTCAAAAAAAATCCCAAAGATTTTAAGCTTGGGAGCTTAAAAAAAATGTAAAAAGTATGAACTCTAAAATGGCTAGAAAATCAAAGCCATAAATCTAAACAAGTTGTGTTCCAAATTTGAGTTTATCTCAAAAAAAAAAAAAAAAAAAAAAAAAAAAAACTTTCAGTGAGAGACGGTTTGGGCGGAATAACAGATTTTTTTCCATTTTTTTCCCCATTGGATACTATGCAGGAAAACTCCACTGGTGCACACAGATTGGATTTTACATTTGCAGTTTTTTTTTTTCTCTCAAATATTACAAGCACACAAACACACACTTATCGTTGCATAATTTATCCAATTGGCTCTATAATATGCCGCAGCAGAAAACAGGAATAAAGAGAGTATTTGCTTTATAGGCCAAACCTGAAAAAATGGCACCATCTGGTAAAAGAAAAAAAAAAAAATAGGAAAAATTAAAATGCTGAAGCCTTGCCAACAGAATGAAAACCTCTTAACAAAGATTACATCATGCTATAGTTAAATGACCCTGGGATTAAAAATCGCATGGCTTTTAATGGGTTTCACTTTCTCACTTTCAATGCAATTGTGTACCTATAGTGCAAAAGTGACAATAAAATTCCAATAAAAATACAATAAAAATACACACCTGTGCAACAAATAGATTTTACTATAACTGGATTATTATTAGAACTTTTTGTTGTTGTTGTTGAACATTATTAATTTATTTTAAATGAATATTATTAATTTATTAGAAATGACAATTTTGCAAAGAGGGCTAGCATAATAACAGATGCAGCGGATATCACTACAGACTCAAGCATGGGGATGAAAATCCATTGGGCAGACAGCGTGAATGTGTGTGGGTTGATGGGCGGATGTGGATGTGCGAGAGGAGGACACATAGCATGAGAAAAAGAAGAGAACAGCGTGTCGCACTGGTATGTGACATCGGAAACAACAAGAGGAGAGAGAGTTGTATGTGTTGATGCACCATGTGAATGCTTTACTGAGACTCTAGTTCCACTTATCTTCCGTGACGTTATTAGATCCAGGCAGACAACTGTGTGTGTATCCACTGTAGATTGCTCTAATTAGAACACATCAGAGCTGTTCAGAAATGCACAGCACATTGTGCTGCTCCATGCCACCATGAAGCAGCCAGAACTTGTGGCAAAAATAGGTTCTGCTAGCATCTCTGTAAAAACTCTGATGAGATCATACATCTCCCCAAGTATGGTCCAGAAATAGGGAAGTGAAATGTCAAGATGGTCGTTTTTCTGCCCACAGCTTCAAGGTGTGGAATAATATAAAGTCTGTTAGCAACAGAATGATAAGGCGACAGTGAGCTTCCTACATAGGTACATTCAATGCAAATGCTAGAACGCAAATGACATACTATATACACACTATGTAGCTACTCAACTGTCTAATGAATGCAGTGGATGATGCAGTGGAGACCGTTACAGATTTAATCATGCTATTTGTGAGATCAGGCACTTTCTAGCTAGATTCTAGTTAGGATGCTGCCAGCTTAAGCAGTTTTTAGAACAAAGCCATTGATTGAAAAACATAAATAATTAATCTGGGTCTGAAAAGAACTCAAGTTGCTTAAGTGGCATTGAGTGAGAAACAGCTAATGCACCCTGATCAGACTATCCATTCAATTTAGAGAATTACAGTAGCTTTGACCTTCATTACAATCTCTGTCATTAGAAAAGTGGCTCACATTTGATGTGCTGAATTAGGCCTTATTAACTACAATTTTACAGTGACATTTTTTGAAAGGAGCACTGACAGGACTAAGGATCATGGTGGGATGATTATAAGCACTGCCAGTTAACAAATTATCTTTTTAATTAAGCAGATTGTCATTAACTTTAAATTGTATGAAAGTACAGCTAAGCAGAATTGTAGGTCCTAGGATATTTTTTATGCAATCCCCCGTGGAGTATATCACATATATATTTTCATATATATCATACAAGGCCAGTTTAATAATTAATGTAAGAAAACCTTTCATGTGAAGATTATTCATATAACTTTAAGAAAGTTATTCACACAACTATAAGAAGGAAAAAAAAAAAACAGTGTCTCACGGCAATAAGATTAAAAAAAAATAATAAAATTGAAGACTTAAAATTATTGCCTCTTAGATTTCTACCTCTAAAGACGACCCCTTTTGATAATCTCACATATTGAGATGGAACACATTAAATAATTTTAGTGTCTGAGTGTTCTTCCAACATGTTTGCCATGTAAACTAGATTTTGTGTATTTTGAGTTATATTGTTCGGTCATAAAACTCAATAGAATTCACATCTATTGTAGAACTCACAGAAAACAATCAAATTGGTTAACCAGTATGTCAATTATGGACACTACTTTGTAATTATTTCATTTCTAAAATTAATACAAGCTAAATTTATGATAAGAATATAGATTCAGTCATTCATTTACTCAGGTTAAACAAGCATAGTGTAACCACAAGGAACTACAGGGACAATTATGTTTCTTTAGGCATTTATTTTGTATTGTAAGCAATTAAACATCTAGGACTAATTATGACTCCTTCTTTTTGTCTTTTGTGTAAAATCATTAATACAAAAAGAAATTCTGGTATTTCAGGAATGTTTTAGATAATAATTAAAATGAACAACATAAAAACAGCACATTTTAAATTGAATAATGGTAAGCATCTCTAACATAAAACACATTGAAATTATAATGAGTAAATATGATTGGCTCTGCCTTAAACGTCGGATTAATTTTTCAAATTAAAGGTATTTGGGTATATTGTTCAGAAAATATACAAAATTATTACAATATGAACAACTAAAGTAGTTATTAAATGGTATAATTTGCACCACAACAGCCTTTGCACGTTTTTTTTATTGTTTGTAAAATTTAACGAGACATCAGTGTGTTAAAAAAAGTCAATCAGTTAGTTTATCAATGCATATCCTCTCAGTGATTTGTTTTTGTAGTTTGTTTTTAATCACAAAAGAGAGCTCAACCTTAACTTCTACCCTCATTAGTGCCTTCTGTAGTGCACACAAAACATTGCATACATATTTAATTTAGGTTTCTACATGAAAAATCAGACATATCTTATTAGGCACAGCTCCTCTGCACAACAACAAAAAAAGTTGTATCAATTAACTTTTCTCCAAAGTTTTTTTTTTTTTTTTAAGTCTTATTGGGAAGTAGCCCAATTAAGGTTCAATCCCTACCCCAAAATCTTTTAATCTTCTTGTCCCGAGAAAAAAAAAAATAGTCAATCCAAGCAGCAGCATCCAGCCAAGCTTCATTGCTAATTCATGCCTTTATCTTATTATTCATGAAATCCAACAGGGATCCTGGGTAATTTGTCCTAGGTCCAGCTCTCTCTTATGTCACTGCATGCCAAAACAAAACAACAGGTGTGGCATTTTCTCCCACAGGCCTTCACTGTGTCCTTCTTCATGCTTCAAGCTTTTGAGGAGGATGGCAATTAAAATAAACATTGAACACCTGTCAGCATTTATATTAATCAGTTTACTTGCTGCATTATACATATTTATTAAAGCTCACTCAAAACGATGCCATTGTTTATTCACTGTCATGTTATTCCAAACTCTTATTCTTTACTTTCCAGATGGCATTTAAGTAATATAAAGGTATAGGGGAGAGCCGGGACGGTTGAAACAATTTTCAGATAAATGTCGTTTTCTAAAATAATGTTACAGAGAAATATAGAAAAAATTGACTTTGTTTCAAATCATTCTATATCTGTTAAAAGTTGTGCTTGGTTTCAGTCATCTCTCTATTGAAACATAGGGGTGGGACGTATGAAACATAACAGTTTAAACGGTAACTATTCATCTAATGCTTGTTTTTATGAACAATACCTGACAAGTACCTTGTGTACATATTGTTACAAAAATATTTTGTAATTTATTTTCATTTTAAGGTTCATATTAACATTTTTGTGACTTGTTGTTTTTTTATTGATTCACAGTATCGTTAAAGGTGCCACACAAAACATATGTATAGAATCAACATTTTTTTTTTTTACCCTAAAATTTTCCCACCCACTCCCACCCGACTTGGTCACAACATCACTATACAATTAAGTGTGATTAAGACAACTTCCGGCAAAACCATATTGAGAGAAAAGAAAAATATATATAAATAAATAAATAAATAAATAAACAAATACATCATAGCATACATACATATAGCATCGTAGTTTCACTTTCAAGTGTGAGCATGGTTCTAACTCAATGATTACTGTCCAATTTCCAAATAGGTTAAGTATCTGAACCATTTCTTATAATATACATTCGCGTTATCAAACTGATTATAAGACATTTTCTCAAATGCAGACACTCTACCTAGTTCTGTTATCCATTCCTGAAAGGAAGGGGCCTCCTCTGACTTCCAGCTCCTAAGAATTATTTGTCTGCCAATCATTTAACTGGTTTGTACCCAATACCTTATATGTTTGTCTTTTAACTCATAATCTGTCCATACGCCTAATATAAACAATTGAGGGCAAAATGAAATGTGAGTGTCCAAAATTTTACAGATGTGATCATGGACAGTTTTCCAGAAGCTCTGAATTTTTGTACAAGACCACAGAGCATGAATTAGATCACCATCATCAATTTCACACCTCCAGCAATATGGTGTGTCTTTCAACCCAAGTCTATACAGCCTGGAAGGAGTCCAGTAAAAACGGTGTAGAATCTTAAACTGTATAAAGCGTATCTTTGCATCCCTAGAAGTTGTTTTAACATTCTTTAAAACTTTATCCCATTCCTCGTCATTGAATATCAAATTCAGGTCTCTTTCCCAAATTTTCTTAAGAGCTAGTAAAGATTTATCACCAAGAGTTCGAATCAGCCAGGAATAGTACATTGATGCTTCATGACCCTTCCCATATGACGAAATTACCATGCAGTTTAGATCTGCTGACTCAGGAAGCTGCGAAATGGAACCGAAAGTAGTACAAAATAAATGGCGTAACTGTAGGTATCTGAAAAACTGAGATCTAGATATACCAAACTGTTGTTGCATGTGTTCAAATGACTTCAGACTACCATTTTCATAAAGGTCGCTTAATATAGTGACACCTTTCTTAATCCATTCCTTCCATAGAACGGGGATTTTGTTAATACGTAATTTAGGGTTCAGCCAAATACTTGAACAAGCATTTAGATAAGGATCCAAGCTTTGCATTCTGGAGATTTTTAACCATACTGCCTGCAGGTGTGAAATAATAGGATGTTAATGTTAATGTTTGTTCTGTCACCCAATAAACAATAGGCGATGAGCCTTTGTGCATTTTGCGTAATCTTTCCAAAAGTCTATTTTGAAGAAGACAGAAAAAATCGGTTTACAATTAATTCTTACATTTATTCCTTGAGTCATATTGAGTGATTCAGTCATATTGAGTGCTTTCCTATGACCAGGTTTTACTGGCAGTTTACTGGCAGTTTTAACTGACAGCTGTTTAAACCTGTTTTGTCTGTAAACTAAAAAAAAACAAACAAACGTATATTGTACACTCATGGGTGTGTTGCAGTACTAATGCCAATGGCATATGAAAACATAAATACAACTTGTCAGTCAAAAGAAAGTACCACACAAAATTCACTAACCACACTCAAAAACAGCTTTCCTGGCTTGACGGAAACGTAAAGAAGAAATGTTTTCGCGGGTCTGATATGGTACGTGCAGACGAAATTTGACGTACATGACGTGAGTGGTTTTGAAAGAAATCTCAAAGTTTCATCCTTCCCACGTTTCAATCGTCCCGGCCCTCCCCTATCATAAAAGTAGTCCATATGACTTGTCACAATATGCAAAAACCAGACACATTACATTGGAATCAGTCCATAATATTTACAGATACATACCCATATGATAAGACTTTACTAAAAGCCTTTATGTATAATGCATTCTAAAAGTATTAATAATGTACTGTACATTTTAATGCATGATCCCATCGTGGGGTGCATTTCCCGAAAGCATCGTTAGCCAACTATGGTCGCAAGTTCCGTCGTTATCAGCATAGTTCAACGAGTCGGTGTTTCCCGAAACCAATGTTCGTTCCAACGAACATTCGCAAACAGCATCGCAAAGTTGTGTGGTTTGAACGACAGCTCTCGACCTGTGGTTAGAGGTATCGTTTCTATATTGCAAAACATTTGGACGTAATAAATCAGCGCAGTCTCATCCCAAGACGTCATATAACTGACGTCTTGGGGCGTCTTTTGACCATACATCAACATCCGCCATTTTAGGGTATGTCGGTTAATGACGTTATCGGATCCTAACCCTACCCCAGACCTAAACCTACCCCGTCACCTAACTGACGTTAAAGGTAAAGCGTCAGTTGTATGACGTCCCAGGATCGTCATGTAACTGACGTTAAAGGGTACCCTAAAATGGCGGATGTTGACGTGTGGTCAAAAGACGTCCCAAGACGTCAGTGATATGACGTCTTGGGATGAGACTGTGTTAAATAAATCCTTATCTTGAGCAAAATAAGCAAGCTGACATTCAGTACAACCGGTGCCTTTTAATTTACGTCTTTTAGTTTTTGTGCGCATGTGCAAACGTGCTCTACTATGTAAGAACGATCCAAATATTGAGTCTGGTAATAAAGCAAAACAACTGAAAACAATTAGAAATAGTTCTCTGATGACATGTCTGTATATTTATATTTAAAAAATCTAGCATTAATTGGATTTCAAACAGTTTCATTAAAGTAGTTACCACGTGCGAAACCAATGTGGTTGAACGATGCTTTGCGACAGTGGGTTTTGGGAAACAGTCGTGACTAGCTAGTTGTTTTCTTTGTTCTACATGTTATGTTTAGTGCACTCATTATGTTCCCTAGTTCTGTTCTCTGTGTTGGATTTTTTTTTGTTAAACTCACTGCATTAAGACTCACTGCAAACTGCCTTTATTCTCGAGTTCATCCAATTTAACAGAATTAAATCTTTTCATAAATAACTGTAACCAAACTAAAATACATTATAATATTTGTAAATTCCTTGTAAAAACCCATTATACATGCCAGGCCAGTAGTTAATGATGTCACTTTGTAGAGAACGACCAAGAACCTGCGCACATACACATTCGTTTACACATCACTCGCGCTAAATGCACATTCCTTTAGACTAAACACGTAATATCCATGCATGTTTTCACAGATTTGAGTTTGTGTGCAGATAACTATTTTTTTTTTGTTTTTTTTTTTAGTTAAAAATAGTGTTTAGTTGAAAATATATAACGTTCTACACTGATTTTCTAAGTTGTTCAAAAGCATTAAAAGGATACTGCTTTTCAGAAGGCAACTGTCTGACTTTGAGATAGCAAACGGGAATAAGGTTTGGAGAACAAGCGTGTAAAGTGGATAACTATAATGTATGGCGAAGACATATAACATAGTTTAATATGAAAAAAAAAACAGTGGTGTATCCCTTTAAGTTTAGAACAGCAGTGGCAGTGGTATACTTTATCTGTCAGCTTTTGTGATAAATGGAGCAAAGCTTTTTGTGAAAGTGTCCCAAAATTTAAGTCCTTAATGGTGAGCTGATTGATGTCTAGTAGATCAAAATGGCAGCTGGGAGAATCTATTGACAGTGAATTTGATGAGACAGCAGCTGCATCACATTCCTCTGGCTGTCCTCCATCATTAGAGAGACTTTTGGATGTTTCACTGTTTCTCTGGAGACACCTCTCTTATCCTGTCATAAGCTGGAGAAAGCTTACAGTGGCCGGAGGGAAAAGCAGCAAAAGTTCCCTAAAATAGTCCAGATTCACTGTGGTTTCTGATCGGGTCACTGTGCCTGTGAACATCATGTCTGGAGCTTAGCTTTGCTTATGACTCCATGCTGGCTTTACATTAGCACGAACAGGCGGTCCGAAATCTGAAAGGAAGTGTGAAACAGCTGGACGGAGCTTACGGCTGCATTAAAGTGGGGGGACATAGGGATGAGCGCGGTTTGACAGGCAGATGGGCAGATGGTTATTCCTTCTGACAGAACATGAGGAGGATCAGCCATGTGCAGAATATTAATGAAAATCATAAAAGCACTAGTAACGGTAATTTCCTTTAAAAAATATATTAATTCATTTAGGCTCATTGGAAAAAAAAAACAAAAAAACAAACAAACAAAAAAAAAAAACAAGCATCTATACTAAACGTTCTAAACATACATATAAAAATTCACTGCAGTTTCCAGCTAAAGTTTCAAAGTAATTTACACACAAATTATTAATACAGAGGCATGCAGATTAATAAACACTTATTTTTGTGCAATTCTAAGAACATTACTATGTTCTGAAATCAAAACACCCTTAGCATAGTGCTGTCCAGGGGCGTCACTAGGCCCTTTTTAGGGGGGCTTCAGCCCCCCTAAATTTAAGCCTAGCCCCCCTAAAAATTTGTGATTAATATGCTACACAAATTCGTGTTTGCTTCAGTCTTGTTTTAATCAGATTCAGCGCGTTCTTCATCTTCAATCCGCTTGGCGCCGAGCAGAGAGCACGTCAAAAAGAGAGGAAATTGTGTTTGTGCGTGTGTTTATCTGAGCCCATTGGTCTGTCACTGCTCGTCAATGTCAGAATATTTGAGATGACCAATCAAATCAATCTAGGCGGGCTTTACATTCACAGACGCTGAGCGCTAATTTTAGCAGCACGACTCGACGCTTCAGTTCACAGGCAAGTGCGAGATAAGATGTAAGTTGTTAAACTTATAATGTTATATATTTGACAGTTTTTTGAGGTCATAAATGTTAAAGGAATGACAAAAAATAGTCAGGAAAACTAATATAGTTTTGTCTAATTTCGCCCTTTTGAACTGAAATTGGGCATTTTACGTCAGCCTAATGTAATCATTCGTTTACGGTCATTGTGAGGGGACAAGAAACCAAAGCCGTTTTCATCAAGAACAGGATTAATAATGAATGTGTACATAATGCAAATGTAATACAAATTGTAGCCTTTAGTAAATAAAAAAAAGCTCAGCTTTAGAGGGGAAGAGAAAGGGCACGATGAGGTCTACTGATAGTTTTAAAGCTATTTATTATCCTTATTTGGTCTTCAAATGTCTTAAAATGCACATATCAGAGATTTAAAAAAAAATGAACCCCCAAACCTCCACCTCAAATGTAGGACCTCTTTGATTATAAAGCCCTGTCTACAGCCCTGTATTAGGCATCAGAATAAGAAAGATCTTTATCCCAAGTGTGCTTGCACACACAAGGAATTTGTTTTGATGCTGATGTTTCCAGTGCACATATACAAATATGTGATAAGGCATAAGATCAATAATGAATGTGTAGCCTTTAATGTGGATTAATTTTATAAACTTAGTTACCTTTCCTAGTCGTTTTCAGTAAAAGAACACGTCTGAGAAAATGATTCATAGGCAAAATCAACCAGTTGACCCTATGTTTACTTTCTTCACTGTCAGACAAAAATGAAAAGCCTATCAGTCAAAGCTCAACTTTAGGAGGGGAAGAGCAAGAGAAAAAAACAAAGAGAAAAAGAGTGTGATGCTGATGATGAACAAAAAAATAATAATCAGCTGCCCACTGACATGGCTTTATCCCAAAAAAAATTGCCTTCAAAACATCTTAAAATGCACATAATGGTTCAGAGAATTCAAAAATTTCTCAGGGAAACCCCGAACCCCCCTGACTAACACAACTCAAATTCAGGACTACAGTTATTATATAACCCTGCAATTGCATGGTTATGAAAGTGAGCATTAGACCTTAAATGAAACTTTTACCTTGTTTTTTTTTTTTTAATCATATATTGGGGGCTTAGCCCCCCTAAAAGGAAAATCCTAGAATCGCCCCTGGTGCTGTCATGGGTCATTGGACTCTTATTTTGCTAATATATATATATATATATATATATATATATATATATATATATATATATATATATATATATATATATATATATATATATATATATATATATTAGATCCTGTTTCCCCGTATAGTTTAGTTTTGAGTAAAGATAAATTAAGCTCAAACACTTTTCATTTAATGTTTGCTTTTGTTAAAGGGATACTGCACTTTTTTTGGAAATATGCTCATTTTACAACTCCCCCAGAGTTAAACTGTAGAGTTTTACCTTTTTGGAATCCATTCAGCCGATCTCCGGTTCTGGCGGCACCACTTTTAGCATAGCTTAGCATACATCACTGAAGTGCACAAGACCAGTAGCATTTCTCTCAAAAAAATTACAGAGTATAGTTCCTAGTCATATCAGCCTAGAAAATCTATAAATACTTTACATTTTCCGTCTGTCTTAGTGCACGATGTAACTATAGAAGAGTCAAGTTTTAAATAGGAAAACTATCAAAACACTTTGGTAATTTTTTGGGAGAAATGCTATTGGTCTTGTGCACTTCAATGATGTATGCTGAGCTATGCTAAAAGTGGTACCGCCAGAACCGGAGATCGACTGAATGGATTCAAAAAAGGTAAAACTCAACAGTTTAACTCTAGGGGAGTTGTAAAATGAGCATATTTCCAAAAAAGTATAGAGTATCCTTGTAAAACTATATGTTCTATCAGGTCTGGTTTAGTCTAGGTGGAACCAGGCCCGTCGCAACAGGACAGGCAAACCAAGCAATTGCTTGGGGCCCCTTGCTGGACGGGGGCCCCAAGACAACGACTATTTAATAATAAAATTCAACGACAAACTGTGAGCGCCCCTTTGATAGTCAATGCAGTACAATGCAATAACACTGTTATCGGAACCCCCCTCAAGGGGGCCCCCCTCAGTAGTGGCTGACAGCAGCCAGCCAACCACGCGATCTCTGCTGCCGGTAAAAACGCGATTATGCGATCGCTGAATTCAATGAATGCAAAATCAGCCAAAGTCCACATATTTATGCGGGGGCCGCATTTTTTCAAATACGCCACACTTTCGCCGCATAAATTGCCGATTTCCGTGCAAAATATGCGGGGTTTGCATAATTTCGTAATCCTCGCATTTTCGTTGCAAAAAAAGTCACATGTATCTTGGCAGAAAGTTGAAAAATGTTGCGTTTGCTTCACAATAGAGCAGCCATTTCCCCCTGTTTCCATGGGAACGTTATGAAGTGACGCAATTACGCGACGGGATAGCTCACAGCTGAAGTTATTGCAGAGGCCAGACAGACTCACGGAGGCGATTGACATTTCACAAATCCAACTCGTATAACTGTCTGTCACACGTTCTACCATCACATCGTTACTTAATAAACAACATAAGATAAAAGAAGTAGTATCAAACAGAAATTACCCGCACACATGGGGTTTTCGAGGCGCATATAATATAACACTGCAGAGAGTTCAACAGGGAGCACGCAGCTCTTAAAGGGGCCACACCTTGTTTACACTCGTTACAGTCTGAAATAAAACAAGTTGAGAAATTAAATATTCCCAGCACTTTCTATGATGTAGTATTCTTGCTTATCAAAGGAAGTAATAAGAAATGACTCTTTTCATTAAGGCAGTAGCCTAGTGAGAACAGGATGTTGGGGGAATCACTTTTTTATCAAACCGCAGTTTTGAGTTTCGCAAACATGACATTGCTGTAGCTTTGTAATAGGTTTTGATGAAAGTGGCATGGCATGCTATTCTAACTATGATCATATATTTACCAATGGGGGTTAGGAAAACCACACAATAAATTCTGTGCATCAAACATTAGCTTGGATGTTTTTAAGCATTGGTAGTGAAAGCAGTATCCCTTCCCTTCCAATATCAAAATATGTAAATGCTAACATATCTTTAAGTTTTCGCTGGGCTCCATGTCCATTTTGCTTGGGGCCCCCAAATTCCTTCAAACGGCCCTGGGCGGAACTCAAATGCAATTTTAGAACCTCTCACTGGACATTTAATTTCTGGACTGCAGTTATATGTAAGGGTACATTTACACGACAAAGATATGCTCAAAACGAAGTTTTAAGTAGTTTTTGCTTTGGGTTTTGCGTGTACAGATGACACCATTGTCAAAAGGTTTTGTTGAAAACAGTGTCGTGTAAACAGCACCTCAAACAACCAACTTATTTTATTTATTTATTTTTCCAGATTCCCATTTATCTGTTTCAGATAAAATTGAACAAGCTAAAACATTGAAAAAAACCCAACATAATATTATTTCGTAGCTTAAAGCCATATTATACTCTTGGAAACATATAGCTTAATCTCTGTAGTAAGTATTGGCAAGCTTTGCTTGTTCCTACACACTGTTCTAAAAGTATAAACAGATGTTTTATTTTGCACCAGATCTGCTAGTGAATGCCAGTGGGATGGATGCTTTGCCCACACCTAAAACCATCTGCTGCTCTAAAGAGTATTCATGAACACACAGTGGCTTGATGTCAATTCATGGGGTTCAAATTCATTCATTAAAATCAATTGGGTTACTTTGGAGATAATGAGAAGGAGGGTAATCTGGGGTTCAGTACGTTTACACGACAACGATTTGCTTAAAACGGATACATTTTTCCACGTACAGACACTATTGTCAAAATGATCCCCATTCACACGGATCTGTGAAAAAGACAGACTGTCAGGCCATTAAATGATGATGAAACACTGTAGACTAAACATGTAATACGCATGTGCAAAACGTTTTTATTGTTTAAATGGAGACCGCTAAAAATTATGTTCTGTGTAAACGTACCCTTAGGTGGAATGATGCTGAATATGAGCAAGCATTGCTATTTCAGAAGAATAATGGGGATAATTTACCTAGAAATCTAAAAGGTGGGGAAAAATTGAAACATTACTTGAGATGTTCAGTTTACGTTAGCCGAAATCATTCCATGTTAAGGAAGAAAAGTAGTTTAACCAAAAACATGATTATTCCTGTGCATGGTGTACAGAAAAAGACAGAATGTTAATCTATTAAAATGTAGCTGCAGAGAGGAGCTGAAGTAAGAAAAGATGTTTCCCACTCGTTCTGCCAATCAGACATCCTGGCCAATGCCTCGTTTGCTTTGCCATCTCTAACACAATTTCACATCCAAAACAATTACTCCATTCCCTAATAACTGTCATTACATGGCAAGCCTGAGTGGGCTAACAAGCTTTTTCTGGCAGATTGCATCTATCTCTGAGCTGCTGAGGCACAAATAATAGCCCAAGTTGTCTTTGACAAGTGAGTCGTTTTATAAGGATAGGACATAGCATATGGTTTAATTGTCTTTTTGTGTTACATAAGAGTAAAACATTACCTTATTTATTAGATCAATTTTGCAGTGAAACACTCCTTTTTTGCAATTAACACACTACCCCTAGATTACTGCACATGCAGAAGAGCACAAAAGGGTATGACAAGAAAATTCCAGCTCATAAGAACACATGGCGTACAGCACCTCCGGACAGCCACAGGCATGCCCAGTAGTAGAGCATGAATGGTTAAGTGTGCCCAATTATTGTGTCCTGCCTTGAGGAGGCACCGTGCTCACATTGACCTCTGCAGAAAGCCTGCAGCATTTCCATAGTAGGCTTGGCAGGCTCTGACTTGATGTTTAATGCAGCTGGATAATACAAGGACTAGAGAGGGGTTGTCCTCATGAGATTTTTAAGGTGTTGAGTCAGCTGGGTAAGCTGGGTCAGTGATCACTCTACCAGTTAGACCAAAAACATTAACACCACAAATAACACAAGTGGCAAAAACACCAATAACTGTCCCACCACTAAAGCCTTGTTCACACTACATGATTTTAAAATGTCGGGCTGAACTGTGCGGTTCACACTACATGACTTGCTCTCAGTGAAATCAGGAATGTTCACGTTGTTTAGCTGTTCACACCACACAGTTGACAACACACTATAGAGATACAACCACGATCGGATGATAAGAGCAAATCTGAAAATAATCAAATATAATCTGTGAGGCGTCTGCGAGCGTTTTCGCTGCGTTGTTGGCTCTTTCATACTAACAGATTGGCAAGCATTCATCATCCGCTAATTCCCGGAGATTTGCACTCGATAACACCCTGACCTGTCGGCGAGCTCAATGATTTGCAAATCGGGCATAAATCGGGCTTTAAATCCTGTAGTGTGAACTTGGCTTAAGAGTTACAGCAATCATTTTCAAGAATGCTGATTTTCAAGATGAAAGAAGACATTACAAAATAAAATAATTGGTCTCCAATACACACTATTTCGATAAGAACTTGATTACCCATGTGAAACACTCATTTAAGTCAAAAGGAAAGAAAAAAAGTTCAATCTAGTACAATGTAGCATAATTTTCAAACAAATATACTTTTGTGTCTCTTTAAGGACATTTGAGGACTTGTATCTTTTTCGTTTTTTTTTAATGTATAATTTTGCATTATGCAATTGTATTTTTATTGTATTCTTACTATTTCACCCTCACTTGCTTTAATAAAACAAGGACAAAAAATGTCCTCACTGAAACTGCCATTTTTAGGGCCATTTAACAATAAAGTTTTTGTTAACAGGATTTCATTCTAATTCAATAATCAAGACTTTAAAATGAGACCAAACTTAAGTCTGTGCTCCATTTTATTTAAAAAAAAAAAAGCTTACATTTTTTGACACAGATTTTTTTTCCAGAGACACTGTTTTTGAATTTACACACAAGGGTTAAGTGTGAACTGAATGTAATGATTTCAGACACTTAATCCCATGTTAATTGCAATTGAATGAAAATGTATTATATTTTCAATCTACATTAAATGCATAAGCTGAACCTCAGAGTATTTGATCCACTTAAACCGCGCTTCCACTGCAGGAACATTCCCCAGGAACTAGGGACTTTGGGGTGGTACGTGTGTTTCAACCACAGAGAACAGTGTCTAAATGAACTTCTGGGTAAAATGTTCCCCTCAGAAAGTCCCTGCCCACGTGGTAGTACCTTTTCAAAGTTCAGGAACTGTCAGAGGTGGGACTTGAGTGCTGAGGATACTGATTGGTTAAGTTCAAGCATAATTTTGGTATTTTGAAGGGTGCGTGTCAATCGGATCAAGAATGAAGTTTTTTCTGTGGGGGGGGGGGGGGGACTAAAAGGACCGACAATGAGGTTAAGGCTTTATTAAAGGCGTGATATAATGCCATTTTCACAAGATGTAAAAATAAATGTCATCAGAGTGTGTATGTGAAGTTTAGCTGAAAATACCCCACAGATATTTTATATAGCATGTTAAAGTTGTCAATTTTTGAGGGTGAGAAAAAACGCACTATTTTTGTGTCTGTCCCTTTAAATGCAAATGAGTAGCTGCTCTCGGCACAAAGGGCGGACGTGCACTGAAAATTTCTTTAGCCTTTTATGTTCAAACAAGATCAGAAAGATGGAGTCAGAAAGATGGAGAGACAAGGAGAAGTGACAGAATGTAGACCACATTTCTGAATGGTTAATTGGTGAATTTATGTAGGTTTTTTTTTTTTTTATGCAATGTTAACAGACAGAACAAGTCGGTGACATACATTTGTTGGCCTAAACATGGAAACGAGTTAGCATTTTAGTACTTCCGGTTCTATTGTCCCAAAGTCAATGGGTTTTTTTTTTTTTGTTTAAATGGCTGAAATAAGGTATATGGTAAACACAAGCTCAAGCTAATTTCACATTTTATTCTACAACATAAATTGCCCCACTCATGATTTGAAAGCTGTTACGTGTCTTGAAAAAGGTGGTTGCTAACAAGTGGATAAATGGGACTACAATAACTTGCAGGGACATTAAATGTGTCACATCGAATATATCACTCCAGTTAAGTTACATCACTTCAACCCGAATATTCCTGATATATGCTACAAATGTAAACAAGAAAAGGGAACTTTATTCCATTGTAAGTGGGAATGCACTAAAGTTAATTGCTTTTGGGTTAAAATACTGAATATTATAAGCTGTGTATATTGCATGTTTGTCCTCTGAATTTTAAAATCAGCAAACATGAAAGATTATTGTTAATTCTCTGTTTGTTAGAAGCTAAACGTGTAATAGCATGTACTTGGAAAAAAGAAGAAAGTCCCGGTGTGTCTCAATGGATAAAGGGGATGACCTCACACCTTGCCTTAGAAAAGATTACCTACTTTTTGAAAAACAAGCCAGATACCTTTTGGTCCATTTGGAAAGTGTTTTATAACTTTTTGGAGAGTCTAGATGGTGACTCCTTCGTGGAATTGATGGACATTGAGAGTATATAGACAAGCAGCCTATGTTATTGCTGTTTTTTTTTTTTAATTATTATTATTATTTTGTATTATTATTTGTATATTTTCGTTTTATTTTTTTTTTATTCAGTTGAAATGGAAAATGGAAATGTTGTTAAACTTGTGTGACAATTTTTGACGAATAAAATTATTGTTTAAAAAAAATGTGTCACATCGAACAGGTAAGCTCCTTTACAGCCTTGTTATGCTTATAATTGTGCTGTTATAAACTATTCTAACTCAAACGCTCATGTTTTTTAGATAAAGAACTGAAAGAGTTTTTGGAAGCTTAGTAGTGGTGACATTGAAATCGTAGGACCGTTGTACAGTTAATTTAAAACATAGGTTTTTACTTCTGGGGACTGCATTTATGCTTCAAAAATGTCATCTGTGAAAATTATCTTGATGGACAAAGCATGTAACATAAACTTTGTTTGATCACAGAACTTGTGTTTTTTGCGATAACCTAAAAGCTTATGTAACTACTGCTATCATTAATGTATTTGCTGTTTATGGTAAATGCATAGAGCATTCGAGAAGGTTCCGTGCTGGCATCAGCAGCTGGCTCTGTAGTCTCCCCATGGCACTCAATCCCAGCTGAACACCCTGGAGTTAATCATTGTGCTAAAAAGATCATTAGTGCTAATTAGCATGCAAATACCTTCCTTTAATATTTGGAGTTTTTTTTCTTCTTTCTTTTTTCCATGTATGTAAATTTGATATTATATTTTATATAACACTTTACTTGAAGGCGTGTGCAAAAGACTGACATGACACGTTTATAATCATGACATGACACGTCATGAATATGAAGGAGGGTTTATGCATGTTTATGACAACTGTCATTAAATGTCATTGGCTCAATTATGACGTTTTTGATGCAAATTAGGGGTGTCGAAATTAATCGTTTCTGCAATGCATTGACAAAGACGATTCAGTATCGGTTTAGTAATAGACCATGACCGATTATAATGTACTGACGCTTTTCTGACATCATGTGTTGTATGTGCTTTGTTGTGGTAGCATATAATGGCAGAGGGAGGCACGAATGTGAGAAATCAAAAATGCTCCAACTACACTTTAAAAACCTACATCTGAGCCCATTTCGGCTTTAATGAACAACCTGGCAAGCACGACCTGGAGAAGACACGCGCTGTGTGCGCTCACGTCACACACAAATAGAATATGCAGGAGGTAAAACCACTAACTTGATAAACCATATTAGCAATTTTCACCCGGACCTGTTAACGTCTGGCAGTCTGACTGCTTTAGAGTATGTGAATGAGCTCCAACGACACCCAAATCCGCAGCCAAAAACAAATCATCTACTCGCCCCAATAATTTTTTCTGATTTAAGTATCCGCACCGGATGGTCAAATTACAATTATTCTGTGTTGTTCCTACGCGTGATTATACATGGATGATCGTCACCTACAACAGTGGACTCTGCGATGATTGATCCGCGTATCTCTAACAGTAACATTATACACTGATGAATGGGCGCTGCTTTTAAAGGGGTGATGAACTGAGAAATCAAATTTTCCTTGAGCTTTTGACATCTAAGAGGTCATCATATTATAATAATATCCTGTAAGTTTCAGAACTGAAAACGTCCTTGTTAGTCCAATAAAAGCTTTTATTGACACCAGCCTCTGAAAACGACTCGTTTTTAAAAGTGAGGAACTATGACGACAAAGAGGATAAAACACTACCCCCGCAGAAGAAGATCAACGCCTGCTTCAACACGTCAGGTTTAGCCCCGCCCACCGATTTGCGCATTACACACATAGCTAAGTAACATACATGTACATGCTTACCTTGTGATGACAAACTGGATCGAGCTACCGAGCAATACAGAATATTGTGCTGTGCTTGGTTGTGCAAGACAGTCTCTGCATAAGCTTCCTGTGGATTACAATAGGACTGCATGGATAAACTTTATTTTTAATGATGTTCCAGCTGATGAGGGTAAAACATCGTCGTCTGTTCGCTTTATTTCACTGAGGATTATTTTGTAAACAAGACTGGATTTGCAGACCAATTAAGAGTAAAGAACGGTGCTGTGCCGTCTATATTTGGACCTGACAGGAATTGTGCAACACATGGACTCTGGGTCGAACCATAGGGTCGAACATGAATGGGCGAATCCGGTTGCCATTTTACATTGGACGTTTTCCCCCATGTGCACCGCCGACGGGTGAGTTAAACTCATTATAATATGCAAAACCGTTCTCCACTCGTAGCAGTGGGTGTTTACTTCCAAGTCTTCAGTGCGACACGCCCATAAAAACCGACTGTTTTTTAGGTAGGCTCACAACTTGGGTACAAAATAGCCTATTACTTGTTCATTTTGATGTTTTTGAATGCAAAAACCAAGCGAACGTTATAAGTTGACCTCAGACAACAATATAATAAACTTTAAAAAGCCAGTTCATGACCCCTTTAAATGAACATTTCTTTAAAACAAAATTGATTTGACAGAATTTTATTTTCTTAATGGCATAAACATGTTTTACTCCCTTGAAACTCAAATCGGGATGTCACGGGCAACATGCACACACACGCACACATCACCTTTGAAGGAAAATTAAAATTGAGGATGTGGTGCATCGCAATGCATCGTGATATCGAATTGAACTAAATCGATGACATGATAATCGTAATCGAACCGAACCGTGAGACAAGTGTAGGTTATAACTGTGTCATGAATATTTTTCTTGACTTCAACTACAGTGGTACAAATTGAATTTGTCAATAAAATGTTATAAAGGCCTCATGACAGCCAATGTCAAAACCAATCACCTCACAGTTTAATGTATTGTTAACACATAAAGCTAAAAGGGGTCATACACACTTTTTCAAGTTAATTGTACTGAAATGTATGTTGACACTGCCTTTACACAGTCATCATGATACAAATTTACAAGATGTAATATTGGTCTCGGGTGTCCCAAGAATGTATTTGTGAAGTTTCAGCTAAAAAAACCCACAGTTCATTATATTTGAAAATATCATTTTTGGGGCCTGTTTAAAAATGAGATGTTTTGGTGTATACGACCTTAAATGCAAATGAGCTGCATATCCCCGCCCTGCCTTTGGATGAGGGCGTAATTTTATGCCTATGGCAGTCGGTCTAAGCAGAAGGGCTGAGGCGTTGCCAAGATGGCGGCGAGTGGCATGACTTGCCTGAAATGACTTTGGACCCTTCCCACGATTGTTGATTGACAGCAGCGTTTCAACAAAGACCCGCCCTGCGCGAGCTGTCATCATAGTCCGTCATTGTTGATACACTGGAGCAGAATGTGGGTCAGTATAAAGCAGTAAAATGGGGGTCAGTATAAAGCTGGTTTTGCTAAGAAGCTGCTCCTGAAAAAAGAATCAGAACTATTCGTGTTCCTGCTAGACCTCCAGAAGAACTGTGTGTAAAGTTTTATCAACCTTTATATTAATCTTTGCAAATCGCTTGCATGCTTCACGATGAATGCGGTTAAGGTTTAACTTTACACTCAGTTTTTGACCAGGTAAAATGAGAGTTTTACACAAAAGGTAAATAATATGCTGTATATTTTCTAGATCATGAATAGTATAGATATTTTTTACCATTCACGAATCTCGCGGTGCTCTCCGCCATTTTGAAATGGTCAAAGGTTATCTTATCTCGGCAACTTGTCCATCAAAATATTCTACGAGTTGCCCAGTGGTAAATACCACATGAGGGGGTGTTCATGTGCATTTTCCACGTCGGCTTTTGGTATTTACCATAATTACCATAGCACATGAATGCAGCATTAGGTGTGAAGATTCAAGTGCAAGAACAATAGGCAAACATTTATTAACATAACACAAACTACCAAAAAAACTCCCTCATGGGGGAAAAATGATAACAATAACAGGTAAGATCTGGAAACACCAGGAACATGGAACTAGCAAAGGACTGCAAACACAGAGAGACTAAATAGGGGAATAAACATAAGAGGGTAACGAGGCAGGTAGATAGGGGAAATTAAACAATGAGATAACAAGATGGGAGAGGTTTAACCAATTGACAAGAGAGCACATGGCTCAAGGAAATAACATGACAGCCATGAGCTCACAACAGACCAGACTACACACAAACACATGACAACACATGAGGCTCGTTGATGCCCGCAAATTAGTTAAAATCTCTCGGAATCTAGAGCGACCGAGCAAGAGCGCGTGTACATACTGTGTTTCAAACTGTGCAGCGCACGACAGAGCGAGAGAACTCTAGCGCATGCGCAGTAAAAGTATAACCTGTGGGAAAACGGCGTTTTAAACCTTATTTTGGAGCAAAGTCATCAAACTTTTTCAGCGATTTTTATCATATTTTACTGCTGTTTCTATAAATGCACTTTTTATTTCCCGGTGACCAGTGAAAGTGCAGTTCTGACTCTCTGGCCATTCATTTAGATAGGAGCCTGGTCTTGTTAAGTCCGAAATAGCTGCCCGGAGGCGTTGCCAAGATAGCGGCGAGTGGCATGACTTGCCTGAAAAGACTTTGGACCCTTCCCACGATTGTTGATTGACAGCAGCGTTTCAACATAGACCCGCCCTGTGCGAGCTGTCATCATAGTCCGTCATTGTTGATAAACTGGAGCAGAATGGCGTCTAAGCGATTGTGTTGTTCTGTTCTTAGGTGTAATAACGAACACCGCGGTCATTTTGATGTTCCTAAATCCGAACCGCAGGTGCTGAGTTTTGTTTTCAAAGGGAATATTCCCCACAAGCAACGTCAATGCTTTCATGTTTACCAAAATCATTTCTCACCATTTCTGTTTTATAAACGGGGGTCAGTATAAAGCTGGTTTTCTTGAAATATAAGAAATTTTAATTAAAGTATATTACAAACTTTTCATTTAGACCCTAAAGACTCAAATTAACTTATATGAAAATGGCATAATATGACCCCTTTAGGTTTGATAATTAATCTGCTATGTCATGTTGATTACATATTTATGACAATTTATGTTGCCTTGGTAATGTCAAATTACCAAATATACTGGTTTATTTCAAGTTATAATGACAAAGACACTGACAGGTTATACTGTATTGGTTTACGTCAAGTTGTCATAACAAAGACATCTCAAATAACACAGTCTCATCCCAAGAAGTCATATAACTGACGTCTTAGGACGTCTTTTGACCATACGTCAACATCCGCCTTTTTAGGGTACCCTTAAACGTCGGTTACATGACGATCCCGGGCCGTCATACAACTGACGGTTTACCTTTAACGTCGGGGTAGGTTTAAGTCTGGGGTAGGGTTAGGATCCGATAACATCATCTAACCGACGTTTAAGGGTACCCTAAAAAGGCGGATGTTGACGTATGGTCAAACGACGTCTCAAACAATGTCATATTTTCATTAAAAATGACATAATTGAGTGAATGACAGTTGTCATAAACATGCATAAAACCTTTGTATTCAAAACATGTGTCATGTCATATCAGTCTTATGCATGCCCCTTCAAGTAAAGTGTTATAATATTTTGTAACTGTATTATATTGTACATTTTCAGTGATACAAATGATTTCCATAAGGTAAGATTCCAGACTAAAAAGTGGTGATTTTGTCCATTACAATGAGAATGTACAAAAAAAAGAAGAAAAAATGGCCAAGAATCTCCAAAAAGTACATATTTGCCATATCACCAGGACTGAAAACCAGGGAACTTGCAAAGTCCAGATAATGATAAAAAATAATTGTTTTGGATTTCTCTTCTTGCCTTAGGCACTGGAAGAAGATCCTCTTTGCCACTCTGTTGGAAGTCATCTCCAGTACATTGGTTTTCTGATGGCATAACCATTTTCTTCATTGAGTCAGCACACACACAAGACAGTGTTAGCAACAAGTACATACTAACAACTTCCACAAGGACACTGGTAACTGTGATACTGCTATCATTGTGTGGAATTACTTGTCTCCTTTGACACTTCTATTGCATGGCCTCCACAATGGATAAAGTAACACTTCTGGTACAGAAGGGATAAAACAGCTCATACATCTTTGGTGAAAGGTTCTATTTGGATCTTGCAGGCCAGTTTGGTGATGGCCAAATCGAATGCTTCCCCGTGCACTTTACGGTGATACATTATAGAAGAACACCATTCTCTCAGATAGGATTTCAAATTGATTAGCCTACTGTGGCCAGAACAACTATGCAGACATTATGTGTGCTTGTAAAGCCCGATACAGTCATTTATCAGGGTGGACATAGATACAATTGAAAGACCAAGGAGAAGGAGTGGATGTTAACTGTCTATTTTAACCTAATTTGAACAATCCATCACGTTCTCAGCACTACCCCCTCTGCAGTATAGGTTGTATGTTCTGAGAGGATTTCATATTATTTGGTACACGCTGTGACATCTTTGTTCCAGATCAAGTGAAAATGGTTACTGACAAGCTTATTTATATTTAACTCACATTTAATCTTATCAGAAGTAAGTAACACAAATCCTTTCCTTAAGCGTGACTACAGTATATAGAGTCACTGGTCTGTATTAAAGTGCAGACAGTCCTTGCTCACTCATCTAATCGTTGTACTGCCATATTCCAGAGTATGGCTTGTGCAGTTCACTGGTTTTTGGAAATGACTTTTTGCAGTGGCAGTGAAGCAGTACAATTATTGATGGATTGCTCCTGCTGGTTAATAAAGCTCAAAGGCCCTGTTATACACATCAAGCAAAATCAGTATATTACTTTCAGGTAACAGTAATACAGCTATTGTGACGAAGCTGGTTAAACATAGAATAGGCTACTCTCAATTAGTTTAAGCAATTAAACCTATGATTTCATGTTTTAATTTACATCCACATGTGTTTACTATTTGCTTTTCCAGAGTTCACAATTTTTGAATAATGAAATTGTTTATGTGTGTGTGTGTTTTTTTCTTTTAAAAAAATGATCAAAAACAAAATAATCTGTAAAGCTAAGGAATTATTAGGTTTACTCAAACATATTTGGGGAAAAAAAAACAATTGATGGCATTTTCCTTTCAGTGTGTTATACAGCTTTACATATTTACTGTACAAATTTTATATAAAAAAAATCTAAGATTTTGTCCCTTTTTTACAGTTTAGCATATTATGGTAGTCAATGGGGATTGAGATCTGTTTTATTAAAACATTCTTCCAAATATCTTCCTTTGTGTACAGCAGAACAAATAAACACATAGAGGTTTGGAACAACTTGAGAGTGAGTAAATGATGAAAGAATTTTCATTTTTGGGTGAACTACCCCTTTAATGTGAACAAATGTAAATGCGCCCTGATTGCCTAATGATCCGATCTGCTTGATTGGATCATAATGATTGCATGTTAATGCCAAGTGTCACGGAATGGCTAGATTAAGGTGTGAGGACTCAAGTGCAAGAACAATGGCTTAACATTTATTAACATAACACAACCTACCAACAAAACTCCCTCATGGGGGAAAAACGAGAACAATAACAGGTAAGATCTGGAAACACTAGGAACATGGAACTAGCAAAGGACTGCAAACACAGAGAGAATAAACATAAGAGGGTAATGAGGCAGGCAGATAGGGGAAATTAAACAATGAGATAACAAGATGGGCGAGGTTTAACCAATTTAAGCCCACCGGCAACTATAGTTGCCACAGGGTATAGTTGTCATTTTCCTAGTGTAAGTATTTTTCTAGATGTTATCCAAGTTGTATGTCTCAATGTCATGCAAGGAAACAACCAAATAAAGGATTTCAAGAAAATAAAAAAGGTATTCACTTCCTTCCTGTCACATGAGGCTGTCAACTTCCTAGCCCTACTTCCAGGAAGCATGGCGAAGGCAAACCCTCCCAAAGAAAGCTAATTTTCATATTACTAATAAGTATTTTTTGTTGACATATGTATATCTAAATAATCATGAAGGTCTCTAGAATCATCTAAACAAAACAAATCTTACAATAGATCTATAGTTTTTTGTATACTTAGTCAAAAGTCCAAGCGGCAACTATAGTTGCCGGTGGGCAAATGCCTTGTAAGTACATATATCATGGGGAAATGGGGTATACTGTGTTAATAGGTTAATAATTCTAGGTTATTGGACTTGTTTATTGCATAAACATAACATTATTTTAGTTTTTTTCCATTTTGTCATTTGTTTTTTGTTATATGTGTGTGTGTGTGTGTGTGTGTATATATATATATATATATACACATAATTTTTACTTCTTTCTATTAATTTGTATTTATTTATTTTAATTTAACTTTTTGATACACAATGCCCTGTTATGGCTGCACTTTGTTCTGCACTCTACACTTTAACCCTTGTGCGCTGTTCATTTGAGGTTTACAGCCGGGCTGTTTGTGGTCTCAGAGACCTCAGGCAACAAAATGTAATTTTGTAACAAATTTTGTACAAATTTTGTAAAAATGTTGTACAATTGTAATTTGTTACATTTTGTAACAAATTACATTTTTGATATATGCATATCTACATATTATGAAATCATAATTATAACAATATAAGTTACTTTTGTCAAAGTTTAGCAGTTTTTGTACTGAAAAAAACAATAATGTTCAATAATATTACATTATGATTAGAATCAAACCTGATCAGGATGTTACAAAGAGAAACGTTGGAGTCTTTAGAGTTTATGATTTATTTCAAACATCTGTTTTTCATATAATTCTAAAAATTGTGTGAAGTGTGCCACCAAATTTCTGTGTTCTTTCAGATTTTGAGGATGAATTTTGTCCATTGACAAAAATCATTTGATTCTAATCATATAACATTATTGAAAAACAGATTTTTTTTCCAACACAAAAAATGCCTAAACTTCGACAAAAACTTACTTTTATTGTTATAATTTTGATTTCATAATATCTAGGTATGAATACAACTGGAAAAACTTGTGAAAATATGTCTTTCATTTAGTCAAATAGCAAATCGCAAATAGTGGAGCTCTGCAGCCATCTACTGGTTAAAGTGATCATTTGTTACTTTTAAAATGGTATTTTCCAAAAGATTGGCAAAAATCTTACACTAAACCATGTCAAATTATCCATGTTATCCCCATAAATGAAAGTTAGAAATGTGGGTCAAAAAGACCCCAAACAGCGTACAAGGTTTAAGACAAATGGATTTGTTGTTTGCTGTGTTTTTATATTCAAGACATTATAAGCTATAGATTCCACTTTTTTGGGTTCGCATCAAACATTCTTCGACTTTTATACACAATAAATTTGTTTATGAATAAAGATTGAACTGTTGAAAGCAGTTATTTTGAGATAGATGCCAAATGTTATCCTCCTATTCATATTTAACATTGATGGGGTGCATACAACATATTTGCCCACCGGCAACTATAGTTGCCGCACATTCAAATACAATTTTCGAGAAGAAAAAAAAAAACCTGAGGAAAATAAATGCAGAACATGTTCACATAGGACATTATTAACACGACTATATGTATGAAACAATTCAGAAAAATTTGGGCACAAATGGGTTAACCAATTGACAAGAGAGCACATGGCTCAAGGAAATAACATGACAGCCATGAGCTCACAACAGACCAGACTACACACAAACACGACAAGCCGGGAGTGTCACAGCTCTGTCACTAAACCAAGATAACACCCAGACAAGGGTGACAGAACTGTGACATAAACACAGCCTTAGAATGAGTCCACACTGACTTTGTGTCACCCACCGTCATAATCTCCTCAGGCAAATGCAATGTCAGTGGGTCATGGAAAGCCACAGCTTTCCTTTTCTCTGCAGGATGTTTCTTCTGATAAGCCCTCCACCCACAACCCAACTGAGCAGTTGGTGTCAAGCAATCAGGTTTCTTTACCTAAGCAGAGTTATCAGCTAAAACCTGCAAAATATTCGCATATACCCATTTTTGTGGTAAATCTGTCTGGTCTCTATTTGAGGTTATAAACACTAAAAAATGCATTTATGAGCATAAAACATTGCATATCTGCAACATTTATCAAGCTGTGTGTGCATTTATTAATCATTATGATACAAAAATCATAATAAAGTAGGCTATACTATGTACCAAAAATCAGATGAGCCCAGAATATGAACGCAACGTGTTTAATTAAGAAAACGTTAAGCATTTTCCTCCCATAGAAAACCATTATACGAACGCTTAGTTTGGCCTGATGTTGATTAGAATGTCCCCTTATTATGTCAAAATAAGAAAAATAGCCTAAGTTTTCTTCTTCTTTTTTTTCTTCACAATGCGGATCAGAAATTCCATAGAATACAGCCTGAATATAATTGCTTCCAGAAATTATTTTGGGGGCTGCTAACAAGTGACCGTTTTGGTCTTTCTTGGGGGCTTTCTTTCTAGCCCCTCCCAAGGCCGCCCATGCATAGGCCTATCCATTAACAGGCATTTCTTCATAAATATACAACATTTCGATAAATGCATTATGCATTTGCATTATGCATAGTAGAACTTTATGTAGGCCTACACATTTAAGAACAGATGTTAGGTTTTGCCCAAATCCAGCAACAAAAAAAGTAACATAAAAGTAACGAGTAATGTAAAAAGTTACTTTCCATATGGGGTAAACTAAGTAATGTAACGGATTACTTTTTTTAAGAAGTAACGAGTAACGAGTTACACTATTTTTTAAAAGTAACTTTTTAAAAATAAACTCCCCATTTCTGTCTGTAAACATAACATTTTAAAGTCAGAGAATTTCAAGAAATAATCTGAGAGTAAAGAGAAGAAACTGCACATTACTGAAACACCAATATTGGCTACTATAATGGCTAGCAAGTATATAAAAAATAAAATAAAATAAAATAAAAAATCAACTCAGTTTTTTGAATGTCCTCAAAGCTGCCCTATAATTTCCGCGATCACGGAATCAAATTACAACGGAATCTAGTGTTTAGTGTCTAGTGTTTTGGCAAATTAACGCGGAATCTAGTGTTAACGCGGAATTTCGTGGAATTTACACATTTGGTTTGAAATTCTGTTTTTGTGTGGGAGAAGAATGTAACCGGGGGAAGCAAATCTGGGAGACAAGTTTAAAGCTCATAACCATATTTTGTTGTTACTTGAAGAGTGCAGTGTTCTGTTCCATCATGCAGTATTTGTCCCGAAAAGGCTACTGAGTAAATAAATGTCTGTTACCTCAATAAATTTAAGGTCTTTCCTATTTTATTTGTATACATTTTAATCATTAACTTTAAAAGCACACTTTTTTTTACGACTAAAATAACAGTCAAGTGTAAAAAAATGGACAAAAAAATAAAATTTGGGAAAAAATAAAATGGAATTTGGGAAAAAATAAAATGGATTTAATAAGGCCCTACAAAGTGTGCAACAGTGTTAGCCATTTTGTCAAACGTATCACTCGTGGGCGGTGTCTTGGATCTCTTCCTAATCGAAGAAGATGACGGGAACAAATTCTGCTGTTTCCTAATTTGTGCCATCTGACAAAGTACAATGATTGGACAAAACTTAAAATAAAACACAAAATCAGCAAAAAATGGAAGGTTACAAAGGTACAGAGCTCTGGAGCACGTCATGTCTCCTTCAGTTTTTTTTTTTTTTTGCCCCCCTTTTGAATTTGTTTTATGCACCATTCTATAGGCCTGTATGTGTACTTGGGCAATTAAAACATTTATTGCAAAAATATGAATTAAGAATTAATTATATTAAATGTAAAATATATAAAAAAAACAATGCAATAAACTATAATAAAAAATAGTCAGCTTAAGGTAGATACAAGTATTAAATGCGGTTAAATGTCTCAAATAACTCAAAAAAAAGGTGTAATCATGATCTCCCTCATCTACTTGTGATCTGATCTAACAAAACAAATCTTAATACCAGGAGTAAACATAGCCTAAGCAGCAACATCTAGCTACTGGGGTGACACAGGTTCAGTACTTGGACCACTTCTCTTCTACAGATGATCCCAGCTGCTCACATCTCGGCCTGCCTGGCAGATATTTCAGACTGGATGAAGGACCACAACATTCAACTCAACCTTGCAAAGACAGAAATGCTTATGGTACAGAAATGCTTACTTCATCACAACTTTTCCATTCAGCTAGGTTCCTCATCCCCAACTCAGCCAGGAACCTCGGAGTTATGACTGAAGATGAATTAAACTTCACAGAACACATTGATAGAATGGCCCGGTCCTGCAGATTTGCTTTACACAACATTAGAAAGATAAGGCGAACACTTATGAGACCATGCAACACAATTCCTTGTCCAAATTATTGTCCAATCCAGACTGGATAGATTCCTAATAGTGTTTCCCTCTTGTTGAATTGATTGCTTATATTGTTCTTGATTGCTTCATTGTGCTGAATTCAGCAACCCTAATTATGTTTTAAGAGAAGGAGAATGTTTGCAAAATGCCTGTTTCATCACCCAGCACCAAGCCTGTTTTGCTGCCCAGCACAGAGTTAATGATTGTCATTGAAAAATGTGTGTAACACTTCATTAACGATTGAGTCGGGTGGAGCTACTAAATAAGGCTTTGTGTACTGAATGTGGATTGGAGTTTTAGGGATTAGTCACAAGCTCACAAGCTTTAACACAACTTTCTATTCCAGCTCTGGCATAAAGTATTAGCACAAAAAGAGTTAAAAATTAATGGTAACACTTTAGAATACGGTTCCTTCGTTAATGAATAACTACATACGAACTAATGAATAACACAATATTAACAATCTAGTAACTATTATTAACTAACAAGAAACCCTGATTAACGAACTAGTAAGTAATAGTGCACAGATAAAAGTGGTAGTTCACTATTAAGTAATCAATAACTACTATTTTTAATACTTCCCAGAGAACTGAAAAAGTTTATTAACAATCTAGTAAATACTATTAACTAAAAGAAATTCTTATTAACGAATTAGTAAGTAATAGCTCACAGATGAAAGTGTTACTATATACTTCTGTGGGAATTACTAATTATTTGGATTTGTATTATAAAGTGAAGATCATTGGAACTAACTAGTAATTACTCAAGTGTTACTAAAGACATTTTCTAAAAGTATACTAAAGTTCACCAAAAATCTCAAACGTTTGCACAAATCATGACTAGATCATGTAGTAACACTTGAGTAATTACTAGTTAGTTCCAATGATCTTCACTTTATAATACGGATCTAAATAATTAGTGATTCCCACAGAAGTATCTAGTAACACTTTCATCTGTGAACTATTACTTACTAATTCGTTAATAAGAATTTATTTTAGTTAATAGTAGTTACTAGATTGTTAATAAACTTTTTCATTAGTTCTCTGGGAAGTATTAAAAAAAATAGTAGTTATTGACTACTTAATAGTGAACTACCACTTTCGTCTGTGCGCTATTACTTACTAGTTCGTTAATCAGAGTTTCTTGTTAGTTAATAATAGTTACTAGATTGTTAACATTGTGTTAATCATTAGTACTTGTGTAGTTATTCATTAACGAAGGAACCGTATTCTAAAGTGTTACCAAATTAACATTATCAACTGGTATGTTTTATAATCAAATCGTTTTCGGAACTGTAATGATACAGAAGGAACACATGAACAGAAACGTACTATAATAATACTGATTCTCTTCGAGATATATATTTTTTAAGCCCTTCCCATAGATGACTTTTTTTTTTTTTGTCTGGAACTAAGCAGTCGAGGCAAATTTTAGTGGGGTTTATAAGGGAACTTTAGTGGGGATTTTAATTAGTGGGAATTTATTGAATTTATTAGTGGGAATTTTTAGTGGCGCAGTGAGAGACCCGGGTTCGAATCCACTATGAGCCAATGTGTACTTGAGAAAAACACTTAGCCAATAGTTGCTCCAGAGGCGTGCAACCTCTGACACATATAGCAATTGTAAGTCGCTTTGGATAAAAACGTCAGCTAAATGATTACATGTAAATGTTATTAGGCAAATGTTGGTTGCAACACAATATCTGATTTGACAGACTGAGAACACAGGAGAACAACAAACACATTGTTTATTGATTATAGAAAGCCAGACACTTCAAAGCGGTGCAAAATGCACAGCCAATGATTTACAACCCAACTGACTGGATAGGAAAAAGCATTTTCATTTACATGCACTCTGGTTAGATTGCATAGTACCGATTAACTAACCAAACTAAAAACACTTCTGTGCATTCATCTTTTACTTTACAAGGAAAGCAGCTCATGCCTCATAGTTTTTTTTTTAATGCAGTAAAAAGCCCACCATACCTTTGGAGGCAGGAAAATGGAGAGTATATCTCATCAGCATGACCAAACAGACACCTGTGATGTAGCTATGGACTTGGAGGCAGAGTAGCTCAGTTTGTCAAACAGCAGTGTTCAGTCTTCAGGGCCCTCCCTCTTGGCCCAGGAGCACTGAATACTGAGGCGTAATGGACTGCTAAATGAATGAAACATTAGCATATGTAGCTCAGCAGCAGGCCCTGCTTCCCAGCTCCCCTGGCCACCTGTTGATTTTGAAAATCTCTGAGAGGGTTTGGTCATTTAATGGCCCGTGTTGTTTCATTAAATTGTGGTGTGGAGTTGCCTAGATAAAAAAGATGGCATCAGGCTGCTAAACTAACTTAACTGACATGTTTAATCAACCAGCTTATCACTACAAACAGTGCTTACCAAAGTTCACCAACATGCAGATGTCACATACAGATTTATCAATAACTTTCATTCTAAATATTATTCTAAATTTATGAAAAATGCAGGAACAACTGAAACCACACATATGCAAAAATCACATTCTCGGGGTTAGAGATCAGGGGTGCGTTTCCCGTACAACGACGTAGTTCACTGTTTCACAACCATAGTACGATGCATCGTTGGAAAAATCAAGCTAGTCACGACTGTTTCCCGAAACCCATTGTCACAAAGTATCGTTCAACCACGTTGGTTTCGCGCATGGTGGAATATTAACTACTTTTAATGAAACTGTTTGAGATCCAATTAAATGGTAAATGGTAAATGGACTGCATTCATATAGCGCTTTCATAGACCCAATGGCCACCAAAGCGCTTTACAATTTGCCTCACATTCACACACACATTCATACACCGACGGCGACGGCAGCCATGCAAGGCGCCATCCAGCTCGTCGGGAGCAGCTGGGGTTAGGTGTCTTGCTCATGGACACCTCGACACTTGGTCAGGTGGAACCGAGGATTGAACCACCAACCTTTTGGTTTGTAGACAACTAGGGCTGAAACGATTCCTCGAGTTACTCGAGTTACTCGATTACAAAAATTCCTCGAGGCAAAAAATCTGCCTCGAAGCCTCGTTAAATTCCTATGACGCGCACAATATGCGCACGCGGGGATCTGATTGTTTCACGCGGACCGTTGTTCAGGAAGCACACCATAGCGCATGATAAATTTGACTTGATAAATGGCAGAGAATGTTTGAAAGAAGAAAGTTTGGTATCATTATATGTTTATAAAGGGAGAGAACAAGATGCAATGTGTCTACTGCAAAGTATACCTGCCAGGGCTGCCAACTCTCAGGCATTCAGCGTGAGACTCGCGCAATTGAGCTCTCACTCACGCGATATCCCCGATTTCTCACGCTGAAGTGTCAATCCCTTCAGTCAAATGCTTGAAAGATGAGTTTGCCTAAAGATCTACCTGTTGAGCCACTCGCGATCGACTAGATTTACCACCGCATATTAATTCGCAAGTTAAAATATCCTGTAATCTGCGCACGACGACAGAGAAGCGAGCGCGTGAACCCATGTCTCTCTCACGCGCCAGTCAAACCAATTGCAGCAATTCATCATGCTTAAACTTTTATGTAGTCACGCAACAAATATTTCAGCATACATTCACACTGTATACACCGGGACGTGATGGAGGAACAAATATTGTGAGACACACACACACACTCTCTGATGTTTGTCTTGAGATTACAGTTGAAAAAGTCTGATTCTTATTTATAATTGTTTTATTCCCATTTATTTTTTTTAAATTGTATACATTTGTGTACCTGTTTGGGTAGATATTTTATATTAATTTATTTGTGTTTCCAGGTGGGTAATTTGCAGAAGGTGCAATCCTTTTTTTTTTGTAATGTTGTATTAAGAAGACAAAACTGGGAAGGCCAAAATGGGCTTTAATATTTAAGTTTGTATTCAAAGTTGTACATGTTATGGGCTACATGTGACAAGTTTTACAGTAAATTGTTTTAACTGTACTGTTATATAATTGTTGGCACTGGCACTTATAAACACTAAATGGGTATAAATTGAAATAATTAGTTGTGGAGCCAAATGTTGGAGTTGCAATAAATACCTCTATTTTTTTAAAGAAATAAAAGGCAAACACCTTATCATTTTAGTAATATATTATTTGTTTTGGTTGCTTAAAAACACACATAAACAAATTATCCGATTACTCGATTAATCGATCGATTAAGTGCTAGATTAATCGATTACAAAAAGAATCGATAGCTGCAGCCCTATAGACAACCCACATGAACCACTGAGCCACTGCCGCCCAATTAACTCTAGATTTGTTTTATATAAATTACAGACATGTCATCTGAGGACTATTTTTAATTGTTCTCAGTTATTTTGCTTTATTACCAGACTCAATATTTGGCTTGTTCTTACATAGCAGAGCACGTTCGCACATGCGCACTATTCAAGCTCGTTACTTCAAATCTTTTGAAAAACTAAAAGACGTAAATTACATTTGTATGTATGCTGAATAAAAGGCACCGGTTGTACTGAATGTCAGCTTGCTTATTTTGCTCAAGATAAGGATTTATTACGTCCAAATGTCATGCAATATATAAACGATGCCTCTAACCATAGGTTGAGAGCTGTCGTTCAAACCATGCAAATTTGCGATGCTGTTTGCGAATGTTCGTTGGAACTATGGTTTCGGGAAACACCGAATCGTTGAACTATGCTGATAACGACGGAACTTGCGACCCTAGTTGGCTAACGATGCTTTCGGGAAACGCAACCCTGGGCGGGACTTTTTTATGTCCCGCTCCCGCAAGGTTTTATTCTGAACCCTCTGGATTCTGTTCACCTGTTATCTGCTGAAAGCAGGCCCGGGGTGGGTAACACCGTTAATTGCTGATTGCAGCTATTTTTAAAAGTATTTGCATGTATAATTTCAGACGTAATGTTTTAGTTTTATCAAGGACTTAAACAAATGCCAGTGCTGGCTTTAGTAGCCACTTAGTTATGCTATTTTGTGTGTCTATGACAAACGCGTATGTAACGGAGGCCAGCTCAGCGCAGTCTCATCCCAATTCGTCATATAATTGACGTTTTGGGATGTGTTTTGACCATTCGTCAATATACGACTTTTTAGGGCCCCCTTAAACGTCGGTAGATGACGTTATGGGATCCTAACTCTAGCCCAGACCTAAACCTAACCCTAAACCCAACTCGTCACCTAACTGACGTTAAAGGTAAAGCGTCAGTTATATGACGACCCGGGATCGTCATCTACCGACGTTTAAGGGGGCCCTAAAAAGTTGTATATTGACGAATGGTCAAAAGAAGTCCCAAAACGTCAGTTATATGACGAATTGGGATGTGACTGTGTTAGCCAGCTAGTAGTTGCTGTGCGGGTAAACCTCACTCCCCGATCTCAATAGACGCTCTAGCGACAGACGCTAGAGGCAGCAGTCTTTAGCCTCCTTGTTAGCGCGCCTGACTCTCATGCCGGAGACCCGGGTTTGAGGCCCGCTCGGAGCGGGGCGAGTAGGACCCGGGTGTGTGAGGGGTTACACGTACAAACATTTTGGACCTGAATTTGTAATTATGTACTAATTTTGTAAATGTATTTTCCATGTATACTTTATGACGTAATCTTACGATTTGATCAAGAATGTAAACCAATGTCAATGCTGTATGTTTAAAGTAGTCAGTTAGTTCGAAGCTCTTTTGTGTGTATAAGATAAACGTGTATAAAGTTTAAAAAAAATTATATGTAATTGCAACAGCAAACTTCAGCATCTCACAGTTGCCACATGTACTCATAAAGAAAACGATACACAGTTTAGCCAATTACAACACACCGGCCCAACTAACCAATATGAGCCCATTGTCTGTTTCTGGGGGAGTGGTTTCATAGAATCAGGAAGTCAACCGGTTGTTCAAATGACAGAGGAGAAAGTGGCTTACAATAAAGGTGAAATTCATGAAAAATAAGGCTTTAAAAACATTAAAAAACAATAAAAACAACACAAAGGCATGCTATATTGCACCACATAAACACAATCATGCAAAGAAAAAGAGCAGTAAACCACCTCTTACAATCAATCTATATTCTGCTGCACAAAATGAAGCAGCTCAAAGGGATAGTTAAGTTAAAAAAAATGTATGTTAAACTTTTGAAATTCCACATTTTTTCAAAATTTGATGTGGAATTTTGGTGTGTCTCAGAGTCAGACCTTTGTTTCAGTAGCCATGTCAAAGCACTAACTAAATCAGCATACTATCATCTGAAAAATATTTCAAGAATTAGATGCTTTGCTTCCAATCAAGACTTAGAGAAACGTGTGCATGTCTTTATTACTAGCAGGGTGGATTACTGTAATGGACTCCTCACTGGATTTCCTAAAAAGACCATAAGACAGTTGAAGTTCATACAGAACGCTGCTGCCAGGATTCTGAGAAGCACCAGAAAATATGAACATATCACACCAGTCCTCAGGTTTTTTTCCCTGGCTCCCATTTAGGATTGATTTTAAATTATTATTACTGGTATATAAATTATTCAATGGGTTAGGACCTTAATATATTGCAGATATGCACACTGAATATAAACCAAACAGATTACTCAGATCATTAGGATCACATCACCTAGAAATACCAAGGGTTCACTCTAAGCATGGAGAGTCTGCTTTTAGCTATTATGCCAGCCGCAGCTGGAACCAGCTTCCAGAAGAGATCAGGTGTGCTCCTACAATGGTCACATTCAAATCCATCCTCAAAGCACATCTGTTTAGATATGCATTTACTGAATGAGCACTGCGCCACCGTTCGTCCGACTATTTTACTGTGCTGCTTTAATTGCTTTAATTGACTGGAGATTTTGAAGAAGAGCGGGAGAGTCTTCACGCGTCCTTGGGCTAGAGGTCCAGTGGCACCGAAAACCGGCTCAATCTCTTCCACCTCAGATTTTAATTTATTTTTAATATTTATTTCGGGTATTAAATTATTTTATTTTATTTTTTTATTTTAAACTGTTTTAATTATTCTTATTTATTTTGAATATTTTAATTCCTTTGTTTTAATTCCTTTGTTTTTCCTTTATGTAAAGCACTTTGAATTACCAGTGTGTATGAAATGTGCTGTATAAATAAACTTGCATTTCCTCTTCGTGACCATGTCTATTGAGATTTTTTTTTCTCTCCATCTACTTTCTCTCGATCTAATGAGAAAGCAAAACTATTTAATTCGGTGGTGATCAATCCATACAATGTGATATATACAGAAATGTGCAATATAGAAAGATATATGAGCAATATAGAAAGAAAAAAAACATATATATATATATATATATATATATATATATATATATATATATATATATATATATACAGTATAAAATCCGATTTCTCATGCTTACACAGACAGATTCATACAATCATAATTTCATACAGTGTTTTAAAACCTACTTGTCTATACTTGGTATTGCAAGACTTTGAATCATAATAACAGTTTTGCCTGAAAAAAAAAAACAGATTATTTTTAGCTGTTCTATTTAAAACACTCTTTGTTTTCCTAAAAGGCAGGAAACAAACAGCTCTGCCCACCAGCACTATAGCTGACTTGACAAGAGCCCAAAAATCTGCCAGTTGACTGAAATTAAACAATCAACAGCATTAGGGTGGCATATTTCAGACAACGCAGTAGCCCGAGATTGGCACAAGGCCCTGAGAGAGGCACCCGCACAGGGATGTAATGCATGGACAATGAGAGAGAAAGTGAAAAAAATCCGCCACCGGATCGAAAAAAATCCGGTGGCGGTCATCCAAAGTCATGATGTTTATGACTGTCAGTGAAAAGGAATCAGGAAATGCCTCTTGTCACAGCATTCTCCTGAGCCACCTTAGACTTTGGCAAAGTAGCCATGAAAGAGCCATGCAGCAAGAGAGAACGCTATCAGGATCTAATCATATTTCATCTATCATTTATTTATTTATTTATTTAGTACAGGGACAGTGCATATTCATAAACATTTCTGTCAATATGCCAGAATTAGCCTAAAGGCTATTTTTCATCCGCAGTCCCTAGACAGTTGGTAAGAGTCACCCTAAAAAAAGAAAAAAATTTACATAGTTCATAGCACTAAAAAAAAAAATTAAAATACATTTAGTAAAATATCTATTATGTTAGCGTATATACTCTAAACACATCAAAACAACAATCGGACAAACATCACATAAAAAACATGACAACACATAAGGAAAAAAGTCAACAGTTTGCAACGAGAGCATGTGTAGAAATAGGCTAATGGCTAATCTTTGTTTAATAATGCTGTGTACTAGTACTACTAGTTTTTTTTTCACAGTTTGTATCTTGCCTGAGCGATTTTACACCAGAGGTCACATTTATCAGAGGTGTTCAAAGACTGCGATCTCTCCAGTCTGATGCTTTCAGGGTTGAAGTACGGCATTGCAGAGAGGCCACTCACACAGTCACAATTGATAGATGGGACACGAAGAGAAAGTGCAAACCTGGATATCCATCTTGTTGCTAAGCCACTTCTTGTCCTGAGAGATCCTTTCAGAATATGGGTCTCAATTGAGTTTGTTCTTTGATGACAAAGTCTTTATGCTATGGCAGTACACGCGGGAAAGGAGGAACGGAGGTAATAATAGCATTGCTCATGTGTACACACTGCCTACATTGTTTTAGCATTCATTTATACATTGATTTATTAAGTAATTTGAATCTGGTAATGGTGAAAACATGTCCAATTGAGAATCGGTTCTTATTACCAGGATGGCGGATACAGGAGTCCTTTCAAAACTACACTATCATGAACACGAAAAACAAAAAGAGCCAGGTACAATAACCACAGCTTTACAAATAATGTATGATACTCATGAGTTTTGTCCCGAACAAAGAGACCCACCCCCCCCACCCCCTTTTTTTTGCCTATATTTGTTACATAAAGTCAAAATATGGTAATTACTTTATGCTATCTCAGTTCAGCAGTTCTTCAACGTCTGATTTTACTGATTGTACATTGTGTTAAAACAGGCGGTATTTTCTGTCTACAAAATTTCACGAGTTGACAAAGAGCATAAGGGGGGGGGGGGGGGTTGTGGGCTCCGGGCTTGGAATTTTGTCCCGAACCCAGAGAACCAACCCCCCCCCCCCCCCCCTTTTTGCGTAAAGGCCATTGCACACAGAGTCCGAAATTCGCATACGAAATTTTCGCACGTTAAAAAAAATTCGACCTCACGTTATGTCAATCACGCTTGCACACCGCCTCCGAAACTTTCGTCCGTCATAAAATTAATCGGATCGGGTTCGATTTTCTGCATTTTTCGCATCCAGAGCCAGCATTTTGAGAGGTCTTTTGACAATTCAGGGCCGGGGGGAGCTCGTCCTCAAATCATTGCACATATGCGCCGTGCTTTCAGTTTCGGTTTTCAATTCGATCAAGTGTTTATGTTCTCTTCTCTATATTGGATTATGAAATTAATAAACCTCCCCTTTCAATCAGATTGAAATTTAGGATCGCATATGATTGAGCGGCCAATTCGATAACTTATTATTTGGGCACAATATATACACAATATACAATAACAGCCTAGCTGTTCTGCAGCGCTTCCACCGGGCCGCGCGCTTGTGTGTCCATGCCTTAGACACACTGTCAGTCTCCGTTCAGAATCGATTGGTTCACGGAAATTGGTGGTCTTGTTTTTAATATGTGGCTCCAGAATCGCTAGCAAAGCATCAAACTGTCCCACTGACATTCTGAGGTAAATTTTGAATCGCTCAGGATAAATTCGCAACTCCCTGATTAGGTACGTGGAACTCTCCTTCCTCTCGGTGCAATTTCAGGATGGATGGACGTAATATTTTCTCTTTCTTCTCTTTTCAATAAGAGAGAGGGCAACAAAATCATCCTCACTGCTTGACGAATCCATTTGGGTTTTTTGCGTTTTTTCCCCGCAAAGGTTTAATAAATACGCAACGGACTCGGTGTGCAAGGTTTCTATGCGTGACGAATTTTTAGGCTGACGAACACGAAAATACGCATACGAAAATTTCGTACTCAGTGTGCAATGGCCTTAAGTCAAAATATGGTAATTATTTTATGCTATCTCAGTGTTCAAAATGGCCACCTTGTCTTAACCCAATTCACCACAGTAAGCTTAAAATAATGAACTACAATTTCAGCAGTAAGGACGGATTTTGCAGTACATTTCAGTTTGACACCATTCATCTTTACATGGTGATGTCAAAGTCGTAAAAAAAGGAGCATGTCTGATTCTGCTCATGGATATTTAGTTCATTTGTAAACTACTGTCGGAAGCAAAACTCTTGACTATCTTTCAAAGATTTAGTGCCATGAACTTTACAAACTTTGGCAAATTAAGTTATTAGTATCAGCCAGCTAATAGTATTGGAACTGTCGATTTGAGTCAGTGTCAGCCATTTATGCAATATGCATCAGAGTCAGTGAACTGTGGCTGACATTGAGACTTGCAAGCAAGTATGCGTTTATTCTGTCATATACCATTAAGTCTGGCGTAATGATGAGTGAAGTAGGTGTGAGATAAAGATAACGAGGTATTTCATAAAGATCCCTGTGATGGCTTCATCTGAGGAACAGTGGGGCGGGGTAGAACTGGTCATTGTCAGCATGTCATCCATTAGAAGAGATCTGGCCAGTCGATTATTCGACAGACTCATCATGGGGTCTCTCTCACAAGAGCGACAAAGAGATTACAAGATGAAAAAAATAAATAATCACTGCTTGTCTGCCCACCCAGGCATGGATGCTGTTTAATGGTCCTATTTCTACTCGTTTAATAAATGGTAATGTATCATACACAGGCAACAGCAGAAAATACAAACAAAGATCATTATGATATAGTCTTCAACCTGAAGATCAATACCAGCAAAAAGATATTTTCATGTCCTCAATTTATAGACACAATGTAATGGGTAACATATTATGATTTTATCCACTTAATGACATCTGATGAAAAATTTTACTTTGCACACGGCACGCTCACTCAGCCCAGAGGGGGAGGTGATTAAAGATGTGATTGGACCAGCCCAGTGTCAATCAAGAAAATAACCAATGGGCCGCTAAATCTCCGTGTTTCATGGGCCCGTCTGTGAGAAAGAAATGACCCACGCTTACTTTTTTGTCCAATGCGTTTCAACGGCACAAAGATCCCAGCGCCGCGGCCGCAAAACTAAAAGCAATGGGCCGCTGATACGAGTTGTACATGGGCCGTTAGACAAAAAAAAATAAAAAAAATTATCGAACGATTCATATCAGCGACTCAGAGTCGACTCTTACTTTTGAAAGACAATAACTTTGTATACGATGAACTTTCATGTTTAAAACTTTGCAGGATGTTTTCGTTCACTTAGATCTATGTTAAACACTACATGAAGGGCTATTTTCAAAAATATAGGTACCCTTTAAAATTATAGTTACAAAAAAAAATCTGACTTAAGTAAGAAAAAAATTGCACAGATTGAAACCTTTTCTAGAAAAGAGAGAAAAAATTGACAAAGTGTGAGAGACAAAATGTCCAGTTTCCCATGTAGGCCGCAACAGTAGAGCTGACTAGCATTGCTACCATCTTTATCTCAGGTGGCACCATATTTTTGTCCATGAGGGTAGAGAACAGCAGTTGTTCAGTCAGGAAATGGAAAATTTTATAATCCATCTGAGATCCTCTGGTGGCCTGTGCCAGCAGAACCTGAGTCAGAGACAAGGCAGCCATTAAAAGCACCACAACAGCAGTCTTCTCATTAGCACCACACTGAGCTGAGGTAGCAGCCAGCTCCATACACAAATTACCAACTGGGTGAGAAGGGAGGGAAAAATGGCATGGCAATACAATGACATCAGCTGCTGAGGCCATATTTTTATTCAAGCCTGTAGTTTACAGCTCAGATAACATCAGGAAAAGGGGATATTTTAATGACCAAAACAAAATCTGTCTAGGTATTGCCCATCTAGTCTGAGGCTCAGGTAGCATGCATACATATCCATCACAGACCTGAAGTACACTACACATAAAAAGAAAAAAAAAAGTGAAATATTGATTTCCCGAAACCCTACTTCCAACAGACATTTACGAACAGCATTGCAAACTTGTGTGACTGGAACTACAGCTCTCGACCAGTGGTTAGAAGCATAGTTTCTTGTTAGTATGACGTCGAAACGAGTGAAGAACAAAGCTTTGTTTACAAAATAACTAATAGGTTAGCAGCCAAATGTTACATTGTGAAAATGGAAACATTTGAATTTGTGATGAATGAGAGAGATACATGAACTCATAAATTAAGATTAAACCAAGATTAAATTAAGATTAAAATAAATGTATTGTGTTTGTCCACTTTTTAATTGACAAAATAATAATAAAAAAGCCCCCCCCAAAAAAAAAAAGTAAAGAAAATATAATAAGTTAATTTGTGTACACATACCTTACTTTATGCAACGTTGTTTCAAAAGCCTTCGATTGTCCCTCCAGAAGATATATACGTTTAAATTTGTAATGATTTATATTCACTGTTATTTGTTGAGAGGTATTGATTACTTTTTGGGTTTTTTCTAAACAAAATATGTCCCTCTTTGCAACCTTTCATCAAAATACTAGACTTCTCTTTTTGGCAGACATCACCACTATATATTTTCCATCCACCTGTAATAGAGACAATCTTTATGAAATAAATTTTGATGGAATATTCAATTTCACATTTCGAGAATAACTTTTTATTACTATAAAAATAAATGACTAGATTTATGAATTATTTATGTTTCAAACTGACTATAAAAGTACAAGTTTTAAGTACAAAATAAGTACCCAATCTTCTCAAAAATGAAAGGCTTTACAAGATATGCAAACATAAAGCACTAAAATATGGCCATGTGGCATTTGGGTAGGGAATTACACGGGTGAGAACACAAACAATCACTCTCTCATTGCCGTGTGGAAGCAGACTCTTTAGAAATAGTAGAAGCATAAAGGTTTTGGAGAAAACATTATTGTTCTCTGAGCTGAATGAGATGAATCCACCGAAGCATGGAGATTTTATTTTCCATTTACTCCCCCAGAGAGCGTCAACAATGACCTAAAAATTTATGAAAAACATTTTAGCGCACAACGATGACTAACAACGGCCTCTAGAGTGGAAGGCACATCATGATGATCTGCGGTGCAGGAAATTGGGAAGAAATACTGATTATTTATCAACAGGATATGGCTCTTTATCAACACATAAATGAAGAAAACAATACAAACCAGCCAGAAGAATGAACCGATGTGAACACAGATATAAAACTGGTAAGTTATACAACTTTCTAAACTTCTGAAATGGTCAAAATAAAGCCGTCATTTACGAGCCATCTCTACAGCCACACCTGTTTGGCTGAGCAAGGACATTTCCACACAAATACTGAGGAAGAAAGACTCTATCCCCTCTGTTTTTCTTTTCTTTTTTTTCACACTAAACCCTGACTGAATTTTCACTGCAAATAGACTGTTTCTGTCCATGTCAGCATTCACAAGGAAACATTTCTTGATTCAGAGTTCAAACTCATCATAGCTGATGAGTCACCTCTGCCAGGACAAGACAGTAAATCTTTTTGTATAATCTTTTAAGCTAACAGTTCTCATTCAAATAGAGAGATAACAACAAACATCACCAAACACAAAACATAAGAGGCAAAGCTAAATGTGACATTTATTATAATGGATTTATGTAAATATTGTTCTAAATTAACTTAAATAGAAAATTACAACTTATATATAACATGATAATAAATGATAACACTTATATTGTTTATTTGCATGCAATTCACTACCCGATTCACAATTATGCAAGTCAGGTAACAGAGAAAACATGTCCAAAAAAGTGCTGAATGTATCTGGCAAAATCAATGCGATTATCCATGTTGCAGGTGGGTTCTGAGAGCTAGGTTATGATGGATTCAGAAGGCTACCAAAACCTCGCAAAAGTACCAGCACTGTGATTTAGGCATCTAACTCAACTTTAAAATTCAGAAAGTGCTCTTGATAAAAGCTGGTTAAACTGAATTGCAGAACCAGGTGGTCCATGATTATGCACTTTTTTTTGTGTTGAACTTTTTAGTAATTGACCTCATTTTTAATTCTAAAGAATTTGAAGTAAAATATCTTTAATCATGCTGTGATGGACTGGCCATCCATCTAAGGTGTTTTCCAGCCTATGGCCCAGGATAATTGGATAAGCTCCAACATCATCACACCCTACAGAGGACAAGCGATTTGAAGAATGGATGGTAGAAAATGTTCCTCTGGCAATAGGCGAGGCTTCGTTTCAATGAGAGGCAACTCATAATTCGAAATTCTTTTATAAGCCACTTGAAAGTTGAAAGCACAGTCATTGGATAGATGTGAACATAAATGAGACATCTCAGACAGATGGTGCTTCTATCTTCCTCGAGAGAAGGAAAGATGTCACATTGTGGAGTTCCCACCCGCTGGCTTACTGTGCCAAACATCCCCCACATTCATCTCATCTAACTCTGGGCTTCGACCAACTGCTTTATTTCGGTCTAGGTGCTAACAGCACATGATGATTCCTCGATTTAAGCGCTGCTATTGTCAGAGTGATTCCGGTAGCTCGGAAAATGCAAGTTGACTCTGAATAGAAAGAACAGTCTGACTTCTGTGCATTGCATACAAAAAAAAAAAAAATAAGGTCAGTATGAATTCTGACTGAGCATTCATGAACTCTGTAGATTGTAATCGTAAATGTAATATTTACTGTGAACTGACTAAATCAACATCCAATGTGACATTGAATTATTAGACCAATAAGAATGTGCAGAACCTTTGCTACAGCATCAACAGGTGTGACCATTAAATATGGCCTAATCCATTGTTCAATATGCAGGCGTGATGTTAAAAGCGCTATACAAATAAGCATGACTTGACAAGAGTAGACTAGACACTGTTAAATACAGACAAAGGCATATCTTTCCTGTGCATTTTGATTCTTTTCCCAAAAAAAAAAAAAAACAGATTTATTGGCAAAATGTACTGACTTTCAGCTGTTTACAGTGAACAAATCAAACAACAGCAATTGAAGTAGGTCAACATGACAATTTATCAAGTGGTTTCCCCAAGTTCAATTAAAAAAGCAACTTTTAATGACTTCTGTAGTCTCATAATTTTTCAACCCCCTGAATAGAATCCATCACAACAGCACAAACCTGCAAAACAGGTGTTGTATCACGCAACTAATCAAGGTCTTCAATTGTTGCACGTCACATCCGATGGATTTTGCAGAAAATCCGACCCGGAGACTTCACACAGAAATAGGAATACTGGCCTTCAGAGATAATAGCAAAATCCAACAAATGGATCATCGTAATATGCGATTACAATCCCTTCACACACAGGCAATAAAAAAAGGATTCATTTTAGAAGAAAAGTTACATATAGCACCTTGTCTTATCTGAATGAGTAGTCAGGATGAATTTCACAGTTTTCAAGCAAATATTCTAGGCTATGTGATTCAAAAGTCTTGTGAAGAAATAATTAGTATGGGTTTTGTGTCATTATCTCAAAACTAAAAACTTTTACATACATCCTGCTGACATATTACTGTAGCCGAGTTTGTGCTGAGTACAGTGTAATGTCATGCCATGAAAATGTCACAAGAATCAGAAAAAAGCACAAATGTCAGAGCATGTCAGAACACCTCCAGGGCCCAGAAAACACCTCAGACCCCAGAGCATTAAAGGAAGAGTGGTTCCCTATTATTCAGTCACATTCGAAATTATGTCAGAACTGAACTGACGAACTGGAATCTAGACTGAAAGCCGTTTCACCTTCGAGTGAAAACTAAACAAGCCAATGCACATTGGCGTGCAATATTTGCATCATGCACCTCACCCCGCAAAGCGGGTATATTAAGAAGTTTGTGCTATGCCTTAATCCCCCCACTTTAATCCCCCTCTTCTATTGCCAGCAGTGTGCAGTTCGAAGACACGATGCCTTCTCACGCACCCCCTGCCCAACCGTGGAGCCAGGTAAGTGTTGCACCGCACACTCAGACCCTTTACTCTGTGACGCTGGGCTGTAGTCAAGTCCACCTATGTCCAGTCCAAGAAAAGGACTATTGAGACTGAGTCAAGAACGAGTACAAAGAGGTTTGAGTCCAAATCAAGACCGTGTCCAACTGAGACTGTCAAGACAGAGACAGAAAAAAAGAATGCCTGGCTACTAAACAGACTGTAAGCAGGTGGATGGTTGAGGCTAGCTCTATGGCTCATGAGGTGAGTGGGCTGCCCTCACCTCTGTCGGTTAGAGCTCATTCCATCCAAAGCTTGGCATCATGTGACTTCAGGAGTGATTGATTGTTGCCCTTAGCTGAAGCTGAAGGGATTCCCCTGTCATTGACGCAGCACCTCGTTCCCTTCTCAGGGAGCCATGGTTAAATGTATAACCGGAGACATTTTATGGCCTTATGTGGTCTTAAGGGGCCATTTGATATATCCATATGAAGAGTTCAGATGCAAAAGCCTCTAAATGCCATTTGAAATTTTCTTCTAAAATGACCATTTTTATCAAACTTGTATATTTAAGTTCAGTAATTTCACTTAAATGACAATTAATAGGTAATCTTCATTGCCATTTAAGTGAAATTACTGAACTTAAATATACAAGCTTGATAAAAATGGTCATTTTAGAAGAAAATTTCAAATGGCACTTAGAGGCTTTTGCATCTGAACTCTTCATATATTTCTTGTTTTCTTTTTCCTTTAGTGTGTTATGTAGCTGTATAAGGTCTGCGGAGTTACAACGTTCAAAGTGTCAAACCTAAAGAGATATTCTTTATAAAATTTAAGGCTCAGCCACACTTACCTAAAACGCTTCGTTCAAACAGGCCCCCACAAATCTACATCAGTATGTGAGTTTCATAACACCGCCCAAATGTATACGTAAAGAAAGAAGGCATAACTTTTATTCTCGCTGTATTGTTGCCACCATGTTGTGGAGACGCTGTATTTTTCATTGCAAAAGCCACTTTGTTTGGCCTTCCAAAAGAGGACACAATTAAAAAACAGTGGGGCAATTCCATCTTTGAAAGTACATTTTGGCGCTTCTGACTAAGTATGTTTAAAAATTGTAAGAATTTGCTACTAACTATTCAAACACAAGTTTTGAGCAATATAGAGTAGCACTTGTTTTTATGTTGGCAAATCAATGATAATAATAACCGTGCACACAACTGATGCTGACGCACGTGGTAAATGGTTTCCGCGAGAGGACGGAAACAGGAACTCGCAAGCTCGTTCAAAAACCGTGTGACATCTCCTCTGCACGCAATACAAGCCATCACGCATCGCATGATCATTACACATTACACGCTCTCGCGCTTGATCTGCTCTCGCCTGCTGCTTTTGCTCACTCGAACAGTTGTGAAATAGTAAAATGCTTTCAAGAATACCACGCATCTTTTTCCAGCACTTCAAAACTCAAATATTATGTTTTAACAAATGTAGCAGCCCTTGGATCCAAAGAGAGAGTCTCGACTGATGCAAGGTGTCCTTTATTAAGTTCGCCAAACCATGACGCTCAACTATTCATCATCACCATAGCACCGTGAAAACTGTATTGAAACATATACACAGAAACATTTCACACTTGGTTTCACGGTTACAAACATCAACATATCGACAAACATTAATCAACTAATAAACCATACATATGGACAGTATTATGAATGATCAATGAATGAAACATATCGTACCTCGCTGCGCTCACCAAGGAATGCAAACGATTTTTTATAATCCTCTCTTCCGTCATAAACGGGCGTCAAGTTTCAAGTTCATGAATAAAACACAAGATCTTAGATAAAATACATATATGTAGGCTCAAACACAGCTGCTCCCCGTTCACCGCCAGCTACCCTTAAATGTTCATCATCCCTTGTGCAAAACTACGGCGTCACCAAAAGGACAAATCTCAATATTACAGGTGCACCAGATTTCCGGTCAATCAAAAAAAAAAAAAAACACACACATTGGACTCTCGAAAAAGGTCCTTTACAACAAATATTATATAACACATACCGTAAAACTTCAAGTAATAGCTGAGTCCCAAATAGAAGCCTGTCTCTTTTACGCGCCTGGTGTGGCTGCAGGTTTGGGTAAATAAAGGCCAGTCTCAAATAGAGGGTCTGTTTTTTAGTTTCGGGTTGTACTTAATCTTATAAAAACCCGTTAGATCGTCGGCTTTTTGGTGGCTGCCAAAGCAAAATTTTGTCCCGCCAAAGCCTTTTTTGATTAGTGAGTGATGAATTGAATGACAAGCCGGTGCAGTTCGACGATTTGGGAAAATAAAAGCCCGGGCTAGTATTTGAAGTTTTACAGTATTATTTGCTTATCCTTCAAAGATTACCCCCATTTATAAAAAAAAAATAAGTTTCAACATGTAGTAAATCTCACATTTATTTAAAAATACTTTTTTTTAAATAAATAGTAAATTTCCCAGTCATTTCTCTCTTTTTGCTGTATTGAAAACGTACCGAGCCATAACACCACTGTATCGTATCAACCATGAATTTTGTGAACCGTTACACCCCTAATTATAATGTATATGAAACCGATATTTAATTGTGCCTCAGATGTGGACCCCACTGTTACTATAAACTGTGATTGTCTTTGATGTGATCTGATTTAACCTGTGTAAGTGTAAATGTCAGAGTGAACTTACTTTTCAGTCACTGGCAAAACATGTTTCAGCCAAGACCCATATAATAACATGGATCTCTTCACCCTTCAGTAGGATTTGTTTGCTATCTGGACCGTAAAAATCCAAGGAGAATAACTATCAGTCCAACCAACTGTAAATAGTCCTGCTTATAACATACTCAAGAGCCAATGCAACACACAGCGATTTGGCTCACATAACATATCTACTGGAGAGCTGCCACACAGTGATACAGTACCTCCTCCGGGGTTTCTATCACTTGCTCAGATGAACTGAAGTATCTTTGGTGCACTGACTTGAAGACTTAATTATCAAAGTGACATTTCCAACCATATTAGCCAGTGCCATTTGGAAGCCTGAAATTCATTGGTCCAAAGGGACAATGCAATTTTACTTATTTCAGTCCAGTTGAATGTGTTAGTAAAAAGCTTTTAGAACAAATAATGGTGCCTTCCAATCCTCAGTGAGCCAAAAGCAACAATGGGTTGGGGGACTCAGGGGTTTCCCCATATGAGTAGTAATCTGCTTTGGTGAAACTCATTTAGAGTAAAAAGAACAAACAGTAACACTTTAGTTTAGGACCAAATTCACACTATCAAGTATTTGCTTATTAGCAAGCATATTACTAGGATATTGGCTGTTTATTAGTATGTATAGACCATTTCAAAAGATGTAAACAACACTGGCCCAGAAGCACTTCCTGTTTCAGTTTTTTAACACTACATAAAAGCTGGGATAAAATACAACCAACAGAACATTTAAAACTGAATCAAAAAGTTAAACAAACATCTTTAAGAAGTTTTCTTTACATGTGAAATAAAGAAAACAGTTACAAACTGAAACAGGAAGTGCTTCTGGACCAGTGTTGTTTACATCTTTTGAAATGGTCTATAAAGCACATGTTTTTGCCTTATTCTGCATGACCATATTCTACATCGCTCAGTTAGTTGGGTAGTTGTTAAGTTTAGTTATTGGGTAGGACTATTAAAAATAAGTAAATAGGATTTTGAGGCAAAAGTCATTATTAATAGTGTGAAAATTGGCCCTTAATATAAAGTGTGACAATAAAATATAATACAAATAATAAAATATATTATCATTATTATTAAATTTATTTTAATAAATACATGATAAGAATAAATGATAAGCTTCACTGATGTATTACATACAAAATCACAATTAAACTGTTATATTATACTATTGTACCTGCACTACTGTAAGACAGACGACAAATGGGAGTGTAAGAGATATGATTATTGAAACAGAACTAAGTTTAATCATATCCTTCATCCTCTTATCTTCTGTCTTTTCCATGCCAATTCTCAGCTGATTTTGCAAACGGAAATGCATTGTGCATACCGGGATCCAAACATCTGAGCCTTTCACAGACCTCCAAAAGCATCTGCACGCTCTACTGAACTTAGAGAATAGGCAGCGGGCTTGTCAATTGCAAAGGTCTTTTCTCAATGCTCCCCACAAAACAACCTCAACAGCAGGTAATTATGATGCTCCAGTGGAGAACTAATGTAATGATCAACCTGATCCATTTCAGCTCTGTATTATCCTTGTATTTCCATAAACAACTTAGTCATTCTTATTATTATTCTTATCAAAGTTCTTCAATGACAAGCAGGACAATCCTCACCCAGCTAACTTATGATTAAACCATTATGTGTTGGCAGCTGTGGTTTTGCAAGTTGAGCTTGTCTAAAAAATACATGGGCCATTTTGAAGTTGTGTAAAGACATTGATTCTAAAAAGCTAGCCAGGCAGAATTTAGAACACAATACAACCACTGGTATAGTGCACAATCCTAAAACACAGAAGAATACTTTGCACCCTTACCTTTTGACGGATCTCCTCCTCCATCTTGACCGGTGAGCCCAGTTCAGCGACCTGTTTGACCCCATCACTGGCATAACCTCCATACTCCCACAATATATAGTTCTTCGAATGGGAAGCTCCAATGAGGGCCGACCAGTGATTGGCTCTCCCTGTTAAGATACAAATGTCCAAATGTCTTAAAATAATGCACAATAAAATGCATAGTTCACCCCCCCCCCCCCCCCCCGCCCCCACCCCCCCTAAAAAAAAAATAATAATAATTCTGTCATTAATTACTCACTATCTTGTCGTTCCAAACCCGTAAGCCTTTTTGTTGATCTTCTGAACACAAATGGATGTTTTTTTGTTACCTCGTTACGTATTTCTGAAGGAAGGACTTCATAGAACAAGGAAGTCATTGAACCCAGGGCCGTAGCCAGCTATGAGGTCACGTAGCCAGCTATGAGGTTTTTTTACATTCAAAATTAAAACGTCATGCTCTGTGAATGATTAATTTGTCGTGTTTAAACCACCTCATATAAATGTGTTCGCAATTCATTGCTGCGAGAAGCTAGTGAAGTGAACGGGGCTCGAGAGCGCGTTGTGGATGAGGGCGACTCGCGAGTGCAGCCTATGTTGCCAGATCCACCTAATGGACAGATGCCGTTATCTCCTGGACCTGTTTTTCTGATTTAATGTGACACTTTAGGACGTTATTAAAGTGGAAAGTTGCATGTTATGGTTAGTTATATATTCATCTAATTTCCAAAACACAAGATTTGAACTAATTTCAGATTATAATTATTTTGTTTTGCTTGTTTCAGTAGCAATATCTGGCAACATTACAGTCGGCGTAAAAAAAAAATAATAAATAAATTAAAAAAAAAAACTTATAGACAAAGTGCAATTGCATAAAGCTACCACATTCGGTAAGACAAACTCAATGATCATCGTGATTATCTGTAAGAAATGTAGGCTATAACACTATCAAAAACAATAGCATAATAACCAAATAACCTTATTGGTCAGCTGGAAGACCGCTCATGCTGTTTCACAGAGTCATCATAAATAGGTTTGTTTATGTGTTATTGTGTTATTTTAGTGTTTCACTACAATAATTAAAGCAGTGTTTCTCAACTAGCAATCTATTCAGCCAGTATATTTGTGTTTGATCTGTGTGAATTACAGAAATATAAGACTTTGCTAGACCTACTTTTTTTCTATATTTCTTTGCACGAAACTCTCCAGAAAGTGCCATTTAATGGTTTATTTTTCAAAAAAAAAAATCCCGTGGTACCCCCCTTGAGAGACTGCCCCACACATAATTTAAAAAAAATTAACCCGTATATATGAAGAGTACAGATGCAAAAGCCTCTAAGTGCCATTTGAAATTTTCTTCTAGAATTATCATTTTTATCAAGCTTATAGATTTAAATTCAGTGATTTCACTTAAATTGCAATGAAGATTACCTATTAATTGTCATTCAAGTGAAATTACTGAACTTAAATATACAAGCTTGATAAAAATGGTCATTTTAGAAGAAAATTTCAAATGGCACTTAGAGGCTTTTGCATCTGAACTCTTCATATATATATATATATATATATATATATATGGCAAATTCCTTTAAAAAAGGGACGCTGCTTCATGTCCATGTGGGTCCAATAGCCTAATCATTAGGCCTATAGCACAATTCTTTACACAACACCCCGGACCTCACTCATTTTCAGACCCTGGTTACGGCCTTGATTGAACCGTTTTTTGGACAGTGAAAACAGCCAGATAAGTAAATTGTGTGAAAAATACTGTGTTTTTTTTACACGCGAAAGATGAACACATGTTATATTGCACACTGTAAGCACAATCAAAGCTTCAAAAAACATGAAGAACGGGACCTTTAAAATGTTCATAAAGAGATCATAAAACTAATCCGAACTGAGTGGTTTGGTCAAAATTTCATGCAAGAATGGTTATGGGTTTGGAACGACATAAGGGCGAGAAATTAATGACAGATTTTAAATTTTGGTTAAACCAACCCTTTAAATGATTACTTACTAAAACCAACCTTGTTTTTCCTGATCATTAGTTTATTATACACATGCATTTATGTGTTTCCCAGATAGTTTTATGCATAGCACATTGAGGACACACATTTATTGTTGTGTTCCCTGAGAACCAAATCTTTGGCAGTCAAAATTTGGAGTCAATATTTTCTTTGTTTTATTTGCATATTATTGAACAAAGCTTATCGCTGGTCCACAGTATAAGAAAATCAATAACACATATATTCATGTTGTTTTCAAGACCTTGGAACACTGATAGTAAATAAGGAGAAGTAGTTGGAAGTGGAATCTGGAAAAAGTCCAAGACCCTCAAGTCGTAACTATACTGTACCAAAGTGCAACTAAGCAAATATAATAAAAGGCTGTGCTACAGTAAACATATACGTTATTTTTTATTTATTTATTTATTTTTTGCATTCTACATAAAACTACAATCATTAAAATAACAATCCTGCTTTTCTGATGGAGAGGAAACATTCCTCCATTGTGCAGGATCATGTGAAGCTTTAGATTAGAGGATATTTGTGTGCTGTGTAAACTATTCCACTATGGGTTCCAAAAATGTCATATAAATGGTTTCCACCTCCCACAAAATGTGGTTCTCCCCGAGGGAACGGTCAAAAACTACTAGAATAGCTCTACCCAGGGCTTTTTTGAGTCTATGTCCTCGATTTGTCCCCTTAGCCAAGTCCTTCAATGGGAAGTTAAACCTTACCACAAACAAATACTGCACTTAATATCAATGTTGATTTAGAGTATGGTGCTCTATTATGCTGTAGTTATGACAGACAGTCCTTCTCTGAACCACTGAAAAGACTTTCACAAATGATACATCGTATCTGTTATTTCAGACTTCTCTTTCAACTTTATAATGTCCTGCACCAACAATATAGTCACCTTGTAGGGAAATTAGGTATTAAGTTCCAGATCTCCCAGTCTGAGCCTTTAAAGCCCTCAATATAATTTCTACTCTCACCAATTTAAGATATTCCACAGGCATGAGAGAGTGTTCACAATGGCTCTGTGAAGAACTGCTCACCACATCCTCTCTGTGCCGCTAATCCGCTCAATCCGTCAGGCCTGTATCAAATCTTACTGATGTGCTCTTATGTCCCAATGCTTATATTTTATATGTCCTGCCAAACACACTATCTCTCCATTTCTCCTCTCTATCTGCTTCAAAAAATATGCAGACATGCCCTTGATCTACTGGGTTGACATGATAGTTGTTTTGAAATTAAGCTTCAAGGTTATACAACCAAATGGATTATTAGGAACACCTGTTCATTTTCTCAAGCATGCAATTATCTAATCAATCAATCACATGGCAGTTGCTTCAATGCATTTAGGGGTGTGGTCCTGGTAAAGACAAGCTCCTGAACTCCAAACTGGATGTCAGAATGGGAAAGAAAGGTGATAAGCAATTTTGAGCATGGCATGGTTGTTGGTGTCAGATGGGCCGGTCTGTGAATTTCACAATCTGCTCAGTTACTGGGATTTTCACACACATCCATTTCTAGGGTTTACAAAGAATGGTGTGAAAAGAGAAAAACATCCAGTACGCGGCAGTCCTGTGAGCGAAAATGCCTTGTTGATTCTAGAGGTCAGAGGATAATGGGCCGTCTGATTCAAGCTGATAGAAGAGCAACTTTGACTGAAATAATCACTCGTTACAACCGAGGTAAGCAGCAAAGCATTTGTGAAGTCACAACACGCACAACCTTGAGGTGGATGGGCTACAACAGCAGAAAACCCCACCGGGTACCACTCATCTACACTACAAATAGGAAAAAGAGGCTACAATTTGCAAGAGCTCACCAAAATTGGACAGTTGAAGACTGGAAAAAAGTTGCCTGGTCTGATGAGTCTCGATTTCTTTTGAGACATTCAGATGGTAGAGTCAGAATGTAGCGTAAACACAATTGAGAACATGGATCCATCATGCCTTATTACCACTGTGCAGGCTGGTGGTGGTGGTGTAATGGTGTGGGGGATGTTTTCTTGGCACACTTTATGCACCTTAGTGCCAATTGGGCATTGTTGTTTAAATGCCACGGCCTACTTCAGCATTGTTTTTGACCATGTCCATCTCTTTATTGCAACCATGTACCCATCCTCTGATGGCTACTTCCAGCAGGATAATGCACCATGTCACAAAGCTCGAATCATTTCAAATTGGTTTCTTGAACATGACAATGAGTTCACTGTACTAAAATGGCCCCCACAGTCAACAGATCTCAACCCAATAGAGCATCTTTGGGATGTGATGGAACGGGAGCTTTGTGCCCTAGATGTGCATCCCACAAATCTCCATCAACTGCAAGATGCTATCCAATCAATATGGGCCAAAATTTCTAAAGAATGCTTTCAGCACCTTGTTGAATCAATGCCATGTAGAATTAAGGCAGTTCTGAAGGCGAAAGGGGGTCAAACACACATATTTGTTTGGTGTTCCTAATAATCCTTAAGGTGAGTGTACTGTATGTGTAATGTTTTTGATGTTAAAATACTTTCTCATAATTCCAGTTTAGTATACAATGACATCTACAAGTAAACCACTTTGATTAGTTGATTTTTGCAAGAATTGTTTTCATCTTATTCTCTAAACACCTGCATTCTAATCACTGTCCTTCTTTTCAGCTCAAACACACCTCATTTCTATGCAAATAATGCTTATAATTAAATGCACTTTATTTACAAAGAAAACATTGCAATATTACACACATGCATGCATCCCAACATGTCATTTTCTTCATCAGCCAATAGTAAGAGTTTGAGGTAGGACAACCTATTATTAAAAAAAAAGGTAAACAGGATATTTTTATTCAAAATTATTAGTGCAGCTTGCAAAAAAAAAAAAAAATCAAATTAGTGCATAATGCACCGTTAGCACTATAAACAAGTTTTTATTTGAGCAACAAAGTCAAGAATATGACTAGTTAATGTGCCTCAATGAAGTAGCTATGTTTCCTTAAAGCTGATTCATCAAGTAATTTATGCAAATGCATCAAATTGAAATGATAACGACTGCATATATTCTAGATGTCAACAGCAGCATGCTTGTGTGTTTTCTTTTACACAAATGCTTTAGGATACATGTAATTGTACAGGCACGTGGGATTTATTTTTCTGCACGTGTGACAATCATAAATTCCATGTGTTATCTACTGTTGTAGATAGTGTGTGTGTGTGTGTGTGTGTGTGTGTGTGTGTGTGTGTGTGTGTGTGTGTCTGTTTGCTAGTATGTCTTTCACTGATTCCTAAACCCATAAATCAGGGCACCACATTTTCTTTATCAGGTTCATCTAGCTCCCAGAGTACATTCTAATCAGAGTATTGATCTGAGCTGCAGAAGCTCAAGTGGAGAGCGATTCTAATCCCCAGGCTTAATTTACTCCCAAAGAGACACTCTCAAGGTTATCCACACCAACCACAAAGGACAAGAAGAGAGGACAGGTGTTAAGATAGAATAATGAGGAAATGATTGCATATTACACAGTCATCTTAACTGATGTTTGTTGCAAAATGAACAAAAATCCCATAGACATACAGTATTGTGAGCATAAAATAGATTGTGCAAAGAGATTTAAACCACTAGTGCTGCTTGATACTGCACAATTTGTCATAATGCAAAGGTGATTGTGAGGGACCAGCCATTTTTGTGCAGTTTCTAGGTTGTTATGGGTAGTTGCTTAATGATCAGCATGACTATGTGAGTGTTTATACATTAAACATTAAAATCCATGCAGCTTTGCAATAGAATTTAACCAAACCTTTAGAGCCTTAAACCTGTTGCATGCGAGATGATAAGTGTGCCACACCATGGCTAGAACAACTAAAAGGTTTTGTGCACACCATGTGCCAATTGCAAAGAAAAAGTCCAAATAATGGATCTAATCAAAAAAACAGGCAAAAGTTCACTTCACCGATGAACTGGTGAAAATTAGTTAATTAGTTAATTATTTTATTTTTCTATATGAAGCAAAAAATACAAACATATTGCTTAAAAATGCCTCTAAGCAATCTTCTAGCCAAGAGTTAAGTCAAAATGTACATACAAAATTTGGGACAAATATAAGGTAATTTACTATAAAGCTACGTGACTGGCCGTCTGTAGTACAGCATGATTTTTAACACACTCTTTTAGAAAACAATGCGTTTAAATTTCAGGACACTCTATTTTAGAGTATGTCCATTGTTTCCTTTTGACACACAAACATGTTAAACTTGTAAATAGACAAATTACTTGTATTTCTGTAATGACAACTCTCCGAGTGTTTGGCAATGTTGATATGTTTAGTCTTGGTGGAATAAATCTGCTATACTGCAGCTACTTTTATTATTTAAATTTATTTATTGCTGCTGCTACTACCGCCAATGCATGGGGAGCGCGGGGCACAACCTAACGTGAGGTTAAATGTAACACGGACCTTTTACATAGTTCGTCAGGATCAAGCAGGTTGTCTTTCCGCTCTTTTTCTCTTGCTGCCAGAAGATGGATCTCCCGCGAATTTGTGGAAAGTTTTGATAATATTTCGTGAAGATATTGGACAAAGTGTGTTTTGACACCATGCAAGTACATTTTTTCATCACAGGTTTTTTTTTTTTTTTTTTTTTTTTTTCGGTTTCTGAGTTGGGTGTACGTTTCCAAATCTACAGTAACTTTATGTTGCCTTAATCAATGTCTTGTTGGCTCAAACATAGCACCGTTTTGAAACATCTCTGCAATTCCTAGCAACTGTTAGCTAGGCTTAAAATATGTAATACACAGTGGGGTTAATTGTAGCACAGTGTTACAACTAAGCCGCCAAGTGTACAAATGAAAACAGGGAGCCACACAACTTTTCAGGTTTGAGTATTTATTTATACATTTAACTTTGTTGGACTTTCACAAACAATGTTGGAAATTAAAATGTTTAAAATTTAGTTTACTATGCATTGATCACTTGTTTATTTATTAAAAATATGGCCTGTTTTTAATGCAATAAACCCTTTAAATTTTGATTTTAAGCTCATTTGTATTATTATTAATTTATAATAATTAATAACAATAATTTTACATGGCAACTGCCACACACAAATCTAATTCAATTGCAATTACAATATTTTATGATTTTATTTATTATTATTTATTGCAAAACTGTGAAGCCATTTTCTATGTCTCTATCCATGATATTGATCCATAATAGAAGGATGATTGGATGAGGGATGGATGTATGGATATCTGTCTATACAGAAGCACAAACAATATCAAACTATACAAATAAAAAAAAATACTGAATTATGTGTTACAATTAACCCTGCTTATACCATGGTCTGGGTGAATACTCGATTCTGATTGGCTGCAGGGTGTCCGTTAAAAAGTGATATAGGACACCTAGTAAAGTAGTTCCGGTGAAACTGCCTGTTTACCATTCGAAATTAATAAATAAATGCGCTGCCTACAATGGCTGTGAGTAACCATAGCAACAGGCAGTCACATGCTCTATCAAGATGTTATAGCCTAATAGAACAATGAGCGACTTTGTGCTATTTCTTTTAACATTTATGGAGAATATGGCAACTTTGACGACTGGTATGCTGCTGAAGAAAGAAAAAAAGTAAATAAAACGGAGAAAATTACACCGCTGCTGCTCTGCTCCATTGAACTCTATTGGTAACGACGTAACTTGCGACCATAGTTGGCTAACGATGCTTTCGGGAAACGCGCACCCCTGAATGAGACCCTGCGGGAGTTTTACGCAGCTGTCCAGACAACCAAGGCAGGAGAAGGCTCAACGTTACAGCGTTTCAAGCCTAAGGAGTCTGAGGCAAATCTGAGGCTCTCTTTGATCTGATTAATTTATTGCCCTCTATAACGTTAAGCGCAAATCGCTGGAGCTCAGAGCTAATTGATTTTTTTTATTGTTGTTTGATTAATTGTTTTATGTGTAATAAAAAAAAACTATGCCTACCTTTGTGTTTCATGAAAAAAAATGCATTTGTGAACCTGAAGGGATACGAGCTAAGCGGACTATAAATATCTCCGGTTGCTAAACAGTCAAGCAAGGCAAGTTATTATTTGTAAAAACTAGATTTAGCCTAATTAAAATATAAACTAATGTTTTAAAAATGTTTTATTTGGCAAGTGACCATGGTATAAGCGGGTTAATGCCCTCCGAGGTGTCCGTTGTCAGGTTTTAATGGACTCCTCCGCTGCGCGTCGGCCGGTTTACGCCTCGCCGTCGTCCATTAAAACCTGACAACGGACACCTCGTCGGGCATTAACCCTTACATATGGGGTAAGTTGTAACATTTGCACTTCTGTCACTTTCAGTGCAACAGCACAAAAATGGTAGGTCCTACAATAAAACTTTAAGTGTTCATTTGTAGCAGAGATGTGTATGTTGCTTGTGTAAAAAAGTTTAATCTAACTTAATTATATATATATATATATATATATATATATATATATATATATATATATATATATATATATTAATAATTGAGCCAAAACCAAAATTGTTAGGTTGTGCCCCGCTCTCCTCTCTCAATAGAAGTACCATAAGTATTGTTGTCCACCATGGAGAGAAAAAAAAAAAAAAACTACACTTGTTTATTAAAAAGGTAACAGAAAACTTCTTATGTGAGTTGTATGATGTAAGGTATAATTTGACCCTGGGTATTGCATAACAATTCAAACTAGATTAAAAAGTTCGTCGAGACAAACTTTAAGTTGGCTTGTGAAAGTTTGTTACAGAAAGTTTGAATAAGTTTTGTTTGAATAAGTTTAAAGTACTTTGATGAAGTTGAAAGTAGTTTGAAGAAGTTTAAAGTAGTTTGAATTTTAAAGTAGTTTGAAGTTTAAAATGGTCTAAAGTTTAAATTAATTTAAAGTTTACCTTAGTGTAAAGTAGTTTCTAGTTTAAAGTAGTTTAAAGTAATTTAAAGTTGCTATGGGTGTTTCTAGTGGGTTTCTAAGGTATTTTGGATAGATAGATAGATAGATAGATAGATAGATAGATAGATAGATAGATAGATAGATAGATAGATAGATAGATAGATAGATAGATAGATAGATAGATAGCATTACTATGGTGGTTGCTATGGTGTTGCTAGGCGGTTACTATGGTGTTCTGGGTGGTTGCTATGGTGTTGCTAGGCAGTTGCTAGGGTGTTCTTGGTGGTTGCTAGGGTGTTGCTAGGCAGTTGCTAGGGTATTCTTGGTGGTTGCTAGGGTGTTGCTAGGCAGTTGCTAAGGTGTTCTGGGTGGTTGCTAGGGTGTTGCTAGGCGGTTACTAGGGTGTTCTGGGTGGTTGCTATGGTGTTGCTAGGTGGTTGCTAAGGTGTTCTGGGTGGTTGCTAGGGTGTTGCTAGGCAGTTGCTAGGGTGATCTGGGTGGTTGCTAGGGTGTTGCTAGGTAGTTGCTAGGGTGCTCTGGATGGTTGCTATTGTGTTGCTAGGCAGTTGCTAGGGTGTTCTTTGTGGTTGCTAGGGTGTTGCTAGGCAGTTGCTAAGGTGTTATTGGTGGTTGCTAGGGTGTTGCTAGGCAGTTGCTAAGGTGTTCTGGGTGGTTGCTAGGGTGTTGCTAGGGTGTTCTGGGTGGTTGCTATGGTGTTGCTAGGCAGTTGCTAAGGTGTTATTTGTGGTTACTAGGGTGTTGCTAGGCAGTTGCTAGGGTGTTCTATGCGGTTGCTATGGTGTTGCTAGGTGGTTGCTAGGGTGTTCTGGGTGGTTGCTATGGTGATGCTAGGCAGTTGCTAGGGTGTTCTTTGTGGTTGCTAGGGTGTTGCTAGGCAGTTGCTAAGGTATTCTGGGTGGTTGCTATGGTGTTGCTAGGTGGTTGCTAGGGTGTTCTGGGTGGTTGCTAGGGTGTTGCTAGTTGGTTGGTAGTGTTCACATATGGTTACTATAAAGTATCCATATTAGCATTTAGCTATTCACAGCTAGCATGTTTAGCATATTGAAAGTCCTGTGTGCTAACATGAGTCAAAAGACCCAACCCCCATCGCGATACAATGTTCTGATGCTGAGATATAGTTGTTAAAAAATGGTTGCTAGGGTACTCTGTTTGGTTGCTAGGGATTGGCTTGAAAGCTGCCAATCATGAAACTCCAAAGGCTGCTTGTCAGTATGAATGATTTAAACCAACCCCCATCTCTATACGTTGTTCTGATGCAGAGATACAAATCTTGCTTAATGGTTGCTAGGGTAGTCTGTTTAGTTGCTAGGGAGTGGCTAGGCAGGTGCCAGTGATGAATCTCCAAAGGCTGCCTGTCAGCCTCTTCAAATGTGGTTAATTACGAGTTTCTGAGAAATCATCACTATTTAGTATTGCACGAGGCCTGCGGCCTCGTGCCTATGGCCTACGGTTGCTAGGGTGCTGTAATTGGTTGCTATGGTGTGAATTTAGAGTTTATGAGTTTAGAGTTTATAAGTTTAAATGAGTAAGTGTCCAGAGTTTATTAATTTAAGAGTTTAGTAGTTTATGAGAGTTTATAAGAGTATGAGTTTATGAATTTAGAGTTTTTGAGTTTAGAGTTTATAAGTTTAAATGAGTCTAAGAGAGTTCAGGTTTAGTGTTTATTAATTTATTTTGAGTTTAAGAGTTTAAGATTAGATAGATAAGTGTCATAGATAGATTAGTTCATTAGTTTAAATGAGTCTCAATGGCTCATATAGTCTATAGAATGACAGTTAGATTGAGTCTGGGGCTTCAAGGTATTTAGATTTGAATTTTTGACAGTTGGTCAGTTTGAAATTCTAAAGATTCCACAATGTTAAGTCAATGGGAGTTTTTTCCGACTTTGATCGTCATTTTTAGGAAAACCGTAAGTCCGATCAGTTAGAAAAGATATAGCACACCGAGTCAGAACAGTTTGAGTGTCCGTGCCGAGTTTGGAGTATGTGGAGTTAAAACTCTAGGAGGAGATAGAGTTGCAAATTTTTGAGTAAGAAGAATAATAATAACTAGATTAAAAAGTTCGTCGAGACAAACTTTAAGTTGGCTTGTGAAAGTTTGTTACAGAAAGTTTGAAGTAGTTTGAAGATTAAATTAGTCTAAAGTTTAAATTAAATAAAGTTTAACTTAGTTTAAAGTAGTTTCAAGTTTAAAGTAGTTTAAAGTAATTTAGATAGATAGATAGATAGATAGATAGATAGATAGATAGATAGATAGATAGATAGATAGATAGATAGATAGATAGATAGATAGATAGAGTTAAAAAGAGATAGATAGATAGATAGATAGATAGATAGATAGATAGATAGATAGATAGATAGATAGATAGATAGATAGATAGATAGAGTTAAAAAGAGATAGATAGATAGATAGATAGATAGATAGATAGATAGATAGATAGATAGATAGATAGATAGATAGATAGATAGATAGATAGATAGATAGATAGAGTTACTATGGTGGTTGCTATGGTGTTGCTAGGCAGTTGCTAGGGTGTTCTTTGTGGGTGCTAGGGTGTTGCTAGGCAGTTGCTAAGGTGTTATTGGTGGTTGCTAGGGAGTTGCTAGGCAGTTGCTAAGGTGTTCTGGGTGGTTGCTAGGGTGTTGCTAGGCAGTTGCTAAGGTGTTCTGGGTGGTTGCTAGGGTGTTCTGGGTGGTTGCTATGGTGTTGCTAGGTGGTTGCTAGGGTGTTCTGGGTGGTTGCTATGGTGTTGCTAGGCAGTTGCTAGGGTGTTTTTTGTGGTTGCTAGGGTGTTGCTAGGCAGTTGCTAAGGTGTTATTGGTGGTTGCTAGGGTGTTGCTAGGCAGTTGCTAAGGTGTTCTGGGTGGTTGCTAGGGTGTTGCTAGGCAGTTTCTATGGTGTTCTTGGTGGTTGCTATGGTGTTGCTAGGCAGTTGCTAGGGTATTCCGGGTGGTTGCTATGGTGTTGCTAGGCGGTTGCTAGGGTGTTCTGTGTGGTTGCTATGGTGTTGCAAGGCAGTTGCTAGGGTGTTCTTTGTGGTTGCTATGGTGTTGCTAGGCAGTTGCTAAGGTGTTATTGGTGGTTGCTAGGGTGTTGCTAGGCAGTTGCTAAGGTGTTCTGGGTGGTTGCTAGGCTGTTGCTAGGCAGTTGCTAGGGTGTTCTGTGTGGTTGCTATGGTGTTGCTAGGCAGTTGCTAAGGTGTTATTTGTGGTTACTAGGGTGTTGCTAGGCAGTTGCTAGGGTGTTCTGTGCGGTTACTATGGTGTTGCTAGGTGGTTGCTAGGGTGTTCTGGGTGGTTGCTATGGTGATGCTAGGCAGTTGCTAGGGTGTTCTTTGTGGTTGCTAGGGTGTTGCTAGGCAGTTGCTAAGGTATTCTGGGTGGTTGCTATGGTGTTGCTAGGTGGTTGCTAGGGTGTTCTGGGTGGTTGCTAGGGTGTTGCTAGTTGGTTGGTAGTGTTCACATATGGTTACTATAAAGTATCCATATTAGCATTTAGCTATTCACAGCTAGCATGTTTAGCATATTGAAAGTCCTGTGTGCTAACATGAGTCAAAAGACCCAACCCCCATCGCGATACAATGTTCTGATGCTGAGATATAGTTGTTAAAAAATGGTTGCTAGGGTACTCTGTTTGGTTGCTAGGGATTGGCTTGAAAGCTGCCAATCATAAAACTCCAAAGGCTGCTTGTCAGTATGAATGATTTAAACCAACCCCCATCTCTATACGTTGTTCTGATGCAGAGATACAAATCTTGCTTAATGGTTGCTAGGGTAGTCTGTTTAGTTGCTAGGGAGTGGCTTGGCAGGTGCCAGTGATGAATCTCCAAAGGCTGCCTGTCAGCCTCTTCAAATGTGGTTAATTACGAGTATCTGAGAAATCATCACTATTTAGTATTGCACGAGGCCTGCGGCCTCGTGCCTATGGCCTGCGGTTGCTAGGGTGCTGTAATTGGTTGCTATGGTGTGAATTTAGAGTTTATGAGTTTAGAGTTTATAAGTTTAAATGAGTAAGTGGCCAGAGTTTATTAATTTAAGAGTTTAGTAGTTTATGAGAGTTTATAAGAGTATGAGTTTATGAATTTTGAGTTTTTGAGTTTAGAGTTTATATGTTTAAATGAGTCTAATAGTTTAAGTTTAGAGTTTATTAATTTATTTTGAGTTTAAGAGTTTAAGATTAGATAGATAAGTTTCATAGATAGATGAGTTCATTAGTTTAAATGAGTTTCAATGGCTCATATAGTGTATAGAATGACAGTTTGATTGAGTCTGGGGCTTCAAGGTATTTAGATTTGAATTTTTGACAGTTGGGCAGTTTGAAATTCTAAAGATTCCACAATGTTAAGTCAATGGGAGTTTTTTCCGACTTTGAGCGTCATTTTTGGGAGAACCGTAAGTCCGATCAGTCTGAAAAGATATAGCAACTCGAGTCAGAACAGTTTGAGTGTCCGTGCCGAGTTTGGAGTATGTGGAGTTAAAGCTCTAGGAGGAGATAGAGTTGGAAATTTTAGTCTCAGAAAAAGAATAATAATAACTAGATTAAAAAGTTCGTCGAGACAAACTTTAAGTTGGCTTGTGAAAGTTTGTTACAGAAAGTTGGAAGAAGTTTAAAGTAGTTTGAAGAAGTTTAAAGTAGTTTCAAGTTTAAAGTAGTTTAAAGTAATTTATATAGATAGATAGATAGATTTAGATTTAGATAAATTTATAAGATGATAATTTCAGATGATAATAATAACAGAAGGATAACTGAGAGAGAAAGAAAGAAAGGATTAGCTAGAAATAAAAAGAAAGAAAGAAAGAAAGAAAGAAAGAAAGAAAGAAAGAAAGAAAGGATTACTGAGAGAGAAAGAAAGAAAGGATTAGTTGGAAATAAAGGAAAAAAAAGAGAAAGAAAGAAAGAAAGAAAGAAAGGAAGAAAGAAAGAAAAAAGAAAGAAATATATATATATATATATATATATATAGTTAGAAAGAAAGAATGAAAGATAGATTAATTAAAAAGAAAGATAGTATAGCTAGAAAGATAGATAGATTATTTAGAAAGAAAGAAAGAAAGAAAGAAAGAAAGAAAGAAAGAAAGAAAGAAAGAAAGAGTATTTAAAAAGAAAGATAGATTAGATAGATAGGGTGCTGTAACTGGTTGCTATGGTGACTGTGTGAAAGTGACAGTTGGGATTTGAATTTTTGAAAATTCCCCAGCTTTCCTATGTAGACAGAGGCCAAAATCGCTGATACTTGGCCTCGAACAAACCATCCTAGGGACAAAACTATAGGTTGAATTGGCGAAATGACCTGACCGTGAGCGAGACAAGGCCTTTGTGAACAATGTGATGTATTTTTTGTGTGGATAGAGTTGAAAAAAGGGACCACTTTGGCAAGTTAAAAAAGTGGTTCGTAATGCTCTGAACACAAAAGTTTGACCTGAATTTATAATTGCTGCCAATGGAGGAATTTCTGTCACTCTTTTCCTTTGGAAGGACACTGAGAAAAAACTATAAGTCCCAGGGATTTAATAAACACACGAGAGGAACCACAACAAAAATACCTACGTTTTAAGTATAATTTTAGGCCAGAGGAGTGAAAATTGTGGCCAGGCCAGCGATTTAAAAATTATTTTTTAGCATTAGTTTTCAAGCTGTCTCACTCTAGCTTATGACATCACGTGCTCTAGCTCTGAACAGTCTCTCTCATTCACTCCCATTATAATTTCAGAAACGGCTTGAAAAGCATCGTGAGACTAAAGTAGAGATTGTGAAAAAAGTATAATAGATATAAAAAAAGTTGAATACAACTTTAATAGCTTACAAATTTCTCAACATTTTAAAGTTTTAATGGCTCAAATAGCTGTCAAAATAGGGCTGTCAGGCCCTTTTGTGTCTGTGTGAAAGTGACAGTTGGGATTTGAATTTTTGAACATTCCACAATGTTAAGTCAATGGGAGTTTTTTCCGACTTTGATCGTCATTTTTGGGAGAACCGTAAGTCCGATCAGTTAGAAAAGATATAGCAACGCGAGTCAGAACAGTTTGAGTGTCCGTGCCGAGTTTGGAGTATGTGGAGTTAAAGCTCTAGGAGGAGATAGAGTTGGAAATTTTAGTCTCAGAAAAAGAATAATAATAATAATAACTAGATTAAAAAGTTCGTCGAGACAAACTTTAAGTTGGCTTGTGAAAGTTTGTTACAGAAAGTTTGAAGAAGTTTAAAGTAGTTTGAAGAAGTTTAAAGTAGTTTCAAGTTTAAAGTAGTTTAAAGTAATTTAGATAGATAGATAGATAGATAGATAGATAGATAGATAGATAGATAGATAGATAGATAGATAGATAGATAGATAGATAGACACACAGATGATAGATAGATGATAGATAGATAGATAGATAGACAGACAGACAGATGATAGATAGATGATAGACTGGTTACTAGGGTGTTCTGGGTGGTTGCTATGGTGTTGCTAGACAATTGCTAGGGTGTTCTGGGTGGTTGCTATGGTGTTGCTAGGCGGTTGCTAGGGTGTTCTGGGTGGTTGCTATGGTGTTGCTAGGTGGTTGCTAGAGTGTTCTTTGTGGTTGTTAGGGTGTTGCTAGGTGGTTGTGGTCGGTTGCTAGGGTGTTGCTAGGTAGTTGCTAGGGTGTTCTGGATGGTTGCTATGGTGTTGCTAGGCGGTTGCTAGGGTATTTTGGGTGGTTGCTATGGTGTTGGTAGGTGGTTGCTAGAGTGTAGCTAGTTGGTTGGTAGTGTTCACATATGGTTACTATAAAGTATCCATATTAGCATTTAGCTATTCACAGCTAGCATGTTTAGCATACTGAAAGTCCTGTGTGCTAACATGAGTCAAAAGACCCAGCCCCCATCGCGATACAATGTTCTGATGCTGAGATATAGCTGTTAAAAAATGGTTGCTAGGGTACTCTGTTTGGTTGCTAGGGATTGGCTTGACAGCTGCCAATCATGAAACTCCAAAGGCTGCTTGTCAGTATGAATGATTTAAACCAAACCCCATCTCTATACGTTGTTCTGATGCAGAGATACAAATCTTGTTTAATGGTTGCTAGGGTACTCTGTTTAGTTGCTAGGGAGTGGCTTGGCAGCTGCCAGTGATGAATCTCCAAAGGCTGCTTGTCACTATGAATGTATAAATCAACTCTCATGACTCTGTGACATTCAGAATGGAAGATATCCCTCTTTAGAATTTGGTTGCTAAGGTGCTCATTAATGGTTGCTAGGGCATGGCCAGAAATTGTTGAGGAGATTCATGGTTGGCTGTTTGCTACCCAGAGTCAAACGAGCCCACCCTCGTGTTTCTATGACACTTCTATCCGGAGATATCCCTTCGATCTCTTTCAATGGAAGTCTATGGGAGTTGTTGCTAAGGTGCTCTAAATGGTTGCTAGGGCGTGGCTTGATAGCTACACAATGATCCTGAGAGACTGATTGGTTGTCTGAGTAAAATGAGCCCGCCCCCTTGTCTCTATGACTCTGTGATCCAGAGCTATGTTCAATATGAAACCCTGATGCAATGTGTAGCCGTCCTACACCATAGTAAGTCAATGGGGCAACTTTGGGCAGCTCCTGCCCCTCAGGGGTGCCGCTTTTACCCCACTGTGACATATTTTCTTACAGACCCTGCCAGCCTCTTCAAATGTGGTAAGTTACAATTTTCTGAGAAATCATCGCTCAGAGCTATGACTCGTCAAGGTTTGTGGCAATGTTAATTCAATGGGACGTGTTTTACCCAATGTTTTGCCCCTGGGGCGAACACCGTACCCCCGATCACTAAGAAAAGTCACAGCTCACCTCTCCTCAATAATCCGCACAATTTAACGCCTCAATCAGGGGTCTGTGATGTTGACGTGTATTTTTTAACAGATAAAAACCGTTTTTATCGAGTTTTTATAGAGTTATTTAGTATGGCCTCGTGCCTATGGCCTACGGTTGCTAGGGTGCTGTAAATGGTTGCTATGGTGTGGCTATGAAGATTTTAGGCCATTATCCATTGGCTGCTTGATAAAATAAATCCTCCTAGGGAGAGAGAGAGGTCTGTCTGACAGCAGGGCTGTCAGGCCCTTTTGGTGTCTGTGAGAAAGTGACAGTTGGGATTTGAATTTTTGAAAATTCCCCAATGTTTAGTCAAAATCGCTGATACTTGGCCTCGAACAAACCTCCCTGGAGACAAAACTATAGGTTGTATCAGCGAAATGACCTGACCGTAAGCAAGACAAGGCCTTTGTGAACGCTGTGATGTATTTTTTGTGTGGATAGAGTTGAAAAAAGGGACCACTTTGACAAGTTAAAAAACTGGTCCGTAATGCTCTGATTACTAAAGTTTGACCTGAATTTATAATTGCTGCCAATGGGGCATTGTCTGTCACTCCTGTCGTTTTGAAGGACACAGAGAAAAAACTATAAGTCCGAGGAATTTACTAAACACACGAGAGGAACCACAACAAAAATACCTACGTTTTAAGTTTAATTTCATGGCCAAAGAGTGAAGATTGTGGCCAGGCCAGCGATTTAAAAATTATTTTTTAGCATTAGTTTTCAAGCTGTCTCACTCTAGCTTATGACATCACGTGCTCTAGCTCTGAACAGTCTCTCTCATTCACTCCCATTATAATTTCAGAAACGGCTTGAAAAACATCGTGAGACTAAAGTAGAGATTGTGAAAAAAGTTTAATAGATATAAAAAAAGTTGAATACAACTTTAATAGCTTACAAATTTCTCAACATTTTAAAGTTTTAATGGCTCAAATAGCTGTCAAAATAGGGCTGTCAGGCCCTTTTGTGTCTGTGTGAAAGTGACAGTTGGGATTTGAATTTTTGAACATTCCACAATGTTAAGTCAATGGGAGTTTTTTCCGACTTTGATCGTCATTTTTAGGAAAACCGTAAGTCCGATCAGTTAGAAAAGATATAGCACACTAAGTCAGAACAGTTTGAGTGTCCGTGCCGAGTTTGGAGTATGTGGAGTTAAAGCTCTAGGAGGAGTTAGAGTCAAAAAATTTTCCGCTCAGAAAAAGAATAATAATAAGTTTAAATAGGATTTCAGTAAGTTGGCTTTCACAAGCCAACTTAACTAGATTAAAAAGTTCGTCGAGACAAACTTTAAGTTGGCTTGTGAAAGTAACACAGAAAGTTTGAAGAAGTTTAAAGTAGTTTGTAGAAGTTTAAAGTAGTTGGAAGAAGTTTGAAGTTTAAATTAGTCTAAAGTTTTAATTAGTTTTAATTTTAAAGTAGTTTGAAGTTTAACATAGTTTGAATTTTAAACTAATTTGAATTTTAAATTAGTCTGAAGTTTATAGTAGTTTGAAATTAAAAGTAGTTTAAAGTTTAAATTAGTTGAAAGTTAAAATTAAAGTTTAAAGGTTGATATTACAATCCTAGTGTTGCTAAGGTGTTCTAATGTATTTTGCCTGGTTTCTAGGGTGTTCTAAGGTATTTCCTAATAACTCGTAATAATAATAAGATTAGCTATATTGTAAGAACAGCTAATGTGGGGATGGCCACGCGTTGTCACAGTAACCAGGTGAAGGAAATGAGGAAATTAAATTGCTACATTTTGAGACACAATTGCTCTGTTTCCCCTAGATGGACAAAACTGCATATTCGACATATATATATATATATTCATATATTCAATCAAATTTAATCTATTAAAACTATCACAAAAGTGTTGCGTCATTACAATTAAAGATGCTCACGTGACATCCAAGATTGCTTTACATCTGCATCGCCATCGATGAGCATTCCCACCAATGACACAAGTTCCTGAGCTCATAATGCATGAATTCGCGGGATTTCATGCTCGCCTCAGTCAGTCAGACAAACGGATGCGAATTCTGTCGTGGGAAATTTCAGATACGATGGAAGTAAGATATCGATTTATAATCCTTTTGTTTTTTATGCTACTAAAATAAAAATGTCTTGATTGTCTTATACATAAAAAGCAATTAACTAATTCATAAACGGTTCTTGAAGAGAAACTTCCCGGCCCACACATATTTTTACTGAGTACACGTTTACTGTATTCTTGTAATGAAATTAATCATTATATCACGAACAATGATCGTCAATTAATGATGTTTTTCACTTACAATGTAAATAGTGGTTTTGATAACAGCTTTAACCTTTTGGGGAATGCTGTCTGCTGTGTTATCTTTTGTGTCGAATCCTTACATTTAATCAGTGAATTAAAACAAATATATTCTGACAGGATTTAGTCTCAGAGAAGGGATTCTGACAGAAAAATGTATTTTCTGAAGTAATTTCCCCACTTTTTTTCATATAAAGTTCATTATTTTTATGAATTTACGAAGAAATAATAAGTTAAAGTACAGTAAAAAGACACAATAGACACAATCAGCAAAAAAAAAAATCTTCGTAATGCTGAGGTAGCCTAAAACAGATGCAGCATCTGAAAATAGCACTGTTTAATGCAGCTCACAGGGAATTAGTAATGGCTTAATTAGTAAAAGACATTATCAATGCTTCGTTTTAAAAATAAAATCATAAATAGGCCTATACATTTACTTTAAAAATAAAATATAAAATAAAATTTAAAATTAAATCCGCCACTAGGTGGCAGCAATTCACTTTTATTGAGTGAGTCATTGAGTTTAAACCTATATTAATCGGAAACACAAATGCATAAAAAATGTAAAAGTTTGTTGATACATTTCTATTAATGTGTTTTGCATTATGTTGGAATTTTAAATTAAAAATCCCACTAGCAGGTCACTTTAATTGGGTGTCTTTGGGATTCAACAGATTAATTTAGAAAGTCAATCATTCAAAATAAAAGTCAGATTCGAAGAAATTTGATAAAACAGTCTTTAATAATATGTAAAGTAATTATAACATTTAGAAATAGAAAACAGAACTTAATCAAACAAAATAAAAGTCAATCATGACAAACACATTTTAAGCCTCTGTGTTTTCAACATCCAGGGATTCTGCGGCCACGATGAATTCCAGGGATTCTGCATCCTCGACTGTATCCAGGGATTTTGTTGCCTCAGTTGGATCCACGGCCTCAAGTTTCAGCACACGATGACGGATGTGATGGACTTTTAATTTAATTGGCAGCTGCTGTACCAAGTCATTTATATTGCCCTGGTAAAAATGACTTGGTACAGCATAGTCTTCTAGTTCACTGTCCAAAAGGATGATCATATTATCCTCTTCAGACACTCCAATTACTGTAAGCACTGCTTCACAGATCTGCCGCTCTACGATCTGGTAGAAAAAAAAACATCCACACTTAGGGTTAAAGGAGTAGTTAACTTTTCCTGTGCTTCCTCTCCGTTCTGTAATTGGTTCCCTATTTCAGGGGAAAATGTGGTTCATGGTATCCAGACTGCCTAGCCGCGCAAATAAAATCGTGCTGCGGCAAGGCAGAATGGGGAAACCCAGCCTACGTCAGTGGTAACCAAATGGTTCAAGGTCCAAAAAGACATTTTCAGTGCAAACTGCAAACTGTTCAAAGGACTTTAAACGATTCCAGACGATGAAAAAAAATTCAAATAAATAACAAAGTTTAAGTTTAATAAGCTCAAATGCTCGCCTTGCTCTGTTCTGTGACGCACGTTTGTGACTGTCCTGTTTGAACTCATTCATTAAAATGAAAAATCTTTTTCTGAGTCAATTTGTTCATTTGATTTGTTCATTTTGATGAATGAGTTTGAAGAGGAGAGTCACAAATGTGTGTCACAGAACAGAGCAAGGCAAGAGTTTGTGCTTATAAAACTTAAACTTTATTATTTATTTATTAAATGAGCGATCGTTTCGCTTGATAAGACCCTTATTCATCGTCTGGAATCGTTAGAAAAGCCCTTTGAACAGTTTGTACTGAAACTGTCTTTTGGACCTTGAACTGTTTGGTTCCCACTGAAGTCCATTATATGGAGAAAATGCTGGAATGTTTTCATCAAAACCTTAATTTCTTTTCGACTGAAGAAAGAATGACATGGATATTTTTGGATGACATGGGGGTGAGGAAATTATCAGCAAAAGTTTTTTCAAAAGTGAACTACACCTTTAAGGTTAATGTTTCAGTTAGATTATTATAAACAGTAAAAATTTATAGATTACGATTCACAAGATCTCAATGCTTGCAGTTTAATTATTTTCATTTGTTTTATTAATGATTGTTTACTTGTCTTCGATAACCTTTGGAATTTATATTTGATTACCTTGACAGTGGTATAGTTTGAGGAGTCAAATTTGCCTTCTCCATTGGGCCGAATGTTTGCCCTTAGGTGACTGACCTCAACCTTATCCCCGACATACAGGTCCATCAATGCCTCATCTCGCCATAAAGTGACCTCCAGAAGCTTTGTTGCAGACCTCAAAGTAAGGTCCAGGAGGGGATACTGGCCCCGAGTCATCCTTGCCACTTGCACCTGGAAAATAACAGTCCATTGTCACAGATGAGTCTTTCCCAGTCCTGGTTCAGGTATCCCCAACACTGAATATTTTCTATGTAACCTATTCCCAATCAAGGTTAATTCACCTAAATGTGTATCTCAAATAACAGTGTAAGGGGACTCCAGGACTGTGATTGGCAAACACACTTATAATCGTTTACATTTACCTAGGTTATCTAAACCAGGATAATGTACTAGATATTCTATTGTGCATTTAAATTCACTCACTTTTTCAATTTCTCCCCGCAGACTCAGGTACCCAGGGCTTGAGAAGACATCCTTTTCTTCCCCGGTTACAAATGGGGAAGGAGGATAGAGGACCTCTTTGGCAGCTCTCTCTGCCTCTTCGCTAATGGCCAATGGAGAGGTTTTAAATTTCCTTGTTGAATTGTTTAAAAAGATGCACTGCCGGCCATACTTTTTTGAGAGGGTGTAATTTTTTATGATATACGAGCCACCCTCTTGAAAATCTGGGTCACTTCCACTCCTAACAGAGGTGTAGCATGTCTGACCATCAGATAGCGCTGACTGTGTGGTTACTTTGTATAATCCAACGTCAATTATGTTGTCATTGGAGACAAAATTTAGAGCCTTTTGGCGCTTTCTTGTGGCAACACACTTTACTTTTAGCGGTGCTTGCCGGCTGTACGGGGTTGACATCCTAAGGATAATACAAAAAAAAAAAGGAATGGTTACTTTCAAAATGTTTTCAATGACTTTCTAAAATATGAAAATTTATAATTTTATTTATAGCATATAGAAATGATTTTAAACGTATTGATATATTTTTCTTTCTTATCTGTACTTTATTGCATAATATTTTTTCATTTTCTTTATTTTGTCATTTAATCTTTTTTCCCATTTAATTTGTATTTTATATTACTTCATATTTCACAGGAATTTATTTATTCATTAATGTTGTTTTATTTATAGTTTAAGTTTAGATTTATTTATTGAAAGTCAATGATAACATTTCTAATGCAGTAAAGTTTTACCTCAGAAAATGAACTCAACCTTATAGTCCAGTCATTTTATGAAAAAAGGTTGAACAAATTGCAACAGAAGCAAACTCAACTGATTTAGTATCTTCAATATGTCCTGAGTAAGGAAAAAAAGAACAAAATTCTACAAGACATTTACACCTGCTATATACCCAATGTTCAGATCTGTTTAGTATTTATGCAAATTAGCACATATGTAATTAGATTATAAACCATTTGTCCATGTTAACAAACTATTGCGAAAAACTTGTAATACATTTTTTGTTTGTCTTGATGTAAGTAATCAACTCAGTGATTTTCATGATGATATCATAAGGTTAAAATTTTTTCCCTATTCACATGAGAAAAAGAATGAATAGCTAGGTGTATGAATGGGATCTATTTGGGTCTTTTTCTAAACTTTCCCCTAATGGGATTCTTCGGGGCTTTTTTTTCCTTTCCCAGGACATGTATATTGAGCATACAAAATCAGTTGAGTTTGCTTCTGTTGCAGTTTGTTCAAGGTTGACTCCTATTTTGGCTTAAAGGGTTAGTTCACCCAAAAATGAAAATTTTGTCAGTATTTACTCACCCTCATGTTGTTCCAAACCTCTATGTGTTTATTTGTTCTGCCGAACACAAAGGAAGATATTTGAAAGAATGTTTTAATCAAACCGATCTCATTCCCCATTGACTACCAGTAGGAAATACTATGGTAGTCAATGTGGAATTAGATCTGTTTGATTAAAACATTCTTCCAAATATCTTCCTTTGTGTTCAGCAAAACAAATAAAAACACATAGAGGTTTGGAACAACATGAGGGTGAGTAAATACTGAAAGAATTTCCATTTTTGGGCGAACTAACCCTTAAAATGACTGGACTATTAGCCTTAGGGGGCTGTGGCCTGTAGACCGCCCTTTTTCCAATCATTAATTAAATTCAAGAGTTAATTTCACAAGAAATGGGATTGAACTTTCAATTAATAAATTAATTGCGTAAATGCATTTCTTGTGAAGTAAAAAATTACCTCAGAAAATTATAATTCCTGCCTAAAAGTGGTAGACTACAAGAGGAGCCTCTGACAGGATTCATTTTTTAAACTTCATACTCTGACAGGATTTCTCTGTTTTTTTAGCTAATATTTCACAGGAATTTATTTATTTATTCATGTAGTTGATTTATATATTAAAAGTCATTGATAACATTTTTAATGAAGTAAAGTTTTACCTCAGAAAATGAAAATTCCTGTCATCTAATGGAAAGGGCAACTTTCTGACTTTTTTTATTTGTATTTATTTGTAAATTAACATTTCTACATAGACAGTGTTTCAAATACATCAAAACATGTTATATCTTCCGTCTCACCTTAAAATTCGTCAGGGGAACAATAGCGCCTTCGCTGGTAAGCGGTGGAGTAAGCGGTGGAGAACTGCTGCGGACTGAAGACTCGGCTCGCCTGTGCAACTCTTTCAAGCGGGACTCCTTCTGCGCGCACCCTTTGTGTGTGTGCGCGCGCGTGTGCGGTCCGTTTTGATAAATATTTTAATTTGTAGTTATTTTTATTTATTGTAATAAATATTGTTAACTTGTAATTAATTGTATGTATTGTAATAGATATTTTTAACTCGAAATTAATTTGATTTAAAAAAAGGCTTACTTTGCACAGCTTTTGATTAATATTTTTAATTCATTTTATTGTAATTAATATTTTTAACTTGATTAATTCTTATTATTAAAATTTATATTTTTTATGAATTTTTATGAATGAATTTTATTTAAAATAAATCCCTATTAAATCGATTCTGCCTGAAATTGTTTTTATTAAATTAATTATGGTTTAAAAACGATCTACACGGATTTCCTATATATCAAAATGATGATTCAGATGGAAAAACAATGTTTATTCGATGTTGGCTTGCTGTCTGGGATGATTCGTTTTGAAGACTTTTAACTTGTTGCCTAATGTATTTTTCCGCTTTGTATAACGGACAAGCCCCCATTTGTTGCTATGGTTACGCGCAGCTTTTAACAGATTCTCTGGGTGAGCGCGGGCACGTTTTGATAAATATTTTTAACATTATTATTTTTACTTATCGTAATAAGTATTTTTTTTTATTGAAATGACTTTTAAATGTATTTTGACTAATTCAACTTTTATTATTAGGGTATTAGGTTTTGTTATTAAAAATATAGCAGCTGGCCAATTAGACTTTTCAATGCTGCATAACTAATGAGCGGTCATTCTCAATTTTTCCGGGATTGCTGTTTTGCGTCGGGTGAGTAAGAAAATCTGTCTGGGGTAAATAAAATGTATGTGGCTCAACGAGTTGAATGCAGTTAAACTTTTTTTATTTTAAATGTTTATAATAGATGAAAGATGAATAATAATTCATTTCCATTAAGCATTACGATAATAATCGTCGATGTCTTGTGAGGAGATTGTGCTAACGGTTCTGTCTTCCGTCTAACTTAATTGGTTCGTTTTGTTAAAAACATTCACTTATATCTTAAGTATTCGTTATTTTGGTATGAAATTGGGCTTTTTTGTCCCTGTATATATGAAATATGGTAAACCTAAGTTAACCCTATATCGGGTGCGTTCCATTCCGGTGTTACGGATCAACTGGGGATCATGTTAACTGGGGACGCGCGCGTGCACGCAGACAGATTTACCTGGATTTCCAGCAGATGTTAAACGGTGACAGATTCGTCACAGCTATTTTTTTCACTGAGCAGATTTTCAAAGCTTTCCATTTTATTGTTAAATGTTTGCATCATATTTTGGCTCTGTTGTTTACCCTGCGCTGCTCCGCTATATGTTTCAGACGCCTTTAAGGGAAGTTTTAATGTGCTTTAATTTCGCGATACACCGACCACGCCCACATTATTTTTTTTTACATTCGTTTCAATAAAATTTTTATCTCATGACAACCGTAAATATATTAAATAAATTATACTATTGAAATTGTGTATTTGCAGTGCGTGTGTATTCACAGATTATTGTTATGATGTCAATTATGACTTAATTTAAATTGAGCAGCAATACTGCTGTGGTTAAAGGGACATGTCAAGCATGTATTTATTTATTATTTATGAATTTTAGTGTTGCTGAGGAATGAGTTAAAACATAAAGCATACAGTAGCCTACACTCCATAAATGTTCATAAAGAGTGGTGAAAATTGAAGCCATGGCTTATGGATCCAGTGATTTACCCACAGCATTATAGGGGAATGTTCAACAAACATATTCATTAGCTAGCAGACCTATGAAAGCAACAAAAGAAAGAAAAAAATAGGCACTTGTGCATGCATGCAGGACAGTTGTTTTTGCCATCTGTGAAGGTCTGACCACACAGTCTCACCTTCTGAACATTCAATCTAAGGAAGGATGAACAAACTATAGAATAAGTTAGAATATAGTTACATGCTAATGAAAAACAGTTACTTATTTTGCAATGTGTATACAGTTTTCTTACCCATTGGTCAGTTTGGCCTTAATACCTACTGCTCTCCATCTAATGTAATCATGTTATATTAGAAAATAAATGTCACAGTTGTATTACCTTTCTAAGAGCAATTTAACACACAATCACCCTTCATTGAGAAATTTTCACATCTCCTCTTAGTGTTCCTTTATTGAGCAGCTGCCAAATATCATTGGTTATCCTACAAAGTTTTTGATTTGTGTAGGCCTAACTTTAATTGCATCAATTTGATGTGGTAGTCTATGGCCTAACAACAATGACACCAATAACAATAATGACACTTAATTTATAGACCTTTTTTTAATCTGTTCCTAAAAAATAGCAGATGACAACAATGAATGCACATGATGTGATGAATAACCAGTAAAAAGAATATGTTCAAGGATTACTTCACTTACAAAAAATATTTTTGCTGATAATTTACTTACCCCCATTTCCTATTGTTTTAGAGAGGGTCATGCTATTCATGTGAGGTGACAAATGATTAAGAGGTTAGTGATGTAGGTGAAAATTAGACATAGGCTAGAGAATATCAGGCCTGTATATTTGTAATAAGTCATCATCACAATATCATATGTTCTGCTTATTTCAGTAATACACTCACAGGACACACATGACTTTTTCACAGGACTTTAATCACTAAAGACAAAGTGTTCTCTCTAAATGTCTAATACAAGACATTAGATAGGCTACACAACATTCAAGTTAATGCTACTGAGCATAATATACAATGTTTGAGTAACTTATATTGCATTTCAAGCCAAGGTACACATTTTAAAGTCTAGTAAGGTCTTGCTTTCCCTGGGAATTGAACCCATGACTCTGGTGTTGCAAGCATAACATTCAACTCTTTGAGCTACATGAATGGTCTTTTCAATGGTTTGATCACTTGGTTCATCAAATTATTATATGCTTATACAAATATGCGGTGTAAATACAGAATTGTTCAGAAAGAAACAAAGAAATTATTTTTTATTTTATGAATCTTTTGAAAATGTTACATTAAATTCATAAGATAATTAACTTCATGATATGGATGATACGGACGCATCACAGCTGGTTGTTCGAAAAAGAGATCTAAATATCATCAGAGTAAAATAAGCTGACAAGATAAAAATAATTGATCCATTATAAAATTAGGCTATGCAGATCGAAAAATGCAACTTGTTGAAAAAAAGGTAAATGACTTTGCAATTTATGTTTCCTTTAGGTAGCCTACTTTAACTTACATCTGTTGTTATTTGTGATTAGAACTCATGACAACACAAGTGCGCTGACAAGTCTGTTCATCCAATGAAAGCGAATGACCCTTGTTAACATGGGCGTGGTTTCTGAGCTTGACACTAAAGTATGTTAAACTTCTTTGAAAATGCGTCAAATACAAAGGAATATCATACACTGCAAAAACAAAGCGCTTTATTTGCATACCGTGTATACAACTGGTGAAATATTCGTTTTTATCGGTGAAAAATAGGGCACGAATCTGTCGCTTTTAACATCTGCTGGAAATCCAGGTAAAACTGTCTGCGTGCACGCGCGCGTCCCCAGTTAACATGATCCCCAGTTGATCCGTAACACCGGAAGTGGACTGCGAAGTGGACTTCACAGGGTATTTTGCAATCTTAAGTGAGATTCCAATTCAAAGGGAACGAACATGTTCAGTTCGAAGGTCACTGCAAACGGCATAGGGAACATCTATTCATCACTTCACAGGAAGTCAGTAAAGTCCACTTCAACTGATATACCGTGTTCAGGTAGGGAGCAGTTGTGTAGGAACCCTGTCGAATGGAACGCACCCAAACTAATAGCCTAGGCCTAAGTTAATGCTAACGCTACTTTTATTAATAGAAACGCATGTCCATCCATCTGACCTATTTACCCATTTTGTTTGAGTGTAAACAGATCGTTGTTGCTGTTGTGTAAGTATTTGATTGACATCTTGACAGATTCTCAGCATTTGCTTTGGTTATGGTTAAAGTTAGTTATGGTAAAAACTTTACCTTCACTAGATCACTGATAAATTGTATAACAGCAGAATGATTGGCAGATTACAGAGATGAAGAACAGACATAAAGGGAAACGTTTTTCCTTAATACATTCACCTATATGGCCATCTAACTTTTGATATATGTAATAAATAATACCAATTTGTTCATCAATTTCAAATTTACATATTCATTTGATTCAGATTAGTCAGTGAATCATATATGTGATTTCTTATTTTTCTCCCTTTTACTTTTATGTGAACACATGTCTTTAAAAATGTTGCCAGTTTTGCATCATTATTGTAATTTCGCTTTAGATTGTGTAAATAATCTGTATTGACTAAGATATTCAGTGATGCTTTTTTCTTCTTCCTTTTTTCACTTTAGAAAACGGTCATTGCCTCTGCTTTGTAAGTATTCTTTTTGATTCACGCTTTCCAAATTCTCACACACCTATGTAATATGTAAGATGGTGATTTTTTTTTTTTTGGTGATTGTTTTTTTCATCCGTTTTGTTTTTCTCTTAACAGCTAAAATAATCCCAAAGGCTCTTTTAAGAGCCATCTGCCATCACAGGTGCGTACATACGTGTTGCTGTCACTCAAGTTACTTTTGATTCACATGCCCTGCTCATCCACCCAGAAGAGGCAAGCTTCACATTCTGCTGGTTTCATGCAGTTTCTTTATTATTTTATTTTAATATGGATCAAATTTAATTTTTTTCTTACATTCACTTTTATGGCTATCTAAATTTGTTATATGTAATAAATAATACCAATTTGTGCATCAATTTTAAATTTACATTATCATATGATTCAGATTAGCCAATGATATTTTAAAGACTTTACAGTTTTTCTGTACATGTCCATCCATGGAGGAATGTGCAATATTTTACCATATATGTGATTTCTTATTTTTCTCCCCTTTTCTTTTATGTGAACACATGTCTGATAAAATCTTGCCAGGTCATTGCATCCATTGCAGTAAGTAATCTTTTTAGCTGACTGTCACATTCTCAGTATTTGCATTTACAATAGATACGGAATAGCAATCAACATCTGCATATTTCACAACATGTAATAACCTCTTGTATTAAGCACTTAATATTTGAATAGCATTTTTGGAATCAAGATTACTCAGTTCATTTTCTCCTTAGGTTTCTTATCTCCTCCACTGCCTCGTACCCACTGCCATCAGCACCTTCATTTCAAGGTAATTCGCTAGTATTTGAGTGACAGCTTGACAGATTCTCAGTATTTGCATTTATCATGGAAGAAAATCTTAACAGCAGAATGGATTGCAGACATTGCAAAGCATGTTTATATTACATTCACCTTTATTGCCATCTAGAAACCTTTGTGGTAAATGTAACACCAATAAAATTCAGATTAATCAATAATATTTTGTAAGACTTTACAGTTCTACTGTACATGTCCATCCATGCAGACCTCTGTAATATTTGACTCCTATGTTGGTGAATCATATGTCATGTCTTATGTTTCTCCCTTTTCCTTTATGTGTCTGTAAAAACGAGAAATCTTGACAGTTCAGTAAGTAATCTTTTTAACTGACTGTCTGACACATTCCTAGTATTTGGATATAAAATAAATATCGAATAGCAATCTATAGCCTCATAATTCACAACAAGTAATAATCTCTTTTGTACTTAACATTTTGAATAACATGTTTGGGTATTAGATCAAGATTACTTATTTCATTTATCTATTAGATTTTGAATCTGCTCCAGTGCCTCGTCCCCACTGCCAACTGCCATCAGCACCTTCATTTTAAGGTAATTCATTTATTCACATTCATCTCATTAATAGTTCAAGTTCAATTTTTCTATTTCAATTCACTATCACTAGCTGTTTATTTATTTTCATTTATTTATAGAGTTGAGGCTGCTTTGGCTTGGCTGTCTATGCAAGTAACACACACAACATATTAATCATTAGTCTTATCTTTATATTGATTAATACACAATTCTACATGTCCTGTAGGGTCCAGATAGACATTGCTGTCTTAGTCTTTACTGTATATATAACATTGTGATATTTTACACATTTAGCCATTTGGTAGAATTTAGAGTAAAGGTAAATTTATTTGTTCATGTTGGACATATAAATATGTTGAGTAAAAACAAGGTTTAGTAGCTTAAATGAACAGCATGATTTGTGTGAGTTGTGTCTCTTTTTCTCTCTCCCTGCAGTAGATTGGACATCTCTATTCCCCATCTACGTAAGAACCGTTTTTAAATTTGATAGTGTAGCATCATAACCCCCGAAAAATGCACATAATTTCATACAAATATAATTCAGTCATGTGTTGAAAATATGTTGATATTCTGTATTTATTCATTATATTGTCCTACCTCTATACAGTAAGTAATCATTTTAGAAATTATTTTTGTTTTACTATTATTATTATTATTATTATGTTTGCCCAATTAACTGTTGAGTGAAGTTTTAATTAAGTGCACTGCAATTTATATCAAGGTTTTCTGTAAAGAACGTGATTAACTTGTTTTTTTTTTCTGTGTGTGTGTGTGTGTGTTGTGTGTGTCCTTTACTGTCCTGTCCTATCTATGCCTTGATGTACTTTTTTCACTCCAACTTTTATCTCGCTTTAACCTCTACCTCTTGCTCATTCTGTTCTTTATCTTCAAACCCACACTATCTGGCTGCTATCCAAAAATGCTGCTGCATTGCTTGCTGCTTCGCATGCTCGCTACACAAATGCTAACTCAAATGCAAAACCCAAAACTATTTAACCGCAATGCAAGCTTGCTTACGCATCTTTAAAAAAGAGAGCCAGAACAACAACAAAAGATTTTACCCTCTAAAAACTTAAAAAACCAAAAACTCTGAAACCTTGACTATAAAAGCTCTTGACTTAAAAGATCGACTTGACTAAAAAAGCTCGACTTGACTAAAAAAGCTCGACTGTGAAGAACTTGACTATCGAACCCAGCTGAGAACAGTCAACTGCAGGTTGGGATATCAGTACACAATATTTTCTTTTTTTTATCAACCTAACTACATATTAATTAATTTACTGTTGTTATATATTAATTGTATTACTGTTGCTTTATCTCTCTCTCTCTCTCACTCACTCTCTCTCTATATATACTCTTGTTATAAATCAATTATTTACATTTTCTGTATATCTGATCACATTATCTTTGTGTTCTTTTTCAAATAACATTAGATATAATTTTTTTTGTATCCATTCCTCAAACATATTTTCCAACCTAACTTCATATTAATTAATTTACTGTTGTTATATATTAACAGTTGTATTTCTGTGGCTTTATCTATCTGTATATATATACTCTTGTTATATATCAATTAATTAACTTTTCTGTATATCTGATTACATTATCTTTTTGTTCTTTTTCAAGTAACATTAAATATACAATTCTTTTATCCATTCCTGAAACATCAAGATGCCACGAAAAGGAAAGCGAAGTCAATCTCAGAAACAGCGCAGACACCTTGAAGCTTCGTGTGGCACCAGTAGCGGCACCAGTAGCAGTACCAGCTCTGTATCAGGTATGATTGATGCAAACCCGTATGTTCTGTCTGTTGCAGCATCACACTGTCAAAGCAATCCCAGGTACAAGAATTACTCCAGAGGCCGTCAGTGTACTTGCAATGCCTTAATGTTCCTAGCTTTCCATACTGAACGTAATGAGCTACTCGGTTTCGATTTAGACTGCGTTTTACAGAAAGGTGATGCAGTTTACATTAGTGTCAAACGAACACTGCGGCGCAAAGAACAATTTGTGGCTGATCATTTAAACTTTGATGAGCTGCCAAACACAGTTAAGACCAATTCAGCCTGCTACAACATCCTGAAACATCCCGAGAGAGTTGGTCTTCTAAAAGATACACCTGAGCTAGGCGGGTATGAAAATCTCGAGAATACTCTGCAGTGCCTCAGAGATGATGTGAGTGACGCATTGCTGCTGTGTGGATGCACGTGTATCGCCGTATTCAGAGATCGCTCAGGGAGGTTTGGTTATTTTGATCCTCACTCCAGAACAGCATATGGAATGCCTGAAGAAAATGAAAGCACCGGTACGGCCGTAATGTTGACCTTCTTTCGTTTAGAAGACCTGATCGAGAGGCTTATGCTATTGTTTCAATGGTGTTTCGATTTGACAGACCAGCAACAATTTAATCTGCTGCCTGTATCGATCATTAACCAGATAACTGAAAGCAGTGTTCGTCCTGAAGTCTCCCTGAACTGCTGTGAGTTTGAACGTCATGTACAACCATCCACATCTTTTGCTGATGTCTCACAACAGTCTGTCCAAGATCCAATTCAACAACCATCTGTCTCTTTGGAGAACAAAGCTCTTTCAAACAATGAACAATGCCTGTCTGCTGATGTCTTACAACAGTGTGTTCAAGATCCGGTTCAACAACCATCTGAGACTACAGTTAATGGAGCCACATCAACTAATGATCAAGACCACTTGACTTCTCTAAATAAAATGGATGTTATAACTACAGTCACTCAGAATCTGTCACAGGATCAATTATCATTGTCGGCTCCAAATTACCAACATTCACAATCAACAATCAACCAGACAGAAAAACTGAACAAGACTCGGAAGCGAAAGGCTTACCGCAAAACATGGCATAAAGAAATGGTTCAGAGACAAGGTGTTTATGACAAAAAACAGGCTGTATGCAAAGTCCATAATTATAAAAGAAGTAGTGAATACAGGCAAAGACATAACCAAGCCATGAAGAACAAGTATTGGAATAGTAAGTTTTACAGGGATGAACACAAACAAACAATGAGAAATAAATATAGAAATATTAATGAATTCAGACAGAGAAGAAAGGCTTATGAAATTAGCAAGTACAGAAATAATGAACAGTACAGAGGGGGAAAAAAGAGTAAAATAACCTTAAATTACAGAAAAGATGAACAATTCAGGAAGAAGCAAAAGAACTATAATTTGAATAATTATAGGAACAATGTTAGATATAGGGAACAGCATAGGCAATATCTTGTTGATAGATATTTAAAGGATCCAATTTTCAGGAAAAGGCAAAGAAACCATTATACAAACCGATGCAAAAATGATCCTAACTTCTATGAAAAAAGGAAGAACATTTTTAAACAGCGTTATCACTGTGATGTACAGTTTAAGGCTCGTCAGAAAGAATATAATTTGTTCAAATCTAAAAACAAAATATCTGCACTCAAGATACTTCACAAAGTACACTGTGCACAAGACATACAGCACAAATACAAAAACATGTATCTGAGGCGCCAGCAGAGAGACACGTTAGAAAATACCCAGCCTGATGTAGTACAAGATCCGACTGTGTTAAGAGCCTTAAGTGTTTTCAGAGACGTTATAAAACAAGGGCCAACCTATGTGTGCACATGCTGTGCCAGAGCGCTCTTCTCAAATCAAGTCAAATCATGTGATCGTGAGCGCTATCAGAAGAATCCGACAGTTGCTTCTGTTTGCTTGACTGGAAACTATGTTCACGTCTGCTCCGACCTGTGCCCTGATCAGTGTGCCCTGGATCACAGGAAAACAGAGTGGATCTGTCACTGCTGCCATAATACACTATCGAGAGGTCTGATGCCAGATATTGCTTTAGCCAATCAACTTCAGTTCGCTGCCATTCCTCCAGAACTCTGCGATTTGAATGTTCTTGAAAGACACGTTATTGCAAAGTACATTCCATTTGCTAAGATTGTTACACTACCGAAAGGCCAGCAAAGAGCTATAAAAGGCGCAGTGATTTCTGTTGCATCTGAAGTAGAAACAACAGTGAACTGTTTACCCAGACCAAGAAGTGAATCACAACTGCTAACAGTGAAACTGAAGAGACGTCTGTGTTACCAAGGTCACTATCAGTTTCAGACTTTGAACATGCAAAAGGTTTTGTCTGCTTTAAGAAAGCTAAAAAATATTCATTCAGAATATAAAGATATCTTCATTGATACAGAACTCTCTGAAGAAGAAATGTTTAATGAACATGAACAGAGTCCAAATGACATAAGTGATTCTGATGAGGAAATGGATATTGCATGCAGACAAGTTGAGAACACTGAAGAGCAGAGCAATGAGGATGAACACGATGACGCAAACGAAGACACAGAAGATGCAGAAGAGCAATCAAGAGGCCTTGCCTTGGACACATGTCTTCAACCTCCAGATCTCGGCCAGCAGCTGTTGTCTTATGATGATGGAATATTTTGCATTGCCCCAGCAGAGAAAAACACTCCTGTAAACACTTTCAAAGTTCCTAAACTTGAATCTATGGCGTTTCCAGTGCAGTTTCCCGATGGCAAAAACACCTTTGATGAGCCTGGTAGAGCAAAACATGTTTCCCCCAGCAGATACTTTAACTCTAGACTATTCTCTATCGACAATCGTTGTGCGAAGGATACCAACTATATCTTCTTTGCGCAGTTTGTGACTGAAATGCACATGGCCACATCTAGTATGTCTATTCAGCTGAGGAAAGCAAAACCCATGACCCGTGATGGACGCAGAATAAACTGTTCACTGCTACAGGACAAGCATGAGTTAGAAAAGCTTGTAATAAACAAGGAAGCTACACGATTCATGCAACCATTAAGAGGAACTCCAGCATACTGGGAGAAATCTCTCCGTGATCTGTTTGCTATGCTGAGACAACTGGGCACTCCCACATTTTTCTGTACGTTTAGTGCTGCTGAGATGAGATGGCCTGATGTGATTACTGCTATTAAAGCACAACAAGGTGAAACTGTGAACTTTGCTGAATTAGACTGGTCCGAGAAATGTGAAATCCTCAGAAGCAACCCTGTCACAGCCATGCGGATGTTTGAAAAACGAGTTGAAGCCTTGATGAGAGATTTGATCAATTCACCTGCTCAACCCATCGGTGAGGTAATTGACTTCTTTTACAGAGTAGAGTTTCAGCTGCGTGGCTCTCCACACATTCACTGCTTATTTTGGGTTAAAGATGCTCCAGAGTTTGAAAAAGATGAAGATCAGGATGTGTGCGATTTTGTTGATAAATATATCTCGTGCAAATTACCAGACCCAGACAGAGACCCAGAACTACATAGAATTGTAAGTGAAGTACAGATGCACAGTCGTAACCACTCAAAATCCTGTAGAAAGAACAAGAAGCACTGCAGGTTTGGATTTCCTAAACCACCCATTAACAGGACCATGATATCCCGGCCCAGGCCTCCTCCTGCAGATCAGTCTGATGAAGAGAACGAATCAGAGGAAAGAGATTATGCCAGTTTCGCAAAAGAACAGCTACAGAAGGTGTGGGATCTACTGAATGACTCAACTCAGAGCTTTGATAGCATTACACAGCTACTTCATACAGTAAACATGACTTATGAAGAGTACGAGAAAGATATTGATACTATTTCTACATCATGTTCAATATTTATGGAGAGACGACCACAGGACTGCTGGGTGAATGGCTATAATCCAATGCTGTTAAGAGCCTGGGATGCAAACATGGACATACAGTTCATTCTGAACCCCTACAGCTGTATCATGTATATTGTCTCATACATTTCAAAAGCTGAGCATGAGATGAGCGATTACCTTAAAAAAGTGATAAAAGACTCAAGCCATGATAATCTGACTGAACGTGAGTGCATGAAGCAGGTCATGAATGCCTACTCAAAGAACAGAGAAGTCAGTGCTCAGGAGGCAGTCGCTCGCACATGCAGTCTGAAATTAAAATCATCTTCAAGAGCTGTCGTATTCATTCCTACTGATGACAACGCTGTAAAGATGAGTTTACCGATGAGCTGCTTGCAGACCATGGATGATGACATAGAGAACGTGTGGATGAAAGGATTGCCAGACAAGTACAAGGCCAGACCAAACAGACCTGAATTTGAGAACATGTGCATGGCTGAATTTGCAAGTGAATACCGCATTGTTTATGCACGACAGAAAAAAGGTAAAAATGTTTTGCCACTTCAAAATAATATGGGACACATACAGAAAAGAACAAGAGGAAAACCTGCTGTCATCAGATTTGCCCGTTTCTCACAGCAGAAAAACCCAGAAAAATTCTATGGAACTTTTCTAAAGCTTTACTTGCCGTATCGCTCAGATGAGCAGCTGAAGTCCACACGATTTCCGACATATGAATCATTTTTTTCATTTGCTTCTGTAAAACTACCAGGAACTGATGAACTGCAGCGCGTGTGCAATATTGTAAATGAAAATCGTGAGAAATACGAAAAACATAACGAGGCTATTGAACAGGCAATTGAGGATTTTGAACAGAATGGTCCAGTTGAAGATGCATGGTCTACTTTGGCTCCAGCAAATGAACTGATCCGTTTGGAGAGCATATCAGAACGTGAACCCACTGATCCCAATGATGTGAACGAGCAGGACGATGTTCCTGAATACACAGCATCTACCTCTGTCAGTAACACAGCTATGCCACTCGTGGAATCTACCCAACAAAATCATGCACAGGTTCGAAAAATGTACCAGAGCTTGAATCAAACACAAGCTTCCATATTTTATGCAGTGCGAGACTGGTGCAAAAGATGTGTCTCTGGTGAAAACCCACAACAATTTCTGTATTTTTTGAATGGAGGAGCAGGAGTTGGTAAATCGCACGTTATCAAATCTATTCATGCAGAAGCAACCAAGATTTTGCACAGGCTTCCATGCATACGAGAGCATACTGACATCTCCAAGCCAACCGTTCTTTTATCCTCGTTCACAGGAACTGCAGCCTTTGGAATCTCTGGGAAAACTCTCCATTGTCTCCTGAAACTCCCAAGAAGCTTAAAGCCTCCATACCAAGGCCTGGGAAACAGCTTGGATGAAATCAGGGCAGACCTTTCTAATGCACACATTTTAATTATCGACGAAATATCAATGGTGTCAAAACAGTTGTTTGCCTATGTGAACTGGAGACTGCAACAGATTAAAGGAAACCAGAAACCTTTTGGTGGATTATCTATACTAGCTGTAGGAGATTTTTATCAGCTACCACCTGTGGGAAGAGCAAAACCACTCTGTGTGTATGAAGACCATGTGCTGGACTTCTGGACCGATCATTTTCAAATGATAACTATGACACAGATTATGAGACAGAGAGATGATCTTGCATATGCTGAGCTGCTCAACAGACTGAGAGTAAAAAAGAAGCACGAGAAGCTGACTGATGCAGACAGGTGCATGTTAGAAACTGTCATAAGATCCTCCCCGGAAGAGTGTCCCGCTGATGCGTTGCACATCTATGCAACCAATGAAGAGGTCAACAATCACAACACTGAAGCCATATCCTCCCGCTTTTCAAATATCATCATCATCGATGCACATGATTACAAAAAAGATCCCCGAACAGGAGAAATGAAAAGACAAGCAGCACCATTTAAAGGAGACAGGCGTGACCTTGTTGACACACTGCAGATTGCTATTGGTGCACGAGTGATGCTGACCAGAAATATTGATGTTCAAGACGGATTGGTCAATGGCTCCTTTGCCAAGGTCGCATCAACAACTCAGACCCGAGACGGATTGGTTCAATTAATTGGTCTTCATTTAGACAATGTGACTGCTGGACAAAAACATCGCAACAAAGCACCTGATGGAGATGACAACATTGTCTATATTGAGAGGTCAGAGGAACCACTGAAAAGAAAAGGGACAATTCGAAGACAATTTCCCATGAAGCTTGCTTTTGCATGTACCATCCATAAAGTGCAAGGAATGACGACTGATAGCGCTGTTGTATCTCTGAAGCACATATTTGAATCAGGCATGGCATACGTTGCACTCAGCAGAACAACATCACTCCGTGGACTGCACATTACTGACTTTGATGAAAAGAAAATCTTCTGTGATCCAGAAATAAGTTCCTCCTTGGAGAACATGCCAAAAGCAGATTTTCACAGCATCCAGCCCATGCTACATATCGTTCAGGATCCGAACCTTAATTCAGCTCTTAAAATCATTCACCATAACACAGAGGGACTGGAGTGCCATATGGATGATTTAAAATGCCACCACGAGCTTCTCTTGGCTGATGTTTTGTGCCTCACTGAAACACACCTGTCAGGCTCAACTGTTCCTGCACATCTACATCTGGATGGATACACCATGTACAAACGCAACAGGCATGCATCCTACACAAACTATGCACATTTGGCAAACAAGAATGGTGGTGGAGTGGCCATTTATGTGAAGAACAACTTTAAAGTTTGTCCTCTGATGTACATACAGAATGTGACTGACTTGGAATATTTGGTTTTGAAGATAGAAGCCCCCAAACAAGCACTTCTTGCAGTAGTCTACAGACCACCGAGTTATAATTTGGGAGAGTTTTTGGCACATCTGAATGCACTCTTGACATCTCTGGAGATCATCGATTTAAGGCCTCTAATCATTTGTGGCGACTTCAATGAAGATCAGCTTTCTCATTGCAACAAACCTATTCTCAATTTGTTTGAAGATAAAGGATTCACACAGCTGATCAGCACCGGCACAACAGAAAGAAACACCCTTCTAGACCCTGTCTTCATAAGCGGCGCACATGCAAACGTCAGAGCAGGAGTTCTACAGACATATTACAGCTATCATGATCCTGTGTATTGTGTTATAGAATAGATACATCAAAATATATACAAATATGCATCACACATTAAAAACTGCTGTAAGATAATGCTAATACAAATAAATGTATGCCACTAAACTTCACATTTTGTCTACTTCTTGTGTGTGTGTGTGTGTGTGTGAATGTGTTTTATATAGTGTGTGTGTGTGCGTGTGTGTGTGTGTGTGTGTGTGTGTGTGTGTGTGTGTGTGTGTGTTAGATAAGGAATGAATGGAGAGTGAATGTCCTTTCCAAGGATCGCCACCTTGACGTGGTGGAAAGGCTTGTGTGTTCCAGTGATCCCGAGAGTGAATCATTCTAGAGTAGAGGTTTTTTTTACTCCAGTTTGACTTGCTTAAAGGTGAGGTTCCAGACTAAGTGCGATCCAAATAGCCATTGACTGAAATAAAATATTTTTTTAAGCATTATTACTTGACTCTTTATTGATCCACTCCACATCCGCTCACTCACGCACACTCACACAGAGTTTTTCAGTTTAGAGTTTATAAGTGTATGTTCTAGTTTAAAGTAGTTTAAAGTAATTTAAAGTTGCTATGGGTGTTTCTAGTGGGTTTCTAAGGTATTTTGGATAGATAGATAGATAGATAGATAGATAGATAGATAGATAGATAGATAGAAAGATAGATAGATAGATAGATAGATAGATAGATAGATAGATAGATAGATAGATAGATAGCGTTACTATGGTGGTTGCTATGGTGTTGCTAGGCGGTTACTATGGTGTTCTGGGTGGTTGCTATGGTGTTGCTAGGCAGTTGCTAGGGTGTTCTTGGTGGTTGCTAGGGTGTTGCTAGGCAGTTGCTAGGGTGTTCTTGGTGGTTGCTAGGGTGTTGCTAGGCAGTTGCTAAGGTGTTATTGGTGGTTGCTAGGGTGTTGCTAGGCAGTTGCTAAGGTGTTCTGGGTGGTTGCTAGGGTGTTGCTAGGGTGTTCTGGGTGGTGGCTATGGTGTTGCTAGGCAGTTGCTAGGGTATTCCGGATGATTGCTATGGTGTTGCTAGGCGGTTGCTAGGGTGTTCTGGGTGGTTGCTATGGTGTTGCTAGGCAGTTGCTAGGGTGTTCTTTGTGGTTGCTAGGGTGTTGCTAGGCAGTTGCTAATGTGTTATTGGTGGTTGCTAGGGTGTTGCTAGGCAGTTGCTAAGGTGTTCTGGGTGGTTGCTAGGGTGTTAGGGTGTTCTGGGTGGTTGCTATGGTGTTGCTAGGCAGTTGCTAGGGTGTTCTTGGTGGTTGCTAGGGTGTTGCTAGGCAGTTGCTAATGTGTTATTGGTGGTTGCTAGGGTGTTGCTAGGCAGTTGCTAAGGTGTTCTGGGTGGTTGCTAGGGTGTTGCTAGGGTGTTCTGGGTGGTTGCTATGGTGTTGCTAAGCAGTTGCTAGGGTATTCCAGGTGGTTGCTATGGTGTTGCTATGCGGTTGCTAGGGTGTTCTTGGTGGTTGCTAGGGTGTTGCTAGGCAGTTGCTAAGGTGTTATTGGTGGTTGCTAGGGTGTTGCTAGGCAGTTGCTAAGGTGTTCTGGGTGGTTGCTAGGGTGTTGCTAGGGTGTTCTGGGTGGTTGCTATGGTGTTGCTAGGCAGTTGCTAGGGTATTCCGGATGATTGCTATGGTGTTGCTAGGCGGTTGCTAGGGTGTTCTGGGTGGTTGCTATGGTGTTGCTAGGCAGTTGCTAGGGTGTTATTTGTGGTTGCTAGGGTGTTGCTAGGCAGTTGCTAAGGTGTTATTGGTGGTTGCTAGGGTGTTGCTAGGCAGTTGCTAAGGTGTTCTGGGTGGTTGCTAGGGTGTTGCTAGGCAGTTGCTAGGGTGTTCTGGGTGGTTGCTATGGTGTTGCTAGGCAGTTGCTAAGGTGTTATTTGTGGTTACTAGGGTGTTGCTAGGGTGTTCTGTGCGGTTGCTATGGTGTTGCTAGGTGGTTGCTAGGGTGTTCTGGGTGGTTGCTATGGTGATGCTAGGCAGTTGCTAGGGTGTTCTTTGTGGTTGCTAGGCTGTTGCTAGGCAGTTGCTAAGGTATTCTGGGTGGTTGCTATGGTGTTGCTAGGTGGTTGCTAGGGTGTTCTGGGTGGTTGCTAGGGTGTTGCTAGTTGGTTGGTAGTGTTCACATATGGTTACTATAAAGTATCCATATTAGCATTTAGCTATTCACAGCTAGCATGTTTAGCATATTGAAAGTCCTGTGTGCTAACATGAGTCAAAAGACCCAACCCCCATCGCGATACAATGTTCTGATGCTGAGATATAGTTGTTAAAAAATGGTTGCTAGGGTACTCTGTTTGGTTGCTAGGGATTGGCTTGAAAGCTGCCAATCATAAAACTCCAAAGGCTGCTTGTCAGTATGAATGATTTAAACCAACCCCCATCTCTATACGTTGTTCTGATGCAGAGATACAAATCTTGCTTAATGGTTGCTAGGGTAGTCTGTTTAGTTGCTAGGGAGTGGCTTGGCAGGTGCCAGTGATGAATCTCCAAAGGCTGCCTGTCAGCCTCTTCAAATGTGGTTAATTACGAGTTTCTGAGAAATCATCACTATTTAGTATTGCACGAGGCCTGTGGCCTCGTGCCTATGGCCTACGGTTGCTAGGGTGCTGTAATTGGTTGCTATGGTGTGAATTTAGAGTTTATGAGTTTAGAGTTTATAAGTTTAAATGAGTAAGTGGCCAGAGTTTATTAATTTAAGAGTTTAGTAGTTCATGAGAGTTTATAAGAGTATGAGTTTATGAATTTTGAGTTTAGAGTTTATAAGTTTAAATGAGTCTAAGAGTTCAGGTTTAGAGTTTATTAATTTATTTTGAGTTTAAGAGTTTAAGATTAGATAGATAAGTGTCATAGATAGATGAGTTCATTAGTTTAAATGAGTCTCAATGGCTCATATAGTGTATAGAATGACAGTTAGATTGAGTCTGGGGCTTCAAGGTATTTAGATTTGAATTTTTGACAGTTGGTCAGTTTGAAATTCTGAAGATTCCACAATGTTAAGTCAATGGGAGTTTTTTCCGACTTTGATCGTCATTTTTAGGAGAACCGTAAGTCCGATCAGTTAGAAAAGATATAGCACACTAAGTCAGAACAGTTTGAGTGTCCGTGCCAAGTTTGGAGTATGTGGAGTTAAAACTCTAGGAGGAGTTAGAGTCGAAAATTTTCCGCTCAGAAAAAGAATAATAATAAGTTTAAATAGGATTTCAGTAAGTTGGCTTTCACAAGCCAACTTAATAAGTTTAAATAGGATTTCAGTAAGTTGGCTCTCACAAGCCAACTTAATAATAATAAGTTTAAATAGGATTTCAGTAAGTTGGCTCTCACAAGCCAACTTAACTAGATTAAAAAGTTCGTCGAGACAAACTTTAAGTTGGCTTGTGAAAGTTTGTTACAGAAAGTTTGAAGAAGTTTAAAGTAGTTTTAAGAAGTTTAAAGTAGTTTGAAGAAGTTTAAAGTAGTTTGAAGTTTAAATTAGTGTAAAGTTTAAATTAATTTAAAGTTTAACTTAGTTTAAAGTAGTTTCAAGTTTAAAGTAGTTTAGATAGATAGATAGATAGATAGATAGATAGATAGATAGATAGATAGATAGATAGATAGATAGATAGATAGATAGATAGATAGATAGATAGATAGAGTTACTATGGTGGTTGCTATGGTGTTGCTAGACGGTTACTAGGGTGTTCTGTGTGGTTGCTATGGTGTTGCTAGGCAGTTGCAAGGGTGATCTGGGTGGTTGCTATGGTGTTGCTAGGCAGTTGCTAAGGTGTTATTTGTGGTTGCTAGGGTGTTGCTAGGCAGTTGCTAAGGTGTTATTGGTGGTTGCTAGGGTGTTGCTAGGCAGTTGCTAAGGTGTTATTGGTGGTTGCTAGGGTGTTGCTAGGCAGTTGCTAAGGTGTTCTGGGTGGTTGCTAGGCAGTTGCTAGGGTATTCCGGATGATTGCTATGGTGTTGCTAGGGTGTTCTGGGTGGTTGCTATGGTGTTGCTAGGGTGTTCTTTGTGGTTGCTAGGGTGTTGCTAGGCAGTTGCTAAGGTGTTATTGGTGGTTGCTAGGGTGTTGCTAGGCAGTTGCTAAGGTGTTCTGGGTGGTTGCTATGGTGTTGCTAGGCAGTTGCTAGGGTGTTCTGTGCAGTTGCTATGGTGTTGCTAGGTGGTTGCTAGGGTGTTCTGGGTGGTTGCTATGGTGTTGCTAGGCAGTTGCTAGGGTGTTCTTTGTGGTTGCTAGGGTGTTGCTAGGCGGTTGCTAAGGTGTTATTGGTGGTTGCTAGGGTGTTGCTAGGCAGTTGCTAAAGTGTTCTGGGTGGTTGCTAGGGTGTTGCTAGGGTTTTCTGGGTGGTTGCTATGGTGTTGCTAGGCAGTTGCTAGGGTATTCCGGGTGGTTGCTATGGTGTTGCTAGGCGGTTGCTAGGGTGTTCTGGGTGGTTGCTATGGTGCTGCTAGGCAGTTGCTAGGGTGTTCTTTGTGGTTGCTAGGGTGTTGCTAGGCAGTTGCTAAGGTGTTATTGGTGGTTGCTAGGGTGTTGCTAGGCAGTTGCTAAGGTGTTCTGGGTGGTTGCTAGGGTGTTGCTAGGCAGTTGATAGGGTGTTCTGTGCGGTTGCTATGGTGTTGCTAGGTGGTTGCTAGGGTGTTCTGGGTGGTTGCTAGGGTGTTGCTAGTTGGTTGGTAGTGTTCACATATGGTTACTATAAAGTATCCATATTAGCATTTAGCTATTCACAGCTAGCATGTTTAGCATATTGAAAGTCCTGTGTGCTAACATGAGTCAAAAGACCCAACCCCCATCGCGATACAATGTTCTGATGCTGAGATATAGTTGTTAAAAAATGGTTGCTAGGGTACTCTGTTTGGTTGCTAGGGATTGGCTTGAAAGCTGCCAATCATAAAACTCCAAAGGCTGCTTGTCAGTATGAATGATTTAAACCAACCCCCATCTCTATACGTTGTTCTGATGCAGAGATACAAATCTTGCTTAATGGTTGCTAGGGTAGTCTGTTTAGTTGCTAGGGAGTGGCTTGGCAGGTGCCAGTGATGAATCTCCAAAGGCTGCCTGTCAGCCTCTTCAAATGTGGTTAATTACGAGTTTCTGAGAAATCATCACTATTTAGTATTGCACGAGGCCTGCGGCCTCGTGCCTATGGCCTACGGTTGCTAGGGTGCTGTAATTGGTTGCTATGGTGTGAATTTAGAGTTTATGAGTTTAGAGTTTATAAGTTTAAATGAGTAAGTGGCCAGAGTTTATTAATTTAAGAGTTTAGTAGTTTATGAGAGTTTATAAGAGTATGAGTTTATGAATTTAGAGTTTATGAGTTTAGAGTTTATAAGTTTAAATGAGTCTAAGAGTTTAAGTTTAGAGTTTATTAATTTATTTTGAGTTTAAGAGTTTTAGATTAGATAGATAAGTGTCATAGATAGATGAGTTCATTAGTTTAAATGAGTCTCAATGGCTCATATAGTGTATAGAATGACAGTTTGATTGAGTCTGGGGCTTCAAGGTATTTAGATTTGAATTTTTGACAGTTGGGCAGTTTGAAATTCTAAAGATTCCACAATGTTAAGTCAATGGGAGTTTTTTCCGACTTTGAGCGTCATTTTTGGGAGAACCGTAAGTCCGATCAGTCTGAAAAGATATAGCAACTCGAGTCAGAACAGTTTGAGTGTCCGTGCCGAGTTTGGAGTATGTGGAGTTAAAGCTCTAGGAGGAGATAGAGTTGGAAATTTTAGTCTCAGAAAAAGAATAATAATAACTAGATTAAAAAGTTCGTTGAGACAAACTTTAAGTTGGCTTGTGAAAGTTTGTAACAGAAAGTTTGAAGAAGTTTAAAGTAGTTTGAAGAAGTTTAAAGTAGTTTGAAGTTTAAATTAGTCTAAAGTTTAAAATAATTTAAAGTTTAACTTAGTTTAAAATAGTTTCTAGTTTAAAGTAGTTGCTGAGCTATTTTGGATGGATGGATGGATGGATGGATGGATGGATGGATGGATGGATGGATGGATGGATGGAAGGATGGATGGATGGATGGATGGATGGATGGATGGATGGATGGATAGATAGATAGATAGACAGATAGATAGATAGATAGATAGATAGATAGATAGATAGATAGATAGATAGATAGATAGATAGATAGATAGATAGATTACTTGGGTGTTCTGGGTGGTTGCTATGGTGTTGCTATGGTGTTGCTATGCAGTTGCAAGGGTGTTCTTGGTTGTTGCTAGGGTGTTGCTAGGCAGTTGCTAAGGTGTTCTGGGTGTTTTCTAGGGTGTTGCTAGGCAGTTGCTAAGGTGTTCTGGGTGGTTGCTAGGTTGTTGCTAGGCAGTTGCTAGGGTGTTCTTGGTGGTTGCTAGGATGTTGCTAGGCAGTTACTAGGGTGTTCTGGGTGGTTGCTATGGTGTTGCTAGGGTGTTCTTGGTGGTTGCTAGGGTGTTGCTAGGCAGTTGCTAGGGTGTTCTTGGTGGTTGCTAGGGTGTTGCTAGGCAGTTGCTAAGGTGTTCTGGGTGGTTGCTAGGGTGTTGCTAGGCAGTTGCTAGGGTGTTCTGGGTAGTTGCTATGGTGTTGCTAGGCAGTTGCTAGGGTGTTCTGGGTGGTTGCTATGGTGTTGCTAGGCAGTTGCTAGGGTGATCTGGGTGGTTGCTAGGTAGTTGCTAGGGTGTTCTGGATGGTTGCTATGGTGTTGCTAGGCGGTTGCTAGGGTATTCTGGGTGGTTGCTATGGTGTTGCTAGGTGGTTGCTAGGGTGTCCTGGGTGGTTGCTATGTTGTTGCTAGTTGGTTGCTAATGTTCACATATGGTTACTATAAAGTACCCATATTAGCATTTAGCTATTCACAGCTAGCATGTTTAGCATATTGAAAGTCCTGTGTGCTAGCCTACGGCCTCGTACCTATGGCCTACGGTTGCTAGGGTGCTGTAACTGGTTGCTATGGTGTGAATTTAGAGTTTATGAGTTTATAAGTTTAAATGAGTAAGTGTCCAGAGTTTATTAATTTATGAGTTTAATAGTTTTATTAGAGTTTATTAGAGTATGAGTTTATGAATTTAGAGTTTATGAGTTTAGAGTTTAAAAGTTTAAATGAGTCTAAGAGTTTATTGATTTAGAGTTTATTGATTTATTTTGAGTTTAAGAGTTTAAGATTAGATAGATAAGTGTCATAGATAGATGAGTTCATTAGTTTGAATGAGTCTCAATGGCTCATATAGTGTATAGAATGACAGTTAGATTGAGTCTGGGGCTTCAAGGTATTTAGATTTGAATTTTTGACAGTTGGGCAGTTTGAAATTCTGAAGATTCCACAATGTTAAGTCAATGGGAGTTTTTCCGACTTTGATCGTCATTTTTAGGAAAACCGTAAGTCCGATCAGTCTGAAAAGATATAGCAACTCGAGTCAGAACAGTTTGAGTGTCCGTGCCGAGTTTGGAGTATGTGGAGTTAAAGCTCTAGGAGGAGTAGCAGTCAGAAATTTAGTCTAAGAAAAAGAATAATAATAATAATAATAAGTTTAAATAGCATTTCAATAAGTTGGCTTTCACAAGCCAACTTAATAATAATAATAATAATAATAATAAGTTTAAATAGGATTTCAGTAAGTTGGCTTTCACAAGCCAACTTAATAATAAGTTTAAATAGGATTTCAGTAAGTTGGCTCTCACAAGCCAACTTAATGACTTACTTGTCTCTGCACTTTAAACTGGGATAGGAGAAAGATTTTTTAACATTGAAAAAATTACACACCACACATGTCATTGAGGACATAGTGTCTTACTTGGGTAGTCTTTTGGGTGCAATTTTTCTGACCAGTTCCCGTAGAAGGTGACTCTGTATTTGGCAGTTCCACAGGCACAGCAGTCCAGCAGGGGTTTGTCTGTGGTTTCTCCATACAGCGGTTCTAAAAGGACAAGAGAGAATGGCTGGATTGTTATTCATATAAATATACAGCATGTAAAATGTATTATTCATTTATTAGGAATAATTTATAATTTATGTATTATTTATTTGATCTATAAAATTACAAAAGCTACAAAATTATAATTATGTTTTTCTAAACTACATAACAGGCTTAATCACAAACTTTTGTTGTGTCACTTAGATACATGTACAAGTACAATACATGTCAATGTCAATACGATATTATACAATGTCAAGAATGTGAAGTATTGAAGTAATTGAAACCCCCAGACCATTACACCACCAAGGCATGATCGATCCAGGGACAACAAAGATGTCCCTGTTGCTATGTTTTGTTTTGGACACTGGTCCCCAATTCCTAAACAAATTGAACTGAAATGTGCTTTGGAATGATTTTTTTTTTTTTTTAGCTTTATTTTTCATCCCACTACCAGAATTTTTTTGACTTCATACTGACATCTACCCAGCAAACAAATTTAGGTTCTGGGAACGTTAGTTTTTGGTTCCCAGAACGTTCCTAGAACTTTCTCTTAAGGTTAAGGGAACGTTCCCGGAACATTCTCCTTACGTTATAAAAATGGAACCTAAAAATAATCTACATGGAACGTTCCTATAACGTTCTTGTTTGGTTCCCCAAAAAAACTCATAGGACCATTTGGGAACGTTAGGGGAACGTTCTGTGTTTGCTGGGTATTGGTCTGGCAGAAATAAGTATATTAACTGCACAGGGTTCCAGACTGCGACCATTTTTTGAGAATGTCCGAGTTTAAATTTCAAGTGGTCGCATTTGTGCTAGTGCGTGCTCAGGTACTTGGTTAAATTCACGCATGCGCAACAGAACGCCGTTGTATCAGCAGCTGCTGCAGTCCTTATGTTCAAAATGAAAAAAATAAAAAATAAATAATAAGTACATCATGAATCCATTTTTCAAACCGTGTATTCGACCTATCCTTAATCACTACAGTATGGCAATAATAATTGTTTATATTCTGACTATTTTATCCTGCGGCGTTCCGCAGTGCCTGCGTGACTCGCCATAGACATTAACAGAGAGAAGTAGCTCCGGCTACAATGTTCTTTTGCAAGACACTTGCAGTTCATTTATTAATGAATGTCACGGTAAATTTAAAGGTTCTATAAGTGATCCTGGGTGTTGACGTTCGGAATATTTTCAAACAAATCAGAGGCTAGCTAGACCCTACCTCCTCCGCATCTCATCTCCTCCCCCTCCCTTCCGTGCTTCCTGAAATAATTTTAACCGTCGGACTGGAAGCCCTTCTGCCGCCGGAGTTCTCACCATCGTTCAAAAGCTTTGCTACCGATGTAAATTCGGAACTTCGCACGTTCTTTATCCGACTCCTTCTTCTTTTTAATTTGTTCTTCAGAACGACGTCTCTTTGGTCGTGTGTCGGGCATTTTTCAAACTTCCCTCTGATGCTTGTCTCTCCTTCACATACACACTCCCTTCATGTGCACGCGCACTAACCCCCCAGACTCACCCTCAAATACTTCTTGCCAGTGATTGGCTGGAACACTGTTTGTTAGGTTTCGTGGTCCGGGTGAGACATGATTGTTTTTGTTGCCGTTTGTGGAGCCTGTGGTGTCTACAGAGACCGAGTTTTTTTACAGTGTGTTTAGGGGACAGGCAGCTAGCCGATAGTGAGGAGACGTGAGATGTATGTGACAAAAAATGTTTTGGCCCCACATTGCTTAGAGAACCTTTAAAGTCTAAGTTAAATGTGCTGCAAACGACATGTAAAAAAGACAAGAGGCAAACAATGTCAAGATCAATATTTGTTTTGCCTGAAACGGTATTTTCACACTGCATGAATTTTCCATGAGTGGTGCGTAGCAGTGCAGAGATCATTTACACCGAGTCTGTTTTTGCAGTGCTGCACGCGCTGAATTAAAGTGACAGCGCACAGTTCATGGTCAAAATATGACAATGAATTTCATAATAAATGCATTTAATTAAATACAACTATTTTTCCCAGTCTTTTCACGTTTTCTTTTTACTTTTTATTTTTTAACAGTTTTTTTGAGAATATTTTGATTTGATAATTAAAATATCGACACATTTTGCTAACATGAGGTCTTGTGTCACTGTCAGTCTTTTTAAATGAGTGCAAAACTATGGTATGCAGATTAAGACCACCATTCATCAGCATGCATTAATCTCATGGCGTGTAGTGAAAAAATAAAAAGGTGCGACCAAATCATATATGGGTGCGACCAACTGAGAAAGTTGGTAGCACCAGTGCAACCAGCGGAAAAGATAGTCTGGAGCCCTGCTGCACGCTGCACACACTCTCTATCCTGCAATGGATGCATGTTGATTGAAGGTATTTGGTGGCTGTGAGAATTGTACTGTTTGTTGGAAGTACAAGTTGGAAGAATGAAATATAATCCCCTGTAACAATCAGGCCTGCGACATAACCAAAGCTCAGATAGAATGTTGGCCATGCTATATTACAGCTATATGAGGAGACAAACTGGGGGAGAAGAGAGAAAATAGCAAAAGCACTATACACTGTGAAAAACATCTCATAGAATAACTGCCTGTAATATGCTAAACCATCTATTTGAGATTAATGAATAACTCACCTTTCTCACACATCCGCTTCGTGAGCGAGCCCTCATCCTGGAATGAGATGATCTTCCTCTGAACAATACTAGCCCTAGAGATAGAGAGAACATGGTAAAAAAGGGGAATCATGAAAAGGAAAGAAAATCAGCCTTTTGAAAAGGCAAAAATCATGAACCCCCATGGAGTGATTGTAATCCACGAAAAGAGGCACAAGCAATTCGAATGGCAGTACATTACTGAAGGGAGATGTGTCCTGGATATCACAAGCCGGCAGATATGAAGCATAATCATGTATTTGCTGAAACTTATAGTGCAAAAGACAAAGTTACATTATAATTACATTTACTAAATGCCAATAACTGGTCTCAAGTTGTATTTTGGATGTTGGTGGGTTGGTAATGCCACCAGACATTTAACCGGAAAAGCTTGCGTTTCCCGTACAACTATGTAGTTCGCTGCTTCACTACCATAATACAATGCATCGTTGGAAAAATCAACTAGTCACGACTGTTTCCCGAAACCCATTGTCGCAAAGTATCGTTCACTTTTGGTTTCGCACGTGGTGGAGTAATAACTACTTTTAATGAAACTGTTTGAGATTCAATTAACACTAGGGGCCCTATTTTAACGATCTGAAACGCAAGTGTCAAAGCGCATGGCGCAAGTAACTTTGTGGGCGGGTCCCGGCGCTATTGCTATTTTCCCGGCGGGATAAATGCCTCTTGCGCCTGGCGCAAATCTAAAAGAGGTTGGTCTGAAGTAGCTTCATTATTCATAGGTGTGGTTTGGGCGTAACGTGAAATAAACCAATCCGAGCGCCATCCAACATACCCTTTAAGAACAGGTGCGCATGTTGCATGACGGATTGTTATTATAACGGCGGGTTTACCAGGCGCGCGCCAGGAGCGTTCACAGCCGATGAGACCGACGTTCTTGTCAGGACAGTGAAAGACAGAGAAGTGACGTTGTATGGGGATGGGAGAAACTCTTGCACATCAGCGTCGGTTAAACATTATAGCCTATACGTATGTTTCTTGCCACTATTGGGCAAACAGGTCTGATCCTTTAGTACTACAATAGCCTTAAGAAATGGGTATTTCGTTTTTTTCATCTTCATGTAAACCACAATGATTTCCCTCTTGTGTTAATATTTTTCCTTGTTATAATGTATGATTTGCAAAAATAAAAACTACTGCATCTATGTTGATGAGAGAATCAGTATATGCGCGTTGTGTACCCGCTACATTATGGGCAAGCATGCGCGCTTAAAATAGCATTATGAACAACGCGCAACGCGCCACTGACTTTAGACTAGGTTTTTTCTGGTCAGTGGCGCAATTGTGTTCTGGAAGTGTAAAATAGCACCAGGGAATGTTTGCGCCGAAACACGCCTCATTTTTGCGCCAATCCGCCCAGGGAGCGCAAGTTCATTTCCTAGTTTACCGACGTGCGTCTGTGGAGGGGAAAATCCCGCTTTGCGCGCGTGCAAAATAGGAATGAGACATGCGTTTGTGTATAAAGTCATTTGCGCCGGGTGCAAGATAGGGCCCTAGATGTTTTTATATATAAAGTACAGACCTGTCATCTGAGGACTATTTCTAATTGTTCTCAGTTGTTCTGCTTTATTACCAGACTCAATATTTGGCTAGTTCTGATAGTAAAGCACGTTCACACATGCGCACTCTTCAAACACGGTACTTTAAATCTTTTGAAAAACTAAAAGACGTACATTTGTATGTATTCTAAATATAAGGCACCGGTTGTAGCCTTCTGAATGTCAGCTTGCTTATTTTGCTCAAGATAAGGATTTATTACATACAAATGTGAATCAATTTAGAAACTATGTCTCTTACCACAGGTCGAGAGCTGTCGTTCAAGCCACACAACTTTGAGATGCTGTTTGCGAATGTTCGTTGGAACGATTGTTTCGGGAAACACCGACTCGTTGAACTATGCCGATAACGACGGAACTTACGACCATAGTTGGCTAACGATGCTTTTGGGAAAAGCACCCCTGAGCATTGCTAGTAAACAGGATAACTATGTTGGCCAGAAGCTAAACCATCACTTGTCAGCTTGGTTGCAGCAGAGATGAAACAGGATCTAAGTGTAACAGTCTTTATTTAAAAATAAACTCCACAAAGCCGAATGGCCACGATTTGGCCGTCTGAGACAATTTTTGCAAATCCTAAAAGATTCAACTGATCCTAGGCTAAAATCAGAGGGATTTGATCCTTAGTTTGACATCATTACTGACAGCCGATTAATACAGACACAAAGGAAGAATGAACTGAACACAGTGAAAACTAATCTAGAAACAGATGAACAGAACAGATTAAAAAAAAAAGATTTACGAACAAACAAACACAAAATTTGTCATCACTATACCAGCTTGGATAATTATGACAATTTAATGTTAGTCAAATATGGTGAATACTTGAGTTAAAGATGTAAATGAACCAGCGAGCACAATCCAAGAATACAGAGTATGTAAACAAGAGCGGAAAGAGTGAGACTCTGGTCAAGTAGTTGTAATTAAAATCGGATAAGTGATCATGAACGTAACTTAAACTCAGGGTTCCAAAAGAGTTGGTGAAGCCTGTTTACGTGGTGCCATCTCAGATACTTGTGGCAGCCATGGAGGTCTTTATTCAGCCTGGAAAAATCTCAGAGTAAACAAAAAGCCCTTCCTCCTCACACACTGAAGCTCTCATCTGAGGAACAGGCCTGGCATTATTGTACTGAGAGCTGGGCCTAGTCCAGGTGGTCCTCATCCAAATGACAAGGAATATTTATGAACCGGTAATTTTCACTCACAGGACTTGTCATTATCCATTGAAAGATGAACAGCTCAACTATAATGATTAGGAGATTTCAAAATATGAACTCTCTTGTACTCACTGACTATACAATAACCCTCATATTGTCTTTGGGGTCTGTTCGGACCCCATTTGATGTTTCCCTCATTAAAAAAAGACCTTCATCTCACTGGCATGAGATTCTTTTTGACTTTTGTTACATCATCTATGCACAAACACACACACAATTTCCCTATCTTTTTGGGGACTCTAAATAGACGTACTGATCTTTATATTGTAACTGTATTTTCTATTCTTAAAGCCACAATATGTATTGTTTCTGCTTTAAAAATATCAAAAATAACTGTATCTATGTTATATATTTCTATTAGATGTGTACTTACATTATCCCAACAGTTTCCTCCAACCAAACCTTTCCTCCAACCTCCTTTCAAATACGGAGAAATTTATAGTTTAATTCGAAGACACGGGACGTTTCTTTATTTTCGTTTCGTCGCCCGTCTATGGCGTCATATAACCTTTGACTCCTCTATTTTTCTCTAACTTCCTTGCGGAACCCGGCGAAACCGCCAAACACAAAGGGGAACACTGGACTACCGCCAATAAAGCAAAGAAAATGACGAAGAAAAAAAAAAGTGGTACGTATTTTTATGTGTGTAAATCACGTGCCCGCTCACGAGCGCTCACTCTTAACAGACACACTGTCCCCGGTGCTGCTTGCGCATAAAGCGCTCCCCGTTCACAGTAACCGGGTCGTCTCATTCAAAACAGCCAACTGTTGCTGTTAGCGAGCCGTGCACATTGAATACTCATATGAGTAAGGCTGCGAATGTACGTGCCCGCTTCAGCGCTGTCACGCTGGTGGTGCGGTTGAGGCAAGGATAAGGCTGGGCTGACGTGAGTCGCGGGCTCGTTAAAGTTCATGTGGAGTGCGGGCTCGGCTGGGCTGACACAAAGTTCAGACTCTTGAAGCTTACTCTCCTCCACGCACACAGTAAACAAAGAGCTGCTCTTCAACAGAGCCAGATCAATGTAACATTCTAAAGACCCGTGCGGATCTAGATCAGGCATCAGAGACCGGAGTGGTTCCTCTAATCCCCCCCGGAAGAAGATCTTCAAACATTGGGTGTTCATGTGCGCGAGATGAGCCAGTTCAATAAACTCCGCTACATACTGTTCAATCGTCCGAGTCTCCTGATGAAGACGGAGAATCTGAATATCCGGACTCCAGGAAAGCATGACTGCTGGATCACGATATGGTGAGTTCTTCTGTCACGCTGGTGGTGCGGTTGAGGCAAGGATAAGGCTGGATCCAAGTGCAGCTCACGCTTTATTTAATATACAGACTCAAATAGACTAAATACAAGACTCTAACTCAGAAACAGGATACATCAACAACCGCCGTCAACAATCTGACATTAAACAAGAACTCACAAAGACAAGGCAGAAACACAGGGCTTAAATAATAAAGGACAAACGAGCTAGACAAGATAACAAGGGGGCGTGAGAAATCATAAACACCTGGGATAATTAACAGACAGGGAGAAACTGATAACAAAATAACAAGACACAAAACCCACATATAACAAGCGCGCTCATGCTTACTAAATAAATGCCTCACCTCCGGTGCCGCGCACTCACTACATTCCCTTTAGCACATAGTGGATGCATAATGCAAACCCAGTCAAACGTTTGACTGCAGTATCGTATGTGCTTTATAATTCGGTGCGCCCTATATATGAAAAATGTTCTAAAATAGGTCATTCATTGAAGGAGCGTAATATAAATATTTATATTCGTCTGTATTATAGTGATGGACCACGATTACGCTTTGCCTGCACGTTCTGCTGCTACAGCCAGCTCAGTAAAGCTCAAACGTACGGGTGAAAAATATGACCCGAGAAGGGTTTGGGACAGGAGAAGCATGACACAGGTAAACATTGGGGTAGCATTTAAAGCTTCTTGACAAGCTAAATCTACAGAGGGATGCCGTATATCCATATATTTTGCGAAACATTAATGTCATGTCATGAGCTAAGCTGGTTGTCATTGACAGCGATATCAACTCCCGTGAGCCCACGCTCTTTCCTGACGTCATCAAAGTACGTCTTTCGTTATTATTTTAACCCCCTGGGGAGCAAGGTGTATTTGGGGTCCTTGAGAGGTTCTGACATGCCCTGACATCTGTGTTTTTTTCAGCTGCTTATAAACATATTAATGGCACAGGTGAAATTACACTATATTTAGCAGAAACAGGGCAACCATGATGTATGGGCAACATGTTTCTACATGTTTGTATTTCTGAGAGAATATTGTTTATGCGTGGTTTTTGTAAAAACTAAAAATGAAAGTTTCTGAAATAAGGCCACAAAACACATACAAAATATGCGTCCACAAGACTTTTGACTGATTAATGTTGTTGCCTAGGGTTTTTTCTTCACAATGATCTGAAAATCATCCTCCTAATCGTTCACATAAAACTGTGAATTGGGTTGTATTGTGAAAAACATTTTTTTTGTTTGCCAAGGCAATATGCGAATGGGCGTGAACAGGCCAGCCCCATCATGAATAATTAGGTGATTCACACCTGAGAGACACAGACACGCATAATAATGAGCCTTTCATTCAGGTGAGCCAGACAAGAAAAAAATGAAAGGACAATATATATATATATATATATATATATATATATATATATATATATATAACAGAAGGTCAGATGCAAAAGCCTCTAAGTTCCATTTTAAATTCTTCTAGAATGATCATTTTTATCAAGCTTGTAAGCTTGTATATTTAAGTTCAGTAATTTCACGTAAATGACAATTAATAGGTAATTTTCATTGCCATTATGTGAAATTACTGAACTTATATATACAAGCTTGATAAAAATGATCATTCTAGAAAAAATTCAAATGGCACTTAGAGGCTTTTACATCTGAACTCTTCAAATATGTATGTATGTATGTATGTATGTATGTATAAAATCAATAAATGAAAGTCAAAACCCATTTTTTGTCATACCTGGAAACAAATCCTGGTCAAATATTATATGGGCCATGTAGAATTGGTTCAGAGTTAGAGTTTCAAACATCAAGATGTTTTAAACAACCAAAAAGTGTGTTTAAATATGATTCGTGTGTGTGGCTAAGAAAATAATATGAGCAGAACTCTAACAGTCTAACTAAATGAACGTTCGTTCCTACGTCCGTCCACACACCCGAATCATATTTAAACACACTTTTTGGTTATAGGTACAGATAAATAATGTTATCTTACTAATGTAAGGATGTCACATGAGATTGTTGTTCAAATGAAAGCGAAAGTGAATTAACGCACAGCGCGCGTCTGTGAATTCGTCTATTCTTCCCTATCAGACGCGCATTTGATATTTAAACAGTCTTTGTAGACACTATTCAATAACGCGATTAGAACAAAGCACTTATAATAAATGACTTACTGCATCAGCTGAATCCGTGCTCCTCAAAATGAAACTATAAGGTAACTTTTTTCCAGGATCTCCTCACTGCGATGAAGGCGTTTTCATGGCTTGCCACAAGATTAAAATTTGAATAGCACGCGCTCCCAGTGGGCGCGGTTACATTAGCACCTCATTTGCTGTAATGAGGTGAAAGGGAAAATCCTGACATCTCTTTCTTTTCATACAGATTACATCAACTGAGAATAGTTGCTTTTTATATAAATAACTTCAATTAAAATAAGAGAATCTCAGCTTTATAAAGAGAGATCTTTCGTGTGTCTGTGACAAGTAGCCTATAGGCTATTTAATGAGTTACAGCTGATTTTTCGGACAAGTTTCAGAAAGATTTTTGCGGAGACAGAGTGAGCTGAAAGCGCACCCTGTTTATTTTATTTATTTTACAAAAACACAAGGTTTTGATATTAATAAGAGTGTACACAAAAAAGAAGACCCTCTATAGTTTATAATCATGTATCGATTTTATTTTTATGACCATTAATGACGGAGTATTTTAAGTCTATGTTGCAGCTGTATGAAAAAAAGCGATCAAAACGCGGGGGCACGTTTTTGGTCCCCAGGGGGTTAAATGAGTGACCCCTGGTGGCCAAAAATTGCATACTGTACGTTTAACGTCCCATTATAGAAAACATTCTGCATATTTAGATTTTCAAAGTTTAGAATGTTATTATGTTTATTAATCAATTTTATTGCCTGTATTTGAAGCAGGGCTGCCAACTCTCACGCATTGAGCCTGAGACTCACGCAATTGAGCCAATTCTCACGCTCTCATGCCACACTCCGGATTTCTCATGCTAAAGTGTCAAGCCAGTTGGCAAAATACCTGAAAGATAAGTTTATCTATAAATTCACCAGTTGAGCCACTCGTGATCGAATAGTTTTACTGCAAATTAGTTAAAATATCATCTAATCTAGATCGCACAAGCGATCGTGCAAGCGAGACAGATGTTGAGCTCCTTACAGCGTGGACGCAAAACCAGGACTGGAGTCAAAGCACATTCTCTCTGCACTCTAAGCGTTCTGTTATCACTCCGATTTCGCCCACTCGCAGGAAAAACTGCTCCGTGTTCAATCGTTTTTAAAGGTGCCCTAGAATGGTTTTTTAAATTATTTTATAATGTTTCCTGGGTTGCCCTTATAATGTTAGTATGTTTTTTAGATCAAAAATAGTCATAATTTACAAATAAAAGGCATTTTTCCTAACCTGATTTTAGCCTCTGATTTGAACACTGTTTGAAGGGGTGTGTCTGCTGTGTGTAACTCGAAATAATTTTACTACAGCTATTATGCGTTTTTACTTTTAAAGCCATCAAGATTAACGAATCGTGAGATATTTTTGAATTATTTGGATCTATTCCCATCACATAAAGTGTTGCTGTGATGAGCAAGCAGAGGACAGTCGATCGCGAGGATGAAGATATTATCATTGCAATGCAGTCTCTCTACTCTCTAATGCAGCAGACACGATGATGTAAATACAGTTAGTGCTTCGTTGTGCAGTGTAACGTGTGTCACTGAATTCATAACGAGTTTTGCAAGTGTTCAGATAAACTCGCGCTGTGTGGATTGTGGAAAGATTGTTCTTTGATCGCTTTCTGTATGTAACTTATTCACAATTTAAATACGATTTTTTTTCCCCATCCTACTAAAACAGACGATGTGAAGATGATATTTAATCACTGGCTCGACTTACTGATGCATAAACAGAATTAAACGATTTTGAGAGAAAGATTACCTGTCTGAACTTGTACAACAATTTCACATCAGCTCGGTCCGAGGCCAGATCTTGGCAAGTTGAGGAATCAGTTGTCGGTGAAATGTTTGGAAATTTCCAGAGAAAAAAAAAAATAATCCATTGTTTCTTCAGAGGCTCGGATGAAGGAACTAAAATATACTTTTCTGTTCATGTGTAGATTCGAACACTGATCAACTCCCATGCTTCGGCTGCACAGCTCCGTCTCGTCTGCCATTGAACATGGGCTGGCATATGCAAATTATATTAATATTAATGATCCCGACTGTTGTGTAACAGTCAGTATTATGTGGAGATTCGCCTTTTTTCAGGGGTGTTTTTCAAAAACGAGATTTAAGTAAGAAGATGAAAACAATGGTGTTTGAAACTCACTGTGTGTCATGTCCATGTACTGAACTCTTGTTATTTAACTATGCCAAAATAAATTCAATTTCACATTCTAGGTCACCTTTAAAAGATAATCTTATGTTTTACTGACTGCTCCCCCGACAAAAATACTTTTGTCCTTATTTCTACACTTGCAAGAAATAAACCCTTGAGCCTTTATTTAGGAGAAAACACCAGATAAACATGCTGATCGCGTGAGCAAAGTGCACATGTTTCTCTAATCACCCAGCACAAACAGAATGCCTATTCTTAAAAGTCTTGTGCTGTTGTATGATGGCAAAAAGCCATGTCATGGTTTCGATTTTAGTTCATTGGCAAAATATAACGCTAGAGACCTTCATGTTAGTTTATACATTTTACATCTCATATGTTCGGCAAGTGTTTTTTGCTAAAAATACAGGCACTAAAGCCGGCTATACCGCAAAAATAGGCTACGCTCCCGGGTCTCGACTGTTCCAGAAAGCAAGGTTAACTTACCATCAGATAGTTTAATCAACCTCAATCAACCTCCTATTGGTAACCCAGAGTTAATGTGCCTGCCGGATCGCCGATTTCAGGAGTCATCATGGAAACCAAGGGAGAAAAAAAGCGAGCTACATATTTCGGTGAAAATGAGTTGGAGGTTTTAATGCTTTCTTATGAGGACTATAAGCCCATTACAACTAAAAGAAAAAGCAAGACTGCAGCATCAGCAAAAGCAAGAGAGTTGGCTTGGCAAAAAAATAATGGAGAGAGAAAATGTGTGAGTTTAGAAAATTATAAAATGTCTATTTTCCACTTTCATTGTGACACAAATATTCTTTGGGGCATGTAGTAAGAATAGACAAGTGTTTACTTGTTGGCCTCCAAAAATTTCTTAATATTACATTAGTAATGTACATAATTGGCTAGTTATATATAGGCTTCTTGTTTTATCAGGTGTAGTCCTTCTGGAGCCAGAAGAAGTGAGCCAAGTCAAAATGAAACACAAATTATTCTCCAGCAAGAAGATATTTTCTAAACTTACTAAACTTGTTACTTGCGCCATATAATTTAGTATTTAATTTCATTTCGTTTTCTATGTAGCCAATAGACAGAAGGCTGAGGCCCGCAACACAGGTTGGGGTCCACCTCTACCTTCCCTCACCCCAGCTGAGGAGCTGGCAATGTCCCTTAATAAAGGGCAACCTGTGGTGAATGGGATTCCAAGTGGCAGTCCGTCAGACTCAGCTACCAAGACAAGGGGCTTAGTAAAATGTAGGTGTACCATAATAATACTTATGATATTGATGTTTTCACTGTTTTTGTCAGTGTTTTAATAAACAAAATCATCAACACGGTCACCATTTTAAAAAGGCATTTTGAATGCATTTTACAGTCATTGATTCACTTCTTTGCTTTGTTGCTTTGACATCATATGCTGGATGTACGCTTAGACGTTCCTAATGTCGTCGTTTATTAGTTGTATTTGTATAAGAATATACAATGTGAGTATTGAATATGCATGTTTATATTATTGGTTTAATTATCTTTCAGTTGCTGATGGCCACATTGTATTATTTTGCATCACATTTGTAAGTGATTATTGTCTTTAGGTTTCTGTTTGATAGAACAAGCATCCTTCCTTATTTTCACTGTAGGATGACGATGAAGAGACCACTTCCACTTTGACAGAAACAGAAAATGTGGGGAGGCCCATAGAGGTATGATGCATACAATGCATCCCCCCTTTTTTACATAAGAGAATGAATAAATTGTCATTGTCATTTTACAGAATATGGCAGGAGATTTTAATAAAGATGAGGGTCTATCTACCTCCACACAGAATCTTAGCAGTTTAGGAAATGTTCTGCAGTTCTCCTTCCACTTTTAAATATTTGGTCTGTGTTTGTATTAAAGACTTTTTCAGTCATGTTTAATTATTCTGTCTTTCTAGTTACCTGCCAAAGAGCTGTATAAAGTCCGGAACACACCAAGCCGACGCCAACGAACTAGCGCTGATGAAAGCCGACTGTGTTGTCGCCTCTCGTCCGCTCTCATCGGGGTAAAAAGCTGCACTTGAACACACCGAGAGAACTATAGACGACTGTCAGCTAGAATGTGCGTTCTGCGCCTGCGTGTAATGACCCAACTGTCTATTTCTGCAGATATATTAGTCTATATTCGTCATTCAAAAAGGAAAACCGACGCTGCTGCTGCAGATACACAAAGAGGTAAACAAAGCAGCGCGTGCTTACCGTTTTGAATATCAGTACTGCTAAACACTTTCTTTATTCCACTCCGCTCATGATAATATTGAAATATCCGGAAAGGAACTCTCAGGTAAGATGACGTAACATAAGAACAGCCCTGTCTTTACCGTTTTGACTACTTTGTTTGCTGTTTGGCTTTTTTTCTCGTGCACTGACTTTTTCACTAAGCTGAAAAGCCAATCAGAGTTCTCTCTTTCCTCGACAGCCCGGCGCTGATTCAATGCCGAGGAGGACAATGTGGAACACAACGAGGGAATTTTGTTGGCCGATGTACAAAAACTGCCCGACGGCCGACTATCGGCTTGGTATGTTCCGGGCTTAAGATCCCCTTTATAATGACCTTATAAAGTAAGGTCATTTTTGTTACATAGGCTGGGGTTCAGTTTGAATAAAGCCGTGTTTCATGTGTTCTTGACTTGTGTATGCATTTTTTTTTATTGTGATGATTAGTTATATTTGCTCTTTTACTCAATTATTCATGTTTCTTATCAAGTTCATCAAATTCATCAAGAAAAAGAGGAAAACTTAAAGGAGAAAGCTTTTTGGGTCTAAAATAAAGAAATTAACAACATATTCAAGAGATGATTTGGGGGTTTCTTAATAAATTATATATATATATATATATATATATATATATATATATATATATTGTTATAAGGATAAAACTGTGGGTCACATTAGTAAGGGTTTAAAATATAATAACTTATATCAAGCCTAAATGTATTAAAAAAATAAATGGGCAGCTGTTTCTTCAACAATATTACCACAAAATGGGCAAGTTTCATCAATATCAAGATATTTACAGATAAATTAAACGTGTCATTCGTATATTTTAAGTTGTTGCGCTTGTGATAACGCGTCGTAGTAGGTCACATGATAATGTCAACATGTCAGATGATGCATTCATACTCAACAAGATTTGGCTATAAAGTGCTAACTCTTTTAGCGCACATTAAGTACTTATTGAAATTAAGTACCTACTCATTGAGTATGTGGTTTCGAACATTTATGAGAATGAAGGAGTATTTTAAGTTGAAAAATGCAAGTGATTGCGCTGGTGCTTCCATGTCATGCAGTAAGTGCGCAATACCAAACTCTGCATGAACGCTTGGCTATGTGCCTAATAATAGAGCACATTTAGGTTGCCTTTAGAGCAAACAATCATGTAGTTGCTATGGTAAGAAACAATATTATCTGGTCTGATGAACCTTAATTCCTAGTGTCATGTCTGGAGGAAACCAGGCACAGTTCATCGCCTGTGCAATACCACATCTCAACAGTGAAGCTGCTGCTAAAGCATTGTAATGAATGGCCTTAATCAAATCTCCTAGTCATCAGAAAACCTTACCCCTTCTCCCGTTGTCATCGGCCCTAAAACCAGTTCTCTTCAAAGGCCGTTAATACCTCTGCTCCCCTGAACGATCTCAGCAAGAGACTGTCTGCAACCTTAAAGGGCAATTCCAGCCCTGGAAATATGAATGTGTATTTAAAATGGGTAATTTATGTAGAAGAAACGTGAAATTATTTTTGAATTTAGAGCTTTCTAGACTGAGAAAAGACAGAAAATGTATTTTTGGCTAGTGTGGATGAAAAACATCATTTCCCAGAATGCCGTTGGTTCGCTGCCCTAGGAGGCCACGCCTACCGGTAAACGTGCAGTAGGTAAACAAGACTAGGCTAGTGAGTGTCCGTGATGCGTCTGCCTGAAAATGCATTTCGAGATCGCCCAATATGTCCGGGATTCGGCTTTTGCGTTCTACAGTCGCCATTCACCATGATTACTGTGGCGAGCGGAACAAGTGAGGGCCGTGTGGACTGGAGAATGACGCGACGCGAGTAATGATTACTCTGGCAACGCGGACGAGTGAGAGCTGTGTGGACTGGATAACGGCGCGTCGCGAGTCTTGTTTACTGTGGCGAGCGGGGACGAGTGAGAGCTGTGTGGACTGGATAACTGAGACGTAAGTTACTGGTCTTGTATCTCTCATGAAGGAGCGGGAATTTTCTTAGCAATGTTAAAACCCATATTAACAGATCACTTGTTTAGCGTTCATGTAAACACTACATTCAGATTCAGCAATAGGAATGAATTCACTTAGATTAAAACAAAAGCTGCAACTTACATGTAAACAATGCAAAAGCTGAATCCCGGACATCGACGGCCGGACATATCTGGGAAAAAGAGGATGGTAACACCTAAAGCTACAACTCAGCTTTCTACACAGGACAACAGCCTACTAGCTTAGTTTAGCTTCCAAAACAGATGTGTAATCCCAATCCTCCATAATGCATCCGTCTGCGTATTCAGTACCTTCGTCTATATTTTCAAAACATTTCTGCCGGTGAAATCGAACGCACTGGCACTGATCTGTGATAGGTCTGTTAGCGCATTAGGTCCAACCCCCTATGGGCGGGTTTGAAAGGGTGAGATCTTGTGCTTGTAGTTTTTCCCGAAATCCCCCTCTCTTACACTTCCGCCCACAATGACGTAAAAGGACGATTTTTGCGTCATTGTAGCAGGAAGTGAAAAAGGTAAATAGCAGATTTCTCTCGTCTCAGGAGAAAATGAGAAAGTGTGGCACGACCATTCAGTACTGGGTTTCTAACAATGGAAAGCTTAATGCAAATGGGTGGAGTTGCCCTTTAAAAGACAGCACAAAGACCAGGCTGCACTAGCCACTTTGTCAAAGGCTATACAGATAAACTTCCAAAAAGAACACTTAGTCCATCCAAACACACATTTTCTCAAATGTTTATAGTATTTCTCCTGTGTTTTATGCATGTCCCTATGTTTTATTTGTCATGACTAGTTATGATTCTTTACTTATGTTAGAGTAACTCTAGTGTTAGAGTGATGTACAGTATGTATCACTGCTTTGATGTCTTCAAATCCCCTCTCCCTTGGTATCAAAATAATCCTCTTTTTGTTTTATTTTATCACCAAGGGTGTACAATATGATCAATTGCATCAGGATATTTTTACCATACTTTCGTGTTAAGACGAGTTAAGGCAAAAATTTCCCATGCCACCATGAACATGAGCAAATTGGGATAAGATGGAACAAATACTTTCACCAGGTCATCTTTGATTGGTCACCTCACCAAATGCGTGTAAACTGATGGGACCCTTAAAATGATCTGATTAGGTCAGATCCTTTGCTCAATCTCTTTGAGACAACATTCTTCTGTTTTCTTCCGGCAACTTCATCTTCAAGTTAACTTCTTTGGATTCAACTTGGACCACCCAAAGAACCCAAACGAACGCTTCAGCTCACTCATGCCAAAAGTCATCAAGAATCTCCTGCATCTGGACTTGTTTAGCAACCAAAAACAATGCAAGTACCAGTTTGCAGCCTTTAGATGCTTTTCTAAGTTATTGTGCCCTTTTAAGGTGACCCTGCTTCTCTGGTGTTTCTCATAGGTTGTAGTTAAAGGGCATGCCCCTTTTTACAAGATGTAATATTGGTCTCTGGTGTCCCAAGAATGTATTTGTTAAGTTTCAGCTCAAAATACCCCACAGTTGATTTATTATAACCATTTGAAAATGTCATTTTGGGGCCTGCTTAAAAATGACCTGTTTCGGAGGTGTATGGCTTTAAATGCAAATGAGCTGCATATCCCCGCCCTGCCTTTGGACGAGGGTGTAACTTGATATGGCAGTCGGTACTGAGAGACTGAGAAACCGCAGTTGTCATTCAGCAGCGTACGTTTGAATCGGAATATATAAATACTACTAAAAGACTCCGGCAGAATAAACACAAATGAGAATGGACCAGTATGTCTCGGTATGGTTATTTGATACATTTATGTACTTATAGCGTTGTAATCGCGTCCCCTTTGAAATGATGGGCATACAACACACACACGCACACACAAACACTAATGCTAGCGCATTTTTTGTGAAATTACATACACATACTGTGATAGAGTTTGCTGCGTACGAGCGAAATTACAGTTATGCAGGGACCTGTGGCGTCATGTTTACTTGTCATACCGCTGCTTCTGTGGCAAATGTGAGGAGATGGCTAACTTACAGAACAAGAATATATATGCAGTTTTTAATACAATATCTTTAAATATATATAAACGTGTGGTTACACACTATACAAACAAGGTTTAAATTATAGCCTACATCCTACGACGACAACAACTTTAGACGCATTTGTTGTTGAATTGGCTAACATTGACAAGACTATTTGCTCAAAAATCATAAAATTCAATTACTGTTACTGGATGTGACGGTGGATCGCAAACAGTAGATTAAGATCCACAGTTGAGGATTAACTTTTAAACTACAAAAACAGGATTAACCGACGAACATTTATGTTTCCAAGAGACATCAACTGTCGTTGAAGCAATGTAGGATGTGTTTACAGATCACCGAAGGAGGGGTCTTGGCCACAACCACGCTGTCAATCAAACCCCTTTCTCATTTTCTACGTCACTAATATCTGGATCTCAGAACAGCTCGTTCTGAGACAGTGCATATGATTTATTGAGATTGTAAAAAAAACACTGGGTGGATTTTTATCATTCTAGGGTGGTCTTGCTCACACACTGCCGACACACATTTATGTTCAAACACCATGTAAAAGTGAATTTAGCATAATAGGTGCCCTTTAACTGATTGTAATTCTCCTTTCTTCTCTCTCCCTTTCTTCACTTTTTTCTTTACTTTCTTGATTCTGTTTACAATCTTTGCTTAGTTTAGTTGTGTGTGTAGCCTACCATGGGTGCTTCTCAATATCCCTCCTCGTCTCCTCGCTCCTCCGTCCTCCCTCCTATGACCCGGAAACCGATCGAGCTCAGCCATCTTGAAGGACATCTCAATTCTCTAATTGCACCGTGAGGAGTCGAGGATCGGGGAGTGAGGAGGCTTCCTGAGGAGTCATAAGCGAGGATACACAGGTGCATCCTACGCGGAACTGTTATATTGACTAAACGTGACGCACGTGTCAATTCTCCTCCCCCTTCACATCGGTCACAATCATTTTAATTTATACTTTACCTTTGCAGTTTATATAAACCACACATCTCAGATATTTCAACAGTATAGCCTATCTTTATTATTATTTATTATGAATTTATTAAATAACCAAACTTCAACAACATAAGGGCAGATCCTTTTAGCGCTGCTGATGACACTGTGGAGTGACGCTCGAGTGATCAAGTATTCCAATGTATATAAAAAAGCTTTTTTTCGATTCCTCTGTCCTCCTTTCCTTTCCCCGCTTCCTTCCCTCGTGTCCTACAGGGGGTGGAGCTGAGACGCAAGGAAAGGAAACGAGGATGCACAAATAAGAAATGAGAAGCACCCCATATTTTTGTTAAAGAGTACCTATTATGGCATTTAAAATGTTCCTAATATGTTCTGGGAGTCCCCAACAACAGTTTTACAAGCATGCAATGACAAAAAACACTTTTGTTGTCTTATAATATGCATTTATTTTTACCTGATTTGCCCACCGACTCCCATATGAATCGTTTTAGCGAGTCCTTTTCCAAAACCCGCCTTTGCGTGACGCTAATCTGCGGTGATTGGTCAGATGACCTTTACTAGCGTTTAGGTTTGTGAAGCAATCATCTTCAAAATGACGCGAACACAGAACAAGGTTTGGGCTATACTTGTGTGGTATAGCAGTACTTGTATATATGAACTGCAGCCACTTAGTCTTCAAATACTCCTCACTTGGCAGGTTAAAAAAGTTCGCTTTTGCGTCGCACTTCAAAACACCGTCTCGTCGACATGATTGTTTTCCGAAGCTCAGATCTCGAAAAACGACAGAGTCCAAAAAGGTGCGGTGGGTCCAAACCTCCATGCTCTCAGACCTCCCTGGCCAGCCCAGGCAGGGTGGCCCGTCCTGGGCCAGTTTCAGATTTGCACGCCACCCCTGGAGCTCCGGTTTCGGAGTATTTAATAAGTAATTTCTTATTAAATTACTTGTCAAGTTGACGTCAACTAGACAAAGGAAAAGCATCGTTCTTCGAACGATTCATATAAGCGACTCAGAGTCGACTCTTACTTTTGAAAGACAATGACTTTGTATACGATGAACTATCATGTTTAAAACTTTGCAGGATGTTTTCGTTCACTTAGATCTATGTTAAACACTATATGAAGGGCAATTTTCAAAAATCCATAATAGGTACTCTTTAATTAAATCTTTATATTCACACTTATATGTGTTTTCCACTCAAAGTCACTTAAAAATCTTGATCTACCTACCTATGCTATTACCCTGCTTGTACCAGGTTTACTTTAGCTGGAAAAGGTTTTTCTTTCTTGGCCAGGAAGATAATATATTTCCTTAATTAATAATCGATTATGCTGTCTGTTCATTGGATGAACAGATTAAATAATTGTACTATTTATTCTGCTAAAGTCAATTCTTAAATATTCAAATTTTTATAATCAATTATAATTGGTTATGTATAATATATATATAAACATTTTAAACTAACTCGTTACAGCATCAAGGGTCTGATAGTTATGTTGGAGTGAAATCTCAGGTTTTTTTATTTAATACATTTGCAAAGTTATCACAAATCATTTTTTTCCCCAACGCATTCTAATCCTTTAGCGTCATATAGAACGCTATATGACAAAACGGCGCTATACTACGCATATGGCACCCGTTATCGTTAATATAACACGCACTGTGAGGGCTAAGTTTAGGTGTGGGGTAGGGTCTGCGTGTCATATTCACGCTAAAGGATTTATGACGTCTTGGGTTCGCGTGTTATATTAACGATAAAGGGTGCCATGTGCGTAGTATAGCGCCGTTTTGTCATATAGAGTTTCATGTGACGCTAAAGGATGAGAACGGGCTGTTATTTCAATTATTTCTCTCATCTAATTGAATTGCATTGTGCTACAGGTAGCCATGACCAGAGTAACTCTTCCCTCAATCATGATATAGTTGATGATGTGAGGAGCAAACTGACAGCCGCCTATTTACCAATTCAATTTCTATCGGTTTATTTTGATTGCTTTGCTTTTGAGTCAGACAGCACAGAATTGAGGAACATATCCTAATTCTAAATTTACCCCTTCCACAGAGCATATCTTGATGTTCAAATGAAACGTACACCACTAACTCGATCACTATTCACCATCAGAAATGTTACTTTAGAGTGATAGTATGTGACCAACATGGGTCAGAATGAGAAAGATACGCAAGGACTCTAAAACATTCAAACCCACCCACACCGCCTTTTATGTTAAGGTGCTGATGGTACCACTCTAATTGTCCATGCTCTAATTCAATCTCACCCCAATTTCACATATCTGAAGAGCAGCGGCTTTGGCAGAAAGCCTCCTCACTTTTCAGGGCAGGCCAGGCAATCAGCCGTGGTAATGGTTATTTAACATCCAATTTAAATTCTATCAATGAGATGTTATTAAGGGCAGACTCACTTTCCTGCTTTTACACTGCTGATGCTAATCACCTCTTTCCCAATGTGTGTCTGAGAAAAAGATCTCCTCAGGCCAGTGCTCAAGGCTATGCAATGCAAATTCAATGGCCCACATAATCCCAGAAAACCCCCAGCAGTGAGATTTGAGCCTCTGACAGACAGTATGCAGGTTACATTTGTGTTTTTTTTTTTACACTGTGATCCAGGGAACTAATAAAAAATGTGGCATTAAATTATACTGTAATTATTTAACCTTGTGGCTGTTAAACTGGATTATTCGTCTTGGCTTTTAGTAAAATTGCTTTTTCCGCCAGGTATGTAATAAGCCTCCATTTGAAAACAAAAACATAAACATTTCATTCAGTGCTTCAGCTTGCTTTTACTTGTATACATGTATAAGGGAAAAATCAGTGTTTGAGAGCAGCTTGAACAAATTGCTTTTATTTATGTTGTTTGTGAGTCTGACCTAAATAAGGGCATTAGCTGATTTCAGAGATGTCATTTTTATTTTAAGTAGCACCCGCAAGAAAGAGAAATCACAAGTGAAATTTGTTCTTCAAATGCAACTGCAAAAGAAAAGAAAAGAAAAGCCAATTTTTTCAAGCTTTCTTATTTTATTTTATTCAGTGGTGAAGTGAGTAATGTTTGCAGCAACAAAATCAAAGACCTTTTTTTAAATCCATATACAGGAGACTCAGTGGCACTTTACATCAGGGTTTACTCAGCTCTCCCAAAGGCCCTAAATCAGGTGTAATGAAGGCCAATGTCAAACTGTGCTCAGCATTGTGTGTGTGTGTGTTCACTGCTCACTTAACTGACAAGTGGGACTGATGTACTTTAAGCAGAAAGATACATATACCTCAATTCTGCTCGCTTCCAGCACAAATTAACTGTTCTTCGGAACCTTTTCAGTTAATTCGCGGGAGATAGACGGAAATGCAATTCTATGTTGATGCTAAGAAAACAAAAACAAACCAAAGTGGGTGCAATCGAACTTTGATATAGACCAAGCAAAAGAATGTGGAAACACCATTCACGAGTTCACACTTACAAATAAGTCAAATAGAATAAATGCGTATTTGGCATGCTGTCCGAGGAGAGGGCTCCAGGCTCGGTATTTGGCCCGAACCCAGAGTACTCCCCCCGTACTGCTGGTTAAGTAACCAGGCGAGTGTGAGGAGACCGGGTGGTGGAGGAATGCTGAAAAACTGTCGAGGAACATTGGAGAGTCAAATGAGTGTATATATATATATATATATATATATAATTTTCTCATTAATGCAATTATCTAATCAACCAATCACATGGAAGTTGCTTCAATGCATTTAGGGGTGTATTCCTGGTCAGGACAATCTCCTGGACTCCAAACTGAGAAAGAAAGGTGATTTAAGCAATTTTGAGCATGGCATGGTTGTTGGTGCCAGACGGGCCGGTCTGAGTATTTCACAATCTGTTCAGTTACTGGGATTTTCACACACAACCATTTATAGGGTTTAAAAAGAATAGTGTGAGAAGGGAAAAACATCCAGTATGCGGCAGTGCTGTGAGACAAAATGCCTTGTTGATGCTAGAGGTCAGATGAGAATGGGCCGACTGATTCAAGCTGATAGAAGAGCAACTTTGACTGAAAAAAAGCATTTGTGAACCCACAACACGCACGACCTTGAGGCAGATGGGCTATAATAGCAGAAGACCCCACCGGGTACCACTCATCTCCACTACAAATAGGAAAAAGAGGCTACAATTTGTAAGAGCTCACCAAAATTGAATACAGCTGAAGACTGGAAAAATGTTGCCTGGTCTGATGAGTCTCGATTTCTGTTGAGACATTCAGATGGTAGAGTCAGATTTGATGTAAACAGAATGAGAACATGGATCCATCATGCCTTGTTGCCACTGTGCAGGCTAGTGGTGGTGGTGTAATAGTGTGGGGAATGTTTTCTTGGCACACTTTAGGCCCCTTAGCACCAATCGGGCATTGTTTAAATGCCACAACCAACCTGAGCATTATTTCTGACCATGTCCATCCCTTTTTGGCCACCATGTACCCATCCTCTGATGGCTACTTCCAGGAGGATAATGCACCATGTAACAAAGCTTGAATCATTTCAAATCGGTTTCTTGAACATGACAATGAGTTCACTGTACTAAAATTGCCCCAACAGTCACCAGATCTCAACCCAATAGAGCATCTTCCACTACAGATACAAGTCGACCAACGTTCCTTCTCTGATAGTAGCTTAGGTTTGGTCATGCCATGGTTTCCCACGTACACTAAGATTACATTAAACAGAGGTAAAGCCCAATTTATACTTCTGCGTCAAACTTAGGCCGTAGCTACTTCGTAGGCTGTGTCCTGATGTGCACCTCTCCAAAAATGTAACAATGCATCAATTCTACTCGTAGCCTACAGCAAGAGCTGTGATTGCTAGAACCGCTCCCCGGGTTTCACATGCTCCCTCTGCATGTGTAATTGCACGTCAACGATGCAGAAGTTTAAATGAAAACCAACGTATAGTCCAGTTTTGTACCTAAACGCATTCATTGAACGCTAAGTGGCCCTCTGCTGTGGAGAAGAACCAGGGGTGCGTTTCCCGAAAGCATCGTTAGCCAACTATGGTCGCAAGTTCCGTTGTTACCAATAGAGTTCAATGGAAATTGCGACCAACTTGCGACCATAGTTGGCTAACGATGCTTTTGGGAAACGCACCCCAGATCAGTGAATAGCAGAGGGGACTCCACCTCTTTTGAGGTATTCTTGTATTGATCTCAACATCGTGATGGTCATCTTTTCACAGTGGGTGCATGACTGATCAACTAACACCACCTTAACGTGCTTATGGCAAACGTGAAACGACGAGGGCCAAGAAACGTGCTCAGACGGGGCCAAGAAACGACTGCAGTAGTGGAAACTGCTGCCCAGTATCATTTAGGTGTCTTAAAGAATGAATGACCATGTTCATGGTAAGGGTTGCATGCAGCTTCATTCCCTTTCTTTTCTATGTTCCTCACCTTGGGTCCCACTAGTTGTTGTCACAAGGTGCTAACGACAGACACTTCCCATTTGGACTTGGGAGCAGTCTTATGGCACCGTCCATCCCAGGGGATCTGGTGAGGTCATCATCTCAATTGGCACATCAATTGCCTCAAATTGGTGGCTGTATTTCTGGCACTGAAGTACTTCAACCACTAGTTAAAAAGGGCTACCTTATCCTAGTGCAGGTGGACAACACTACGGTAGTCTCTTATGGCACTTTTCCACTACACAGAACCAGCTCGCCTCGGCTCGGCTCGGCTCGACTCGACTCGCCTTTGTTTGGTTTTCCACAGTGTAAAAGTTGTACCTGTACCTGCTTTCGGGTACTTTTTTTCGTACCACCTCCGGCGAGGTTCTAAGCGAGCTGAGGCAATACTAAAATGTGACGTAAAACAATGCCGACTGCCGATTGGTCAGAGAGAATCGTCACTATTCACTGCGTCATCTTGCACGCGCCAACCGGATTCGTCTCGTTTTTTCAGCAGTGTTTCGTTTTGCTGCCCTCAGCCTCTCATGAAACAACGTTTGTCTTCTTGCTGTGAGAAACAACCACATCCCGAGGATCAAAAACAGCATACACTCGATTTCCTCCATTGTCCTGTATGTGTGGGTAGCGCGGATATGTGTCGCGTATTAGATTACGTCACGGCAGTTTACTGCGGCGTCGCTATGACGACCGGGTACTATTTGTGGCGGTACTATCTGCAATGGAAAACGGAGCCAAAAGCGAGCCGAGGCGAGGCGAGCTGAGGCGAGCCGAGGCGAGGCGAGCCGAGTCGAGCCGGTACTGTGTAGTGGAAAAGCGCCATTATATAAATCATCAGGGCAGTTTGCGTTTTTGCCGTCTCAACAGGCTAGCACGAGAGGTTCTGCTTTAGGCTCAGTGCAAGTTTTTGTCCCTCAGGGCGATCTACATTTCAGTATATTTTAATGTGCGAGCAAACTTACTGTCCAGACAGACATCATCGAATGAGGAGTGGAAACTTAACCCCAAGGTAGTAAAAAATATGGGAAAGATTCTACAAAGCAGAGGTGAACCTCTTCACCTCTCAAGGGACACTGTAATGCCCCCTCTACTCCTCTCACTCACCCAGCCCCCCTGGGTCTGGACACTATGTCACATACATGGCCCAGAATGTATCTGTATGCTTTCCCTCAATCGCTCTGCTACCGAAAGTTCTGGCTAAAGATTGCCAACAAGGGTCTTGCCTCTTACTGATAGTGTCACATTTGGTTCTCAGATATACAGTAGTATCCCTCCTTGACGGCTCGCCTTTGGGGTGATACCGAACAGGAAGGACCTTCTGTCACAAGCACAGGATATTTCATTCCCAGCCTGAGTCATGGAACCTACAGGTCAGGCCCTCAAGTGAACCAACTGAGGGACACTAGGCATACAGCTGAAGTTATTGAGACCATTCTCAGTGCTAGGGTTCCCTCCACAAGAAAAATCTATGCCACTAAATGTAGTGTCTTTGAGAGATGGTGTACTGCACATCATGTGGACCCAGTCCCCTGCAAAATTCTTGGAGAAATTATCAGCAGACACATGCTCCACAACTCTCAGGGTGTATATGGCCGGCACAGCGCTTGTTTAATGGTATAGTGCTGTTGGTTCCCTCATAGGACTTAGCTCTAGTCCTAGAGGGGCTGGTTAAGAATGTGTGCTTGTGAGCACACACTACACAACATGTGGGGTCCGGACTAGGGCTGGCCCGAATACAATTTGAGCTTCTATAAGCTTCGGTAGTAATGAACTTTTGAATATTCAAAGCTTTGGAATCTCTAAATGTCTGTCTGTCCATTTGCATTTTGATTATTTCGAGAACCGTTCATCCAAATGACTTCACAGGAAAGTGCAGTGTCATATTCGGTGCAATATAGATAGACAGGTGAGACACATTCAGAATTAATAAACTTTTAATAAACTACAGAACAGCGCGAGCAGGAAGCGGCATGCCTAACGTGAGCAGAGCTTATATGCTCCAAGAACGAACACTACTCTAGTGATATAAAACACACACAGAAATTTAGCAATATTTTTAATAAGACTGTCAGTAATTTTTTAGTGAGAAAAATATTAGACTAAGTAGGGTAGATTTAAATGAAGCGGCACACCTCATGCAAGCAGGGCGTAAATGCTCCGAGAATGGACACAGCACTAGTGATATAACACACACACACACACGCACACACACACACACATACACACACACAGGTATTTTTAATGTATCTTCTTATAATATTTTTCTCACTGACAAAGTAGGGTAGATTTAAATAAATAAATAAAAAAGAAATTTAAATAAAAATAAAATTTAGATAAAAACGAAATTTAAATCAAAACAAAATTTAAATAGAAAAAATAAACAAAATTTAAATTTTGTTTTTCTTTAAATTATAGGAAAACAATTTAAATATAAAAAAACTAAATTGTGACGTGACATCCCAGTAAAATCTCATAGTCTCATTTTTTCGCTGTAGATTAATTTAGATTGATAATAACGGGTAAAAGGGATAATACATTGTTTCTATTATTCTATTTCCCACAATGTCAAAGCAACGCAGCTTAACTCAAAATACAAAACTCAGGCATGCACTTCTGTCCATACAAACTCCGCTGTTCTAGCCAGAGAATACTCCAGTTGCTATGGAATGCCAAAGCTGACTTAATTAAAAATAAATAAATACATAAATAAATATATAAAGAAATGTAAAAAAAAGCAAAAATACATAAATAAATACATAAATAAATATACAAAGAAATGTAAAAAGTACAAATAAATTAGTATTTATACTTTCATTTCCTCATTTATTTATAATTGTATTTTTTCACACATTTATTTTTTATTTATACATTTGTTCATTTATTTATTTCCACTTTTATTTATTTACACATTCATTTATATATTTATGTTTTTATGTCTACATTTATGTATTGTCACATGTATTTATTTCTAAATTTATTTATTTATTTACACATTTATTTCTACATTTATTTATTTCTACATTCTTTCTCCATATGCTAATGAGGGGGCATGTTTTAACTCAGACATCAGCAAGTGGCAGTGCTGAAGTTTTTAGGCCACAGTGACAACTTGTGGTGTGTGACCAAACGAAATGCAAGAGGCGTACTTACAATATCACATTTTAAGTCATGTATATCACCATAACTGTATGTAGGGTAGGCTATATAGAGTTAACACACATAGCACAGATGAGCAGAAACTGCACTTCAACGGATCTGATAGCAGACACTTGGACATGAAAGCGCAAGAAAGTATCCACTATTAAGAACAATGTAAAAGAGGTGGATAGGGCTGATAGCTATAGCTTGCTTTTGGCTTGCGTTTATTGTCGATGAGACTTGCACACCAGCGCAGAACGCGGAGAAACGCGACTCAATACACGCTTTACATTCGCGTTTCATATGCATAACAGGTGACAATTCAAATGCTTTAAATGTTCAGCTTTCCGCGACTGCGCAACTGGGGTATAGGTTTGCCAGGCTGAGATGACAAACGATAGAAATTGTAAATGGTGTGTGGATTGTGTGAATATAATGCATTTAATACAAGATCTGGCAACTGGTAACCATTAGCCGAACATATTTGTCCGATTATTCATAAGTAGGAGTTTGGGCCAAGCAAATTCCGGGAGTTTCCTGGGAGAAATAATGGAATTATTATTGAGAATATTATTATTGAGAAATAATGGAATTATTAAGGATATAATGGAATAATGGAGAAATAATGGAATTATTTCTCACAGGAATGCACTAATGTCAATGGAAGTGGCACTATTAACTAGATAACTATAAAGTTTAATCTATTCTCCCAGTTAACGAGCCACTTTCATATATTTTGGAAGAAGTGGATGAATTTGTGTTTTGTAAATCTGACAGTTCTCTGCATTGCAGCATAAACTAACATGGCAAAGCCCATAGCCCATTATAGATTATGATCATTGTAAAGGTGTTTAAACGAATCAGAATATGAATAAGATATTTTACAATACAGTTAAAAAGCCATATTTGAAAAGAAAAATATCTTGAATAAAAAGAAAAAAAAAATAAAATCATTAAGATCATTAAACTCGCACCAGGGACTAAGCTAGAATATTTTTAACTTGCATGTGAAAGGATCAATTCATAAACAAGAAAAATGTTGACTCTTTAACCAGTGGCCTTGCAGGTTCATCAAGTTTTTAATCATGAGATCTCAGCTGCAGGGGAGGTCTGGAGGGCATGAAGAAACAATTTGACACACCACAGAAAGTTTCTTGCTCTCTTTAAATTTTGCAATGTCAAGCTAGTTTTTCACCCTTTTGATTTTACTTGTAGTAAATAGGAGAAAGAGAAAGTTTTTTATTTCATGGAGCATTTCTGCTCCCAGCATCCCCTGTAGAATTAACTCACAGCAAAGTGTCGAGTTCAGCAACCTCACCACGGATCTCTACTCATTACCCGCACTCCACCTCTTCTGCCACACTCCCCACCTCTCCGTATCCTGTCTGCCTCAAGCACACCCTCTCCATCACTCATGCTGTTTTGATGCTTCCATGTCTTACATTTTTTGATATTGCACTTTTTTTCTTGTTCTATACACTCTGCCTGTCTTTTCTCGTGCTGTATTTTTTATTTGCCAACCACTGAAACACGCTTTTTTTCCCCATAGTTTATGTCCAAAGGAGGAACTTTGATTTGGACCTCAGTCCCAAGCAGTGTTGGGAGTAACGCATTACAAAAGTAATACATTACAGTAACATATTACTTTTTGCTGTAACGCAGTAGTGTAAGGCATTACTAATCAATTTTCAGTAATATTTTACTTGTTACATGTTCAGTGAGGCTTGTATTACAGTTGTATTACAGTGTTTTGTCTGCTTTTACTTCTTAAAGGCAACAGACTATGTGAAAGTTTTAAAGCAGTCTTTTAGTGCCAGTTCAGAGCGGTCACGTCTGTAACATTGTTTTTCCTCATAAATGCGAACACGAAAACTAAAATAAAATGAATATTTTAAGTTCTATGGAGACTGGAGAGCCAACCCTTCCTCATCCGATTTGCGCAGTGTAATTAACAGAATTACAAAAAATATATTTTGCCTCCTATTTTTTTTGTCACGCATGAATGTGTGTCTTTTCCCTAATATTAAAAATAAAACAAAGACTGATATTTGTCTAATGTCTGGAGTCCTTTAAGGAAGTAGCCTATATACGTTTCAATACATGTATTTTCTGAGAATTTTTATTTCAAATTTTGACTGCAAATGTCATGTCCATAATGCTGGACTTCCCCAATTTTAAATAATTTATCCTCAACTAGTTTTGTGGTGTAGGTCTACGTATTTTATAATGTTAACTTCAAATAATACTAATAGCCTAATTTAAAGATAAGGCAGCATTGGATCTGGACGGTAAGGAGAATAACGCTGGAGTTGGAAGAGGTGTGTCGCGATTCTGTAGGTTCGTGAATCTGAGTCGTGTGGCGAATCGCGATTTCGGTTTCTTATTGCATATCGTTACAGCCTCAAAGTTAAGTTCTACTTAGTTATTTTGGTGAAAGTAACTCAAAAGTAATACATGAGTAATGTAACGCATTACAATTCTGAGACAGTAATATTGTAAGGTAATGAATTACTTTTAAATAACAGTAACAAGTAATACCTAATGTATTACAGTTTGGAAGTAACTTGCACAACACTGGTCCCAAGACCCTCTATTACTGACAGTGAACCATATAAAGTTATGAGACTCACAACTTAATTTTAGAATAGTATTCCATATGAAAAACAAGTGAATCATGGAACAGTCATAATAGTTTCGTGTTCTGTCAACTCCTTGCCTACATAACCGTAACCTGTCATTAACATCCATCGAAGATTTCTGCACTTTCTAATTTTTTATGGATTGACTAGGAGTATCCACACAGTCTGATTACAAAACCCATTCGATTGACTCAGACTTAAAATAAAAATAAAATTGTGTTTCTTCAATGGATTTCACCAACACAGTGGAAAATGCCTAAAACGGTTTCCGAGGATAAAGGACAAATCATATATTGCTTATGATGTTTATATTACAATCAAAGATAAAAAAAAGTGGGCCAGAACTAACTGTAATGGAGTCCTTTAAATCTAATTTTCTTTTTAAATCAGTAGCACTCAATGAACTGTAAATTCAAATAGCTTTCCTGACTCGCATATACTTAGTTAACTTTACTCAGAAAAATGAAATACATTTTATACACGGCACTTGTGAGAGCATGCGTGATAGAAGCTGTGTGTATTTCGGCGCCAATTTTGCATATGGGGATCCGGGAAGACTTTGACAGACTGTTTTTTATCTTTGTTAGCTTTGTTACATTTTTGGAATAATAATAAGGTAAGTAAAGTAAGCATGTAACTTTTGTGTGATTTTTTTTTTTTTTTTTTTTTTTTTTACTGTCAGTCGCTCATTTTTTGCTAATCTTTTTAATGTGTACCAAATAATTGTGATTTTCAGTGCTTAAAAAATATGGTTTGGCCACTTGCTCTTTTGGCGTAGGTTGACTTGCATAGACCGTCTGCCGGAAAAAAAATTAGATATGGATATTTTCTTACACGAACGCATCGTTTCGCTTCAGAAAGCCTTTAATAACCCACCTGAGCCACATGGAGCACAGTTATCACGAATGAATGCAGTTTGATGGACTTCAAAACGGAAATGGCCATTCATTGCCATTATAAATTTGTTTGAAAGATGAATGCCATATACACCTAGGAATACTTGAGGGTGAGTAAACCATGGGATAATTTAAATTTTTATGTGAACTATACCTTTAAGAATCGGGATAAAAAAAAAAAGATTTTTTTTTCCCTGTTATAATATTTTTATTGTTTGGTTTTATTCAGGTTTTTTAATGTTGATGAAGCCTGGGCAAAAGTATCCGTTGGGGTGCTAACTTTCATTGATGAAGAAGAGCCTCTCTCTCCAAATAAACTCTACCTTTGCCCAGTGTCTACTGCCATCATTGTTGAGAGTGGTATTGTAATGAATAATCTGCAGAACACCGTCTGCACACCGTCACCCAGCCTCTCGGGAACCGGGAACCTAGTGTCAGAGTTGCATGTACCCAATGCACACCGTTTGACCATTTTAAACTTAAAATGACAAGAAAAAAACAAATGAAAACTGACTAACTGCAATGCATTTCAATGGATGTGGAAGCAGAGAATGTCCGAGTGTATTGGGTTAGCTGCGCACTGTGATTGGCTCATTACGTTTTAGGGCGTGGCTTAGCCATAGGTCAATTTACTGAATTCAAAAGTCTGACTCAAAATTAGTCAAGAATGGGAGATCCTTAGAGTTTCAGTGCATGTGACCGATGGTGCTGAATTGAAGTTACTAATGCAAACCATAATTATATCACGAGTGTTTAATATTTGTGAACTAAATCTGCTGTCATAAAGGCAAGCTGTTTAAGCCCGCATAGTATTAAACGCTTGCTAGGTTTTAAAGTTTTAGGCAAAAACTAAGCATAAATAACGCAAATTAATGCCAATGCATCTTCCCCGCTGCTGTAGCAGTTTAAAGGGATGTAAAGAAAATGTTTGGATAGCGTTATTCTTAAAATGTTAACAAATTTTGCCCTACACATTTGGCTTATGTTTCTTACAGATCAATACATATTAAAGGCACAATATGTAGGTTTTTTTGCCACAAGAGGGCGCAGTTTCCAACAATAACAAAGGCGTAGGTTGATGACGCAATGATGAGCTGAATGATGGGACTTGCTGTCAGCGGATGGATCTAATCTTTTATGGATGAGTGCAAACATTCAGGTTTTTTAACATTACAGTGGTATGAAGCAGGTCGCGATTGCTAAAGAGACAATTCTAGCATTTAATTCTATCCGCATTTATCCGCATTTAATTCTAGCGCGGATATTGCGTCATTGACATTGTCATTTTCTTACGGGACGACCACTTATTTAAAATTGGAATTTCTCTGAAATAAAAAAAAGGCTTTTTGGATATTGTAAGTACACAACAGCCGGAAATATATCACACTGTGCTGAAGTGATTTTTGGATATTTCATATTGTACCTTTAAGTGTCTAGGCAAGGCAAGGCAAGGCAAGGCAAGTTTATTTATATAGCACATTTCATACACAGTGGCAATTCAAAGTGCTTTACATGAAAGAAATTAAAATAATCAAAAGAAATCAGAATAGTGCAAAATTCATCACAATGATGTTGACTGAGAACCTATTTCAGCGCTATCTATGTTACTAGCACTTCATACATCTAGAGTACCAAGTGACCAACAATTCGGAAATTGTTTTGAGAGAAGTAGTTTGTCCTTTTACCATGATCACCTTAGAATCCCAGGGTTCCCCCTAATTTAACATGGTTATGAGGTGAAAATAGTTGTCTCACTTACTTTAGCAGTACACAGCCACTGCCTGAAGGTGGCGCTGTCCAGAACACCTGTATCCTGGTCCTTCTGCGAGGGGAGCTTTCTGTCACTGCTGGAGGGCAGTTTGTCATAAACTGTGTGTCTTCCTCGTCGATTATCTGTAGAGTGTACAAACCGACACATATCAAAATGTGTACAAATTATTTATTTTCTAAGATTTCTTATTTATGTTAAAAAAAAATCCAGTTTTGTGAAATTGCACACGGGCAGCATAAATTAAAAACTTTTTGTCTCCATTAGTGTTTCATTTTGAAATTTGTATTTTTAAACAAATTCTGTTAAAAAAAATATATATTTAATGATTAGCTTTTTATCTATTTAGTAACCTGCAGTTCCTTCCCAAAACCTAGTGGCGTAACGTAATTGTCACGGTTTACTTCCAATGAAGACGGAGAAGGATTAAGATGCAACAGTCTTTGATAAAGGAAAGCAAACACAACATTTCATAGCCACAAGTCCAAACATCACCAAAAATGCAAAATAAGTGATTATAGGTCATCGGTTGTAACTGTCAATCGCACAGACTCTGATAATTGGTTAGATTCTGCTTCAGAATGCTTTGAGGATACATTGCATGACAAAGATACAGGGCTGGGCAATGATTAATCGCGATTAATCGCATGCAAAATAAAAGTTTGTGTTTAAATAATGTATGTGTCTATAGTGTGTATAACTGTTTTGTATATATAAATACACACACATGCATGTATATATTTAAGAAAAATGTGCTGTTAATATATCAAATATTTATATTTATATATAATATTAATTCTGTATAAATATATATAGTATATATATATACATGTATATACATGCAAGTATTTCTTAAATATATACATGCATTAGTGAGTATTTATATATACAAAATAGTTATACACACTACAGACACATACAGACAGACAGACACATAATTGTGCCCTCCACAATTATTGGCACCCCTGTTTAATATGTGGTCGAGGACTTCTAAAAATTCTTCCTTTTTTTTAAAACAACGTAGAACCCAAATGCAAAAAAGGAGAAAATTCCAACCTTTTATTTAAGAACATTACTTTGGTGGTAAAATTTTTTTTTTAAAAATTTAGAAAAAGAAAAACTTCAAATCATGTGTCCCACAATTATTGGCACCCCTGAAGTTAATACTTTGTACAACCCCCTTTTGCCAACAAGACAGCACTTAATCTCCTCCTATAACATTTCACAAGATTGGAGAACATAGAGAGAGGGATCTTTGACCATTCTTCTTTGCACAATCTCTCTAGATCATCCAGTATCCTGGGCCCTCTCTTGTGCAGAGGCCATCAAGTTTTTATTTAAAATGTCCAGGCAGTTCAAAGCGTTCATAATGCCATGCACCCTAACAAGGTTCCCAGGGCTTTTGGAAGTGAAACAGGCCCACAGCATCACAGATCCTCCACCATACTTCACGGTGGGCATGAGGTACTTTTCAGCATACTCATCTTTTGTTTTACACCAGACCCACTTAGAGTGTTTGTTGCCAAAAAGCTCACTCTTAGTCTCATCCGACCAAAGCACATAATCCCAGATGAAGTCCCAGTGCCGCTTGGCAAACTCTAGACGTTTACGTTTGTCAGTGTTAGTGAGAAAAGGCTTTTTCCTTGCATGCCTCCCAAACAGCTTGTTGGCTTGTAGAGTGCGTCTGATGGTTATTTTGGAGACTTTGTGACCCCAAGATGCCACTATTTGATGCAATTTAGTGACAGTGAGCCAGTGAGTAACTTCTCTTATCATCCTCCTCACTGTGCTTTGTGGCAAGATAAACATGGGACTTCTTCCAGCCTTGTTTGTCACCTTTCCAGATGTTTTAAACTTGTTAATGATTCCTCTGACTGTAGATACGGGCAAATTAAGGCGATTGGCTATTTTCTTGTAGCCATTGCCTATCTTATAAAGGTCAACACACATCTGCCTTACTTGAATAGTGTGTTCTCTTGTCTTTGCCATGTTGACAAATGGGTAAGAGAATTTGGCCTCTGTGTCATGTCATATTTATACCCCGGGGAAAGAGGGAGTCATGAATTACTAATTAAAAGTTTCTAGATATCCTGACCAACTTTAGCAACTACAGAAAATATGTTTAAAAAAAATCAATTACATTTTTCAGCGGAATTGTTAGGGGTGCCAATAATTGTGGGACACATGATTTGAAGTTTTTCTTTTTCTAAATTTTTATTTATTTTTTTACCACCAAAGTAATGTACTTAAATAAAAGGTTGGATTTTTCTTCTTTTTTGCATTTGGGTTCTATGTTGTTAAAAAAAAAAAAGGAAGAATTTTTAGAAGTCCTCGACCACATCTTAAACAGGGGTGCCAATAATTGTGGAGGGCACTGTACATTATGTAAACACAAACTTTTATTTTGGATGCGATTAATCGCGATTAATCGTTGCCCAGCCCAACAAAGATATACATGTGGAAGCTGCTGATGTTGAAGATATTGACAAAATTCTTGAGAATAAGTTAGCTAACATCTAACTGATGCCTTGGGAAGCATTTTGACCATGCTTCAATATCCAAAGCTTTAGGCACCCTTTAGCGTCAGTTAGATGACGCCCTAGGATCACGTCTAACCCTAACCCTACCCCAGACCTAAACCTACCCGCGTCATCTAACTGACGCTAAAGGTAAAGCGTCAGTTAGGGGAAGAATGGTCAAAATTGTCAGTTAGATGACGCCTTGGGATGAGAATGCGTTGCAACAGAGCAAAGTTTTTGTGAAACTGAAGTTGTGACCGACATTACTTCAATATTGTGACATTTCTGAGTGAAACGGAATGCTGAATAAGAAAAAAAAATAGTTGCAGGGCATGATTTTATTACACCATTTGTCTGGGTCTTTTTTTGTAGAATACTAGCTGTTAGAGTGTAGTGGTTAAAAGATATTTGGCCCAAGTCATCAGAGAATAAAAAGCCATTCAAGGTAACACGTAAGCATCCATTTTGGTTATGTAAATCATTAGAGAAAAAGCTGAACACAAACACTGCCATTTCAACAACTCATTTATGTAATCCAGCAGAATGAAAGTGTGTTTTTCCTTAGAAAACCTTGCTAAATATTTGACAATTATTATTATTATTATTATTATTATTATTTATTATTATTTTTTTTTTCAGCTAGCTCAGACATCCTCTTATAATTCTATTCCCATCCAGATAGGAAATGACTCTGGCAGTGGTATATTATATTCTTTCCAATGCTTCTCATTTATTTTGACCTTAACAGTCAACATTTCTTGTTTTTTTCTGCCTCACACACCATTGTGGATTTAGAGTTTTGCTGCAGCATTCTGGGTAAGATAATAGTTTGTGTGTTTGTGTTACATTCTGCTCTGACACACGGGTAGAGAATAAAAATGCAGTTCTATTTTAGGGTAATCCAGAATCATAATCCAAAATAGCAGGCAAGGATCAGAACCACGGGACAAACAATGCAAACATATCAAAGGGCAGAAAACACAGGGCAAACAGGGAAAATCCAAGAAACCAGGCACTTAAACAATAAATATGGGAAACCAAAGACAAAATGTTCAGAATTGTAGAGTAATACTAGACAAGAATTTTCAGAGAATGATTGAATAAACCAGGTAAATTGTGTCCCAATAAATCATGGTAATGATTTTGCACAATTTTTGTTATTGTGGGCACTTCAAAATACTGTGAAAATAGATTTGAATTTAGACTTTTAGAATGTGTATTAGCTTTTTTTCCATCAACCGCTTAAACATTGCGTATATACTGCTGTAATATAAAACGTGCGCACTCTGATGTAAACAATCCCCACATGTACAAGCACTGTGTGCATGCGGCACAGTGCACACTCTAATATAAAAAAAAATCCGCACATGGAGTAGAAACATGGCTGAAGGAGGAACGCTGGAACGCTCAAGGGAATTTATATGTGTAAACAACCCGGTCTCATCCCAGTTCGTCATATAACTGACGTTTTGGGACGTCTTTTGACCATTCGTCAATATACGACTTTTTAGGGCCCCTCTAAACGTCGGTAGATGACGTTATGGGATCCTAACTCTACCCCATACCTAAACCTAACCCTAAACCCAACTCGTCACCTAACCGACGTTAAAGGTAAAGCGTCAGTTGTATGACGACCCGGGATCGTCATCTACCGACGTTTAAGGGGGCCCTAAAAAGTCGTATATTGACGAATGGTCAAAAGACGTCCCAAAACGTCAGTTATGTGACGAATTGGGATGAGACTGTGTTAGTGTAAAAGTGTACTTTAAAAAGTCCAAAAGCCACACATTGAGTTTTACTAATATCAATATTTGCATTGCTTTTAATGTTAACTGCTGATGGCAAGTTGACAACCAAAAAAAAAATGATATCCAACATATTCAACTTATATACACAGTTTTTGTTAAAATAAAATTTACACAGACGTATTGTTCAGATGTGAAGCTATAAACTAAAAACATGTCAAATATATAATTCATTTAATTTTTATTTAAAATTAATTGAATTATAAGGAAAAAAAAATGTAAATATAGAAAGACTGAAACCAAACGTTTGAACGTAGAGCCGCGGTAGATCGCGTTCGAAAAACAATTAAAACTTAGGACAAATGCTATAAAAAGAGAACGGAATAGAGGTAATTTACGCATCAAGCTTGATTAAAAGGACAGGAAAAATTATGCATTAGTGCACAAGCATTCGCTGAAAACCAGTGACTAAAAAACTAAACAAGTACTAAACAGTACAGTGACTAAAAAAACTTAACAATATTTTACTGCTGCTGTTATTAAAGGGACACTTCACCCATTTGCATTAAGCTTTGTATCTTTAGAAACCCAGTCATATTTTTGAATGGTCATGTTTTTTTTCTCTTAGATGGGAGAGATAAGGATTTAAGTGTTTCACGTCCTGTTTATTATGACATAAATATCGTAATTTTGCGTCATAATATGCAGGAAGCCACATTTCATTAAAAAATGTAGAGACTACAAACATTAGCTCATTATTATTCAAGGGTGTGGGACCCACTCATCCTACAGGCCTATTATAGATCAGTGGGTGGGACTTCACTTGCAGATACTGAATCAATATAAGCCATCTTGTTTGGAAGCTAAAGGCGGGCATACACTGTGTGATGTCTGTGATTTCAGCAAGGTACCTACTCACACACTCAACGAGTAAATCGCATGCGATGCAAAGCCAAAGTTCAGGATTTATGTGCTCACACTGTACGGTCCGATCGTCGAGCTGCGACTTCACTGCTCACACTATACGTGTAATATCTGCGATAACCCCCTGGATTGCGCATATTTACGTGTATGTATCCAGGGATATTGTCAAAACAAGCGTCTGCTATCAGTATCTAGATGATTTAGCATTTTCAATTTATGCATTTAATTATTATTAGCATTATTGTATTATCATTATTAGTGGAGGCCTATAGGCTAATTTTATTATTAAATTGATCCGCTATTATAATTAATTTGCCACGCAATATTTTCACAGCACATAACCAACGTGCTGTGAGGATAATAAAATATTACATAATCTTATTAAAAATTGTCTAAAACATTTAGGTCGATTACAATGAATTATAGGCATATAAAATAGCTATTAACAGTCTATAATATGTCCGAACATTGCCATAATTAATCATCAATGAAAATTAAAAACAGGTTTATTTCAAAAACATTGTTTGACAAATTAATAAAAGAGGTGTTACAACGCAGGTGGCTTGGAAGACGGTGGGTAATATATTATCTATTTTGCAACACGAACTGGAGGTAAGTAACAGTAATTTGTAGCTGAACTACAGAACTTAAAGATCTCCCTCTTTTCGTTTTTATTTTATTTTTGCCGCAGATGAAATGGTTAAACTTCTGTTTTCGCGCAGGTGCAGTGAGGGAAAAAAACACTGAGTTTAGGGCAATCGGTTCATAGCTTTGCTTCAACAGTGCGATATAGTCACGAGGAGCGACCAAAATTTCTGACATGCCAGAAATTCATCCGACCATCCGATTGTCGATCGTGAGAGGTTAATCGCCTCTCGTTTCTCCCTGTACACTGCACGAACACTGCACGACAAAAGACACACGACAAAGCTGAAAATCGGTCCGACGCGAAAAAGAGTCGCACGAGTAAGAATTCGGCTCAAAATCGGACGAAAATCGCACAAAAAAAAAAAAAACATGTTTAGTTAGTTTATATTTAATTTCCTGTGTTTTCTTTATGCTAATAAATCAATTAATATTTGAGTCTACTTTGCCCACCTTCTTTATTCCTGGGATTAAATGTGACAGGCAGGTCATTTGCCGATTTAGCAAACATCAACATTCCATATCATGGATTTTATGGAATACAAATTATATGTCTTACAGATTTTATGCATGTGATGTCTCATAAAATGCAAGAATCTTTAAAGTAAAAAACTCATCAGCAAACTACATCCATTTAGTTATTTCACAAATTGTAAACAATTGTACTTAATCTTTTGCACATGTACCAAAATGTGTAATATGCTGAAATTAATAAGAATTAAAAATCTGATGTGAACAAACCAATTGTTCAGAAATCTGAAAGAAAATTACAAGGCAGCTACCTAGGCAGTAGGCAGCAGTTCAGCTCACTATGTTTTGAAACAGAGTCATGAAGCATGTTTCCGTTTAAACTCCAAAATCTGCCATCATGTCATTTCTCTAGACTCAGAGTAGCACAAAGAGGAAAAAATCTGCGAAACAATTCATTTTTCTTGAATTTGAATACGGCCAGGAAGCATATCACTGACTGAATGCTTCCTGTGTTTCCTCGACAGTCTCCCCTCACAGAGCCATACCATACATCATCCATTCAAAGAAACCCAAGGCTGGCACTAATTAACTATGGCACAAAATCAATTTCAAGAGTAAATAATAGCCCAAAAAAGAGAAAGGGTATCTGCCAGCTCCTGGGAATAATAAGAAGAGAAATAGATGTGACTTGCCTCCGGGTTGGTTCTGGAGGTTAATGGGGAGGTCGGTACTTGTGGTCATGAATCTACTGAGTTTCTGAAGGAACTCTTATTCTTACTCTCTTAGGACTGTAGATGGTTTTACCATGGTACATTGAAATATACCATTCTATTGAAAGATTACCGAATGAATGTATGTAATGCAAATATTACCAAAAAAAAACAAAAAAAAAACATAGTAGCTTATTGTCAATGTAACATGGCACATGTGCCAGGTCTGATGTGTCACAATTGTATAGGCTTCAATATGGGCCAAATGATAAGAAGGTAAAAGGAGTGGCTACAGGAGAGAGGGAAGCAACACAGCAGGTAGGTGAAAACCAAGAACTTTGTTTACTGGTTGGAATCTTGCATTCATTGAAGAAAATCTGAAATTGCAATTTGTCTGGAGCATGTAAATCTCAATGTTAACAACATATACATATATAACAATTTTTTCAAAACAACATATAAACTCAACTCAAATCACTCTTTCCCTTCAAAATGTAACAGTCTTTTCAGCCAAATTAATCAAATATTCAAGATCCACTGAATTGATTCAGTTGATGTCAGTTCAGAACAGAGATGCTCCGATTGATCGGCCGCCGATCAATATTGATCGATATCAATATTGACTAAAAATAGCTTGGCAAACCCCAAAAGCACCGATCAATAAAGCTGATCACCTGACGTAAGTTACTCACGCAACTTTTTTGCGTGACGACGCACAGGCACACATCAGATGGGAGCTTGCCAGTGGCAACATATGTTCTCCTTCTCCCATATGTAAAATGTTCAAAGTGTCCGACAAAGACATAAAATTGGACATTTGCAATCTATGTTGTGCTGAAATCCCTTGAGGTGGAAGCCACCAAAGGCATTGTAACACCACTAACATGATTAGGCATCTTCAAACCCGCCATACAACTACAGTATATACAGAGTATGAAACTAAACCAGCTGACGCCAATAACCCCATCCCTCAGTCAGTCGCCTGTGAGTGATGCCTTTAAATGACGTGAACCATACAGGGATAGTAAGAGGTGGAAAGACATCACGTCCAGAATAATGGAATTCATTTGCCTCGACGAACAGCCTCTATTCATTGTGAAGGATAAAGGGTTCCGTCGCCTGCTAACCTACCTTGATCCACGATACGACCTCCCAGGAAGGAAATACCTAACTGATGTGTGTCTCCCCACCTTGTACCAAACAGTGTACACACACATTGACAAGCTTCTGAAGGATAGTGGGTAACACTTTATTTGAAGGGGTGTGCATAAGACTGACATGACACTGTCATAAACATGACATAACACCTGTCATGAACATGAAGGAGTCTTTATGAACGTTTATGACTGTTGTCATTAAGTGTCATTCGGTAAATTATGACACTTTTAATGCATAGTTGACATTGTTTAAAATGTCTTTGTTATGACAACTTGACATTAACCAAGACAAAAATGTCTTTGTTATGACAAATTGACATTAACCAAGAAATCAGAACCTGTCAACCTGTCACAAATATGTCATAACAGGTCTAATTATCAAACTTAAAGAAGTTATTTAGCTTTGTGTTAACATTACATTACCCAGTCATATGGTTGGTTTTAACTTCGGTTGTCATGACACCATTATAACTGTGACATGAGGATTTTACTTGTCCTCAAGTAAAGTGGAACACATTGTACTAGTTATAAAGATGTCATTAAGGGTTATTACACTGTCAAATGCTTTAACAACAGTGTCATTAATATTTCTCTTTACCTCAACTGAAGTGGAACACGTTAGACTAGTTATGATTTCTTAGTTAATGTCAAGTTGTCATAACAAAGACATTTCTGTCTTTTTTAGTGTCAAGTTGTCATAATCAAGACATTTTTGTCTTGGTTAGTGTCAAGTTATCATAATCAAGACATTTTTGTCTTGGTTAATGTCAAGTTGTCATAAGAAAGACATTTTAAACAATGTCAACTTTGCGTTAAAAGTGTGATAATTTACCGAATGACACTTAATGACAAAAGTCATAAACATTCATAAAGACTCCTTCATGTTCATGACAGGTGTTATGTCATGTTTATGCCAGTGTCATGTCAGTCTTATGCACACCTCTTCAAATAAAGTGCTACCGGATAGGATACATATTAGCTTCACAAGCAATATATGGAGTGCAGATGCCTGTCCAATGTCCCTGCTAAGCTTAACAGCGCACTTTATTGACTCAAACTTTGAAAGACACAACATTGTGCTACACAAATCAGCCACTGCGACCGCTGTGATTCCATGTATTAGAGCTGTCACCTGACTCTTGGATAAAAAAGGTGAAGTCAGGCCATGGCGTGAAAATATCAAAAACAGTACTACTGGAAGCAGTCAGAAGACGATTTGCTGACATTGATACACAGAAGCTACATGCAATTGCGACGATGCTAGATCCAAGGTAAGAGAAATGTACTATCTCAGTGGCATAACTTTATTATTAAAAGTGGGTGGGACAGGCATGCGTGTGTGCGTGTGTATTTTTCTCATCAAAACATTGTTGAATATCAGGCAAGGAAGCATTTGTGTATATTTTGTTTTGTAATTTCACCAGAACGAACAGAGAGTCTCCATAACAGATTGAAGTGTGTGTACCAGTGAAGACTGTGTGCAAGCCACAAGAGAACACAGTAACCGCGCCACTTATCACAGTTGCAAAGAGCACTTTGATCACTTAAAGAAAAGAAAAAAAACATTTCTGCGCTAGATCGCCTCTTATTTAACAAATGAACATAATGAATGCCCTGCTAGTTAACTGGAGATGTTTTATTGATTTGCATTGGTACATAAGTGGCGCGAGTTGTTTCAAAAGTGTGGGGACAATATCGACCTATGTCCCATCAGTAAATTACGCCTAAGCTATCACTTATGATTTGTCTCCAGTCTAAGGTCAACCTCTTTGTTTTAAATAGGTCATAATGCTTTTCTTATGCCTTATTTGAAGGATGGCTTATAGTCTAAAAAATGTAATACTCCCAGAGTTCAAACTATGTAACCCGAAACAAATGGATGTGTGTTGCCTGCATGGTATGTCACAAGAATTGATTTCACTTTTTTTGTCATTTTTATATCTATTTCAGATACAAAGACAGATACTTTCCAGAGGCACTCAAACCAACCATGCATGATCTGTTTCGAGACGTTGTCACAGCCCATTGCCACACTGAACTGCCAAGCACAAGCAGCATGGAGGTGCCAGGTTCCAGTAGGTCAACAGAAAAAAGTCCACCAGCTTGCTCTTTACTGGCAATGTTTGCTAAACTGGTGGAGGAGGATAGAGGACAAACTGATGAGGAAATCACAATCGTCTCGCAGATCAACCAATATCTAGCAGAGTTCGTAATGCCACGCAGTGGACAGCCACTTGCTTATTGGCAGGCGAGTAAAAGCCGCTTCGCCACACTTGCACAGAAAACAAGAGCATATCTTCTGCACAAGTGTGGATAGTGAACGACTATTTAGCACAGCTGCAAATGTTATTGATGACAAAAGAAACCGGCTGACATCAAAAAAAGAAAATACATAGATGCTCATAGTCAACATAGACCTTATTCAGAGCAGCGCCATGACAGGTTTGAGAGTGAGGCTGTGAGGGATAGACTTACCGTGTTTCCAATGGCATCCGCTCTAAAAAGCTGAATAAAGCTCAAATTACTGACGATTTTTTCACAGCTTACATTGTCGGGAGTTTTTTGTCAACGGAAATTTCTTGAAAAGATATTTTTCCAGTGTTTCATAAACAGAGCAATCTGAAAACACTTTAAATAACAGTACGGCCCATTGAAGAGATGTATGTCTATCCCTCACAGCCTCGCTTTCATTCTCATTAAAAATCAAAGATGGCGCTGGCGTGAATAAGGCGTATAGCTCATAGTAAAAATTTGCCTTTTATGATTTAATATGATTTAAAATTTCCAAGTACGTAAGTATTCAAGTATGTTAAGTTATCTAACTTTCTAAAAACAATTAAATAAATTCTTCATGATCTTGACTGTAGCCTTTTTCTACTGTTTTCTCCCCCAAAACAGTTAATTCATAGTTAGGTTCATTTCTACAAATGGTGCAAACTCTGCTAGATAAATGATTCCCATTCCCATGCCATTCTGTGATCAGCAATCGGCAGATTATGATTTTTGTGATTGCTAATCGGTGATCGGCCCCAAAAATGCTGATTGGAGGAGCATCTCTCAGAGTCAAATGTCTCAGATCAAAAGATTTGTTGACTCTTTAGAATCGTTCAGTTCAGAATCTCTCCGTTCAAAGCGCCAGGAAAAATATGCAAAAAACAAAGTCTCAGTCACATTTGTCCTAAAACGAAAAGGAAAATATTTCTCATACCAGTTTTGATGAATTCAAAATCAAAGTTCAACAACAATGAGGTCACCATGGTTGGCTTGCCTTTTATGTACGTTCATGCATCTCACTTGTCCAGGATCCGATCCGGAAAATCCCGAGCACCCACGTGTTCCAGCAGCTAGACTGCCAGTAGGCTACATTCATTTAAAAATTAAACATAAGAGTTGGTTCTATGTGAAGCGTCTGTCACACTGTGATTGGCTATTTCGCTGTCATTGTCAGTCACTTGCTCCACATCCTATCCACCAATCGTTTCTCTTTAGTGACTCCCACTCAATCCCCCCACTATACAGTGTAGAGTGTAAACAGTATATGATTTTGGTAATCAGATGCTGAGTGAGACTAAAATTAACAGATTTCTTAATAAAAAAGCAAAACCTAAAAATAATGCGAGTGTGTCGGTATTCACCACAAGTGACCTGTCAGAAGCACATAACAGCAAAGCTAGAAGCAGCAAAGCTAGGAGCAACAGTGAAGCTAGCAGTTGCAGTGAAGCTAGAAGCAACAGTGAAGTTAGCAATTGCAGTAAAGATGGGCGACAACATAAGGGAAGGACATACCAGGCTAGTTGGAAAGATTACAATTCCCCTAGATAGCTTATGACTCCACAAACACAAAGTATTTTGTAACATCTGCACTACAGCTAAAAACATGAATGTCCCTCTTCCATCATCAACCTACGACAAAGAATTGTTCAAAGCTTTCATTCAAGAAGGTTTTTCGAGCTGGGCTAAAGCACTCGAACGATTTAGATCTCATGAACAGTGTAATTTGCATCGCACTGCCTTTAGCATTATGGCAGCTACTAATGCAGGTGTTAATGTTGCTGCTTCGCTCTCTGCTGGTAAACAATGATGGCTAATGCCAGAATCGCTTTGCTGGCTATTTTTTTCTACTCTCCAATTTCTTTCCTGTCAGGGAGTGGCCATTAGAGGAAAAACTGACCAAGAGTCCAATTTTATGCAGATGCTATATGTGCCAGCTAAAGATATCCTAAAGATTAGTTAAAGTCATGGCTGGCTCATCAGGAGAACAAGGGGCTCTCTCATGACATCCTAAATGAGATGATTGAAATGATGGCTCATGATGTCTTGAGAAAGCTAATAAGGGAAGTACAGTCTGCTGGGATTTTCGCTGTAATTATGAATGAGACAACTGATATTTCGGTCAAAGAACAAGTGCATGCCTGAAAATCTGGAGCCAGAAGAACATTTCTTAGGATTTTAAGAGACACCAAAAACAACAGCTGACACACCTTTTCACCTTTTAATAGACGTTCTGATAAGATTCGCCCTGCCAGTCAATAAACGGTGCTATGACGGCACATCAAATGTGTCCGGTATGCGAACAGGTCTGCAGGCTCATGCAGGAGCTGGAGCCTCAAGCACAGTCAATCCATTACACCGTACATGTTGTGAATTTGGCTGTGCATGATGTCTCCGAAAACATTCCCGCATGTTGCAACTTTTTAGAAATTCACCAAAGCGACTAGCCTGGTTCCAGGAGTTTCAAGACGACAAAGCTTAGATCTCCTATACCTCTGTGTGCAACCAGCTGGACCTTGAAAACGGCCTTTTTACAATCCATCGCATCCAACTACAGTGTGCTGCTGGAATTTCTGGAGGACCTGTCTGAAAAGAAAGGGGAAAGGCAAGAGGGAAAGCAAACAGTCTTCTTTTGAAAGGGGAGAGGCAAGAGGGAAATCAAACGGAGAGGAGGGAAATCAAACGGATGGAAGGAAAGCAAACTTCGTCATGTAATAGCCTAGAATACTCTCTAACACTTGATGGCTGCTCTAAGTCTTCGTCATCGGTTAGAAACCTGGGTGTGCTCTTTGATACCAATCTCTCATTTGAAAGTAACGAGTCTAGTATCTGTGAAACCGCATTTTTCCATCTTAAAAAATATATCTAAATTACGCCATAAGCTCTCATTGACCAATGCGGAACAATTAGTTCATGCGTTCATGACATCAAGACTAGATTATTGTAATGCTCTACTGGGTGGTTGCCCTGCACACTTAATAAATAAACTACAGCTGGTCTAAAACACTGCAGCTCAAGTTCTTACCAGAACCAGGAAGTATGACCATATTAGCCGGGTTCTGTCAACCCTATTGGCTGCCTATTAAACATCGAATAAATTTTAAAATATTGTTGATTACTTACCAAGCACTAAATGGTTTAGCTCCCCAGTACTTGAGTGAGCTCTTAACGCATTATAGTCCTTCACGTTTATTGCGATCTCGAAATTCCGGCCGGTTGATAATACCTAGAATATCAAAATCGACTGCAGGCGGAAGATCCTTGTCCTATTTAGCACCAAAACTCCGGAACAATCTTACTAACATTGTCCGGGAAGCAGATGCACTCTGTCAGTTCAAATCTAGACTAAAAACACATCTCTTTGGCCTTGCTTACACATAACACACTATAGACTTCCTTAATTCAAAATTAGGCTGCATAGTTTAGATCAGCCGGAACCGGGAACACGCCCTGTAAATCCTGATGTACTTGGTACATCATAAGAAGGATGGGGTCTACGCTAAAATTAGTCTCTCTGTTTATCCCGGGGGACACTCTATGGTGGACCTGTACCTGGACCCATCCCAACTCCAGAGGAGAACTGGCCCCCGACTGAGCCTCGTTTTTCCCAAGGTTTTTTTCTCGATTCTGTCACCTGATGGAGTTTTGGTTCCTTGTCACTGTTGCCTTGGCTTTTGGTTTGCTTAGTTAGGGACATTTAATATACAACAATATTATTGATCTGTGTTGTATTATTTTCATGTTATCACTGTGAAGCTTCTTTGATACAATCTGTACTGTAAAAATCGCTGTATAAATAAAGGTGACTTGACTTCTGATGCACCTACTAAAATTTAGCACCTTTTTCTCCTTGAAACTCACACTGAAAATCTTCTCTCGCATGGAAACCGTCAATGTTGCATTTCAAAACTGCCAGCTGCACCTACAGAAATCTAGGCAGTTGATTGACACACTGAGAGAAGATGTAAGGTGTCTTTGTGAAGGATTCCAAGAATTTCGGGAAAATACTACAGCAGAAGCGCATGTCCTTGACTTGGATAGCGCAAATGTGCCAAGACTAAGGAGAATCCCTCGGCGACTGGACAGTGGAGGTGCGGCACACAGTTTTCAAAGCAGCACTTTGAGGTCATTGATACAGCATCAGCATCTCTGAACTGCAGATTTAATCCTTGGGTATTCAAACACATGTAAGATGTTGAAGATTTTTTTTAACCGGGAATGCTGACAGGTTGTAAAGACATTATTCAGTTCTATGGGGATGATATGGATGGAAGCAGGCTGACATTGTTGAGATGTGTTTGGACTTGGCAAAACAGAATGGTGTTCATCTTGCAACTTTTCAAGATGTATGGCTTCATGAAAGAAGATGGTGGCGAGCACCTGAGAACGTTACTACCAGAAGTCACAAGGCTTTTGAAACTGGCTCTGACTGTCCCTGTAACATCGTGCTGCTCAGAGAGGTCCTTTTCTGGGATGCGTCGACTGAAAACATATCTACGGTCAAGAATCGGACAAGCCCGACTAAATCACATTGTTATAATGAACTCTCAGTAAGACGTGGCTGGACAGCAGGACCTGGACATCATCGCTGATAATTTCATCAAGTGCACTGCTGGACGCAGACACACATTCCTCCTGAAGAATTAATTACAATGGTGAGTCAAGAAATCTAATTTTTACTGTCTGGAAATGTGTGACATTGATTCTTAATTTCCCACGAAGCTGATCCCGGTTACGTGACAGTTAAACTTTTAATTTCTAATCCTGTCTGTATTTGTCAGAAGTGGTGCTGTCCTGCAGTCGGCCGCTGTTCTTTTTCCTGAAGTTCTGAAATGCAAACATTTTTTGACAACTTTTTTTGTGAGAAGGGGCACTGCCCTGCGTTGAAAGATAGCCTACTTTACGGCTTTATTAGTGAATATGTTTGTGTGTTAGTGTCGGCTGCTGTTCATTTCCTAAGGTTCTGAAATGCAAACAATTTTTGACAACATTTTTGTGTGAGAAGTGGCGCTGTCCTGCGTTGAAAGATAGCCTACTTTACGGCTTTATCATCAAGAAAATATGTTTGAACATACACTTGTGCTTTGAAACTAGATGGTCATTGGATAAATACTGCAACAATGTCCCACCCATGGACCAGGGACCAATGTCCCACGGAACATTGACCAGGAAAAAAAAAAATAAATGTCTGACCAAAATTAATTCTCTCTGTTCAAATTGTCCACTTAAAATGAGTAATCCAACCCACTAACACAACCTGAATTTGAGAATAAGCCTAAAATGTATAAAGCAAAAATACACAAAGATTATTTGCCATTTTACAAGCATCGAGTCTGCGGACACTGCTCCACTTATCGATGCCGTAAGCCTGCGACATGATGCCCTCGCTGTGACAGTGCTCCGTGGCTATGGAGTATTGCATTTCTCCACAGCCTGCCAAGTCCTCATGTGATTTCAACTTAATCCATCCTTAGGAATGCTCATTTCGGTTAATTTTCCCGACCGACAACCATCGTTAATCTATTATTTTTGTGACTACAGGACAAGGCAGTCATGAGGACCAGCATCAGTTTTGCTCATTCCCAAGGCTAGGTATTCGGACAAACCTCCAGTCTCAACACACCCAAAGCTGTGCAAAAAATAATAATAATAATAATAATAATAAATAAAAAACTGTACTTTCTTGAACTGGCAAGCTTTAATCTGATTGACTCATACAGGCAAGTACCAGCCCAGGCAAGGGTCACGTTTGCAAAGCACCCATAGTATCATGTCTCTACTTATTTCTTTTAGGAACATCAGATATTCTTACAGGTGCTCTAGAATTTGAAATTGAATTTATCTTGGCATAGTTAAATAACAAGAATTCAGTACATGGACATGACATACAGTGAGTCTCAAACACAATTGTTTTCTCCTTATTTAAATCTCATTTTTGAAAAACACCCCTGAAAAATAGGCAAATCTCCACATAACACCGACTGTGACACAACAATCGGGATCATTAATTTGTATGCCTCCAAAAATTTGCATGTTCAATGCCATGGTGGAACTGCGCAGCCAAATCATCGGAAATTCTGCAGGTGAAGAAACAAGCGGGAAAATAGCAGATCATGGAAACAAATGTTATGTTCCAGGGTGTACAGGGGATATGCAGACTTTTCATATCCTTCCAACAGAAAATAAATGTCAACAGGCGTGGTTGATGTTTATCTATAACCGGAAGTTGTTAGGCTTCTCTCAGCTTCTCATACTGAGGGGGAATTCCAACAATATTCCCGTAAGTGGTAAACTAGTGATTTTATTATCGATAATTTACACTGTGTTATCTAGATCCAGCGCAAGATCCTAGTACAGTAACAGTAGCAAACTCCAAGTAACGAGCATACATGACTAAATAGTATGGCAAAATATTTACGCTGAGGTTAATATTTCTTGCCCGTGTTGTCATATAAATCTACAAAATAATACTGTAGATACACATGTAAATTCCCTTTTGTCAAATAATTTCTCTTTCGTCTATTTCATCAACATCACGTCAGGGACTAACTACGTTAGTTTAATTGCTCACAGATAAACATTAGCTCACTCGATCCGTCTAGCTAACGTCACATTCTCCACCACATTAGTTGAACCTATATTTATTTGGTAATGCTTCCTTTTACAGTACAGTACTTACAGTGTACTTACAATGTACTTACCTAGAAAGTACTGGCTTATATACGGTAAGTACATGGAACAGGGGTATGTTTTGGGGTAGTACTAGGTTCAGGGTTAGTACAAGTTATTGCCCAGTATTTGTAGTTACTAAAATAAGTACAGTACATAGTATTTACATGGGTAACTGGACTGTAAAAGGAAGCGTTACAGGCATCTAACGTTCGTCCATTTTTTAAAATGTTTTAATTTTTGAAAACTGACGTATGGTTATTTTGCACGCTTGTATTTCAGAGTGTGTGAAGTGAAACAACCAATCAGAGCAGAACTCCTCATTACTACTAATTTAAATAAGCATACCCTCCATGTAGAAAAAGTCTACACGAAAAACGTCTACAAGCATTTTGCTTTTTTTTGTACCATACCATTACTGATTATCAGATAAACCCTTTTCTAGCACTTAACAGCCCATAAAACAAACCAAACTTTCATTTTAGTCAGTTTATTTGGATAAGTGGGTGGTTCTTTGCTAATAAGGTTAAAAGCTTAAACTAAAAGTATTAAATTTGCCACATAATTCATGCCTACGTTTGCTACAGATACAGATGATGATGATCATGAAATCATTAAGGAGTTTCGTTGTTTTAACCTGGGAAAATAAAACATGTGGTCAGTGCTCACACATGGTTGCGCTTTCGGGCGACCCAAGTTTGAGTCTGTGATGACCGCACTAGCAGCCACACATGGAAACTTCAACTCACGGTGGTAACTTTCATTTGTTTGAGCACATTACATAGTGTACAAAATAAATAACTGGACACATACACCTATTTTAGTTTTAAAAACCGTTTTATTAGTTATTTGACTTGGTTTTCTGGCTGGCACCCATTTAGTTAATTTAGCTAATTTCAGGTCTATTATCTTTAAGTTACTTTCTGTGAAGTTAATACCTTTTCTTTTGAGTTGCCAGTGCCTGGGAAGTTGCCGTTGGGGGTCTCCAGCTGGATGACAGGCAAAAGGATTTGCAACTGACTCTCGGCTGTTTAAGTAGGGGAATGGCTAATTGGACTGCACCATGTATGCTCATTTCATGGGGGTGGCAGAGTGTTACATTTTTGAGTTTTGATCTTTTTCTTTGCTATTTATATTTTGTTATGATTTATTTGATTGATTTGTCCTTAGTTCATATGCAATAGCATTGGTTTGACATGTGTTGTAATTTCTGTGGTTTGTTTATATATCGTGTGTTTCTCTACCCCCTTTTGTGGCAGAATGGCCTGATCAGCCACTTTATAAGTTTACCCATGTCTCAGTTTAGTTAGGTCGGTTTGGTTCTGTTCAACCTATGTTACCTGAGCTGAGTTCTGTTTAGTTGACCTCTTTTATGGGCCCAGAACTTTCTTTTTTTGTGAAATAGTTATTTTTTGTGTTTGGAAATAAAATCTTATATTTTTGAAAATATATATTTTTTGAGTCTCCTCATGCTTGCCCGCTAGGTCCCTCACACATGGTGGCAGCGGTGGGATCAGCCAGTTGAGGAGTAATTTTTTTTAGAGGAGAATTTTTTTTTTTTTTTTTTTCCAATCCCTCCATTCCTTGTGAGTCATGCAGTCTGGAGGACGGAGAGGAAGAGGAAATCGTGGGGAGTCCCGGGAACAACAGACTGGACAAGAAGAGCAAGTAGATGGCACTGGCACTGGAGCTTCAGGAGGAGTCACAGGCACTGAGGGTGAAGAAAGCAGAGATCCAACTATGGCGGACTTTGCTAGCATTCTTCGCGCCCACATGGGCCAGCAAGAGGCCCGTGACGCTAGACTGAGGGAGGAGTCTGCACGACAGGAGCAGCGGTTTCGGGCACTTCAGCATCAGTTCCAACTGCTGCAGCTTGAGGTGCAAGCCCGCACCTCCCCACTTCCAGAGAACACACCAACAGCTCTGGACTCAGATGAACCTGCTCCCCAAGTCCACCCAGACCTCGCACCAGAGGGTGTTCCAGCCACTACCTCATCGGGTCAGTTTCGGTTCCCACCAGAGCCCAGATTAGAGAAATTAACAGAGCATGATGATATAGAACACTTTCTTGTAACCTTTGAGAGGATTGCAGCAGCATACCGGTGGCCTAGGTCTGACTGGGTTTTCCGCCTTATTCCATTGCTTACTGGTAAGGCTAGAGGGGCCTATGTGAATATGGACTTAGAGGATGCTCATGATTATGACTGTGTTAAAGATGCCATTTTAAAGAAATATGACATTAACCCAGAGACCTATAGGCAGAGATTCCGCTCAGCAGATATCGACCCTAGTGAAAGCCCTAAGGAGCTGTATGTAAGGCTGAAGGAGAATTATGAGAAGTGGATCCAACCAAAAGGTAAAACGGTTAAAGCTGTTGGTGAAGTTATAATCTTGGAGCAGTATTTGTGGATGTTATCCCCTGAGCTGCAGGTATGGATCAGGGAACATAATCCCTCAACAGCTGCAGAGGCTGCTTCACTGGCTGATGTGTTTGTGGCTGCAAGAAAAAAAGGACAGCCGTGGAGCTACTCCTCCTGGAAAGCTGCAAAAGACACCCGCAGGCTTACATCCTCTTCATACCATCAGAGGGCAACACCAGGTGTGGGTAAGGCTCCCGTGTGGGAGAACCAGTCATCAAATACACAAAGATCTAGTAAATTGCCTATTTGCTACCTGTGCGGCCAAGAGGGACACACAAAACCAATGTGCCCAAAGAACCCTGCTAAGCTCACGCAGATGTGTGTTGTGCCTTGGAAAAATGACCATAAATATTATAGCCATCAGTCCATTAAGATGATAACTGTCCGAGTTAATGGTAAAGCATTGAAGGCCCTAATCGACTCTGGCAGTGATCAGACCCTAGTGCATAGAAAGTATGTACCATCTAATGTTGTCTGCACCCGTGAAACTATTCCAGTCTGCTGTGTGCATGGTGATAAGAAACCTTACCCCACGGCTGATGTTTACATTGAAGTACAAGGACAACCCTACCTGTTAAACATTGGAGTTGCTGACAACCTACCTTTTCCAGTAGTGCTGGGTAGTGACCTGCCAGTCTTGTTTGATTTGTTGAACCAAACTCAAAGTTGTAATGTCGCTGTAACCAGAGCCCAAGCCAAGCTGGTGGAGGAGCCCTCTGTCACCCTTAGTGCCTTGCCTTTTTATGATGCAGACCTGGAAACTCAACCAGAGAAACCCCGGAAGTCACGTAGGCAAAGGAGGCAGGACAGGTTTCAGCACACGGTCATAAAATCTCCAGTTGCAGTAGCTCCGGACTTGCCACTGGGTTTTAAGATACCATCAGACATTGTGCAGATACAACAAGATGACCCCAGCTTAGAGACTCTATTGTGCAGCGCTAAAGAACGAGAGGTGGGGAATGAGTTTGAGTACGGTTCCAGGGAGGTGTATTTCCTGCAGAATGGTATTCTTTATCATCAACATGGACCAACTAAGCAGCTAGTGGTTCCAGAGGTGGCCCGAGGTACCGTACTTTCCTTGGGCCACTCTGTTCCCTGGGCTGGCCACCTAGGGAAGCACAAGACCCTGGCTCGCATCAAACGGTACTTTCACTGGCCTGGTTTGCGGGCAGATGTTGCCCAGTTTTGTAGGACTTGCCCTCAGTGCCAGAAGACTTCAGGTAAAGGACCGGGTAGAGCTCCCCTCCAGCCCCTCCCCATTGTTAGTACCCCCTTTGAGCGTCTTGGTATGGATATTGTTGGTCCAGTTGAAAAAAGCAAAGCTGGAAACCGTTACATGTTGGTGATCACAGATTATTCTACTAGATACCCAGAAGTGTTTCCCCTGAAATCTGTCAAAGCGAAGATGGTGGCTTTCTCCTTGGTGCAATTTTTCTCTAGAGTTGGTTTCCCTCGTGAGATTCTAACCGACCAAGGCACTAACTTTATGTCCACACTTCTGAAACAGGTTTACCAACTGCTTGGCATCAAGAGAGTGCGAACAACCCCCTACCACCCGCAGACAGATGGGCTGACAGAGCGGTTCAATCAGACCCTCAAGCAGATGCTCCGTAAGTTTGTCAATGACACTGGTTCTGATTGGGATCAATGGCTACCCTACCTCCTTTTTGCATACAGGGAAGTACCCCAGGCCTCTACTGGGTTTTCCCCATTTGAACTGTTGTATGGTCATGAAGTGAGGGGACCACTGACCTTGCTTAGGGAGACCTGGGAAGGGGACCAGCAGAGGGAGGGGGGTGTTAACATCATTTCCTATGTTGTTCAGATGAGAGACAGACTACAAAAGATGGCAGAACTTGCTCAGCAGCATATGGCCGAGGCCCAGCGGTACCAGAAAGTTTGGTATGATAAGTCGGCACGGCAGAGGACCTTTGCTCCAGGTCAGAAGGTCCTAGTCATGCTGCCTACCAATGAAAGCAAACTGCTGGCAAAATGGCAAGGACCCTTTGAAGTGAAGAAACAACTTGGACCCACCACTTACAGAGTAGCCATTGCGGGCCAACCACATTCAAGCAGGGTGCTCCATGTGAACCTCTTAAAGGAGTGGGCTGAAAGATCTCAGAGGGAGGCAGAGGTATTGCTGATCAGAGCTGTGGAGGAGGAAGAGGTGGTAGATGATCAATATCTGCCTTCACCAGTCCCCACGGAACCCGACTTGGGCCATCTGTCGCCTGATCAACAAAATCAGGTGAAAGCTTTATGTAATCCTCAAATATTTCAAGAGTACCCAGGTCGCACAAATATGGTGGAGCACGATATTGTGTTAAAAGAAGAGGCTCCAGTTAAACGAATGAGTTACAGGATCCCAGAGCGCCTCCTGGTGTCCCTGAAAAAAGAAGTGGACCTGATGCTGTCTCTGGGGATCATTGAGCGCTCAAAAAGTGAGTGGTGTAATCCAGTGGTGTTAGTTCCTAAAAAGGATGCTACAATACGATTCTGTATTGACTTCCGATACCTGAACTCGGTGTCAAAGTTTGATTGCTATCCAACGCCACGTATTGATGACATGATTGAGCGTCTGGGGAAAGCAAGATACCTGACCACCATTGACCTGTGCAAGGGCTACTGGCAAGTGCCTCTGTCTGAGAAATCCAGGGAGTTAACTGCTTTTCGGACTCCATGGGGACTCTACCAGTTTACAGTCTTGCCATTTGGATTGCATGGGGCCCCTGCAACCTTTCAAAGGCTCATGGATCAGGTATTGTTTGGATGTGATGAGTATGCCTGTGCATACCTTGATGACATTGTGATTTACAGTGCAACTTGGGAGGGCCATCTCAAGCACCTGGGGGAAGTTCTGGAGCGCCTCCAATCAGCAGGCCTGACTATTAACCCTACAAAATGTGTCTTTGCCAAGCCCGAAACGGAGTATCTGGGGTTTATTATTGGAAATGGGGTGATTAAACCACAAGTTCACAAGGTACATGCACTGGAGTCCTGCCCCTTACCTCAAACTAGGAAGCAGCTGAGATCTTTCCTGGGGATGGCAGGTTTTTATCACCGATTCATCCCCAACTTTTCAGCCAGAGCTGCCCCACTCACAGATCGGACTGGATCAAGGTGTTCCAACCAAGTCAGGTGGACAGAGGAGGCTGTGGCTGCATTCCGGGACATCCAGCAGTCACTAGGCAAGAACCCAGTCCTCTATAGTCCTGACTTTGAAAAAGCTTTCATACTGCAAACAGATGCCTCTGAGAGGGGTATTGGAGCTGTCCTTCTGCAGGGACCACAAGGTGACCAGCGTCCGGTGGCTTTCATCAGCCGTAAGCTATTACCTAGGGAGATGCGATACTCTACAGTGGAGAAAGAAGCCCTGGCAATCAAGTGGGCCCTCGACTCACTTAAATACTACCTGTTGGGTAGGGAGTTCACATTACAGACTGATCACAAGGCCCTCCAGTGGTTGCAGCGAATGAGGGACACAAATGGTCGTCTCACAAGATGGTATCTGGCCATGCAACCCTTCCGCTTTACTATAGAGCACATTCCAGGAAGACTCAATGTGACCGCAGATTATCTCTCTCGCTGTCGTAGCGAGAGTTCTGAAGGGGGGGAGTATGTGATGACCGCACTAGCAGCCACACATGGAAACTTCAACTCACGGTGGTAACTTTCATTTGTTTGAGCACATTACATAGTGTACAAAATAAATAACTGGACACATACACCTATTTTAGTTTTAAAAACCGTTTTATTAGTTATTTGACTTGGTTTTCTGGCTGGCACCCATTTAGTTAATTTAGCTAATTTCAGGTCTATTATCTTTAAGTTACTTTCTGTGAAGTTAATACCTTTTCTTTTGAGTTGCCAGTGCCTGGGAAGTTGCCGTTGGGGGTCTCCAGCTGGATGACAGGCAAAAGGATTTGCAACTGACTCTCGGCTGTTTAAGTAGGGGAATGGCTAATTGGACTGCACCATGTATGCTCATTTCATGGGGGTGGCAGAGTGTTACATTTTTGAGTTTTGATCTTTTTCTTTGCTATTTATATTTTGTTATGATTTATTTGATTGATTTGTCCTTAGTTCATATGCAATAGCATTGGTTTGACATGTGTTGTAATTTCTGTGGTTTGTTTATATATCGTGTGTTTCTCTACCCCCTTTTGTGGCAGAATGGCCTGATCAGCCACTTTATAAGTTTACCCATGTCTCAGTTTAGTTAGGTCGGTTTGGTTCTGTTCAACCTATGTTACCTGAGCTGAGTTCTGTTTAGTTGACCTCTTTTATGGGCCCAGAACTTTCTTTTTTTGTGAAATAGTTATTTTTTGTGTTTGGAAATAAAATCTTATATTTTTGAAAATATATATTTTTTGAGTCTCCTCATGCTTGCCCGCTAGGTCCCTCACAGAGTCCCTGCACATGGTACTTTCCTACCCCCCTTTCTCTCTATTTACTTCATGCAAGGCCCCAACTGTCCGATATAATAAAGGTAAAACTGCAACAACAACAACAACAACAAAAGAAACTACAAAAAAAAACAACAACATTGACCTACATTGAAGTAGGAACTCATGCTGTTTTACCTGGCACAATAAAAACCTCAAACCAATCCATATTCAGTAACATTTTAAAATACTGTTCTAATACTGAATGAATAACTACACAGGAAACAAATGAGTATACACAATATAGACATTCTAGTAACTATCATGAAACTCTGATGAACTGATTAAGTAATGGCGCTGAGCTGAACCCTTACTAGTTGGTTACCAGTTGGTTATTAGTTGGTTGTTTTAACCCAAAATTGGGTAAAATATGGACAAACCGAAATGTTGGGTTAAAACTTTTACTTTCAACTGTACATTTTTTAATTACATTTTTAAACCAACATTTAGGTTTGTCCATAATTGACCCAAATTTGTGTTGAATAACCCAGCATTTTTTTAGAGTGTACTGTTCCAAATATTTTGTAATTCTTTTAGCAGGGATATAGTATCAATTGAGACGTTACTTAGTGGGTTACCATGATGTTCATATAATAATGCTTTTACAATGAATGTAACACATAATTATAAAATCCTTCTGAAGGATTTTTTAACTTGAGTAATTACTAATAGGTTATCGTGATCTTTACTTTAGAATTAATTATACATTGTGCATTACTTTAATTATGAACCTGTCTATAGTTTTTCTTAGTAGTCCTCAAGCAGGTATGAAATAAATACTAGCTACTGATTATCTAATAGTGAACTACCTCATTCAACTGAGCGCTATTACTTTTTTTGTCTTCCTTATGTAATCTTCGATCATAGCACATTACCAGTAACCTAATCTGAAGCATCTAGCTTTTTTTCCTCTGTCCAAATCAAATATTCTCACCTATTCTAGTCCACTTTCTTGCAAGCTGGTTTTAAGTGGCGCTAAATGCTCACAATAGGGCTTGCCTTTCAGGGGGAGTATATTTCCATACAAAGCACTTACGGAATCAAAGAGGCAAAGAACCTCGTGGTTTAATCAAACTTATGCATTCTAATAATCTGTAATCATATTAAATGAAAAGCTTTCATGTCAGCCTCAATCAGACAAAAGTGATCCAACAAACTGAGCCAAACAATTTTTATATGATTGAAAAAAGCCTGATACAATCTAGTAATCAATAGTAACATTTTTGATAAACTTTTAAATAAGACTGTTTACTCGAGAGAGAAAAAAAAAAAAAAACCTTGCACGTATGCACAGTTGCAGACCAGGACTCTCTCACACCAATCTTTGCTACATACTCACATACAGAGATGATTAGTTGTTGCAGGGGGAATGACCATGTAGCTAGTTTCTTTAGAATTCTTCAAATTCAAGTTGTGTTAGAAAGGGAAGCACGCCATTTGGTTTTAGTCAAATGACAGTCTTTCTATGATAAGCTTTTCACTAGAGGCTTTCGCACCAGAGGAACCTTTTCATAATAGGAACTAGTGACGTAAGTGTATGCTGATTGGCCGAACACACGCAAAACTCTGGCAGCCGGTATTTTTTATTTTTATTTTTTTAAAGCTGTCTACACACACATACTAAAGGCTACTAGTGATGGATTGACCTCTAAACCTTTACGCTAAGGAGAAAATCAAACGAGACTTTGAGGAGACCAAACGAAACATGTTTATGTGTTTCTGCTCAGCTAGCGACATAAGGCATCAACCACACAAACGCTAATAGTATTTAAAATACTGTCTACTATTTATATAACAGTTCTGTCTAAATAAATTAAATTAAATAAATTAAATAGATTGTAAACTAATTTTTATTGTATGCCTCATGTGCAAGTTCATTGGCCCTCATTTATCATTCTTGCGTAGAAACGGGCGTATATGTTGGTGTAAGATTATGCTCACACTCCTCACCGCCTGATTTATGAAGCTGTGCGAAATCCTTTGAAATCCAGGTGTACGCAATACCTGCCCCTGATAAATCCCACGGCTGAAAAACGATCGTCATTAGAATAATATGCCCCAATATATTCAAGTCTCCGTTTCCCCCACGCCCTCATTTTACGCCATGGACACACTGAAGATGGCAAAGAAGAGAAACTTCTCTGACGTGGAGCCGAAAAGACCTATCACAATGCATTATTTTACAGCACGTCTTTTGAATCTAATCAAAAAATCATTTAATTTCGAATCACGTCACGTATAATAGTAATGATGATGATGTGATGTGAAGTACCATTAATTCACATTAATAATTGCATGACAATTTGTAATATTCTTATTCTTCTTCTTATTATTATTATTATTATTATTTGTATTAATGACGCTTATTGTTATTTAGAAGAAGAATGGCGTTATTATTATTTGTATTATTATTATTATTATTATTATTTAAAAGAAGAAGAATGTATTTTTTATTATTTTGTCAGTCTGAATTATTTTTTGGTCATTTGTCTCTTCACTACTGAACCCAGTCCGTATGGTCTGTAAGCACCTGCCGGGGATTATCCTGAAACGTCAGGGTACAGCACACAGGCTCGCAAATGAAGGAATAGTATGCTTACAAACACAAATTAAACATTGAAATCCATGTTGCACAAAAATAAACACTAAAGTTGTCACAGTCTTCGTCTGCACCGTTCTGTCTGCGTCTCCTGCACTACACTTCCCAGGATCCTCTTGTCTCCCCTCCGGAACTCACTCCCTCATCAGCCACCTGTTCCTCGTCTTGTTTCATCTGTTACACCTGTTTTCCACCTTGTTATGTTTGATTCATCTGTGTATTTAGTTCCCTCTGTTTGGTTCAGTCTTGGTCGGTCGTTGTTTGATGTTAGCCTGTGTGGCGCCGGTATTCCTGTCTTCCAGCCTGTGTTTTATATATTAAAAGTGATCTTTACCGATATTCCGGACTCCTCGTTCCTCTGCCTGAACCACACCCTGACAGAACGACCGACCAAAACAACATGTACCCTGCTACTTTTCAGGGGATTCTCCAGCCGATTAGGCGGCCTCGTTTGATCCTCATCCCCAGGAAGCCTGCGCTCCACGTCAGCCCTGCCGAGCCTGAGCTCACCATCAGCCCTGCCGAGCCTGAGCTCACCGTCAGCCCTGCCGAGCCCAAGCTGTCTTCAACGCTGGTCCCGTCCAGCCCCGCCGAGACAGCCCGTCCAGAGTCCAGCCCCGCCGAGACAGCCCGTCCAGAGTCTCGTCCCGCCGAGACAGCCCGTCCAGAGTCTCGTCCCACCGAGACAGCCCGTCCAGAGTCTCGTCCCGCCAAGACAGCCCGTCCAGAGTCTCGTCCCACCGAGACAGCCCGTCCAGAGTCTCGTCCCGCCGAGACAGCCCGTCCAGAGTCTCGTCCCGCCGAGACAGTCCGTCCAGAGTCTCGTCCCGCCGAGACAGCCCGTCCAGAGTCTCGTCCCGCCGAGTCAGCCCGCCCAGAGTCTCGCCCCGCCGAGACTGCTCGTCCAGAGTCCCGTACCGCAGAGACCATCCAGCCAGCGCCGGAGACCGTCCAGCAAGCGCCAGAGACCGTCCAGCCAGCGCCAGAGACCGTCCAGCCTGAGCCCGAGATCGTCCATCCAGCGCCAGAGACCGTCCAGCCTGAGCCCGAGACCGTCCATCCAGTGCCAGTGACCGTCCAACCAGCGCCAGGGACCATCCAGCCAGCGCCAGAGACCGTCCCGCCTGCATCAGAGACCAGGATCCCTCCCAGCCTCCCTCGCCCGCCTCCTCTCATCTGTCCTCCGTCTGCTCTCCTGCCTTCCAGGGCCCCGAAACCTGGCTGGTTCACGGATCCTCAGTTCTCGCATCACACCTCCTCCACATGGACACTTCCTCGGCCCCCGTCCCATCGGCTCCCCCGTGGCTCTTACCTCCCTCAGCTCCTCCATGGTCCCTCAGTCCACCAGCTCGGCCAGGCTCCCTCGTCCCTCTGGATTCCTTTCGCTCCTTCGTCATCCTCCCTTCACCTATGGACTTCTTTCCTCTGGCTCAGCCCCGTTATGTCACCCCCCCGGTTCAGTCGGACTCCTCACTCCCTCCAGTCACCCGTCAGCCCTCACTCCCTCTGGCCTCACCGTGCCCCTGCCATCACTTCGGTCACCTGAGCCTGCGGTGTCACCATGGTCCCTCGGTCCCTCATCATCACCCCGTGTCGTCAGTCCCTCAGCTTCACCCTGGTCTCCTCTCCCATCTGCTTCGCCCCCGTCAGTCGGCCCCCTGGTGTCGTCAGCCCCGTATCCATCGGCTCCACCAGGGGTCCTCCCTCCATCTACTCCACCCTGGTCTCACCCTCAGCCTGCTCTGCCCTGGTCTCGCCTTCAGCCTGCTCTGCCGTGGCTGTCTGAAGGGTCTTCACCACCGTGGCCGCCTGAAGGGTCTTCACCGCCGTGGCCGCCTGAGGGGTCTTCACCGCCGTGGCCGCCTGAGGGGTCTTCACCGCCGTGGCCGCCCGAAGGGTCCGCTCAGCCATGGCCACGCCTTCAGCCTGCTCCGCCACGCCCTCAGCCTGCTCCGCCCTGGCCACGCCTTCAGCCTGCTCTACTGCGCCCTCAGCCTGCTCCGCCCTGGCCACGCCCTCAACCTGCTCCGCCCTGACCACGCCCAGCTCAGCCCTCAGATCATCCCCCCTCCTTCCTCTGTTCTGCGGCGTGAGGCCACGCCTTCCGGGAGGGGGAAATTCTGTCACATTCTTCGTCTGCACCGTTCTGTCTGCGTCTCCTGCACTACACTTCTCAGGATCCTCTTGTCTCCCCTCCGGAACTCACTTCCTCATCAGCCACCTGTTCCTCGTCTTGTTTCATCTGTTACACCTGTTTTCCACCTTGTTATGTTTGATTCATCTGTGTATTTAGTTCCCTCTGTTTGGTTCAGTCTTGGTCAGTCATTGTTTGATGTTAGCCTGTGTGGCGCCCGTATTCCTGTCTTCCAGCCTGTTTTTATATATTAAAAGTGATCTTTACCGATATTCCGGACTCCTCGTTCCTCTGCCTGAACCACACCCTGACAAAAGTTTATAACTATGTTGTTGTTGTTGTTGTTTTGTTTTACAGTGGGTCGTAATATATATCATATTTTGGTCCCACTTTATATTTAAGTACCATGTACTTACATTGAAATGAATAATTTGATACAATGGACTTATTGTGTACATACATGTTTTTACATTGTACTTATATTTTAAAAGTACCAGCATGTAATTACAGCTGTAATTAATATATGTAATTACATGTGTAATTACACAGCTGACCCATCCCTCACACCTTAACCTACGCTTAAACCTTCCCATACCACCACACCTGTCCCTAACCTTACCCGTATCACACCTCAATAGCAGCAAAAGTGATTTACAATAAAACATGAGCACAATAAGTACTGTACATTGTACTTATTTTTAAATGTAAGTACATAGTACTTAAAGCCACTTAAAGGTGCCCTATAATGTGAAATTGAATTTATTTTGGCATAATTACATAACAAGAGTTCAGTACATGGACATGACATACAGTGAGTTTCAAACACCATTGTTTTCTCCTTCTTACTTAAATCATGTTTTTGAAAAACACCCCTGAAAAACAGGCGAATCTCTACATAATACCGACTCTGACATAAAAGTCGGGATCATTAATATGTATGACCCAAAATATTTGCATATGCCAGCCCATGTTCAGTGATAGACGAGACGGAGCTGCGCAGCCGAAGCATCGCCGTTGATCAGTGTTTGGATGTACACATGAACACAAAAGTATTTTTAGTTCCTTCATCCGAGCCTCTGAAGAAACAATGGGTTAATTTTATTTTCTCTGGATATTCCCAAACATTTCACCGACGACTGATTCCTCAACTTCCCAAGAGCTGGCCTCGGACCGAGCTGATGTGTTATTGTTGTTCAAGTTCAGACAGGTAACGTTAATCTTTCACTCAAAATCGTTCAATACTGTTTATGCATCAGTAAGTCAAGCCAGAGACACATCGTTTCTTTTAGTAGGATGAAAAAATAATAATAATAGTGAATAAATTATATATATAATTATATATATATATATAAGCGATCAATATCTTTCCACACAGCGCGAGTTTATCTGGACACTTGCCAAACTCGTTATGAATTCAATGACGCACGTTACACTGCACAACGAAGCTCTAACTGTATTTAAATGATCGTGTTTGCATTGGTGAAAAAGCATTATACTAGAGAGAGCAGAAACTGTAATGCAATGATAATATCTTCATCCTCGTGATCGACGGACTGTCCTCTGCTTGCTCAAGACAGCAACATTTTATGTGATGAGAATAGATCTAAATACTTCAAAAACATCTCACGATTCGTTAATCTCGATGGCTGTAATAGTAAAACGTATAATAGCTGTATTAAAATTATTCGAGAGAATTTCACATGTAATACATAGCTATTTCATATGCAAGCATGTCAGCCAATCACAGCAGAGGCCGGTTATACACAGCAGACACGTCCCTTCAAACAGAGTGTTCAGATCAGAGGCTAAAATCAGGCTTAGGAAAAATGCCTTTTATTTCTAAATTATGACTATTTTTGATCTAAAAATCATACTAACATTATAAGGGCAACCCAGAAAACATTACAAAATAATTTTAAAAAACATTATAGGGCACCTTTAATATAAAGTGGGACCTATATCTTTTAGTTTGTCAGTGTGTTTTGTGGTGTTAGGAATTTTTCTGCGCATTTCCGCACTAACTCAAAACGTGCGTACACCACCTCCTGAGTTGGCGTAGGATTTGAGCGTGCCGACGTCCATATTGATAAATCTCAAAGTCACCGGGGTTTTGAGTGTACGCCAGGTGTACACTTTTGATAAATGAAGGCCAGCGTGTGCATGCTGTACATTTACGGCACGTGAACAGCTTTTAGCTGTTGCAACGTGACCAAAAATGGCCGCGTGAGGTGTAGACAAGGTGTTAGCCTATAATGCTACATTACAACATTAAGCAATATTTCATTAATCTATATACTGTAATTATAACACCTCATATAGGGCCATTTTGCGTAATCAATACTTTCACATTTATTACTTTTACTTTAGTTAAAGATCTGAGTACTTTTTATGCAACTGGTAAAGAAAAAAGGAGGGTAACGCTTCCTTTTACAGTCCAGTTACCCATGTAAATACTATGTACTTTTTTTAGTAACTACAATTACTTGGTCATTAGTGAACATAATGCTACCTTATTTATAATGTAATTTAGAATAGACCATGCAATGCAGAATAGTTTGGTTCCAGCTCAAATATATCATTCTCATTCTATAATTCACCCTGTCTCCATTAGATATCTTTGTCGTCACATCATTATAAGTATATATATATATATATATATATATATATATATATATATATATATATATATATATTCTGTTTATGTATACTGCATTCTATGCACAGTACCAGTCAAAAGCTTGGACACACAAATGGGAAAGTGTGTCCAAACGTTTGACTGGTACTGTATGATAATATACACATAAATAATATCAGCCGATATATCGATATTTTTTACTCCCCAATATCGGTCTCCAAAAAATCCAATACGGTCGGGTGATACATATAATCATGAAAAGCTTGTAAAGATAGAAATATAACTATGGTATTTTGGCCCAAATTCATCTGACATTAGATGTCAGAATCTAGAATCTAACAAATTTAGACAAATGTCAACATGGATAGGTTGTGTGACATGCCCTCATCCTCAAAAAAAAAAAAAAAAAAAACACTAACAGAAGTATGCAGGTCAGGGTTAAAGAAAATTAAAAATACTTTACTTTCAACAAAAATAAACATTATTTGGGCCAAGCACACTCTTTCAAAAGCATAAAACGATCAAAATCTTTCATGTTGCTGCTCCAGAATAGTTCTTAATAAATTCCAATTTATTTTACAGATATTTTTGATTACTTTTCAATGCTGAGCAACTACATTAATTTTGGTATGGTGTTGTTTTGAGTTCATCACAATCGTAAATGTAAATGTATAATCTGGTACCTGAAACAAAACCATTTAAGAACCACTGTTTCTACATACATCCCACTAGAAATACAAGAAATTTCTTCTGTGCAAGAGCAGGCTTGAGCAGAGCATTTCTGCAGGGAGCTGAGATTTATGGTTTATGTGACATTTAATGGGCCTTTTTTGTTCCGTTTCCACTCTCTGGCATAGCATGAGAGCTCGTACGGAGAGGCAGCATATGGTGTTGATGTAAGAGCTTTGCCAGGTGTGGCTGAATCTAAGCTTGGCTTCAGCACACAAAGGGAGTACAGTAGATCCCACAGCCAAGCAATCAGGACCGCCTTAATGCAAACTAAACCATCGGCTTTATATTTGTGGAATCTTCACTAATTCACTGTCCCAGAAGGACTATAAGGTGCATAATATTCATGAGATCATGTCTAATCCAACTGTGAAATCTGTAAGGATTTATACTTAATTAGTGTTCTTTGGACATCAAGTAGAGGCCCGACACAATAAAATTAGATAAAATTTTCCTTTAAAGGGTTAGTTCACCAAAACATAAAAATTCTATCTTCATTTACTCAACCTCATGTCATTACAAACCCATGAGACTTGTTCATCTTCAAGAAAGAGGAGATGTACTGTATGTCCCTTCATTGAAAGTCCATGCAATTTTGACTCTTCAAAAAGTTCACAAAGACATTGTAAACGTAATCTGCTATGAATTGAGCAGTTTAATTAAAGTCTTCTGAAGAGATACGATCACTTTATATCATGAACAGATTTAATTTAAGCTTTTATTCACATACATTGGTCAATGCATATATTGAGCTAATTAAAAAAAGGTAAACGGAAGCTCAATCGTGTTAGCTCAAATCTGTCAGGTTTCTTTTTAAAGGTCTTCATTTGGTTTTAGAAGATGAACAGAAGTCTTATGGGTTAGAAATAGAATTAGGAACGACATGAGGGTGAGTAATTAATGAGAGAATTGTTCTCTTTGGATAAACTATCCCTTTAAATTAAACATAAAATTGAATTACCACATGGGCCATATATTGTATTAAATGCCGTATATGTGAAACATGTGATGCATCTCACCTGGAAATTTCCAGCATAATCCTCCTCATGGTCACCATTGTGCCCTTCCTTCAAAGTGATAAGAGTAAAGCCTCTGAAGTACGCAGGGTTGGTTGCATACAGGGTTACTGGAAATAAATCACAATTATCATTCAACATGACCTTTCTGATTTCACAGATGATCAAAATCAATAAAACACTTACGATTATATCAGGTATGTGTTACAGAATTGTTAGCATTTCACAAGTGTGTTTGCCCATACATTCATTGAACAATTAGATGGGTTATCTCCTCCCAAAAAAAAAAAAAAAAACCTCTAACAATGCTGTGATGTCAGACTTTGTTCCCTTGTCTTTTCATGTTTAGCAGTTCCCTGTTGTGTTTATTATTCACCCCAGGTATTTTAGATTAGCCACGGCCGCTTGTATTCTTGTTTAGCTTGTTTGCCCTTGTATTTAAACCTTGTGTTTTAGTTTAGTTCTTGTGAGTTCTTGTTGTTGTTACATTGATGTTGGTTGTGTTCCCAAGTCATGTTCCCTAGTCGTTGTGTAGTTTTGTTTAAATTGAGTAAAGCGTGCTGTATTTGGATCCTGTTTTATCCTCAGCGTAACAAACAACTTGTATTTACAATACTTTTACTTCTTTCTATACTTTATGCTCAAATGCTTCTTATCTACAAAATCATTCAAACATACAGTACATTGTAACACATATAAACAGATCATTGGTCAATGCAACTAGCCTGGATGCCAGCCCGAACTCCGCCCACAACATTTTTTGGACGGGAAGTTCGGTCTGGACTCGATTCATTGAGGAGTAAAGGCCCGTTCACACTAAGCACGATAACTATAAAGGTAACGATAAAGATAACTATACATGCGTCCACACCAACAACCGATAACGATCTTTTTATTCTAAGCACACATGCGCGCTCATGCCCGCCCGCGCGCCCGCACTGAGGTTTCAAAGTGCTTTATGACTGCTACTGCTTTACTTGGAAAACGATTTTTAGAATTATATCTTTATAGTTATCTTTATAGTTATCGTGCTTGGTGTGAACGGGCCTTAATTATGATCGGTTCAGACTTCATCGGGCCAATCAAATTGCCAGGGCGGGCTTTATACGATGATTGACAGGTGGTCTTCAGTAACGTAATCCTCACGTCGTCAAAGAGCGCTTGTCAAAGATGAGTGCAGCTGGAGAATTGACCTTTCGCCGGCCCCTCCCACAAAACGGCCATTGTCCAATCGCACAACATAGCAACCGTTACTGTGTGAGCTGTTCCGTCAAACAGTAAACGGTGCGCCCACGGCGTTTGTAAATCGGACACAAGATACCCCGAGAGATTGTCTGGAAAAGTTGTGTTTTTTCCCTTTCCAATCCCCAAAACACAACGTGAGCGGTGCCTATGATGTATTAAACAGTGTGGACGCCCCAATTCCAGTTAAATGTGTCGAACATGGTTAACTCGCGTGCAGTGTGCGTGAGACTGAGATTAGTCAAAGAAGCACGGAGAAAGCAGATCAAAAGGATCCACAAAGGACTTAAATTTTCTAAAGGGTTGTTGTTAACATACCATGATATTCTCGGGGAAAATGAGCAGCAGTCAGCTAAGTTAGCAGTGCAGCACCGTAGACTACAGTTTAGAGGAGTGCACGTTCGCAACAGGGAAAGCATGAAGCTTACTTGACAACATCAGTTCATATATCAACATCGTAACGAATAGAAATAACCTTAAATACATAATGTATGGTTCTCTGCCTCTTTCCGTCTCTTATGCTAGTTACTTTTTAAACACTAAAATCGCATTCAGCATGACACGCAACCGGTTGCTGTGGTAATGAACAACCTGCTTGTTAAAGCGAAGTGTAAGTTACTCCTGTATCGGAGGCAAAATGAATTAATATGCAGCGCAAGTTCTATATTTCTAACTCCAAACAATTAGCCACTGAACCAGTTTATAAAATCTTCAAGGCTGTGCTGGTTGCATTTGAGGTAGCATGGTCATGGGGGTTTTCTGATTTTGCTTGAGACTGGTAAGCATTAGCCTCAATAGTAGTCGTGTCTCATTCATTTCTTATTTTTATATTTGGAATAAATCCCTCCACCGCACACCGTAACCCCTTTTGCTTCGATCTTGCTTGATATCGCGGAGGTATTGCTCCAAAAAAGGTCACTGACACGCACGGGACTACCCTTCGCCATCATGGCAATCTGTCGCGCTGCTCGTGTTTGACCATTTGTTTGACGGAGGTAGCAACAGTAACTAAGGGGGGCGGGGCTCGGCGAAAGGCTAATTGAGATGTATAGATTCCGCTGTCGCGTCTTTTGTAAAATAAATCGACAGTGCATTCATTTTAATAGACAAACAGAGAACTGCAATCAAGGCATTTGTCGATCGGAAATATATTTTTGGTGTCCTTCCTACATGATTCGGGAAAAGTGTAACTTATCAGCTGGCTCTGACGGTCGCTAAGAAGACGGGATGTAATGAAAAGCCTGTGCTCGTTGTGGTTTCTCCTTTGGTGGCACTCATGGAGAAGTAAGTAAAAGAAGTAACACTCGTTATTTAACTTCTAAAATAAATAAAGTAGGCTACGTTCTGTATTTGAAAACTGCACTATGCAAAGGAGTTGACTTATGCGTTGCTCTGATTGGTTGTAGGTCTACCGACTATCCAATTGAGTGCAGAGGGTTTTTTTTTTTTTCCTGGTTCGGTTACGACATGCCTCATAATCAAAGCCCAATTGAGGAGTTTCAGACTCATTTTCTCTCTTGAAAATGAGTATGACGAAGTCAGGCTACAATGCAACTCTATGAAATGGTTAAAAAAATGACCAAAACTTTGATTTGCATAGTCAAATTATACATGAAACTATTTATATGGACTACTGATCTATGATTAAATAATGTTTGATAATGACCGATTAGTAAAAGTTTGTTTAATGTATTATAAAATATTGTTTGTTTGTTTTTTGTCTTTTTGTTTTTTTGTTTGTTTTTTTTGGTGTAGATAAAAAGATAGACAAGTTAAGTGTATTTTAAACCTGACATTATCTGCAGTATTCCTATCATGTCTCAAAACCTTGTACACTAGACTACCTAATTAGACAGAATTTTGACACCAGGTGCATACAACAATTTACAGTCTCATAGGGGAGAGCAGGGCTAGCTGACAATGCCTTTTTTTTAAAAAAAAAAATATGACAACACTGCCTATTTAAGGTACAGTAAGCAGTTTTTCAAAAATGCTGTAGAAAAGTTGGTTGGACCGAGCACCACAACAAATATGTAGCCAATCAGCATTATAGGGGGCATATGATGGTGGAGGACAGAGAGTTTGCATGAGGGAGATTTAAAGAAAGACTGTTGAATTGATGATAGGCAATTTAAAATATAAAATCTCAGTGGAATATCACTGGAAAAAGAAGGGTTATGATCAGGCAACAGCTTTAGGACCCACTTTAATATTAGAAAAGCTTGCCAGCGCTTGAGAGACCTACACGGAAAGCCATGAAAACGGATGCAGAGGTCGCGTTGATTCTGCTCCGTAAAATTGATTTTGCGGTTTCCCAGAAACAAGAAATGACAGTTGTTGTAATGTTAGCCATAGTTACAGGACAGTTTTGAGTGTCATTGTTTGTCTGGAGCGGCTGTGCTGCTGGCAAACTAACAATCAACTGTTGCTTGTATTTAATCTTGTGTACTGTATGTGGTTTGTGCTTCCTTGTCATTCATTCATCTTTGCTTTATTTTTCATGAAGCATTTTTTTCTTCGCTTCTGCTAGGATAAATACTTCTACTCCTGCATTGAGTGGAATGGAGGCTAGCTAGTAACACTAGAATAGAGAATGCTGTGTTTAGGGTCCTTGTTGGCGCATTCAAGACAGGGTTGCCAGGTCTGTGCATCAAAGCCCAACGTAGCCCAATGGCCAGTTAAAACTAGCCCCCCAAAAAAGTGCCAATGCCAATTCTCCATGGGGGGCCAAATTCTCCACTAATTTTTTAAGTCTTGGGGTGTTTTGGGGGTGTTTGACTGCCGAAATCGTACTTAGGGGGGTGGAAACAAACCCGCAGAAAAGAAGGTTACCCACGGCAACAACTTAAATGTAGCCCAATTCCGTGGGAAAATAGTGGACTTGACAACACAGCAGCTTGGAGCAAGGCTGTTATGTGCGGGCTGTAAAGTGTTTGTGAATTTTGGAGGCAGAGAAATGAAGAGAGGGGGAGGGAGAGGGGTGGTTTGTTTAGGTTGATTTTAAATATCAACAGTGTTCAATAACAATTCTGGGAGATCACTTACTGCACCTTTAAATCAAGCCATCTTTTATGACATCTGTATTTAAAAAGTTATATAAGAGCTTTCATCAGCACTTCAAATGAACAATTTATAAAACCGCAAAAACAGAATGGTTAATTACAAGACAACAGACAATAGTTAATAAATGAAATTGAAGCTATGTGACAACGTTCCCAAGTATAAAAACTACAACTTGCCTTGACCTGACCTTTACTTATTAAATATACCACTGTCCTGAAAACAATTAAAATCTAATAACATTCTTGCTGAATGCTAATGTGGTGTTGTAATTACTGTTTATCCAACAGCTACTGTATCTATAAAAAGCCCATACAAGCTAGTTTTTGAGACACAAAACAAGCACGCGCACTAGAAGCGTCTCTGGCACTAACAACAGCTGAAATAGTGTACCTCGATAAGTGCTGCCGGGATGATAATTCTCCGGGTCTCCTTCTACTCGCAGTCTGAACTCATTGAAGCCCTCTCTCCTGCCTCCAGCTCCGTGCGGCTGAGCCCGCGTTATCCAGCTGCAGTACCCGTCAGATGGAGCCGCTCTGTCCGCTGGCTCCTCGGGCACACTCGCACACACGCAGCCGGTGAGCAGCAGCAGGACAGCTCTCCACATCTCCGATCGATTCACTTTAATTTTACCAATACGCATTTACAAGCGTGTGTCTAGAGTGTTTAACTCTAGTGGAAACTTACTGTAATACCAGTCTCCCATATACGCAGATGCTAATCTATCCGCCTTCACAGTGTTATTTTGCCATCCTGGACTGAAGAGAGAAAGAGAGATGAAGAATCGCCCGCCTGTACCGAGAGGCTCACTCTGAGTGGACTGACTAGTGCTGCTGCTGTCTCTCAGTGACAGCTGAATGGATTCAGCCACACAAACTTCAAACAAAGACCACATGCTCAGAGCAGAGCAGATCGTCACATTTTTTTTTTCAAAGTGATTCTCTTCGATGATGTAGTCATTAATTATAAATGCAGTTTTTTTTTAGGAACACACATCGCGGACTGAATGATTTCCAATATCAGAGCATGGACTCTCAAGGTAGAGCATGGATGTTTTTCCTCTGTTTTTCCTTTTTTTTTTTTTGCAGCAATATTAATTCTCTTCTCTGAGGAGGTGTTTACTGGAGTGATGGGACAACCTGTCACTCATATACGATTACAGCAGCAAATGACAATGATCCAACGATCCAATCAATTCCCACTTTAAAATCTAAATCAAGTCCCACCCTACATTTTTTGTTGTTGTTGTTGTTAAAGCTGTTTAACTTGGATGTAAGTCACAATAGGGAAGAAAAGATTATCGCAAATTACATTTAATGTCGACTTTCAGCATAATGTGTTGTGATAAGCAACAGAAAAGGAGAAGTGGGTCATGTCACCAAAAATGTTGTTTCAATTTAGTGTTTCTGAACACTCCCCTATCTGCCATTCAGACAAACAGTCCCAACCTAGCACACACTATTGGCTGAGGCAATGTCGTTGTCTGGTCAGGATTCTTAAAAGTATACAGATCACCCAAAAATTAACTTAATTTAACCACTCTCATGTTGCTCCAAACATGTATTTACTTTCTTTCTTTGTTCTGTGATTTTATTTTTTATGCAACGAATATCACTAAAAAATTTTCCAAAACGGAAAATTTCCAAAATTTTTCAAAATATCTTATGTGTACTGCAGAAGAAAGAAATGCACAAAATGAGGAATGAGGAATTAGAAAATGAGGAATTATTACAGTTGGCTTAAATTACTTTAAGTTTTTTTGCACTGTAGTAGAATAAATTATTTAAGATTTAGGATTTATAATTATTTAGTATTTAGGATTGTTTATTTTCAACAAAGTGCCTGATCATGTCATTTGGGCATAATTGTTTGTGTCACAATTAAAGGGCAGCTATTATGCCCCTTTTTACAAGATGTAATATTGGTCTCGGGTGTCCCCAGAATGTATTTGTGAAGTTTCAGCTCAAAATACCCCATAGTTAATTTATTATAACCATTTGAAAATGTCATTGGTGCCTGTTTTAAAATGAGCTGTTTTGGTGTATATGACCTTAAATGCAAATGATGCGTAATGTTAATTCTAAAGCCTTATCTGTGATAAATGATTGTTTTGACATGAAAGGACTAATGCAGTCACTAATGGCGTTCGTTCTTTTTTCCGTTTTCCGACAGGCTACATCAATACAAAAACACTGGTAAAGTCTTTAATGTGAATCATTTGACATCTCCATCCGACGAGAAATGCTTTAGTTTCAATATCTGTCCAGTTTGACAAGTCATGCAGAATAAGGCATTAATTGTGCTTTTAAATTACTAATAAACAGCCAATATTTATAGTAATATGCTTGCGAATAAGCAACTTAATCGTGAGAATTGGACCCTAAAATGTGTTACCAATTCTCTTTATCTATTCTACACTAGCTCTTTTTTGATTTTTTTTGTTATGTTGCTCCTCTACACAGAAACATTTAAAAATGCATAACTCACTTTCCTTCACATGTGTCAAACCTCCAAAAAAAGCTCACTGAAATGATACAGAGACCAGACATATAATTAAGCTGTCATGTCACAATTCTGGAATAGTCATTTTGCACTAGTGTGTCCTGGTTGCACACAAATCACAACTGCCCTCATGTTTTGCTGCAGGGCAGCAATTACAAATAAATATTTTCTCATCTTTACTAGAATTCAATATGAATATTCTACAAAGGAACATTCATCTTTAAAGTCAAAGAAATCAAAATGAACAGTTGTTTTCCATGAAATATTGCAGTCTTTATTTATGAGTATAGTCCATGCCCTTATTTATATATATATATATATATATATATATATATATATATATATATATATATATATATATATATATTTTCTCAAATGCCTTTGTCAGTAATCTTGCAACATTTCTTCTCTGATGATATGTTTACTGGTGCGAAGGCAAGACAACCTGTCAGTCACATGAGATTGCAAGACCAAACAACATCAATCCAGTGATTCAATCCAAATAAGTTGCATCCTAAATTTTCAAGTACTGTACAGGTACCGCCCTAATTTTTTTTTTTCTTGTTCGAGAAGCCATTTCACTCGGATATACGTCACAGGGAAGAAAAGACTATCACAACTCCCATTTGATGCCGACTTTAACAAAATGAAAGCAGCCTGTTCTCACGTAAATGCATCTCTATAGCACTCATTGTGTATTATCATGCAATTTATACGCAAAATGGCCTTTTACGTGCATATGATACGCAATTTTCACGTGCATTTGATACGCAGTTCATTTGCATGTGATACACACTCGCCCCACACCACTAATCCTACCCAAACGTACAGTATAACACACACACACACCCCACCCCATTACTATACCTACCCCAACCCATGCATATCCTATGCACATAAAAACTATTTTTTTGCATATAAATTGCACGATAAACACACTGCGTGCTATAGACCATTTCAAAAGATGTAAACAACACTGGTCCAGAAGCACTTCCTGTTTCAGTTTGTAACTGTTTTCTTTATTTCACATGTAAAGAAAACATCTTAAAGATGTTTGTTTAACTTTTTATTCAGTTTTAAATGTTCTGTTGGTTGTATTTCATCCCAGCTTTTATGTAGAGTTAAAAAACTGAAACAGGAAGTGCTTCTGGGCCAGTGTTGTTTACATCTTTTGAAATGGTCTATAGAGACACATTTATGATGAAAGTGATGGTCCAACATGGGTCATCATCTTGATTATTTTTGCTTAAATCACTCACATGACTGTGTCATTTCAATTAAAGCTTACTTGTATAGCACTTAACACATATTGTTTAAAAGAACCTTTACCAATGCTTGTTTCAGTGTACAATTAGGAAGCATTCTGTTATAAGTGTGTTAAATGTTCAAATTGTTATGAATTTCCGGATGAACCCAGTTTGCAGAACACACAAGGTTTATTGATGCCAGAAAACGGGGTAAAACAACCCACAATGGGAAAAACAGTAACAATTAGTACTGTTTTATGACTAGCAACACCTAGACTAATGCCGCGTTCCAGTCAACCTGTAACCTGTGTTTTTCCAACCTTATACTCGTGAAAGTGCACTGGAACTGCAGTCAAACCCGTGACTTCCCACCCGTGAACTCGTACTAGATCGAAGTACTCTCAGTTACGATCTCTGACGTCACATAGCAACTGGCCTGGAATGCTACAAAGTCGTGAGTCGTGGTTTGAAGTTGTGATTTACATGGTCAAAAACCAGCCTGGAACGCAGCATATAACTTGACAATAAACTACAGTAGAACAAAACAGCTAATACAGTATCACAACTTCGCTAGACAGAACACTTGACAAGATACTCACAGGTAAGTCTCAAATATGACAATAAACTGGCACAGGACAGCAAAACACAAGGGGATAAAATAGGGAGAAACTAATAAAGACAACGGGTGACATTGACAAGGTAATATGGCAAGACGAGGATATCAAGGGGGTGGGGCAAGAGAACGAGACAACGCAAGCACACAGCCCAAACACAAGGCCATAGAGAAAGATAATGCCAAGAATGCAGAATCATGACACATATGGCAAATAAATACAGCTATAATATAACACAAGTTATTTGGTTAATTAACATCATGTATTCAGTTCAGATAAAACAAACGTGTTAGGCAACAAACTTGTATTTGAAATTGTAATTGAAATTGTTTGAAATGTTTTACTTGACTAAACATGCATTGGTGTTGTCAGGTATTGTCATCAAATACCTTTGATTCTTTCACAGTCCATACTATGATGCAAAAATGGACACACACATATAGACCTACTGACCATTTCTGAGAAAAGGGAGGGGTTAACTTCTGAGAAGTAATAGTTGCAGCTCCACTTTCTATCAGAGAGTTGAAGGATGGTGACTTTTGGCATTACAGTCACCCCAGCAGTGGCATAAGTGTTCCAAAATTACAGCACAGTCTTTCATCCTCTGCTTCCTTTTGTCCCTTCCTCTCTCCTACAGTGTCGCTTAGCCTTGCTTTCATTCTGTGTCTTTTCGCACCTCTACTTTTTGCTTCTCTCTTGTTTGTCAGCAATATTGAGGCTGTATCTGCTCTATAATGATTAATGGAATTTTCTACTGCCTGGTAAAGGCTTGAGTCTTGTCAGTGAACCACCCATCAATGAGGCTCTCTGTCAGAAAGATGCAATTACAGGGCTTTTAGTAGACCCCTTTTTCTCAAACACATTTTCTAGCTTTTTTCAAGGTGCCACGGAAACCTGAAAACCTAAGCTCACTGTTTGCTTTTCCTGATTAAATGTAGAGATACAGAGCATTTGGCTTACATGTACATGTAACTCATGTAACTGCTCTGAATATTGAGCAGATTTCAAACTTGAGACTATTGTCTCAAGATTAAAATAAAATGTTGTGTCATATAGACCTTATGTAGCCCCGCCCCTTTTCAGTGCTGCGCTTGTTGTCTTTTGACTTCTGGTCTGTATTTTGACAGCGATCTTGCATAGGTATGAATGAACTGCTCGTAAAAAAAAATTCCCGGCCGACATTTGTTAAGACATCTGCTTTACAATGCTTATGATAAACATTACAATGCTCATGATAACTAAATCCACTTCACCAGCTAATTACTCCTCGACAGCAATGCCATAGAAATATACAGAGCGACCGCGAAACCGGAAGTTCAAAGACAATATTCTAAAGATGACGGCGCCAGCGTTTCTCTGGCGCATAATGTCTATAGAACTAACCTGTTTGAGATAAAAAAAAAAAAAAACTCATAACATAATTGGAATTTTATGGCTCTTAGTCCATATTTGATTGTGTGCTGTTTACCGATTTGGATGGGTTTTCAAACTGTGGTATTTACTAAAAATAAAACTGTCTGATGTAAGCACATATGCTATAGATGTGTACACATTGAAAATTTGTCAAGAAATCCAAATGTAAATCCAATGTAAATTTTGTCTGACTTTGCTACAAATGGCTACTGCAGTCCTTGGGACTCTCTTTCGATTACGTGGGCAAAACTTGACAAAAGGGCCTAAATAAAACATGAAAGCGCACCAAGTAGAACAACAATAAACGTAGCCAATACTCACAGGTCAAAATATATATTTATGAATAATATAAATATAATTTTATGAGATGGGGAAATGCACTGAACATATTGATGACATCTTCTCCTGCTCAGGCTATACAAAATAAATTAAAAGGAGGATGCTGAATTTTACAGACTTGTTCAGACACAAGTGTTTTTACAAATGCAAACAATGCCTAAGGTCTGTTTCAAGTAAACTGTAAAGAAGTAAACTTCTTACTGTGAAAAATGAAAGAGCAGTTGACCAAACAACCCGATCACACTAAATGCGTCTTTATAGCACGCATGTGTATTGTCGTGTAATATATACGCTAAAGTGAGTTTTTACATGCATGATACGCATTGGTTGGTTAGGTTAAGTTTAGGTGTGGGGTAGGGTGCGTGTGTATTATACGTTTGGCTAGAATTAGTGGTGTGGGGTGCGTGTGTATTATACGCAAATGAACTGCGTATCAATTGCACGCGAAAAACTGCGTCTCATATGCACGTAAAAACTCATTTTCGCGTATAAATTATACGATAAAACACGATGCGTGTTATAGAGACGCATTTACGTGAGAACAGGCTGGACCAAAATATGTTTTGAAAATATGCTTTTTTTTTCTTTTTTAAAGGTCTCTTAAGCTTTCTGTATACTTTCTGTATCATCACTCCAGTTTTAAATGTCACATAATTCTTCAGAAATCACAGTAAAATGTTGATTGATCAATTATTATTTGTGCTCAGTTACGAAAGGTTCTTCTTGATATATATTTTTTTAATCGATGTTGAATATCCATTGCGTGGGTTTGGATGCTTAATGTTTTTTGTGGAAACCCTGATCATTTTTCACTTTTGATTAATTTAACCCCTAGAGGTCGGCTAACACGGCGACGCATTTTGGCAGATTTTTTTTCACATAGCAGATATGTAAAAATAAACTTTTAAATGTCTATTTTTTATGTGCCCACCTACAATCGAAATAAAATATTGGGCTTTTGTAAAATAAAAAGAAAAATAAACATAAACATAAACATAAGTGTGCGTTCTGCCTCTCCTTCTCCGTGAACTTTTTTTTCTGGAGCACGTCTCTAACTCTGCGATACTATTCACTCAGTTTACATTAAAGGAGTCATAACCTGCAATTTTCACTTTTCCACTAGAATCAGTGTATGTTAAGATTGCCTAACAATTATACATTGGCCGGGAAGCCGATATTCAAAAGTGAAGCATTTGTTTACCCCAGGGTTCATAAACCAGCCCACGTGCACGAGCACTCAAATACGAGATTTTAATTTCTCCCCCGACTTGACGTCAAGACGGGGCAGGATATACCATATATGGACACCGCAGACATATGCTGCAGGAAGCCCGCGCTGTCCCTCTCCCCCTCATATTCAGTGAAGAAAGATGCAGAAATGTAGTGCACACGTGAGTTGCTCTGTGGTTGACTGCCAGAATCAACATTCAAATGTTGAATTTCTCTACCAAAAACGGACCAAACTACCAGGGACCAGTGGATGAAATTCATTTTTAATGACGCTGTTCCAACAACCCTATCAACTGGCTCAACGTTAGGTGTCTGCACTAAACATTTTACACGTGAATCCTTTACAACGTTCATTTCGAGTCGGACAATAATGTATACAGAGTCAGAGTACTGTATAGAGATGGAACAGGTAAAGTTTAGTAGTTTAATTACGGTTATTAACGTATTTGTCATCTGCTTCTATGTATCCATTATTTATTAATAGCCTACAAGTTTGCTGTTTCGGACCAGGTCCGAATGATGATCAAACATATACCGATGAGTTCAATAAAGTTTATTGTACATCACACAAAAGATGAAGCGTCAGTTTTACTTCAGAAGATCACCGTAAGAGCCGAGTAAACACAGCAAGTTATAAGTGCGTGAACGTGAAACAAGGCAAAAACAACACATGATAGCAAACGTTGATCTCTATAACAAATGTAAGCTAAGAAAAAGTAGACTACATCTCCGTTAATGTAATCTACATTAAATAAAAGGTAAACTTATGTGGGAGAAAATAGCAACAAACGTTTTAGCTCGTTACTGATGTTATTGTATGTCTCAGTCAAAATGATTGATGTAGACGTCTTTCCATTGACTCAATATCTTCCGTTTCCAGCTCTGGTTCAGAGTCTGGCTCAAACATATATGGTTGAATTCCGTAGGTCACGGCCAGTTCGGGTTCATTCACAACTTGCGCCATGATGTTATTTTGGAATGATACAATGATATGCTGAAGTGTCATGTTAAGTCCCATGGGGCTTGCCCTGCTCACTCTCACACAGCAAACTGCTTTAATGAAAGCGAGCACGGCCAGGCTGCCCGCCATTTCAGGCGCGCCTCCCGCCTCACTCACTGTAAACACAGTGCCCATGTTACAGTGCACGAAAGCTCCCATGTCGTCACTATGTAAAGATCAGAGCCCAAAACCCATTCCACCCCTAGCCATTTATGCAAATGCGTGGGCACAGCTTCCCGGGGTTTTTCGAATTGGGTGCTGAACATTATAAAAAGAGGCTATTCGCTCCAGTTCACTCGATTCCCTCACCACAGCACGGCGCACGTCGAGTTTACGGTGAGAACAGAAGTAGCACACCTACTTCGAGGCGACCTTAGCGACCTTATTGAGCAACGAGGCAGTAGAGCCTTTATCTCAAGCTCAGAGCGAAGGGGGCCTGACAGCAGATATTTTCTAGTGCCAAAAAAGACGGGGGTCTCAGACCCAGTCTAGATCTAAGACAACTGAACAAAGCGCTTATGATACACCAGTTCAGAATGCTTACAACAAAGAAAATCCTCGCGCAGATTTGCCAAGGGGACTGGTTTATGTAAATAGATCTGAAGGACACTTATTTCCAGGTACAAATAGCGTCACGTCACAGGTAGGGTTGGGTATCGAGAATCGAGTATCGATTGGAACCGGGACTAACTTTTCGTTTTTCCCGGAATCGTTCAAAAGTTAAAATTTCGATTCCTAGTTTCGATATTCACAGTCCGCCGAGCGGAAGAAGAAACCGCTGAACAACACCAACGAAGAAGCGTCTACCGGAAGTGTTGGTATAACCGCGCGAGTCGAACATGAGTAGCTTACGTCGGCGGTCCAAAGTGTGGCTTCACTTTTCTAAAAATAACGAAATCTCGGCAAAATGCAAAATTTGTGACAAAAGGAGTATTTGTGACAGAAGGAGTATTTCCTTCAGAAAGACTATTGGTGTGCTAAACATTTTTTGACCCTGCCTCTTAAAAGAATCAGAATCGAGAATCGTTAGGAACCGGAATCGAAACAAGGAATCGGAATCGGAATCAGAATCATTCAAATTCAAACGATACCCAACCCTAGTCACAGGCGAATTGAAATTTGCCTTTAAGGGAAAGGCATATTAAAGGTAGTATAGGTCAGAAATTTTAAAAATACTTTTTTTCCACATTTCTTTAAACTTTCAGTATATATCAATGCATAATTAAAATCTAAGTACTCTGAAAAAGAAAGTATAAAAATCGAGTGTCTGTAGACCTCTCACGACTGTTTTAAAGACAGCTCATTATTTCCATTCACTTCACCCCCTCCCTTCTGGTCTCCTTCCAAAGCCACGCCCCCAAAACACATGAACGCGCGACTCCGACAGCTGAGCTGAAGACGCATTTTTACCTGAGACCAGCGAAGAGGAGAGGAACGAGTGCATGTAGTGACATCATGTCAGAAACACATGTAAATAAAAAAATCAAACTTTATCATTAATAAGTTAAAAAAATAAGTTGTATTTTATTACTCAATATCAAGCTAGCATATTGATATTGGTAAACTTTGTATATATTTATAGATTCGCTAACGAGCTAGTTATCTATAAGGCAAAGCTAAACAAAGGTTGCGTGATACACGTTGTTCCAATGCCATTATTTACACTGTGATGTAGATGAATTTCGTGTAAGATTTATAACATATAAAGGGTGTTCTGCATGTAAGAGTTTGCTTGATGAAAGCATAGTTGATTCTGATGAGGACTACACTCCCGAGACAAGTACCACATCGTCAGCTCGAGGACAGAACCGTGGTCGAGGGCGAAGCAGAGGAGTTCGTGCAAGAGGTCGTGGTACTAGAACTTTTTGTTCATTACCTTTTCTTGTAATGTAACTGACTTCCTTTTTTTGACTGGGTTGCCTTCGTGAACTGCAAACGTGGACTTAGATTGGTCTTTCTCTGACATTGTTTGGGTATTCCTAGGTTCCGTTGCTCTTGAATTACACAAACCGAACGAGTGCGCGCAAAAAGGCAGGTCCTATGTGGCAAAGGGGTGGTTGCCATGGTTGCGAGAGAGTGACAGTCGCCTAGGCCAATCCGTTGTTTCGCCCCGATTCGAAATAATGAGCTGTGTTTAATGCAGATTAAACGGTCTAGAGTCAATCGATTTTTATACTTTTTTTTTCCAGAGTCCTTAGAATTTAATTATGCATTAATATATATAGAAAGTTTAATGAAATTTTGATAAAAGTTTTTTATAACTGAATGACCCATACAACCTTTAATACACAGTCCTACCATTTAACCTGTCTCTTGCACCCCATACATTCACAATATGCATGAACGCGGTGCTCGCACCCCTGAAACTTCAGGGAATGCGATTTTTGAACTACTTGGACCACTGGCTGATTGTAGCTCGATCTCAGTCAGAGCTCATACAACACAGGACTGTGTTACTCGAACACCTTGAGAAACTGGGTCTCATAGTCAATTAGGCGAAAAGCTCGCTGTGTCCCCAGACAGATAATAATTTTCCCGGGCACAGAGCTGAACTCGCTGTCTATGACAGCACGGCTGTCACCAGAGCGCAAAATAGGCAGTCAGTGCTCCATGAAATCCTTCCGCCACGGCACTATAGTTACGCTAAGGAGGTTTCAGAGAATGATGAGCTCGATGGCCTCAGCTTCGTCAGTACTTCAGCTTTGCCTGCTTCACATGCTCCCGCTGGAGTTTTGGCTTAAAGCACGAGTACAACCTCGAGCTTGGGCTTCCGGTCTGCTTCGCCTGAGGGTCAATCAGAAACGTGTCACAGCCCTGAAACCTTGGAGAGCGACCGACTGGTACCAGTCTGGTGTAAACCTGGGGACTTCCTTGAGTGTACAGGTAATGTCCACGGACGTCTCCGCCTCGAGATGAGGAGCGCTGCACGAGGGCAGACCGTTCTTTGGCCTATGGTCATGACGAAAAAAGCTCATTCGCATAAACTGTCTGGAAATGTTGGCAGTCGACAACTCGCTTCTTAGTGCGCTCTGACAACATGTCGTGGGATCCTACATAAATCGCCAATGCGGCATCAGGTCTCGAAACTTTTTCTGCATTCTGGTCTGGGCTCAGCACAATCTGCGCTCACTGAGAGCATCACACGTGCCTGGCCTCCTGAATTTGGGGCCAGCCAGACTATCTAGAAACAATATACCAGCTGGTGAATGCAAGCATGAGCCACCAACCGGTACCCGCAAACCTCCCCGGGAGTGCTAAGCACCAATGCGCAGGCCAGAGTACCGTCTACCAGACGTCTCTATGCCTCTAAGTGGTCAGTGTTTGTTCACTGGTGCAAAATCAGAGGTTTTCCACCCACAAGCAGCAAGGTAACGGAGGTACTTTACTTCTTACAAGAGCTACTGGATAAGGGTAGATCCCCATCCATGGTCAAAGTCTATGTGGCGGCCATAGCAGCGTTTACAAAACCTGCGTCTGGCCCGTCACTGTGGAAAAATGATCTGGTCATTTGTTTCCTGAAGGAGCTAAGAGGATGAATCCTTCCAGACCCCCATCTATCATCTACATTTATAAGGTTTTATAACCAAAAAGTTCCCGCCTTACAAGCTAAATTGCTGTTGGTGTAAAAGTCAAGTACCACCTGCCCCGTCGTTTCGGAGTAGTACACTCGGGCTGTGAGTTTTTTCTCAAGGGAAAATAATGCCCATACTATCACTTAGTACAGGCCAAAGTTTTTTCTCTTCACCCTGACTGTGTGACTCTATTATAATGAATAGCCTTTCTTGCGGCTAAATTATTTGAGAATGATGCTGCTAGCCTCTCTACTCAGACTCTCTGTAGGTTCATGGTGATTATGCACTATATGCGCCCCAAGCACTTGCCCCTTGGGACTTTGGTGTTGGATCCTACATGCACGGCATTTTGCATAGTGTTCCCCTAGCGTAAGATATTACGCAGTACGAGAGAACCTCTCGTCAGAGAACGTACTCGGTTACTAACGTAACCTCAGTTCTCTCTAGAAGAGGGAACGAGTACTGCGTATCTTACCGTGCCTGCTTACACGCTGGTTTGCTTCGGCGATGAAAAACCAGTAATATCAGCCTATCGAGCTATGTTTACAGGGCTAGGCCACACCCGCTTTGGCAGGAGTGTGGCACAATGGGCGTGAAGTTCCCCCATTGGACCATCACCAAAGGGCCGCTATTGATAGGCTGCTGCAGTTGCCGCAGGACAGCCAATAGGCGCGCTGAGCTGCTTGCCTATGTCTGCATGGCCTGGCTGCGCCCTCCTACGCATTTCCACTCAATTTCATTTTCCTTCAGTTCTACGTCTGGGACTGCTGCATTTAGGTTTCCAGAAATCATTTTTTTGTAGGACCAATCAGCGAATAGAGGGAGTGGCTGAGAACGATGACTTTGATGTAAGCGTGTCAGTTTGAGTTCAGTAATGGCAGCGGAGAAAGACGTGAGAAAAGCTATTCGGTCCGTTGTCGGAAAAGAAACAGCCGAATATACAGAATTTAAAGCCGGATTGTTATCGTCTCACCTCTTGTTGCACAACGGAGGACCAAGTGAAGGAGGCAGAAAAATTGGAAGCTTGTGCTGGGCAGCTTGTGCACGATGACCGTGATATTTTGGACGGACGGTTTAGCCTGGTGTTCACGGTGTTCGGAAGCCCCGAGTCCATGCTGCTAAACTATTGTTGAAGATCCGCTCAGGAGTCATAGAACGGCAGATCAGAGAACGACCGCGTATTTGTAATGATTAGACACAGCTTCCACCGTTGAATGAATATATCACTGTCCTTCATGTCAAATATACATTTCGAATTAATAATTGTTCCTAGATTAACAAAACCTGCAGCTCTCGTTGACTGAAATCCTATTGTAAACATAATCATCTGATCATTCGGACTTGTTGTTTCCAGCCATTTCGGCGCGTGACATACGTCACTCACGACCACAAGTTAGTGATTGGCAATGGCAGATCGTGAGTAACTCTGGGCAGATCCAATAGATTTGAACTTTAATAGTGAACCCGCCTACAAGGAAGTAAACGTTTCTCAATGGAGAGGGGCCAGACTCTCTGTAAAAATGAAATGTACTAGAGTCTGGTTGAACCAGGCTAATGTCTGCATGCTGTCATAAAGCGTTTTGCAATAATTCAAAATTAAGGATAATTTTTTGGCTTCAATATCTCAAGGAAAAGAGGTTTTCCCCTAGTGTAAGATATTACGCAGTACTCATTCCCTCTTCTAGCGAGAACTGAGGTTACGTTAGTAACCGAGTATGTTACTCAACATGTTTTATTATGATGACAGTTTTCAAAAATAATGAATGAAATAATGATAGAAATAAGGTCTCTTCTATATTAGAAAAATAAATATATAAATAACTAAAAGACATACCTCCAAATTGAACAAAAATAGCTCTCACAAACTAACAAAATATATTTATATCTTTAGTTTTCTTCCTCTTTATCCTATTTTCTTCCTCATCCTCCTTGTTTGCCCATCTATATTTTGCTGTAGAGCTGATCTTTTCCAGCAGTTTTTTGAAAACCAGGACATTTTCATAATTAAAAAAAAAAAACAAAAAAAAAAAACAGTCAGGGCAGCCAGGACAGGATGTGAAAACAGGACATGTCCTGGGAAAACAGGACTGTTGGTCACCCTAATGTAAGATAAAATGTATTGGCCTACTAAGACATTTATGGAAAAAGACAATAATATGTAGTATATACAGACACCTGAATGAAAGGCTTTTTTAGTTTTTTCAATAACCAAAAAATACAAACATGTACATACATGTTTCTCTCATATTATGCTAGCCCTAATTTCACCTCTGACTTTAATATGTTTATAAGCAACTGAAAAAAGTGTCGCAGCATGTCAAAACATCTCAATTAAGGACCCCAAAAATATCTTAGACCCCAGAGGTTTAATGCATCCTTGCTAAATAAAAGCAGTATATATTTTTTTAAAATACATTACTAACCATAAACGTTGAATGGTTGTACAGTATATCTTGGTTTCCAGAAGAAGAAAAAAGAACAATATTAAGCAGCACAACTGTGTTCAACATTGGTAATGATCAGAAATGTTTCTTGAGCATCAAATTCCTAACATCATCATATTATTCAACATACTGTACATATATTTTTTTATGATTTCTGAAGGATCATGTGACACTGAAGACTGGAGTAATGATGCTTAAAAAAATCAGGTTTGATCTCAGGAATAAATAACACTTTACTATATATTCACATAGAAAACAGCAGTGAAATATGTACAATATTACTGTATTTATTTGATCAAATAAATAGAGTCTATGTGAGCAGTAGAGACTTTTTTGAGAAACATATAATAATAAATATAAAAATATATAAAAATAATAAAAAAACTTAACTGTTACTGTGTGTGTGTTCTATATATAATTTAATTAATAATTATTATGATTATTATTATTTATGTGACAATGAATTAATTAAGTCAAAATGATTTAACTTTTGAAATTTTATCACATAATATCCAACATTCATTAACAAAAAAAAAAAGATCTTTAAAAACACGTAAAACTGACAAGTTACTATCTAGCTTCAAACCAAAAATTCCACACAAAGTAATAGACTTGAGCGCAAACTTCCATAAAATAGCACACTACTTCTCCTAAAAGGAGTAGGAAAACATGGGTGTGTGGCATACAAAATGTCCATCAAAAATAATTTAAAAAATAGTGCATAAAATAAAATAAATAGTCTTTTGTGAATAATACTGCTTGTGGGCATATTTTGTTTTTATCTGATGCTCCTGTCCCTCCACTTCTTAGGTAGTCATACATCTCCCAGACACATGAAGACCTTCTGCAGTATGCCACATAATGCCCTGGGTTAAGCCTCCTCTGAAAGCAATGACTGCCCTTAAAGTAAATCTCTCTCCTTGTAGCATTAAATTGGAAGGAAATTCACACAAACTCTGTGGTCAATCCACAGAAGTTCTCCCAGACTGTAAGTGTGATAAACTTTCCCTGCACAGTGCACTTTTCCTGAGGTAATCTGTCTATTTTGCAGAGGGACACTGTGACAGACTTTGGGTTGGCCTGAGGGGGACTCTGGTAGGGTAAAGCCTTCTTCCATCGCGTTCTGAAGATGAGCCATGCCATAAGCCTGCAGTACAGCAATAGAAGTACAAACAAATGGAATTTCCCTTGTGACTTGTTGGCTGAGACCACAATACTGTGATGAGCACTGTTTTGTTAATGAAACACAAGCACGTTTGTTATTGACTTTTCAATGATAGTGGAGATGTGGCATTGTGCATCGATTTGGAGCGCACCAGACTTCAGTCGAACAGCTTTGAATATTTCACTCAGCAGCTCTGCCCTCTGTATGTAGGCCTGTGCATTCAAACCCTTTGTGCTGATGGATTTCACTAGCTGGAGGAGGTTGTTGGAATCCTCATTGCAAACAATATTTTCAAAAGTGACTATATCACAGAAAGCACAACATAAGCATTGACAAAAAACATCAAATGTGTTAAGCACAGAGATTCTTGATTTCCTGAGTTTTATAGGCTGTTGATTGTTTCCATTTTTTTAACAGGTCCACTTTTAGTCTTTTCCCCATCACTGATGGATCTGCATGGAGCCATTGAGGACAAGGAGAGGGGCATGAAGTCTTCTTCCTCTTTTTGGGTGGAACCGCTAAGCCTCTCTAGTTTTCTACTGCTTCTTCATCAGTTGAATGGATGTTTGTGACAGTGTCAGACTTCCCAGAGCAGGAAGCATCCATTTTGGCCTTCCATCAACACTGGATGTTGTGGTGGGTAGTGGATTGACTCCCGTGTCGATCACTGTTGCAACAGCTGCATCCTCTTCACCACACTCTTTTGTTTTGCAGAAAATATATGCATGTTGCCTTCAATGAAGGACAGATGTTGAGCAATGAATCGATCCACTCAAATAGGCAAGTTTTCATGCTTGAAAAGGCGACATTTTATGTTTTTGAATGTCGGCTTTGACATTGGCTGAACTTCCGGTGATGTTGGAGCTTCGGAAGTTGAGGGATCATTACCCCTGCTAGTGAGCTATGGGTCGCACTCCCTTGCAGCTACCGCAAAATTATTATAAAATTAACTTTTTAACAATAACATCTACATAAAAAGAGTTTTTCTCATAAACTGAAGTTATAATTTTTCATATTTGAGTCATAAGTCATATTTGCTGAAATCTCGTTGATACTCATCGGCTACAAGATGAAAGTGAGCTTGAAGTCACAAGCTTTAAAAAGCAGAACGAGGCAGGCCCTATCGCACCGATCTCTCCTGACGACGATGTTCCGCCGGGTAAACCTTTGCAACGGTCGGCAGGTGCTACAGTTCTGGAACCCATTAACTTGTTACATTCAGATCTGCGAGCTACCAAAGTGGAGATTTGTCAGACGATTGACACGCACATTGAAGAGATGGCCACAACTATCAGAAGGGAAATATCTGCTCTCAAATCTGAAACTCAAGTGCCTTGGTGGTAATGGGAACTGTTCTTTTTTATTTTATTTATTTATTTTAATTAATTTATTTATTTATTTGTATTTACTTATTTATTTAATTTTGCCTTAGTTTATAATGAGGCAACATGACATCATGACTTTTGCGTAAACATACACGCCACTTTCGAGTCAAATGGCGTGTTATCTCTACGCATTTTGAGCTATTCGCGTGTATCCGCGTGTATGCGTGTATATCTACGCCTACGCCATTAACGTTCGCGTCATTCCGCGTGTCCGTACACGCCGTCACATGTCCAGTCATAAATGCCATTAACTCCAGTGACGGTTAAGTTTAGGGATGGGGTTGAGGTAAGTCATATCTTTTTTTTTACCTAGGATGGTAAGGGAACAGTCATAAATGCCATTAACCCCAGTGAAGGTTGAGTTTAGGGATGGGGTTGAGGTAAGTCATATATTTATATAACGTTAAGTCGACGGCGTTCATAAACACGCTGAAAAGCGATGATGCGTCTTGATAGCACGCCAAAAATGGAAATACGAATTGGCGTGTCATACACACGCTACTTCATGAGATCAGTCTGAATGAGGAATCATAAAAAGCAATGCAACAATGATTGTCTAATTGTTGGATTCCCTAATAAAAACATTTTTAACACAGTGGTAAGTAATTTGCCAGCCAGATTAGGAAAGCCAGAAAGTGCATAATATTATTGTCATGATCACAGTTAGATAAGGCAAGTAACCTGCTCTCCTTACATATGTCTGTTACCCACTTCCGCATTTCTGTCTGTAATTGGTCACATGGAAACACCTCCAGATCCTCATCCTCTATATCTGGAATGATGACACACTCTTCGGGCTTTCAGGTATTTCTTGCACCTTTCTGAAATGAGGGGGGCTCCACAGCTGTCTATGCCCTTTGCTTCGCAAAGAGCCACAATAGTGATAATGCTTAGAAGCTCTCTTGCATCGTTGCATCGCCGTCCATTGACCTCACAAATAAAGCTTTAATGCAATGTGTTTTTTTTCCAAGCAGTCCCACCGGCAGATCATTTTGATGCAGTGAGCAACATCAACCCGAACAAAACAAGGTGGGACTTTTGCTGACTGTTAACTGAGTAAGACTCCACAACACTTATTGATATAGGTCTTAAAGGGTACCTATTTTGGGTTTTTGAAAATTGCCCTTCATGTAGTGTTTAACATAGATCTAAGTGAACGAAAACATCCTGCAAAGTTTTAAACATGAAAGTTCATCGTATAAAAAGTTATTGTCTCTCAAAAACAAAAGTCGACTCTGAGTCGCTGATATGAATCGTTAGAAGAACGATGCTTTTCCTTTGTCTGGTTGACGTCAACTTGACAAGTTATTTGAATAAGAAACGCCCACTTATTGCGCTCGGAGACGCCAGGGAAAACCGGAGCTCCAGGGGTGGTGGGCAAATCTGAAACTGGCCCAGGACGGGCCACCCTGCCTGGGCTGGCCAGGGAGGTCTGAGAGCATGGAGGTTTGGACCCACCGCACCTTTTTGGACTCTGTTTTTCGAGATCTGGGCTTCGGAAAACAATCATGTCGACGAGACGCTGTGTTTTGAAGTGCGACGCAAAAGCGAACTTTTTTAACCTGCCAAGTGAGGAGTATTTGAAGACTAAGTGGCTGCAGTTCATATATACAAGTACTGCTGTACCACACAAGTATAGACCACCTTGTTCTGTGTTCGCGTCATTTTGAAGATGATTGCTTCACAAACCTAAACGCTACAAAATATGGATTCGCGAGCCTGCTCTATCCTAACGAGCTGAGGATCTGAAGTGTGTTAAATGAGGGAGACATACACAATATGCAGAGCAGTGGGTCTCGAGGACCGGAGTTGAGGACCGGACTTAAACCCATTTAAGGTAAAAGAGTTCCGTTTTTCTGCACAGAGAATACCAATCACAACTGACTAGGTCATCTGACCAATCACCGCAGATTAGCGTCACGCAAAGGCGGGTTTTGGTATAAGGACTCGCTAAAACGATTCATATGGGAGTCGGTGGGCAATTCAGGTAAAAATAAATGCATATTATAAGACAACAAAAGTGTTTTTTGTCATTGCATGCTTGTAAAACTGTTGTTGGGGACTCCCAGAACAATATTAGGAACATTTTAAATGACATAATAGGTACTCTTTAATATCACTATGAGGAGTAAAAGCCTTGATCAAAGCTCAGAGGAAAGTCAGAGATAAGTCACTCACAACCTCTTTTGGAGTAGGTGCACCTGCACGTATCCATTCTGTCAGCCAATGTGTTATGGCATTAACATCATGTCTCTCTGCAGCATTTGCACCACTGGGACACTTGAGTCCTCACCCCTTAACACAACACCCTGATATAGGAATATATGGCCAGACGTGGCATTTGGTCTCTGTAATTTCCTCATCACTGAGCCAGTTGCATCAAAACTCACAGTGGGGTTAGATGTCTTTGATAATGTCTTGTACACATACATTTGTGTTTGACTCCAATAGTGACAGAAAAACTTCACTATTGGAAAAAAATCCAGTTCAATGTCTTTAATGCTTCCACTGTGATGTGCACTATATTTTAACATCTGCAGTGAAACAATTTCAGCAGTGAAGCCTTTTTGCCTAATTTAAAATCATTTCGCTCTTGCTTTGCTTTGCGCAGGGTGGTCAAATTAAGCAGATGACTTGGCTCAGGATCTCCAAAATCCATCAGCTTTGTTGCCTCTTATGCCCTCCATAATGATTCCATTCTACCCTCACACAATTCTTTGGATATCTGCACATGCAAGTTACCAGACATTGCACGCTTGGAACAGCCAGTGTGCAGGGAGTCATCAGTGCTTTGACGTGAACACTTGAATTGCGGCTGATAGATATACCTTGCCTATTTTTTAGGGTGACTACCCATCCCGCTTTGCATTGTACCGCACAGCATTTTCACCCCTTTGTCCCACACGTTGCATACTGAGAAAATGTCCCCCATTTTCTTTAGTCTGTTGGTTATTAATTATAATATTAAAGGAGTCATGAACTGGCTTTTTAAAGTTTATTATATTGTTGTCTGAGGTCAACTTATAACGTTCGCTTGGTTTTTGCATTCAAAAACATCAAAATGAACAAGTAATAGGCTATTTTGTACCCAGGTTGTGAGCTTACCTAAAAAACAGTCGGTTTTTATGGGCGTGTCGCACTGAAGACTTGGAAGTAAACACCCACTGCTACGAGTGGAGAACAGTTTTGCATATTATAATGAGTTTAACTCACCCGTCGGCGGTGCACATGGGGGAAAACGTCCAATGTAAAATGGCAACCGGATTCGCCCATAGCTGCTACATGTTCAACCCAGAGTCCATGTGTTGCACAATTCCTGTTAGATCCAATATAGACGGCACAGCACCGTTCTTTACTCTTAATCGGTCTATAAATCCAGTCTTGTTTACAAAACAATCCTCAGTGAAACGAAGCGAACAGACGACGATGTTTTACCTCATCAGCTGGAACGTAATTAAAAATAAAGTTTATCCATGCAGTCCTATTGGAATCCACAGGAAGCTTATGCAGCGACTGTCTTCTTCCACAACCAGGCGCTGCATAATATTATGTATTGCTCGGTAGCTCGATCCAGTTTGTCATCACGAGGTAAGCATACACTTAGCTAACGTTATGTGTGTGTAATGCGCGAATCGGTGGGCGGGGCTAAACATGACGTGTTGAAGCAGGAGTTGATCTTCTTCTGCGGGGGTGGTGTTTTATCCTCTTTGTAGTCATAGTTCCCCACTTTTAAAAACGAGTCGCTTTCAGAGGCTGTGTCAAAAAAAAGCTTTTATTGGACTAACAAGGCCGTTTTCAGTTCTGAAACTTACAGGATAGTATTATAATATGATGACCTCTTAGATGTCAAAAGCTCAAGGAAAATTTGATTTCTCAATTCATACCCCTTTAAGAAAATGTGCATGTGTTCTTTTGCTTTTTTTAGAAAGCATTTTATTTAATCTTTTGCGGGATAGTTTTTCACCTATAAACAGTGCTTCGTTAGAAGTAATTGCCAATCAAAATGTGGAGCGGTGATTCATTCCATGTGTTCCCTGTCAGAAAACAAATGGATAATTCGGTAATTTAAAATTTTACTAGGCGGCATAATGGCAACAAAAAAGATGTTGTCTATGTAAAAGCTTTTCTATTTCAGTTTGTATCAACTTGTTATCTGTTGTGGTTGTTAATTCACATCCTTTCTAAAAAAAAATGAACGTATTTGGTTTAATATGTTAATATATAAGAAGACAGTCAATGAACTTATTTCATGTTGTTTTGTATTTTATTTGTTCATTATTTATTTTCTTGGAGTTTAGTTGGACTTGGTCAGAACTGTTAGTTATGTGCATGATGTCTGCTGCCTTTGGGCTCAGTGATGTTGAATTTAAATGACATGTAAAATAAAGACATGTTATGTTACATTGTGATATAATGGTGTTTTCTGGAAGGGACTAAAGAACAAAGTATTTGTATCAGCTGAAATGAAATTACTTTCAAGTTACTGTATGTTCTAGTGTTGGTAATATGTCCCACATTGTCCCACACAAACTTCGTAATTGTTTACCACATTTGGTTTGTTTGATGGTGGTCACCCTAGCTCTTTTTAAAGGCAAATGTGCAGGGGCATTTCACTTCTTGCCAGATGTGGTGATTTATCACATATCTCAGATACCAGGCTTCAAAATGGTGTATTCCCCTTTTTTCTTTTTTTAAGAGAACTGTTTTTTGTATGTGACCATTTCAGGCTTAAATTCAATCTATTTCTGAAATGATCCAGACATCTTTTGGCCTGGAGGAAAGGGACCTTGGCTTGAAATCAGTGTAATCACTACTGCCACTTGTTTCATGATCACTTTCAAAAGTAAAGCCTAAAGCAGATGTGTATAATGCCTTTGCAGTGATCTTGTCGTCAAGCTGTTGACTAAGCTATGCCCAGATGCTCTGATTAGGAGTAGCTATGTTGCCATTTTGGACCTCAACACAAACACAACTGTGAAAATGGAATCCTTGTCGACTGCTGGTTTCTTGGGCATCTGGCATAAGCAAAACATTACCCTCATCAATAATCCTGACTCCAAAAAATGTATTGTAAAGTATAAATTTGTTCTAATCTAATATATTACTGTATATGTCTGAATATAAGGATACTATATCTTATATTTGGACCAACATTGCAATGTTGACCCCTAGATTGTCAGTTTTGAACAGTAAACTCATTGTTGATACTAATATCACTAATTTAGCTATGAATTGTTAACTAAAGTTGCACATGTGACCCATGTTCGTTTTTTAATACTAATAGGTTAACCTATGCAACTGTAATCAGCATTTCAAAGCTAAATGAGAAATGTATGAGCTAATATAAGTGTTAGCAATGAGTTTTCTGTTCAAGAAGATGAAGACAGAAGATGATGGGCTGTTCCTCTCCTCCCAGCCTGAAGAGGGAGCTGTTTGTTTACAGTCCATCAGACAGCAGCTGATTGGAGGGACTGTTTAAAAGAATCTCCTGCCAGATGTTTGGGCTGCTCTGTGCTGTCTCGACATTACTTGGGCTTCCAGGCAGGCAGCAACACCACCATATTCTTTTTTGTTTTGTTTGCATTACACATAGTTTACACTGATCTGCACTATACTTTGATTAGTTTCCTCTTGCTTCTCATTTACTGACTTGATGCACTTCTTGATTTAAATTATGATTTCATCCTATCATGTAATGTTTAAATAAACTATTTTGATTTAACTATGTCACTGCTGCTGTGAGCTAGGTAGACGTGACATATGGGGGCTCGTCCAGCCAGTTGGATCCCGAATTTTAAGTAGACTATTACAATTCGCAATATTGTGTAAGCTTAGTTGCATATAGTGCTACGTCATTGATTCACATTTTGTGAATGAACGTAAGGTGATCAGCTGATGGTAGTCAGCTGGCGCTCTTTTTTGCAAGAAAATGATATCTGAAAAATTCCAGTCAGGATTCAGACAGCATCATCATAGCACAGAAACTGCGCTAGTTAAAATTACAAATGATTTACTTTTAGCTTCTGACCAAGGCTGTCAATCTCAATACTAGTCCTACTTGATCTTAGCACTGCGTTCAACACTATAGATCATAAAATACTCTTGGATCTACTACAAAACTACACTGGTGTTCAGGGACAGGCATTAAGCTGGTTTAGATCGTACTTATCGGACCGCTATCATTTTGTCTGTTTAAATGTGGAAAAAGTGAAGATAACGTCAGTAGACTATGGAGTACCGCAAGGATCGGTGTTAGGCCCTCTGCTATTCTCAATATATATGCTACCACTTGGTAATATTATAAGAAAACATGGAATTAACTTCCACTGTTATGCTGATGACACTCAATTATATATTTCATAACGACCAGATGAAAACACTCATCTCAACTCATCTAAATTGAGTGTGTCAAAGATATAAAATCCTGGATGATGCATAATTTCCTTAAATTCAGATAAAACAGAGGTATTACATATTGGTCCAAAAAGCTACACACAAAACCTCTTACAAAACAACTTTAATATATAAGGTTGTCGTGTTACTTTATCCACTACAGTAAAAGACCTGGGTGTCATACTAGACCGCAACTTGTCTTTCGAAAATCAAACATATTCATATGTTACAAGAACAGCCTTTTGCCACCTTAGAAACATTGCTAAACTACGTAACATGCTATATATTTCTGATGCAGAAAAGTTAGTTCATGTATTCATGACCTCGAGACTAGATTACTGTAATGCTTTATTAGCCGGTTGTCCTGCATCCTCAATAAACAAGCTACAGTTAGTGCAAAATGCAGATGCTAGAGTTACTAGGTCAAGAAAATATGATCATATAACACCGATTGTATCATTTCTACACTGGTAACCTATTAAGTTCTGTATCAATTACAAAGTACTACTACTGACCTATAAAGCCCTAAATGGTTTAGCTCCTGTGTATTTAATGGACCTTCTATCGCCCTACAATCCATCGCGTTCTTTAAGATCACTAAATTCAAGGTCCTAGGTCATTCCTAGAATATCTAAATCCACTAAAGGAAGAACTGTGTTCTCACATTTAGCTCCAAAACTCTGGAATAGCCTTCCCGATATGGTTCGAGGCTCTAATTCGCTATCCCAGTGTAAAACTAAATTAAAGACGCATCTCTTTAGCCTAGCATTCACATAATGCTAACCTTTTATTCCTCTGTTGAATCAGATCGAATGCATGTAATGTTATAAAACTTGAAGAGTCTTTAGGTTATTTGTATTGGTTGCATAATATTTACAGTCATTATGTTACTGTGTGTATTGCGTGAATGATGGGTGGTTGGGCAGATATTGTGTTTTGCGGAGGGTGGTATGCCATAACCGTTGCCACTGAAATGAAGTTTACCTTGATCCATTGACAGTTTGCAGCATCCCTCCTCCAGCTCTTCTCCACACTCCTAGTGCTAAAAATCACTTACACACTGGAGGAGTACTCTGGGTTCGGGCAGAATTCCGAGCTCGGAGCCCTCTCGCCGGACAGCACGCCAAATAAACATTAAATCTTACTCCCTCAAAATTATATGTAAGTGTGTACTCACATGAAATGCATTACCGCGACAGTGGGGCTCGACAGCCTTAAACGGGTTGACAAGTATTGTTGGGTTGCAGAGAGATTGTGAGAATGTGATTTTTAGCATCTACTCCCGTGTAATGGAAATCATCATGAACATCAGCTATGCTAATTATTTCCCATCTGCCTTTCTGCTGTTATTGTCCCGAGAAAAATTGAGTTCGTCAGCTCTAGTTTGTTTCCAGCCTCTCACGGAGACTCCAGATGCCCCAACGCCTATGAAGAGACGACTCAATACCTGTGAAGAGACGACTCAACGCCTGTGAAGAGACGACTCAACGCTGGCGATATGTTATGCCCTAAATATTACATGATTAACTAAATTATTTTTCCATGTACTTTTCTGTAATTCTGAAAGCTGCTTTGAAACAATGTGTATTGTGAAATGCGCTATACAAATAATCTTGAATTGAATTGGCGCGCGTTTGTTTGTTGGGGGATTCTGCATTGGGTGTTCAGTTAATGAATTGAATGTTAGAAAGTTATTCACTAAAGTTAATCCTTTGGTTATGAAAACATTTTTTGGGGGAGTATTTATGCAGAAATAGAACAATTTTTCCAACCATACAGTACTTTGTTTGCTGAGTTTGAGTGGAGAAGTGTGTTTTTAAGCTTATTTGAGTTGCAGGGTGGCGTTTTAACGGAGTCTGTTTTACCCCCAATTAATGCACTTATGCATTGTTGGGTTTAGGTTGCTGGTCACTGAAGTCCGGACGAGGGCACCGCCGTGCAGCACCGGCTGAATTGACTGTTGTTCATGGACTTAGTGTGAAGATAAGTTAGAATCGTAGGGATTAAGTTTGTGTGGTTGATTTTGTAATAATAACCTGAAAGACGTTGAGATATTGTCCTAGTTTGATTTGGTTAGTATTGCTATGGTGTGTTTATAGACCATAGCCTGGTTTGATTGTTTATTGGTGACTGGTGAATTTAGTTGTGATAATGAGTACACATGAGGCATTTTTAGCTGCTCCTTTGGTGGTCTTGCTTGCAGCGTTGAATGTTAAGTTGCATAGTGTGGCTGAGCACTATGAAATCGATATAACATTGCTGAGGGTAGCTAAGAAGTATGAGCTGCTTGACTTCATTCGTTCGTGTTTGATTGACAAGAATGTGTTACCTGATGACAAACTGCCGCAGCGCTGTAGTGAGGGTGCGTCGGGTTCAGATGGTGAGCCCACTCCAAGTTTGTTTGTAGGCTCACAGCAAAAATCCAGTGTACTAATATTTGAACAGAAAGTCGAAATGTTAAAACTGCAACATGAGTTGCAAGTGAAACAAAAGATATTGGAATTGGAACAAGAATTAGCAAGGAAAAAAATTGATGAAGACTTGACTCAGAGAAGGCTTGATAACGAAATAGACCATAAAAGGTTTGAAGCGGCACAGAAAGACAAGGATCGCGAATTGGAATGGGAAAAGCTTAAAAATTTAGAGCAGGAACGAGAGATTGAGTGTACTAGGCTACAATTAGTAGCTGAAGGTAAAGTTGGAAAATCACAGCAGTTTGGCCTAGCAGGTATGATGCCTGCCTAAGTTTAATGAGCATGATCCAGATGTGGGTTTTTTTTTCATTATTTGAAAATATTGCTACTGAACAAAATTGGAGTGATGAAGATAAAATTATATTGTTACAAACTACGTTAACTGGATGTCCTCAGAAGGCATTTGTGGCTTTACAGTCTTCTGAAAAGAGAGTCTATAAATCTATAACTACTGTTTTGAAAAAAAAAAAATCATTGGAAAAAAATTGCCCATTGCTATTGAAGCGAAATAGGGAGAAAGCAGATTGGAAAAGTTGGCCTCTGCACTTCATCTGTTCCTGGTGTGCGCTCAGGGAGTAAAGATAATAAAATTCAAGCAAAGACATTGGATTGTGCACAATGTGCAGCGTCAACTGAAAAAAGGTTTGAATAATGTACAAGGTAATGAGCTTGATTTTCCTGCTTCCAATATAACGGATTATGCGCCGTTTGTCACGGATGGTTTTGTGGTTTTGGTTGGAAATGCACATCGCGTTCCAGTAAAAATTCTGCGTGATACGAGAGCATCAGAGAGTTACATTTGTCAATCTGTTTTGCCCTTCTCGTCTGAGTCTGATACAGGAAATTGTGTGTTGATACAGGGAATTGGTCAGTCATTCAGTCATTTCCAGTGCCGCTGCTCAAAATTCAGTTGTTTTCTGGTTTTGTGAGCGGGGAAGTAACCATTGCGGTGCACCCTTCTCCACCTATAGAGGGAATTGATCTGATTGCGGGTAATAATTTTGCTCATGACTGTGTTTTTCCTGATCAAGTCTCACCACCTCATGTGGTTAATACTGGAGTTTTTTTATATTGGATGAGTCAGATAGTTGTCAATAAGATTTTCCAGATGTTTTTAAGTCATGTGCTGTGACGCACGCTATGGCATAAGCAGGATGTTTTCTGATGTATGGCAACACACATCTGCTCAGCTATTTATTCCGCAGTTAACGGTGTCTTTGTCTCGTGCTGACATTGCTGAGGCTCAAAAGAGTGATCTGAGCTAACAGAAATACTTTGAGTGGGCTGCAGATGACAATTTAGATCGCCGTTATTTTGTGAAAGATGGTTTGTTGCTAAGAAGGTGGTGATGCCTGAAAAGTTTTGTGATGTGGCACTAAAAACAGCCCATGGGGAAACAGCGGGTCATTTTGGGGTAAAGAAAACATCCAGTCAATTGTTAAAACATTGCTACTGGCCATGGATAAAGAGAGACGTTGCACGTTTTGTTCAAACTTGTCATGTCTGTCAGGTTGCAGGTAAGCAAAATGCTGTCGTTAAACCTGCGCCTTTACAGCCCATTTCGTCTGTTGGTAAGCCTTTCGAGCATTTGATCATTGATTGTGTGGGTCCCTTACCCCAGTCAAAATCAGGCTGTGTTTATTTGTTTACCATCATGTGCCAGGTGACTCGTTATCCTGCTGCGTATTCTTTGAGGACTATTACGACAAGGTCTGTGGTGAAATCATTGTCGCGGTTTATTTCAATATTTAGTCTACCCAGAATCATTCAAAGTGATCAGGGTTCCAATTTTACGTCAAAAATGTTCGTAGCAGCCTTGAAACAGCTGCGTATTCCACACAATCTGAATAGGGCATACCAGCCACAAAGTCAAGGGGTTTTGGAGAGTTTCCACGCCACTCTTAAGTCACTGTTGCGTGCATACTGCATAGAGATGAAAAGGGAGTGGAAGGATGGTTTACCATGGCTATTGTTGCCAGCTAGAGCGGTTGTGCAAGAAAGCACAGGTTTTAGTCCAAATAAATTGGTATTTGGCCACAAGGTTCATACACCATTGTCTGTGTTGTTAAGTGATCTGGATTCAAGTGAACCAAAGAGTTTGTCTAATTATGTGTATGGTTTCCACCGCAGGTTACTGTTAGCATGTAAAATGGCAACTGAAAATTTGACTGATGCCCAAAGAAAAATTAAGCGGAAATTTTTTTTTTTTTTTATTATTATATTTATTGTACATTTTCAATTTTTCAGACAAACAGACAATACAATCACAGGACAGAACCAAACACACATTCAAAAACAAAAAACAAAAAAAACACTCCTTCAGTTAGATTCAAATGGGCAGAAGACCACATCACTGGGCACAGGCAAGGAAGGTCAAAACAGAAATTTGCCTAGTGTGAGACATTATAAACCATGTGAAATTGTACAACTTGACCACATGAGATGTACATAGAAATCTTTACGTTGAAGACAGAGGTCGACAGAAATAACAATGAAATCCTAATAAAATAAAATAGAACATAAAAACATTAAGCTTTGTCATTGCTGATTTTTAACAAATGATTGAAAAGAGGCCTCCAAGAGGCTTCAAATTTCTCTATATTTCCGGAAATAGTATATCTGAGTCTTTCCACGTGCAAAGTGGAGGAAAGTTCTGACAACCAAAACTTGAATAGAGGCTTCGAATTTTTCTTCCACATGCACAGTATAGATTTTTTGGCAATCATCAAACCATACTGTATGGGCAGTCGTGTAGCATTATTAAGGCGCAACAAAGAGGCCGACCAGCCAAGAATGGCAGTCGCAGGATCCAAGGGAAGCTCACAAGCATAAACTTCAGAAAGAAACTGAAAAACTTCTGACCAAAATTCACCCAATTTTGGGCATCCCCAGAAAAGATGACCAAGAGAGCCCTCAGCAGACTCACACTTATTGCAAAGAGGGGAGATAGTAGGATAGAAAGAGTTAAGTTTAACTCTTGAGTAATGTAATCTGTGCAACACCTTATACTGAATAAGTTGGTGCCTGGCATTAATAGAGCAGGTGTATGTATTCTTAAGACATTTTTCCCAGTCCTCTTCTGAGAGCTGAACATCTAGATCCTCTTCCCAAAGACTTTTCTGGTGAATAGTGGAAAAATCTAACTGACTAGTGAAGAAGTCAACAAATTTTGTAACTAACTTTGGGGTGTTGGGAGCAGAAGTAAACAATTTATATAATTCACTGTCGGCTGGTAATATTTCAAAATTTGGCACAGCAGAACGAACGTAATTTCTAATTTGTAGGTATCTAAAGAAATGTGAAGCAGGAAGGTCATATTTCTCTGTTAATTGAGTAAATGTGGCAAAATTATTATCAATATATAAATCTCTCAGGGTAAGGATTCCTTTTCTAGCCCAACCTGTGAACACTGAGTCTAATAGTGAAGGTTTAAAGGCATGGTTACGACAGACAGGAGCAAGAAGAGAGGTATTTGGTAATTTAAAAGCCTTACTAATCTGAAGCCATACCCTAATAGAATTATTAATCATAAAATGGGATCCTACTGTGGCTTTAAATGTCGTCGGGACAGCAAAAAGTAATGAGCAGAGTGACGAATTTGAGGCACCTTGCTCAATCATAAGCCATGAAGGGATCTCAGTTGAGGGACTATCGGGGTGCGGATCCTGCCAGTAAGTTAAGGCTCTACAATTGGCAGCCCAGTAATAATGTTGAAAGTTTGGCAAACCCAGACCCCCCAGCGACCTAGGCTTACACACATGTATTTTAGCTATTCTATGTGCTTTGAAGCCCCAGACAAAAGGCATCACAATAGAATCTAAAGTTTTGAAGAACTTTTGGGGTAGATAAATCGGCAAATTCTGAAAAAGATACAGGAATCTGGGTAACGTCACCATCTTAATAGCATTCACACGCCCTATCATTGATAGTGGTAAGGTCCTCCAGAATTTAATATTGTCCTTTAGGTTTTCAAGCATTGTCAAATAGTTAAGCTTATAAATATCTTTTGGGTTTCTAGGTATATTTACTCCAAGATATTTAAAACTGTTTATAGCTATTTTAAAAGGTAGACTGCGTATAAAAATTGGATCAATGTTGTTAGTCACAGCTAAAAATTCACTTTTTTGCCAATTTACTGAATAACCAGAGAATTTACCAAATGTTTCCAACAGGTTTAATAAGGGTGGAATAGACTGTTCAGGGTTGCTTAGATACAGAATAATGTCATCTGCGTAGAGGGAGATATGATGGTTAATTTGGCCTAAATTCAGGGGCGAAATTAAGGGATTATTTTTAACCGCAAGAGCAAGGGGCTCAATCGCTATTGCGAAAAGCAAAGGTGAGAGAGGGCAGCCCTGACGAGTGCCTCTGTGTAATTGGAATTGCGATGACTTGTTAAAATTGGTAAGAACTGAAGCCGAAGGGAGGAGGTATAAAAGCTTCACCCAAGAGGCAAATTTATCGCCCATATCAAATTCTCTAATCACAGCTAAAATATAATCCCATTCAATTTGGTCAAATGCCTTTTCTGCATCTAAGGCGAGAATTGCAACGCTAGCTTTAGAATCGAATCTGGTGTATAAGATATTCATTAAACGCCTGACATTGAAAAAAGAAAAACGGCCTGGAATAAAACCGGTTTGGTCGGGGTGGATAATTTTCCCAATACAGATGTTTAATCTATTAGCCAGGATTTTAGTGAAAATTTTAAGGTCAGAGTTCAAAAGAGATATGGGTCGATAAGATGCTGGGTCAGTTTCTTCTTTACCTTTTTTAAGAATTAGAGATATATTTGCGTCATACAAGGACTGGGGAAGCTTATGTATGTTAAAAGAATGATTAAGCATCCTCAACAGCAAAGGAGAGAGCACCTCCGCAAATTTTTTATAAAATTCGATCCCGAAACCATCTGGTCCAGGTGCCTTGCCGCTGGGGAAAGATTTAATCGCAGATAGTATTTCCTCCACTGTTATATCAGCATTCAAAACTGCCTGCTCAGAGCAACCCAACTTTGGAAGATGTAATGAATGAAGGAAATCAGACAAAGCTGAGGGGTCAGAACAACCCCTAGATTTGTATAATTTTTCGTAAAATTGTTTAAACGTATCATTGATTTCACCGGGAGTTGTTAGAACGACACCATTTTTGTTCTTGATTTTATGAATTGCTCTAGAGGCTTGTAGCCCCCTCAGCTGACGAGAAAGTAATTTGTCCGGTTTGTCCCCAATTTCAAATTGTTTTTGCTTGACTTTAAGCAACATATTATTAACTTGGTTCGAAAGAATCGAGTTATATTCCGACTTAAGTGCTGTAATTTCGTTAAATACTTCTGAGTCTGCTGAATCTCTGTAAGTGTCTTCCAGCCGAGTAAGACGATTATCAATTTCTGTAAGGCGTTTTACCCTTTGCTTTTTTAGACTGGACTCGTATGAAATAATATGTCCTCTCAAGACAGCCTTTAGGCTTTCCCATAGTGTCGAGTCAGAAACCTCACCCGTGTCATTAAACTTGAGAAACTCCGCTAGCAACTCTGTTATTTGTTCACAAAATGTTACATCCGAGAGCAGAGTAGAGTTAAAACGCCAGTGATAGCTGGACTTAATTTCTACAAGATCTAGAGAGATTGTCACTGTTGAGTGGTCAGAGATGATTCTATTGTGATGCTCCATCGATTTTACACATGGAATAATTTTTGAGTCTACTAAAAAGAAATCTATCCTGGAGTATGATTTATGAACTTGCGAAAAAAAAGTATACTGCATGTCCGTTGGGTGTTTTAGTCTCCAGATATCAACAAGGTCAAAAGAAGTAATCAAATTGTTAAGAACAGAGGTAGAGTTGGCCATGGGTATTCCAACGCGAGAAGGAAATCTATCTAGAGCAGGGTCCAACACCAAGTTAAAATCACCACCTATAATCAGGTGCGAATTCAGAGTGTATGGCAAAAGATTGAAGACTTTGCGAAAAAAAGCAGGGTCATCAAAATTAGGTCCGTACACATTAAGCAGAGTGACATGGATTGAGGAAAGTAGACCAGATACAATTAAATAGCGGCCGTTAGGGTCGCTGATAGTGGATATGTGCTTAAAAGGAACTGACTTACGAAACAGAATAGCTACTCCTCTGGCCCTGGATGAGAAGGTAGATTGAAATACTTGGGAGATCCAGTTGCATCTCAGTCGCCTTTGTTCAAAATGCCTAATATGTGTCTCTTGTAAGAATATTATGTCAGCGGGGATAGACTTCAAATAAGAAAAAACTTTAGCTCTCTTAACCTGGTTATTTAATCCCCGGACATTCCAACTAGCAAGAGTAACATTGCCACCTTTAAGAGAAGACCCCCTATTACACATCATAGAATATAATATCTATAATAATGGCAGCTGCAAAATGAATTTGGAGAAATAACAACCATTGAAGGAGATGTACATAAACTAAACACGAGACAGCAAACAAACAAAAAAGACAAAACCACCCACCCCAACCCTTCCATTAGCTTCCCCAAATGAAGCCAGGAAAAAAAACCCATATGAACAGCGGAGCTGCCGGGCAGCATAAGGAGTAAGAGGAAAAACTAATAACCTAAAAAGGAAAAAGAAAAAAAAAACCAGGGGACTCCCATTCAACCTCCGCGAAACTAAGCCAACAACAAAAGAATTGCTCTATAAGCCTGAACTAGTGTGTAGCACACATCCCTTTCAAAACAGAAGTTTTTTGTTATTTCCCCTAGACTATATAAATTATATGAAACAAAGTATAAACATGTACTTGCAGAAAAGCCACTGATAACGAGACCAATCTGACGAATGACATAATCGCAAGCAGTCTGTATAATGTCTCTCTCAAAGGTTTTTTTTTTTTTTTTTTTTTTTTTTGCTTGAAAATACTCACAAACTCGTACTAAAGGCCGCCGATAAGCAGCAGAAAAGTTGATTTAAGTCATTCAGCCATGGAAACAGCATTGAGAAACAGTCCTACGCAGCAGATCAAGAAGGGTCTTCGGCAATGATGTTGTTAACGAATAATTCAGCATCCGAAACTGAACCAAAGATTTTCTTGTTAGTGCCATGGGTGACAAGAAGACGAGCGGGGAACAACATTCCGAATCGAATTCCAGCATCCTTCAATTTCCTTTTCACTCCGTCGAACGCCCTTCGCTGCGAGAGGACCTCAGCCGTGAAATCCGGGAAAACAGAGATGTGAACACCGTCATATTTCAGGGGCGAGTGTTGCCGCGCAAGCCGCAAGATCATCTCCTTGACCGGGTAATGATGTATCCTCGCGATCAGAGTACGGGGGCGTCCTCCTTTCGGCGGTAAAGGCCCGGTGCGATGTGCGCGGTCAACTTTAATCCCAGCAGGAAAGTTCTCGGCTCCCAGGAGGTTCGGAATAAGTTTTTCCACAAACTCAGTGGGGCGACCAGCCTCCACGTTCTCGGGTAGGCCGACAATCTTAATATTCTGTCGTCGGGAACGGCCCTCGAGATCATCCAATTTAGCCCGTAGGACCTTGTTTGCCGATAGTATTTCCTGACAGCAGGCCTCCAGGTCAGAAATACGGCTTTCATGGTCGGCTTTAGCGCTCTCAAGATCAGCGATCCGCGAGGTGGTTTCAGACAGCGCTGTTTGCAACTGAGATAGAGTTGCTTCTAGCGAATTAAACCTGTCGTTCATACAGTTCTTCATGGTTTGAATGGCTGACAGGATAGTAGTCGAGTCCGTGGCCGTGTCGAGATCACGATCGGTCTCGTGCTCGATAGGATTCTCGGCCGGTTTTTCGATTGCGCTGGATGGTGAATCCCCTTTCTTTGGTTTAGTCTTCTTCATCTTATTATTAGATATTGTTGAGCAAACTTTCGCGATGAAAATAATCAAAAATTACTATTTAACGGAGGCTTGTTGAGGGAGCTCCCTAAATTTACGTCCACTCCATGTGGTGCTCTCTAGCGCCCCCCATTAAGCGGAAATTTGACAGAAAAGCAGAAGTCACTGTGAACAGCTGGATGTTGATGGGGGAGGAAATTAGATCCTTATAGAAAAAGGATAGGCAGTTCCACTGTCTAAGGAAAGTTATCCATAGTCTGCTACAGGACCCGGAGGCCACTGTAGAGGAAAAGGGTAAGAAACAGCAGGACCTGTTTCCTGGCAAGCGGAGTCGGGAAGCCGGCGGGCCCAGCTGAGTATGGCGCTGCGGCGGGAAGTGCCGTGCTGAAAAGCTGAGGTGAAGCGGGAGGTGAGTGAGGTCTCGTGGCAGTGGAATCTGGAGCGCAACCCAGGCTCGCAGAAGTCCTGGCGCCCCGGGCTGAAGCGTGCAGCAAACCGGACCTTGCACGGGAAGGTTGCGGAGTCAGGCGAGGCAAATTCGGGGCCTCACGAGAATTTCTCGGCCTGCTAGCCGCCTTGGAAGCTGGGGTGGATTTAGGAGAGATATTTGTTGACTGCAAGGTAACGTACAAGTTGTGAAGTTGTGTTGTAGTCATCCTGCGGGCTGAATATCAGAGTTTATCAGCGCTTGTCTCAGATTCAAGACTGTCCACTTTCCAATAGGCGGAATCGTTGGTGCGGCCGAAGGATAGGAGGACGATGGGGAGGAAGCTGGAGTCCTCGCCGCTGGAGGTGAGGGTAAACCTAGGCGTCTTGGTGTGCGAGGAGTTGTTTGTACCGACCGGTGCTCACGAGATGAAACGTGGGGCTCGGAGGCGGTATCAGGTGGAGAGGTTGTCCTGGGGCCAGCTGATGGCGATGGAGGAACCAGAGCATGGTTGAGCTCATCATCAGATGGTTGCATTTGGGACATCTTTTAGCAAAGCAGTAAACCAAGTGCTGAAAACTGTCGAGGAATATGGTTGAGTCGACTGTGTGTATTCATAGACTTTACTTATGCTGATTGAGTGGACCTGTTGATTACTGATTGCTGACAGCTGGCTGACTTGATTGTTTGATCATTAGAACCTGTTTCTCTCAAACCTTGTTAATAAAACATCAAATATCATCATATATCACCCCCCAGGTCAACTGGGAAGCTTTGTAGAGGAGCTGGATGAGCTGCTATCCTCTTTCCCTGAAGATGGCACCCCACTTGTAGTCTTTGGTGATTTCAACATTGATCTAGAGAAGGCACCCCACTTGTAGTCTTTGGTGATTTCAATATTGATCTAGAGAAGCCATATGCAACATACTTCATCTCTTTCCTAGCTTCTTTCAATCTCAAACGGCTCATCACCTCAGGTACTCACAAAGCAGGCAACAATTTGGACCTGTTTTACACATGCAACTGCAGACAACAATTTGGTGAAACCTCTTCAACATTTCAGATCACTTCCTCATTACTTTCAATTTACAACTCACTACCCATGCACCACCAACTCCCCTACCCGTACTTTCAGACGAAACCTGCGCTAACTTTCTCCCTCCCACCTTTCTCCCACCTCACCTTTCTGAGGTGTCATCTTCTCTTCCCTCACCCTTGAATTCTCATCTCTGGATGTGAATACAGCAACGGATACTTTATGCTCCACTTTAACTTCTTCTTTAGCAAACACGAGTTACTCCCTCTAACCCCTGGACCAAACTCAAGGCAATGGAGAGGAAATGGTGCAAATCAAAAGACACATCTAAACGAAGTATGTATCAATCTCTGCTCTCTTCCTTTTCTGTTTTCTGTATATCCATATTTCCACAGCAAGATCAACAGCACCTCTAACACACGAACACTTTTCAAGGCATTCAACTCCCTCCTCTGCCCACCTCCACCACCACACACCTCTTTAAATGCCTATGATTTTGCTAACTTCTTCATTAACAAAACAACTGCTATCAGCACTTAGTTCTCAGCTCCACACACACAGGAACCTAGACCAACCTCTCCCACCCCATCCCCTTACATCTTATACAAGCCATCTTTCCCACACTTCTACCAGCACTCACACATATCATCAAATCATCTCTTCACACTAGCATTTTCCCCACAGCATTCAAGCAGGCTGGGGTAACTCCACTGTTTAATAAAACAATATTAAACACAAAACTTGCAGACCCGTCTCTTTCCTACCATTCATTGTGAAAACACTCAAATGAGTTGCTTTCAATCAAGTATCATCTTCTCTGTCTCTGACCAAGCAGCTGGATGCAAACCAACCGGACTTCAAGAAAGGGCATTCAAACGAAACCACATTGCTGTCAGTCACAGAAACCCTGCGGACTACAAAAGCTGCTTCCAAATCATCAGTTCTCATTCTCCTGGATCTGTCTGCTGCCTTCGACACTGTGAACCATCAGATCCTTCTGTCCATCTTCTCATCACTGGGCATCACAGGCACTCCTATCCACTGGTTTGAGTCCTATCTTATGGCTCGTTTCCGCTGAGGGGTCCGGTACGGTATTGTACAGTGCAGTACGGGTCGGGTCAGTACACCATGATCCGGCTTGCGTTTCCACCGCCAACAGTACCCTTATTTGATAGGCGTGGTGTTTGCTGGAAAGAATCGATCGACGTCATTTTCACATGAAGAAAGTGACATAGTAGGCATAAACAACAATGGATGACAGACAGCAGATCTTGCTCTTGCTTCTCGGCATGTTTGTCACAAGAAACAAGCGCTGGCATTAGGGGTTTCTCAATACCAAGTAGCCATCGCAAAGTCCAACTCAGGAGAATGATCCCGAGGACGCGAGTCCAGTAATTCTGCTAATGGAACAGCGCGCCACTCAGCTCGCTCTGGCTCTGCGACTCCGGTTATCTCTGTATGTACATTTTACGCAACAATAAAACGAAATATGTTATAAAACACCACTCTGCTTCTTTTCGATTTCATTTCAATACATTATAAACATTATAAGCACACAAATGTGGTTCAGGCAACGCAGCCTATTGATTATATTCACTGCATGTATGTAATGTTATCTTTATAACAAAACTAAATATAAAACACCACCCTGCCTCTTTTCGTTTAAATTTTAAATCGCATTGGTACAAATGTTGCAATAAACAACATTGCAGATGATCTTGTAATAAAATAAAAAAAATGACAAAACTATCTATTTTGTTGAATTTCAGTTTTATCAATAATAGTCATTATAAAAGTATAAGTAAAAGGTACACAAAGATATACAGTAAAGCTTTAATAACATAAAGAAACAATTCAGTCAGTCAAATACAAATTCAGCGCTCAAAGATATGAAACTTCACTTAGCCTTCTGCCAAAACTATTGGCCAGGGAACGAATTATAGATTCACAAGACCAAAGATCACCTGTTAGGTCTATACAAGACGAACTATATCTCATGTTTAACCACTACAGAGATGTCAGAGTCAGCGGCAAACATCAGAACGACTAGCCGAGGAAAGGCTGTTCAAGGCGGGGGACACGAGCGCGAGCGTCCGGTGATTGCTTGGAATGGATCTCAGTCAAATGATCATAAATCTATAAACAAACCACAGATCTGAGCTTTAAAAACTACTTTCTCGCCTGAAAAACTCTTAAAACTACATTTCGTGACACAATAACAGTAGTATTATATTTCAACTGTATGCTTCTAATGCTCTTTTAGCACGTGCAAGTGACGATACTCTGTCAACCAATCGCCATTCTGCAGTGAGTCCACCTTTTAGTACCCTTTCACTGTGCTAGGTACCCCAACGGACGGGTACTCAAAAAGTGGTAAGGTACGGTTCGGCTTTTTGGTACCATTCACAACTTTTGACAGTGGAAATGCAAATAATTGCGTACCAAACCGAACTGTACCGTACCGTACCACTCAGTGGAAACGAGCCATTATAGGTAGGTTCTATAATGGGTTCCATTATAGGAACCCATTATAGAACTCCGGGTTCTGTTCTTGGGCCGCTCCTCTTCTCCATTTACATCACATCACTGTGGTGTGTATGGGACCCATCATACATGCACATGGTTTCTCTTACTATTGCTATGCTGATGACACCCAGCTCTACCTCTCATTTCAAACAGATGATCCCACGGTACCTGCAAGGATTTCAAGCTGTCTGGTGGTCATCTCGGAATGAATGAAGGAACATCAACTGCAGCTCAACCTGGGAAAGACTGAGCTTCTCGTCCTCCCTGCCAATCCATCTCTACAACACGACTTTGCCATCCAACTAGATTCATCCTCAATCACCCCATCAAATCTTGGAACCAAATCTTGGTGTAACCTATGATGACCAGCTGACCTTCACAGATCACATTACAAAGACAGCACGATCATGCAGGTTTGCACTGCACAACATTAGAGAGATCAGGCCTTTCCTATCTGAGCATGCAACACAACTTCTCATCCAGGCCCTGGTTATCTCTAGGCTTGATTACTGCAATGCTCTTCTGGCTGGACTTCCATCATGTGCAACTAAACCACTACAAATGATCTAGAATGCTGCAGCTCGTCTTCTCTTCAACAAGCCCAAAAGGGCCCACGTCACTCATCTCTCTGCACTGGCTACCTGTCGCTTCTCATATCAAGCTCAAGACATTGACGCTTGCTTACAGATGTACCACAGACTCAGCTCTGTCCAACTTTTGCTCGCTCCTACGAGTCTACATCCCTACTAGAAGCTTAAGATCGGTCAATGAGCGACAGCTAGTGGTACAGTCACAAAGAGACACTCCACCCTCATGCAGAATCCCTGACAGCGTTCAAAAAACAGCTGAAAACTAATCTCTTCCGTGAGCTCTCTTTTTTTTCTTTCTTTTTTTTTCTCTCTTTTTCTTTTTCCTTTAAATCCTCCCTTGTCTGGCTTCTGCTAGTGCCTGAACTTTATATTTTGAACACTTCTTGTGTTGTTTTTGCCTCTTCAAGATGACTCGCTTGCTTTTGACGTGAATCTCTGCATAGCTGCCTGTTTGTGAGCAACGAGGGCAGCATCGTCAGCAAACAGCAGTGGCCTGGATCAGTGGCTCCATAGTCTTAATGTGGGCCTGCAGTCGCCACAGGCTGAACACGCTCCCGTCGAGGCGAAAACAGATGTATACGCCATCACCGTCGTCGAGGTCCTCTGTGGTCTGGTGGAGCATCATGCTGAACAAAATGCTGAACATTGTGGTCCCCAAACATTATCAGGAAAGCTATTACAGAAACACTCTACCTCCTTTAGTGGACTTAGATATCCTAGGTACTATCAAAAGCCTAGAGCTGTGTGACCTTATTAAGAGTGATTGTAAGGCTATAGAATATTGGTTAAATACACAGAACCTAAACCTTTTAGGACCAAGGTATCTCTGGAGGATATTCTAATCCAAGGCTCACCAGCCAGCAAACTCTCATGGAGAGCGTAAAGGGTGTTCGCATCCCCCTTAAAGGGAAATTTGCTGCAAGTGAGATACAGAGCCAGTCGTCCCGCACTTTATCTGTTTGTACCCAACACACAGGTAGAATCTTGGGACATCTTAGCAATTTTGTACATCAAGGCAATGGCATTCCCTATCCAGATGGCCAGCCTCTACTTGGAGACAGCATTTCCCTTCTGCTGAGCAACAAATAGCTGCTTCTGAGGCTCTGTGTGTGGACCATGTAGACCCCGTGTGCAGAGCACAAATGGGACACGGCAATGCAGGGGCTTGGTCCTCTGGGATCAGCACTTGCAAGTTCACTACTGGACGAGGGTGCCATATGGTGCCCCATCCCTGAGAAAGAAGGTCCTTCCACAGGGGAATCCACCAGGGTGTGGCTGTTACGAGGAGCATAATATCCGAGGACCATGTCCGGGTGGGCCAATAAGACGCAACCATCAAGGCCTGCACCTTGTCCTCCCTGACTTTGAAAAGTATTTGTGCAAGCAGGCTCACTGCAGGAAACACATATTTGCATAGAAATTGTTTTATTTTTTTTCTATGGAACCATTGTACCTGCATGTATTCAGGCAGTTCACTAACTGTGCACACTCGTTTGTGAGACTTGCAGTCATATTGTCAGAGTCCAACTCCATACAGAGAAAAGAGATACTATGCACAGGGGAGATCTTGCTCTTCTCCCAGTTGACCCGAAGCAACATATGGCTGAGGTGCCTGAGGACCAGTTCCCTGTGTTCCCACAAGAAAACTCCAGAGTGAGCTAGGATGAGCCAGTCTTCGAGATAGTTGAGAATGCTAATTCCCACTTCTCTTAACTTTGGTAAAGATGCCGGGAGACAGGCATAGCCCAAAGGGGAGGATCTTGTACTTGTACTATATATATATTAGAGCCGGGACTTTAACGCGTTAATTAAGATTAATTAATTACAGACTTTAACGCATTAATTAATTACACAAAAAAATTAACACATTTTAATCGCACTTATTTTTGCACCGCGGAACATTTCTCACTGGATTAGTTTCGGCGGACCGATAATACTGGAGCACCAACAAGCGTTCATGACTTTCAGACAACTAAACAACAAACCGCACTGAACATGAACGAAGAAGCTGACGAGACCGCTTTGGTTTGTCCCGTGGATGAGAAATTTTGTTATAAAAACGAACCTATGGAAGCGTCATTAAGAGCATGGTTGTTGTGTGCAAGCTATGCAACAAGGAATTCGCATATCACATCGACCCTCAAGTTTCACCTCAACGCAAAACATATACAATTGCACTGGTCTGTTGGACTTGGTTGAACACAAAATACACAATATTTTGTTGCTTAATGCCAAGTTCAGACTGCACGATTTTCAAAGTAGTCGGGTCGCTGTTCTTTTCACACTATCTTGGCCAGCATTCAGTCAATGCTGGACGATTGATCGGCGACAGAAGGTTTCACACTGCATGACTTTACAATAGGAAAAATCGCCGACAGACTTCGTCTAAACACGCTGCGCGCAAACTACATTTCACAACAAACACACGTGAGATGTGAAAAGGAAACAACGCGACACCACACGTGCAAGACCGGTCCCCGGAGTTCTCACGTGAGACTTTTTTTTTCGACCCGGTTGTAGTACAGCTCAGGTGAAACGTCAAACAGACGTGAGTGCTCCTACCAAATCTCTACTAATTTTTCTTCGATTTATTGTGTCCAAATAGACCGAGAAGACGCTTTTTTTCTGAAAAAATGCCATATCATGTTGATATGTGATCTATAACTCCTCCCCGAACTCCCTGCTGCTCTGTATCTTGCTCTCTCACTGGCTGCCGGTGATCGCCGATGTAGTTTTCAGTCAAAACACTTTTCACACAGCAGGATTTTGAATCGCCGACAGGTCCAGATATTTATCATGCCAAATATCTCACGGGCGTCGGCGACTCGTCTGTGATTCTCTCAGTTCGCGTCTTTGCTCATTCACACTGCGTGATTGTCACTCGCGTGAACGAGCGCCGATTTGCCTGTGATTTCGGGCATTTGTCGGCGATTTCTCAAAACCTGTCGGCGAGCCAAAATCGTGGCTAAAATCATGCAGTCTGAACTCGGCATAAGCTTATGTATTCAGTCTTTATTCAATGGTATAAAATCCATGTGAAAAAAAAATCTTCTCACTGTTCTCAGTTCAAATATTTATGCAATCAAAATGCAATTAATTTCGATTAATTAATTACAAAGCCTCTAATTAATTAGATATTTTTTTTTAATTGAGTACCGGCCCTAATCTATATATATAAACTGGTTGGTCAAACTGGTCTAAAATAAATCATTGATTGTGAAAGATTTTTAAACTCAATGATCTGACCTTGAGACTGTTTTGAGTCAGATCCTTAAACATATCACTTGTGGGTTTGATGTGCTCTGCCATGCGATTTTTTGTCATAAAAAAGCTTTGTTCAGATGCAATAATGCCTGATCAAAAGCCATTTCAGAGGCTCAGGCTTCAAAGTTGTTGAAATTGATCTCAGCTACAGAGTTGTTAATCTGTCATAAGGCTTTATAAAAAAAAGCCTTCATCAGTACACGGCTTGCCAAACAAGGACACCCTTAAAGAAGTGACGAAGAACTCCAAAGTGACAGCTGTGATCTGCAGAGATCCCTAAACATCTGATAATTCACTTTAGCCTTGAAATCTTGTTGTTGTTTTTTGAGTGCAGAAATTTGAATCAGAGGTTCATATCAGTTGTCAACCCTTTTTGTTTTGATGGATCGATGCAGAAATGCTTGTTTAGCTGAATGACTGACAAATGACTGTTTCTCTCTTCTATCCATTCTGGATGTCTGTTACCTAGGTGGCCTGCTGAGCATGAGGCCAGTTGCTTGTTGATGTTTTGCTCAAATCATTGATGAATTAATAAACACACATCACAGACAGGTTCAAATAGGACAAGACTTGTCCTCTATGGACAACTCATGTTCTTGTGTTGGCTTATAAACACACATTTCTCTTCAGGAAATCATTCATCCATGTACAAATGCTTCTTTGAGAGATTGTTGAGATTTCCTATCAAAGTCAAGATGAGGTGACCAGGTGAGATGGTTGGAATAAAATAATACTGACTGAATTGCAAAATTAAGCTCTCTTTTTATCTGACAGACTTCCATTCTTTAGTTATATCCACCTTTTTGAATAAGCATACTGTGTTTTAGTTTATGGAAGGCACTTCCGGTTTGGGGACGTTTCACTCAAGAAGATTGAAAAAAAAATATTTAAAATCAGCCTGTGATGTAGTATGCTTGCTTATCAAAGGAAGTAATAAAAAAAGACTCACATTAAGGTAGTAGCTTGAGCAGGGTGTTGGGGGAATCACTTTTTTTCTCTTTTTCATCAAACTGCAGTTTTTGCAAGTTCCCGCAATTTTTGCAAGTTCCCGCAATTTCATCACATAAAATTGCATAAATATCCCGCATATTCCATCGCATTTTTAAAGAAAACGAGCCGCGTAATCAAGGATTTTTGCCCGCAACAATCACAAAAAAACTCTGGAAGGACTGAACACGCTCCAGAATTTTAGCCAAGAATGGAAGGTTAGAAATAGTCCTGTAAATGGTCAATCAGAAACAACACAACCAGACTGGTGTAATGGCAGCTGTTTTTAATTCCAGAGGAGTAATTCCAGAACTCAATGATAAATTCACAATGAGGGCAGGCTGATGCAAGGCATTTAATAATAACCAAGCAGGGAACCAGGTCTAAAATACTGGAAGTTGAGTTCATGGACTTAACTGTACATACGGTATAATAAAATCGAATAAAATGTTCTTATAATAAAATGGAAAAGGTAGTAGTAGGAGGATTTAAAGGCTGAATATCAACTAGCTCAACTGGGGTAATTGAGATTAAAGAGCTGTATAAGCCCTCTATCTTTTTAGTGAAATAGTGAAGAAATGTATTACACTGGTCAACAGAGGAATGAACAATCGCCTGAAATGGTTTGAAAAGATTTGTTAACAGTCTTAAATGAAGATTTAGAATTTGAGTAAACCTCACTCCTCTGATCTCAAAAGGTGGTCTAATGAAAAATGCTAGAGGCTGCAGTCTTTAGCCTCCTTGTTTAACATGACATCATGACATTTGCATAAACATACACACCACTTTCAAGTCAAGTAGCGTTGTATCTATACGCATTTTGTGCTATCCAGCAGACAATACAGTAGTCCAAAATGTTAAGAGATTTCATCACCCTTCACAAACAAGGAACAGGATATAAAAAGATAAGGTATTAAATGTTCCTTGAGACACCATTAGAAGCATAGTTTGCAAGTTCAAAGTTAAAGGAATAGTGGTTACACTGGTTGGGGCAGAAAAAGGAAGCTATCAACGGCTGTAACCAGAGGCAGGTTCAGAAAAACTGATTGCCTGATTGAAACCACAACTGATTTTGCGCACTGCCACTCACATATGGTCAAATCATTGTTTTTCTATGTAACCTGTAAAACCCATTCACCGGTTCAGCAACACTAACTCTTAAACGGTTGACCAGAGCGCTAAAATTATTTCTCATTGTAACAGGGTTCAGGGAAGGAGGAGGCAGGAACCGGATGACAATTCAAAAATAAAACTTTATTTAAACAAAATAAACAAATTACCTGCCAGCAGCCCCTCACGGACGACTGCTGGCTACCGAAAATAAAACATAAATACCGGCCAGCAGCCCCTCACGGACGACTGCTGGCTTACCAAAATAAAATACAAACAAAACCAGGCCTGTTCCTCTCTCGATCATCCACTCCGTCGCTCCCCATTTATGGCTCCGCTCCTCCGTGAGAGATTCGAGACCGGTGTGCTTCACAGGTGTTGCTCATTAGCAATCGCACCACCGGCCTCGCGACTTCTCTCTCACGTCCCTCGGCCGTTCTGCTCACCACATACCCCCATCACCCCTCACAGGCCGGGGGGTACACCCGAGACTGTGCCTACTCCCCCCCCGGCGGCGGCGATCCCTGGGGGGTATGGACCGACGAGCCGAGGGAAACGGAGACGGAAGCACGAGGAGCGACGGACACGAGAGAGGGGAGAGAGGAAAAAAAAAAATTGGTCCGGCTCCCACAACGCGCTGCCGTCTTGCCCATCATCAGCTGGGCGATCTCCTCCGCGGCGCCCGGCGGCGACGCTGGATGGCCCTCGGTGGACGCCTCGACGCTCCCCCGCCCCCGGTGGACGGCGACGGCTCCTCGGGTGCCTTGGGCAGACGGCAGGAGTCCCCCGCTCCCTGCTCCTCCCCTTCACTAGTGGATGGCAACAGGCTCCGGCCCACGGCAAGCGGCGGTGACTCCTCCTCTCCCTCCCGGACGGCAGCCGCCCCTCCATTTCCCAGGCGGTCGGCGGCGAGCTCGGGCGTCCCACCGGCAACGCACCCCAGCGCCCCGCCTCAAGCGTCCCTGGCTGCGAGTCCCCCGCTCCCTGCTCCTCCCCATCTGCGGCGGACGGCAGCAGGCTCCGGCCCACGGCGAGCGGCGGCGACTCGCGCACCATGCTCGATGGCACCGCGGATTCCCCACAGCGGCGAGGACCCTCGGACAGCGCGTTCCTCCCTCTTCCCGGGTTTCGGCACCAGTGTAACAGGGTTCAGGGAAGAAGGAGGCAGGAACCGGATGACAATTCAAAAATAAAACTTTATTTAAACAAAATAAACAAATTACCTGCCAGCAGCCCCTCATGGACGACTGCTGGCTACCGAAAATAAAACATAAATACCGGCCAGCAGCCCCTCACGGACGACTGCTGGCTTACCAAAATAAAATACAAAATACAAACAAAACCAGGCCTGTTCCTCTCTCGATCATCCACTCCGTCGCTCCCCCTTTATGGCTCCGCAACCTCCATGAGAGATTCGAGACCGGTGTGCTTCACAGGTGTTGCTCATTAGCAATCGCACCACCGGCCTCGCGACTTCTCTCTCACGTCCCTCGGCCGTCCTGCTCACCACACTCATTAAGGGGGCTTTAACACTGGCAGTTTAGTTCGGAACGGGGCACGGTTCGCGAGAAAAATCGTTAATGTGAACGCTGTCATCGGACCCGGGTGCGCACTGGGGTACCGAACCCGAGACTGCCTGGAAGAGGTGGTCTGAGTTCGGTTGCTCCCGAACCGTGCCGCGGTTCGCGTGAATGTGCAAGCAACACAAGACTCGGGTGCGCACTTGTTCAGGAAGTAAAGTAACCTGCGCATGCGTTTTAGCTTATTGTGATGTATTCAGTTAAATAAAACACTTGTAAGGGATGATAGTGTTGACGATTTACCTTGGATATGAGCGAGTGTGAGCCTGCAGTGAAATTGTGCATTGCGCCTGGAATTAGAGCAACACATTTGGAAATCTACCGTCTCCTCAAAAGAGTCCATTTGCAAGCAGCAGAAGTCCACCTTATGTGACACACGCATAGTAAACCTGAATTGTTCACTCAACTGCTCATAACAGCAGCAAATTAATAAAAAAACCCACAATATTTAACCACGTTCTGCTTTCTATCATGCGACGTGCATGTTCGCGATGACGTAAGATGCACGCAAACGCACCAGGGTTCGATAGAATCAAGTTGAGTGTGAAACCAGACCAACGCTGCGGGGGGCGCCGGAAACAACCACGTTCGGGCTCGGACCGCAGCAAACGAGCCCAGTGTAAAAGCCCCCTAAATTACAGTCAAATGGATTTCCACACATTTATTCCCACAAAATGTCTCTTCTCTGTGCGGCATTTTATTATTTCTGCACGGCCGTGACATCAGAAGCGCACACGCGCAACTTGGAGGGAACATTGGCTGTGATGTAGTTGGATATAAGCAACTCATATATACTTGACAGCAGAATTCCAAAATTCACATTTCATAAATGTTTCCATAATATTACATATAATTATGTTAACGTCAAATCAAGTCTTTGTTGCGTAAGAACTTTTTTGAACAATTCTGGAACACCGTCTTACTCTATCAGCTAATAACTAAACACGTCACTCTCCGTCTGAACTATTCTTATTTGCTGACCAGGTTGTCAATCAACTTCATCTCTATGACACCTCCCTCTTCAAACTGTTCTATTCATTCTTCTAAAGAAACACTTTGCAAACATAATTCTTTGTTTCAATATTATAAAGAGTTGAAGGCATAATATGTAAGATTTTTGCCACAAGAGTTTCCAACAACAACAAAGGCGTAGGTTGATGACGCAGTGATGAGCTGAATGATGGGACTTGCTTTGAAAGCAGATGGATCTAATAATGGTAATGGATGAGTGCATCTACATAACTCATTCGCTGTACTGACTCGACTTCTCAACTGTGTATTTGCTGCTAACAATGTTTTCGCAGGTCTGTATTCAATGGTTACTAAAAATCGCATTAGTCTTATTGAAAGTATTTGGCCACATACTGGTATTGTGTCCAGATCTTTTTTTATTAATCAAAGGTACTACCTTACCCTTTATTAATAGGGATTTTTTTTCTTTTTCACACAGCAAATTTTGAGGAGTAAAATCAGTTAAGAACAGGTGTTACACACTGACTTACATCATTCCTAGCAACAGACATACTAGAAACCTCTTGCTGGAATACGCCAGGGGCTTTTGTGTTACGCATGTCAGTATAGGTCTTTTGAAAGAGTGAACACACACTAATCTGTTATGAAATCTGGGTATTTAAAAACACCATTCTTCAGTGAAAAGAATCACAGTGAAAAAAAAATCACAGAGGGAGACTCGAGGATTCCAAGGGAGATGGACATTGTCAGCTGCAGGATATGAAAGTGTCTGCATTTTAAAACAAACTTGTTGCTTTGTCTTTTCCACAGGGAAAAAAAAACATCTTCCACATAATAATAATAATAATAATAATAATAAACAAACAAACAAGCCTTCCACTTTACTGATAATGTCAGCACTGCATATATATTTTGATGATAAAGAAATTCTACTTATGTTCTAACTACTAACACATCAACATAAACTGAATTTCAATCATGCCCTACCTCTCGGCTATATAATTACAGATGTCAGCAGACTAAAATGGAGAATGGATCACTGTATTCATACTGTATGTATGCCATGCATTGCACATGACAAAAATTGTATTTCATCAAATAAAAAAAATAAAAAGTGTATTACAGAATCTTATTCATCATCGAATGTGATTTCTTTCCCTCTGTTCCAGACTCTTTCTGTGTGATTGCTTACATTAAAAAATAGATGACCTTGCAAAATGTATGCACACTTTAGTGGTTTTAACACCCTAGCATGTTTCTATAGCGATAAAGATGCAAATCAGCGACTCAAAAATACATTTACTGTATACTGCTGCCAGGAGACATTAAGTCTGTCTGCATCAGCAACAGCACCTCTTTCTGGGCCATGCACTGTTGACTCCCACATATCCAAAAATCTAAAAGCAGTCTTCCAAACTGACACAATATAATGTATCAGTATAAAAAGTAATTTAGACTTACTTAAGTCAAAATGGTCTAACATTTAAAAAATGTATTCTGTTAAATGTGTGTGTGGCCAAAAACAAGCATTATGTGAGCTAGTAAAAAAGGATTTAACTTTATTTGACTAAAATGTTACTATTACTATACTATTTGGTTTTAGTAAAGTAAAAAGTCCCTCAAGCATAGTAATGATGTAAAATTATTCAAGTATTTCCATGATGTAGTGATTTAAAGAAATAATTCAAAATGAAAATGGTCACAATTTACACACCATCATATCCTTTCAAATGTTCATGCATTTCGTTATACTGCAGAACACAAAAGAAGATTTAGAAAAAAAAAAAACAGCTTTTGTTGAAAGCCCAAATCAACATCAGGCATTATTTAAAATGTATATCTTTCAAAATAATTTGTTTCAAAAGTCCTATTGAGATGGTAATTGTTTATCATGGGGTTGTTATGTATTTTCAACATTTACAGGGGTTAGTCGATGATTTTATTGCCATCTAAATCCAAAATGTTAGTGTTTTTCTCCCACCACCCGCATAAAAATCCCTGGCCAAATTACCTACTGTTTTTGACAAACACCAAGGTCATGTGGTAATTTAGTTGCTGTTTGAATCCACATCTGATTTTACAAGAAGAGATAACTTCAAAATTCACTGTTTAACCTGTTGTAAACGGACCCTCCCGATACCGGGGACAACGAGGCTTAAATCCTTTTTGATCACTGCCGAGACAAACAAAAACACATACACAGGAATACATTTGTAAGGCTATAAAAAAATAACTGTGTAAAAAAATAACTGAAATGTCTATTAAACTTGTAGAATTATATTATAGAGTTTATAGAGATGATAAATAAATGATCAAATCTAAACATGTAACACCTTGCAGCAAAAAAAAAAAATGCAAAATTTTGACAAAAAGTTTTTCTTTGTTATAATTGTGATTTTAGAATATTTCGATATGAATCCAACTTCTGAAAAGATATCTTTCAGTCAGTCAAAGAGCAAATAGCCTATAGTGGAGCTCTATAGCCATCTAGTGGTTAAATTGATTTTTATTTTTTTATTTTAAAACTGCATTTTCCAAAAAAATGGAAATCTTCCATTAAACCATATAAAATTATCCATGTTATCCCCATGAATGAAAGTTAGAAATATGGGTCTTTTATAAAATGAATTTTACATAAAATGTTTGTTTTGTTTGTTTGTTGTTTTTTTTTTTGTGGGTAAAAAGAAAATTTAAATATTTATTTATTTTTGGAAATTTAAAAGAATTCATAAATCCTTAAAAAATGCACAAATGTAGACTAAAAAACACACTTAAGGAACAGAGTAAAATGACATTTGTAAAAACAAACAAACAAACAACAACAACAACAACAAAAAACACATTCTGTAACAAAGTTAAATGTCCCTAGAGACCCCAAATATAACTAGTATCGGCCCAAATGAAGATAATACGGGGGACAGTATGGCCAGCCATTACTGGGAATAACATGTATTGTCAGTGTGTTTGGGAGTGGAGCACACTTGGTCAGCCCTTGAATTGTGAGCGTTTCGCAATGAGGAAGCTTCACTCCTGCCAGGTTCTCTTCTCGATTGATCAGAGTCATTCCCATGTCTGCTGAGGTGACGAGGTGGCTTTGATCATGAGGAGAATCGCAGTTTGAATTGGTAGAGGTGGAGCATGAAACAGCTGTTTCATGCTCCACCTCTACCAATTCAAACTGCGATTCTGTTCCCCTATCTCGTTCCCCTAAAATGTTCTCGTTCCTCAAACTGTTCCCCTATCTCGTCATCTCTACCGACACTGAAAGTGACCTCTCGGCTTGGTTCCCCCATTAGCAGCGGCAGCATGAGGATTACGCTGGCTTGCAGTTTAAGTCAAGTTTAGACAGGTGTTCCTCTTTCTCTCTCTCTGGCTGTGTGCAACTGATCCTGAGTTGTTTCAGGAAGATCATCTAGCTTACTAATGTGACACACATTGTCAGTGGCTGTTGACTTGGGATCTCGTTTGAGAGTGGTGCTCAAGCTGGTGCTCAAAATGGCTTCAAAATTTTGTTATTAGAAATTTATTTTTTTATGAAACATCTTCATGAAAATAAGATCGAAGTTGGCAATGTATCAATCTAGAAATGCACTGGAGCAAGCTACATGTCTGATCATGTTATATTTAAAAATTGAAGATGAAGTCTAAGAACTTTAAAAACTCTGCACTGAATTACTGTTTTTCAAGATCATGTCATATGAGTTTATTTTGCTTAGACTCTAAAATGCAGACTGTCATTGTCTAGCTAGCATCTATTCAGTCTACTGCATTAGTCTATTTTTTGTGGTGCAAACAAACCGCATTTAGTGGTCAGTCTCCCGTGCATACATTCACACCTATCCAAATTGGTTATGGCTCTAAGGCCCCGTTTACACAAGAACGATTCCGGGTGAAAACGTAAAAATATTTTATCGGATGTGCCTATCGTTTACACGGCGACGGGGTTTTTGAGGCTTAAAAATGCAAAAAAGTGAAACCACCCTCCAGAGTGGAAATCTTAAAAACACTCCACCGCCGCGTTCCCGTGTAAATGGTAAAAACACAAAAGTCTGCTTGACAGTGCCCAGACAGTGTCAATGTCAAACTGACATTGAATCAACATGGAAACGACGGCTCTCAGGACATCGAAACAACATTGATCTGGCATTGTTTTGCTCATTGAATTAACGTTGAACTAACGTCAGACGCGGCATTTTTCAAAGCTAAATGAAAATCGAAAATTGGTTTGCTTTCATAACGTTGAAACAACGCTGATTTCAAGTTGATTTTACGTTAGTTTTGAAGAATGACGCGTCTGACGTTGGTTCAACGTTAATTCGATGAGCAAAACAATGTCAGATCAACGTTTCGATGTCATGTTTCCACGTTGATTCAATGTCAGTTTGCTATCTGGGTGAAGGTTGTACGCAGGGCAGGCGCGTAGAATTGGTGTTGTTGTAGTATGCACTCCTAGTCGCCTGAAGTGCATACATTGAATTTCACACACTTTTGCGTCACCATTTGCATGCAGATTTCCAACACAAAACGCTCATCTAAACACAGAATAAAAAGTGATGACGCAATGCCACTTTTGCGTTTTCTCTTCAGAATCGTTTCCGTGTAAACATAGCCTCAATGTGCCTTTCTTTTGTCTGATTTATAATCACTAACGACTGGCTGTTCACACTGTTTTAATCCCTCATTTCTTTTATCAAAGTTCTCACTTAACATTTGAAACTGTTTCAACTGCCCTTTTTTGAAAAAAAGAAACATTTCAGTAAGCATTTATATTTAGAAAAAAAAAATAACCTGGTACCCATCTGTTGGGTAAAAATAACAGATTTTTTTTTTTTTTTTAAATAACAGATGGGTGGCAGGTGCACCTAGAGCTAGCTAGCATGTTAGCTTAGCACATCATCAATAGCCTACATGACAATTTATGAGATTAAAACCATGTTTGTGCCCCAAACTTACTTTATAACACAAGTCAAGTGTTTTAAATAACCTTTTCTGATCTGATTTTTCTTAAATAAGACAGAAAATATATTATTTTATAGTATCCAGCAGAATGTTTACATTCCGACGCGTCATGAGTCTATGAAACCACTTCCTCAGAAACACGTCGTGGGCTCAGATTGATTAGCTTGGCCCGGTGTGTTGTGATTGACTAAACTGTCACTTACGTTGTCCGGAAAGTTAATGCCTATTACCTTTACGGGCGAAATGGGAATGTCATGACCTCCAGTCCAGATGTAAATATGCGTCGAACTGCAGTATCAGTATGACCCAAAATCACCTCACCACACACAGTTCTTAATAAACGTTTCTGAATGATAATTTGCTACATTTTTTTAACTTTATACACGTTTGTTTAACACTATAGCATCTGACTGGCAACAATAGCAACTGACTGGCTACTAACGTTATACTCAAACAGCGGTGGCAAGTTTACGTTCTTGATAAAATCGAAAATAACGTCATAAAACATATATACATGAAAAATACATTTACAACATTAGCACTTATACAAAATTCATGTTTGTACGCGTTTGTCGTAGACACAAAATAGCATAACTTATAGCCTAGTGGCAATAAAGCTAGCGCTGGCATTTGAAAAAAAAACTGAACGTTACGTCTGGAATTATACATGCAAATACATTTAAAATGGTTAAGTCTTAACCTACTTACAGGTTGTGGCCCAACAACTGCTGCCTCTGGTTTTAAAGTTGGAACTGCTTCATGTTTCTGTAACAGTTTCTTGTTGAATCTAGTGTTGAACAAGAGATTCTGGAAGCTGTCTTCCGTAAAATACGCAGCACAGAGAGCTAGATTACGATCGTCATTTTCAGGAACATAATCAAACATAAATTGTATCCATTGTTGACGAAGTACAGCGTCCGTGGGAAGTTCGAAGACATAAGACCTGACAGCTGCGTGAACAACACACTCGACGAGCTGGAGCTGCTGAAATATGCACATGCCCTTTTCTGCTTATTCCGGAGGGAGTGGTTGATGCAAATGTGTGGGTTAGTGACGTACCATAACCCAACTGTAGTCCCAATCCAGTCGTTTCTGTAGGCAATATATTTCCTGATTTTTAAAAGATGATATCTCTGCTTACACTGAACTTTCAGCGCTGCAACTATGCAGATACTGTTCATGCACCAACAGCAACACTCTATTTAAAATGAAGAAAGTGAAATCGCAGTCAACCCCCCTTTAAAATACTTCCCCAAGCGTCAGGCGTTTTCATACCACGGAATGAGGGAGAGGGCCTACCTTGCCATCCACGACCATAATGAGAACATTATAAAAACGAAACAAGCCACCACAGTGAAAGGTTTCTTAGCATGTATGCTTTTTTATTAGTATTGTCATGTTGTTTTATATAATCAATTTAATATATATATATATATATATATATATACTAAATTGAAATATATTAACTGGGTAGAGACCTGTAATGCAATCAAATTTTTATTTGTTCACGTCTATTTCTTCAACTAGCATTTTCATCTGGCTTGACGTTAGCTCGTTGGCCCGGCAGGTGTCGATTGCTTTTTCCAACGTGAGGTCTGCCTCACGCAACAATCTTGCACGCACATTGTCGTCTTTTATCCCGCATACGATTCTATCCCTGATAAGTGAATCAGTCAGATCACCAAATTCACAGTCTTTCACCTTGTGTTTAAGATCTGTGACGTATGAATCAATTGTTTCGTCAGAACTTTGCGATCTCGTAAAAAAACATGTGGCGAATGTACGGCAGATTCTTTCTGGGCTCGCAATATTCTTTGAATTTCCTTTTCAATGCATTTATTTTATTCACCTCTTCCTCCGTGAACTGGAATGTATTGTACACTTTAATGGCTTCTTCACCCGCAATATGAAGAAAGGTAGCACACTGCACTGTCTCTGATTTTTCTGCCACGCTACTCGCAATGAGGTACAACTCGAATTTCTGAAGCCATACCTTCCAATTCTCCGCCAGATTGCCGTGAAGAGACAAAGCTGATGGTGGCTGCAGTAGCGACATCTTTTCAGTTGTGCTTTTCTTTTCTTCTTTTATTTTATTTTAATCCCACTTCTGACACCATGTTAAGTATGTTATACACTTTAAGTGAAGAATGACACAGACGCGAGGTGACTTTCATCGTGGGGTCTCCATTGTTTTTTACTTAACTGAATCCTGCACTGAACATGACGTCATCCCGGTACGTGTAGTACAAAATACATGACACAGACATTACAGGTGAAAAACCTTCAAAACCAGAAAAAAACAACAATTTACTAATTTGCATGTTTGTGGTAAAAACAGACACACAGAGCTCAAAAATGATTAATTATCAAACTCGGCACTAAACACATATATAAATGCAAATACACATCTTCATGAACTATTTGAGTTTAAATTCATCAGAAACATTAAATTACTATTTAAACCACAGGAGGCACAATGAATTGCATGAGTATTTAAATATCCAAACAATGAATTTAACACATATTTTTCCCATACAAAATATTTTCAGTACATAATCACTCCCTTTAAAAATTGTACAAACTACTATTTCAACATTTAAATATTTTTTTTTTATTTCCATTTTAGGCAAATGTTATAAAAATTGGACCATGCACGATTTTAAACCATGTCTTTACAAGCCAACAATATCCCATATATCTGAGTACATCAGAATTAAATCACTAAATTAAGTGATTCCGTAAATACCACGTGAATGTTCACAACACACAAATACTACAGCGCACAAACATGAATGTCTTCTTCCACCCGCACCTCAACGCCTCATCAGCGAGATTTGTATGGCGATCTTACCGGCTGTCTGTTCAGTCTTTTGATTTGGCACCAATATCTGCACAGCTTTAGTGAAGTCTGACTAAAAAGCCGCTTTCTTTTCTCGCGCTGTATGGCGTTGTTGCTGACACATTGAATAGGAAATGTGCGCGTCTTTCCTGCTTGATTGCCCACAGGTGAGTGATAATTTGTTCCGCCTGATCGCTGACGAAAAGGGGCGTTCGCCGTGACAGCCCTTATCAGCCATAATTCCATCCCCTCTTTGCAAATAGCCATTGTTTATAAGTTTTTCAACTGTTCTCTCTGCAACATATGATGGTGTCAGTAATTTGATAAGTTTACCATAGTGATTTGTCGATGTCTCTCAGATAGACAAGTTTATGGTCTTTGATTTTACTACACAAGTTGTTAAAGGTTGGTGAAGTCTAAAGAAATTGGTGCATTTCAATGGGAACCTGAAGACCCTAGTGAAGTTTCGGCTGTCACCTGCCAAGCTTCAGTGGAGGTTACGGACAAACACCGCAGATCTATGACATTCTCTCTGGCTATGAACATATGCAGTTATTAAAGCTCAGCAGACAGGTGCTCCATCAGTCTCTACTTAGCCAGGGGGTGTCCTGGTCCACACGTGACAAAGAGAGAGAAAGAAATAAGAGCTGTGTACTAGATGTATTTATGCTCTGCAAGTCATACTTTTCATACAGGGCTTTTTCTTCATATCATGCACTATAGATCTACAACCATTTTTAAATGACAAAACACATTTACTTACATGTATTTGACAATTGCAATATCAGGTAGTTGATGACAGAGCTAACAAGTTTGTGAATATTTTAAATAAAAAAAAGAAAATAAATGTGATACATCTGCCATACAGCGCTATTGGAGATATACACGTCACCATGGACATAATAGGGTGATACGTTATAAAATAACGGTCGCCTTAAAAAAACTGGGGGGTCCAGCTGGGGGGTCAGCTGGAATATTTTTAACTCATGTTTAAAAGGGTTAATTAAATAAGTTATCTCCACACACAATTCTTGTTTAACCTGCCATACTATAACACTTCAAATCAAGTCAGTGCAACAGGGTTACAAACATTTATGCTGAAATGACCTATCACTTTTTAGAAGTACAAAATCTAAAGACCGAAACTGTTGGTGTAAGAATTAGGCTGCCTGTTTTAACTGGAACCGAGAAATTGCTTAATTTATTACAGCATTGATTTGTGTCCAAATAGCTGTTCAGGTCCATATAATTCTTGCAAATTCCTTACAATGCTTAAAGTAATTAGTGGTTCAGGTGATTATAACCTTAACCTTTTGGAAAAAGACTGCTTTCTGTGAGATCCAGACTCAGACCATATTTATATTATTCTTCTCTATATTTGATTTCACCATTAAAATGCAGTGGATATAGCAACATGATGTGATACAATGTTCGCTTTTTTGGGGCAGATCTGTAATGATTTGATTCTGACAGTGTGACTGTAATAAGTATATACACGTTGTGAATTGACAGACTTTCAGTGACAGTGTGAATCATACATGTTTGTTGTGCACTCAGTTTTATTGCTGGATGTTTGACAGCAGCAGGTCAAGTGCTGAAAGACAAGAGCCGTGTCAAAGAATGGATAGACTTTACTGTTCATCTAATCAGTGCACACCTCAGAGAATTGATCTGGGTTAGACCTCACAACATTGCTACAAGATAAACCACACAAGGAGCCTCATTTGTCATTCTGGATAAGAAATTGATAAAGGGAGGGAGGAGAGAACAAGAGAGAGAATGTGAGCCAAATAGATCTCAGTGCTGCCACGTTCCAGAAAACAGTCTTTGTCGCTGTCATTTATCACTGAGAAAGCCTGCAGCATGTTATTCTGAGCTACGAGCAGTCAGGCTGTGTCAACAGACAAATTAATTCTATTTTATAAGACTTCTGGTCTATGATTATAAATCTCTCATTGAGATGAAGCCGAGAACTTCTTAAGGTCACGTTTGTCACAGAGTTTTTTGAATCATAATTTCTTAGGCAAGGTGGAAGCGGACCATGGCGAGGGAGCAAGATCTCTATTTCACTCCATTAAGTGTATCTGGCATCAGAAAGATTAATGTGTTAATATACTCGAAAGTGTGCTATCCAGATACAGGCAATATAACAAGCAAGACCAGAGGGCTAAAGAACTGGCTGGGTAATAATGGTAAAATCACAGAGCGAAAACGTATGCAAGTACTTACTTCTACACACAGTTTAGCACTTATTTCACATTGTACTAGTCTTTGTGTGTGCATATAAGTTTTCAAAATGAGCAATAACAATGTAGAGCAGTAACAATGTGCAATGTAGTACAACCCTAATTGCTATGTACGGCAAACACAAAGTTTTTGTGTCCCGGTGGGCATACACTGTGCAATTTTCATCAGATTTTGAGAAGAATAGGCTCTATGCGCGAACCCTGCTGTCGTGTGTCCGAACGAATCTCAGTCAGCGTCTTTACTTCCGGAAGCGCGTTCTGCAGGCCAAGTGTATAGCGGCAAAACTGTAATAAAATCCGTTTTCTCGGAAACGGAGACAACGATTTTAGAAACGCTGATTCGCTAGTCGAATTTCGTACGATATGAGAGAATACTAACCCTCAAAGTTGTTGATTTAGCTCGAAATATATAATTTAAATAACTTCTCTTTTTTACTCTTGTGTGACAGCTAACTGCCTCACAGTGTTGTTAACATCATTCACGTTAACCGGAGGACGTTTTTATAAACAGCAAGTGTAATTTGACACTATCTCCACCTAACGCAAAACTGGCTTCTAACCATAGACTGACGCAGCACCGGAAGTAAGTGGGGGTGCTGAGACAAACATGGAAGCGATCGTGCATAGAGGCTATTCTGACTCGTGCGACTCTTTTTCGGGCCGGGACGATTTTCAGCTTTGTCGTGCGTCGTTTGTCGTGCAGTGTTCGTGCAGCAAACCGGCGATTGGATGGTCGAATGAATTTCTGGCATGTCAGAAATGTTGGTCGCTCCTCGTTACTATATCGCACAGTTGAAGCAAAGCTATGAAACGATTGCCTTAAACTCTATATTTTTTTCCCTGTGCTTGCACGAAAACAGAAGTTTAAGTTCAACCATTTCAGCTGTTTTGTAAAATGGACTAACCATATACTACCCACGTCTTCCAAGCCAACTGCGATGTAGCCTAACTACACCATGCCTCAATTAATTTTGTTAAACTACAGGGGTTGGAGAATGAAACTGAAACACCTGGTCTTACAACACAATCATTTATTAGGATGGTGAGGGCCTCATTTTGCATCCAAATAAAGCACCAATTCATCTTGGGAATGACAGATCGAAGTCCTTCACAGTGACCAGAGGGATTATGAGCCGTTCCTCTTCCAGAACAGTGTCCAGGTCACTATATGATGCTGAGGAAGACGTTTTCCGAAACCTCAATAATATTCAGATCTGGTGACTGTGCAGACCATGGGAGATGTTCAACGTCACTTTCATCTTCATCAAACCCTTCTGTCACAAGTCTTGTGTTGGTGCATGATCATGCAGATACGCGGTTTGAGCATCGGGTGCTCATGATCCTCCAGCTCATGATTTTTGACTCGTGTCCATCAAACACAGTCAGGATTGTCATGATATTGCAGCGCAAACCATCACTGATCCACCCGTGCTTCACTCTGAAGATTGGCCACCAGGCATATAGATGTGAAACCTCCAACATTGGCCAGTGTTTCAGTTTCATTGTCCAACCCCTGTACCTGACTCAGAGTTGAAGAGTAAAATTATATTCCTTCATTCCTCGAAAAGTTAGGCTAATGAATTTGTGTTAAGGGAATAATTTTAAAAAGCTGGGATTGAATCATATTGAATACTTATATTAAACATTTATAATGATTTGTTTTTCCTTTTTAGAACTTGACTGTTCCTGTTACTGTTAGAACCATGTGAGAGTAAGTAAATGAGGGACATTTTACATTTTGGGTGAATTTTCCTGAACTGCTTTGGTAAACAATTATATATATGATCTTATTTGTTTCTGCGATGTCTTAATCGATCCTCATAACACTGTGATTCGAGAGGGCAAGCGGAGCAGCTCTCAATCTGAGAAGCATATGGTGTTGGTCTTTTTGTGTGTGTATGACCCTACATCTCTCATTCTAATGACAGCAGCTACATTGCTAAAATAGTCCAAGACATTGTTGGACAAAGACATTGTTAAAATCGTCCAAGTGACTACCGTGGATTAATCTTAAGTTTATCAAGCTACGAGAATACTTTTTGTGCGGAAGAAAAACAAATATAACGACTTTATTCAACTATTCATTTTCTTCTCTGTGGGCCTCTGTGAGTTCACGTAGTGTAACAGCACAGCGCTTATGTGTTGTACATCAAATACATCACACACATGACCAACGTCGGCCAATAGTGAGACTACGTACATGTGACGTACAACACAGAAGCCTTGTTGCATTTTAACAGCACACCAGTGTCTACTAATTCTTATTCAACATCTAATTATGAACTACTCAACTATCAGGGTCCAAAATTAATGTACACTATTAAGAGAGAGGAGTACAGCACACACAATGAACCTGTGTCACCCTGGGAACCAATAAAAGCTGGTGGTTCAGCTTAAACTAGACCACTAAAAAGTTAGTAGTTTTAATGTTAAAAATTGCAAGGCTCTGCGCTTTTTTACACCAGGAGGTTAAAAGAGCTGTTTTTCATTCCATTTTAGTGCAGCTCAGTACTCCAAGCTCAGCACTCCAAGTGTATAATATGTATTAGTTTGGAGGTTACAGGACATGACATTTCACAAAATGCCATGTCGTGCTTAGCCTGACATTCAGAAAACTGCAACACTGAGTTAAAGATTACAGTGATGCCATTTTGTTTTATGAGGGGAGTAATAGCAAGTAAGTTGTGTGTAATTCTGTTTATTTCATACTGGCCCCAATGTATCAGTCTAAATATTTTACTTTGACAGGCATCAGCAAAGACCTAGTGTCTCGAGTAGCTCAATATTACTCTGAGACTTCTGAGGCTCTCCTAAAGAGAAGAGGTGGTGTACGACACAGTGAGGAGCATGCAAGAAAAAGGCAACTCATTGTTGAACACACACAGTCTTTCACCTGCAGGGCCAGCCATTATGGCCGCAGAGGAGCACCAGGCTGCAAGTATGTCGGCAGTGACCTTAATGTGCACAAGATGCATGAACTTTTTGAGGTTAAGAGCCATACTCAAACCAACTATTCCCTCTATTACTCAGTGTTTTCCAAATAATTCAATCTTGGATTCGGTTACTTGGAACAATAAGCACATGCATCTGTAGCCAAGTACAAGATCAGGATTACAGACCCAAACCTTACTGACACAGAGAAGAGGATGAAATCAGCATAATTCATCTTGCATCGTTACAGATTGCACGTTTTTAATGACATGTTAGGCAGGGTTGCTGAAAATCATTTGACCCTCTGTTTTGATATGATGCAAAACCTGGTCCTTCCAAAAACAGTGATAGGACAGGCCTATTACTCACTCCAGATGTATCTGTTTGGTATGGTTTGCACCATGGGGAGAACAGTTACTAGGCAAAAGATAATGTCCATCTGCATGTGTGGCAGGAGGGTTGGAAAGACAGCAATATGATTGCTTCTGCGCTGAATGATTACCTCAAGGTTCAACTTAAGGACACAGTCAGCAGATCCAAGGGTCTTCGGCTGTTCAGCGACTTGTTTTGGGCAGAACAAAAAAGTGATCATGGCGTCCATGCTGATGGAACTTCTGCAGGTTTTCCCCAACCTTGCCATAGAGCACACCTTTCCAGTACGGGCCACAGTTATCTCCCTCCTGACCGAGTCTTTGGCAGAATTGAGCAGAAGATAAGGAAAATGAACACAATTCTGCTACCACAGGAATACTATGCCATCCTGCAGCAAGCAACGTCCATGTTTATGGCACTGGCTGGGAGGCGTTTGATTACAGATCAGTCACAAAAGGCTGTGTTAAGGTTCAGAAGATCTTTAAAATCAGTGATACAAAGGGATTAATAGCACGAATGCTTACAGTAACTTGAGTACCAACAAGGTGGGTATAAATATGACTTACAATGGGGAGTATTGTTTCCATAGTGTGTTAAATCGGGGGAAGCGGTGGGCTGACCTGAAACCTGAGGTATTTCCAAAAAAGATCTCTTTTAAAGGTGACCTAGAATGTGAAATTGAATTTATTTTGGCATAGTTAAATAACAAGAGTTCAGTACATGGACATGACATACAGTGAGTTTCATACACCATTGTTTTCTCCTTCTTACTTAAATCTCGTTTTTGAAAAACACCCCTGAAAAACAGGCGAATCTCCACATAATACCGACTCTGACGCAACAGTCGGGATCATTAATATGTACGACCCTTAACATTTGCATTCGTTCCCTTCGGATTGGAATCTCACTTAAGATGGCGAAATACCCTTTGAAGTCCACTTCGCAGTTCACTAACGGTCGAATGGAACCCACCTTATGTGTTTCCTAGGATATCTAAGTCCAGTAAAGGAGGGAGGGCGTTCTCGCATTTAGCTCCTAAACTCTGGAATAGCCTTCCCGATACGGTCCGGGGCTCTGACTCGCTGACACAGTTTAAAACTAGACTAAAGACGCATCTCTTTAGTCAAGCATTCACATAATGCTTACCTTTCAGTCCTCTTTTATGCCATACGGAACCGTTTGCCACTGAAACTGCTTAACGCACCAGTGGGGCTCGACAGCCTTTTAGACAAACGGGTCGGTCCGTATGGCTGAGTTGCGTTGCGGAGAGTTTGGGTTGCGGAGAGTTCGTGAGATAGTGGTTTTCTAACACCGACACCCGTACAATGGAAATTATTATGAACATCAGCTATGCTAATTATGAACATCAGCTATGCTAATTATTTCCCTTCTGCCTTTCTGCTGTTATCTCGGGACGCTCGTCCCGAGAAAAATGGCGTTCGTCAGGTCCAGTCTTGTATCCAGCATCTCACGGGGGTTTCGGATGCCCCACCGCCTGTGATGAGAAGACCAACGCCTGTGAAGAGACGACTCAACGCCTGCGATATGTTATGGGGCTGTTTTGGACATAAACAATATTTATATTTAATAGTTATAAATAAACAATATGAATGTAAGCCAGAGGAGAACTGGCCCCGACTGAGCCTGGGTTCTCCCAAGGTTTTTTTCTCCATCCAATCTGATGGAGTTTTGGTTCCTTGCCACTGTCGCCTTGCTTTTGGCTTGCTTGGCTTGCTTAGTCGGGATTATTTAGGATTATTTAATATTTAATATTTAACAATATTATCGATCTGTGTTGTACAACTTTCATGTTATCACTGTGAAGCTGCTTTGATACAATCTGTATTGTGAAAAGCGCTATATAAATAAATGTGACTTGACTTGACTTGACTACTTCAATTCCTAGAATTAATGCATGAATGAATGTGTGTATAGTTATTTTACAGATTAACAGATTAAAAGGACTATTCTATTCGAATAGAATAGAAATTCAGGAGACTTTCACAGATTAAAAGGACTATTCTATTCTACTCCACATAGTTGGATGCACAAGCTGATAGCTATAATGTCTTACCTTGTACTTTTTTTTCAAGTTCTCCCACTTCCTAGCTGCCTGCTGGACAGACACCTTGCCCTCTAGCCCCATCTTTTGAATCACTGTTCTGTAACATAGTATGGAAATGAGTTAGCTACATGTATATGTTAACAAGTCACAGCTCAAAAAAGTAATTTTATATTCTATAATTATCAATAACACTTAACATAACACTTAATTATTAATTGGTGTTTACACTTAACACTTAATTTTATATTCTATAATTATCAATTTATATAACACTTATATAACCTACTCCCATCCACATTTTGCTGCGTTTCTCTTCCCTGTTAACGCTCGTGCCTGCTCCTTAACTGGATAAAATCTAGAGTTTGTTCTCTAGACCCTAAGCACACAAACAAACAAATAACACACACACAATGGCAAATTTATCTAAGCACTATTTTATGGCTACCTGAAATAAAATCACTTTAAGTTAACGTTACTTCACAAACTAGCTAAGCTGGCTACATTCTGAGGTAAATTGTTATGATAAGGTAAATTCTGAGGTAAATTGTTATATGAATCGTTTATAAAGTCCATACAAAAAATAGCATATGTAAATGTAATATTATTCACCCCAATAACCGTTAAAAAATAGTGTAATTTGTATAATAACGACAAAATGTATGTATACTTACACACAAACTGAAACTCCTCTATCGTTGTTTATGACCGCTCTGACTGGTGATGACGTGACGCGCAATGACAGTTGAGTGATTCCGCTCTCCACTTTCCGTGAAGTGATGTATCGATGTTCACTTATTCCCTATGCCGTTTGCAGTGCCCTTCGAACTGAACATGTTCGTTCCCTTCAGATTGGAATCTCACTTAAGATGGCGAAATACCCTTTGAAGTCCACTTCGCAGTTCACTAACGGTCGAATGGAACACACCTTATGTGTTTTGAATAGTGACACTATTGAATGAATTATTGAATATTGCATGTTTTTCATGCATATTGGTTGCAGGCTTGACACATTACTCCCCCAATCCCCCCAAAAAATAAAAAAAACAGTTGTGCATGGCACTCGTTTCAACATAGAACACACAGCAGGACCCTTTGTGATGCAGTTGTTCGTTTCAGCGGGAGTTACACTGGGACACGTGGTTGATCTGTGCGGACCTAACTTGATTGACACTGCAGGTCTAGCTTCTCATGTGGGAGTTAGATCTTTCAGGTTCATAAATCAATTAACCAACACTTGGAAGTGCGAACTTACAAAGACTGAACTATCTTTGCTAAAGGACTACTGTAATGGACACTATTTTAAAAACGTCAACTGTTAGAGTCCAGAGAGACTCTTACAAATGTATTTGATGACTTGGATGGAAAAATGATGTATAAAATGTTTGTAAAAATTGTAAATAAAGATAAACTAAGTGGGCGGACTGACACTCCTTGAGAGCTCATTTAGGGCTTGACAATGAGGTCAGACCGGTGTGGAGAGCTATACAAACCACCGTTGACAAAAAGGGTAGGGGACCTACAGTGGAAAATCCTACATGGTATTGTGGCTGTCAATGCTTTTATTTCTGTTATCAATCCTAATGTAAGAGAGGATTGTCCTTTTTGTTTGCAGAGGGGAAAAGTATTATTGTTTTTTTGATTGTAATAGACTGTGCTCTTTTTTTCAGATGTTACATCAAATGTTTATGTTGTTTGGAGAGAATTTTTCTCATAGTTTATTTATTCTTGATTTTTGTTACAGTCAGAAATGGAGAGTTAAATGTCAACTGTTTAAAGGAGCAAAACGCAAGTATCTCAGTTTTTGCAGAACTACGCCCCCTCTGGCGACAAGCGAAACTGCGTGCGCGCTCACACACACATACACGCACGTTTGCACGAGCTGTTCATAACCAAAGGAGCATCAGCCGCACACTTCTTGTACGGCACACATCTTTTGTTACAGTCACAATGAGGTAATACAGTTATAAATCTGCAGGTCATTTAAAATATATGAAAGGAAAGGCATTCGAGTACACACTTATGTGTGTGTGAGGGGAAAACAGGGGTAGTAGAAAACTTCGTTTTTTGTTTCCATCTATCTCCATATTGAACTGTTTTATGTGCTTACTGTATCCACGTATGATTGTATAATTATGGAAACACGTTCATGAACAATATAAGTTATTACTTTGTATAGGACCCGTTTGAGCCCTAGAGCAGACAGGAGATCTCTCCGTTTGTTGAAAGTTTGTTGACTCTCGTCTTATTTCAACGACTGGCACTATACAGACAGAAGTTGTATTTTCTTTGTCTCACGTGGAGTTTGCGTTGGGGTTTGGAATGAACTGCAAGGGCTGTTTCCACCTGGCCACAATGCATTTTCTCAGATCGGATAGCTATCTGATTTTTCAAAACGAATCCATTACACCTGGTTTTCTCAGATCTATCTGATTTATCAAAACAATTCCATTACACCTGGTCACATAAATGTGTTTTTGCAATTCCCGTGCTATATACAGATTTCATGAAGTGCACATCTCCGAAAGCTACAGATGAGCTGCATTTTTTTGATCATCGGCTTCGGCTATTTCAAAATCAGCAAAGACAGCAATAAGAGAGAGCGGCAAAAGCCCTTGAATGAGATCATTTCATTTCTTTAGGCTACTTTTAATGAAGACGGTAGTGTTAATCGTATGCGTCTTACTTTCACTTTGATTTGCGATAGATTGCGGCGTGCTGGCTTGATGAATACACTCGCTGCTCATCTGAGGTGATTCGCATTGTCATATATGACTAAAACAACATGACATATAGCCTGTTTTCAACAACCAGATGCATTTACACTTGTCCAGTTTCGTCTGGAATATGGCCCAGACCACGTCCTCAAGTGGTTTGAGCGATTCAAATCCGTCTCAAATGCGTTTCAGAGGGCAACCTGGTCTTTTCACGATAGAGTAAGCTATCCGATCACAGAAAATGCATGAAGTGTCAGATGTAGGCTAAACAGCCCCTTTGAATCCATCTTCTACTTTTGTGGAAAGTTGACTAAAGTTGTGTCGCTCGAGTTGTCTTCTCTGATACGGAGAATGGCGGTGAATACACTTAACCTGCAAGACATAAGCACATAGCCAGGCGAGCGTGAACGCGCATGACGTCGCGCCCAGTCTCAGATTCGAGCCCGAATCCCTCTTAATTATTTTACTGTACAGGATTATAGAGGTGGTCGCAGTGATCAGAGAAGGGCTTATTCAGCCCATCAGGCGATTGTTTAAGCATGTATGGGTTAGAAAACGGCTATTTTTAACATGAAATGCTGAGCAATGCACCTTTAATTTTATATTTGGTCAAGCAAAAATGGCTAACTACCTCAGTAGAAGGAATAAGATTGAAGAGCCTTTAGATTTTGATGTAAACACAGTTTTTGTCAAAATGGTGAAAGCTAGATTGAAAGTTGATTTTGAATTTTACAGTACTACAAATAATGTAGAGGAGTTCATTAATATTTGGTGTTTAAAGAATGTTTTATGTGGAGAATGTTTTGTGTTTTGGGACTCTTTTGAGTAACTGTAATATGACACTCCCAAAACACAAACATAACAGGCTGAAAATTAAATAAGTAAAAATATAGTATATAGAGTAGATATAGAGAGTATATATAATATATAGTACTTAGCAGGGGGTAGATTGGACATGGTCATCTTCCCTGAATCGAATGTGGACATCAAGCTGATTTGTTTTTGTTGACTGGTTGAGCGACTCGTCAAACATCAACACAAACTCATGTTGATGAGCTCCTGCTTGAAGTGTGGTGCTAACCCGAATCGTATGATGTATCCATTTTTATCCTTGCCACAAGTGAACGTCTTTGCTATATCTGAATCTGGAAACATAGCCTTGAAAACTTCAGCCAAGTTTTCGTTCGACTTCAGTGAATGGTGTTTCTCTGCTGTATGGAGACATAAAGCTGGCTAGCAGCGGCTTTGTGGCTAACATAACACATGTGCAACTTCAACGAGTTAAAGTCCATTGACACAATACTTTTCTTGCAGAATGTACAATATGCCTCCCTAACATTCCCCTCGACTGGCTGCAGACACTCTTTGAAGTCCGGCATTTCCAGCCAGGACACTTCCCCATTCTGTTCATGCGTTCACCAACCTTCTCTTAAAACATTTCGGTGCATTGTAATACACACTGCAAACTTCCGTGTGATTTTGAACTTCCACCCGCCTGCCCGCTCTGGTGCTCTCAGAAGCAATTTATGAACGCACAGACAATAGCCTAGTTTTTTATTGTAAAAAGGGCCACGAAATCGATCCAAATCGCGGAATTCGATTCGTGGTGAAGGCTTCAAGCGTGCTCCGTCTTTTCCATGGCAAAGTAATGTTTAGTTAAATGCAACACATTTAATCTTATGTATTAACTCGTTTCATCTGACTCCATAAAATGAAAAGGGTTTATCAATGATATCTGTGCATCATTTAATATGTTAATGCTTGACTATTCCTTTTAACTCTAATGAAAATAAAGTCAAAGTCTGTTAGAATAGCCAAATGTAACAATTTATTATATCAGGTAAATGTATCATTGGAATTCCACAAGATAATCAATGCAAATCATCAAATGTTTCAAAGAACAAAGAACTTTACCCAACATATTACATGAGCTGAGAAGACAACGTCATGGGCTGATCTGAATACAGAATGGCAGCCACGAACTCTAGTTACATCTCCCTTTATAATCAGACCTCACCTGATATGTAAATCACCAGGATACAGTGGAAAGTTACTGAATCCCCCTACCATGTTTATTGGGGGCAGACCATTTGTTTGGTTGTAAGTTGCACACAGACAAAAGGCCAGAAGGTGTGAAGTCAAAGCCACCTCCTTCTTTGTGTGCAAGATATTTCTATATTCTTAAAACCCTTATTACCTTTTCTTTTATTACTTTGGGAATGAGACATTATTACCAGTCACCCTGAGACCATCAAAATGATTCCAAACACTCCTAAAAGATTATCACATTCACATTAAGAACCATATTCTTGTGAGTTTTCAGTGTCATTGACTGAAAGAGGGGGAGAGAGGGATGTAGTTCAGAGGGAAGGGGGTAGGGTGTCGTTGTAAATTTGCACGCAATGCCATTTGTCTTCAGAGGGCATTGGTCAGAACCAGTTTTCCAGTCTTACAGATTCCCTCCTTGACCCCGATGGGTCAGATTCAGACACTTTAGGGGTCACAGAGTAAGACGTTTCTTGTAATCCATGGTGTAATTCAGCATTTGTCTTTTGGAAATGTTGGCATCTCTAGAAGCTCAGAGGGCTTTGTTCACCTGCAGAACACCTGTTCTCATCAGGTGTATGTAGCTTGAGTCCAGCAGGTGGATGAGGTGTTCAGGCTTTCTTCTGGTGATGTGAGCAAAGTTCATAGAGTCAATCTGGACCTCTTGACTTTTCCGGTTGGCGTGTCGTTCCTTCATGAAGACACTCACGTTTCCCTGGCACCTTCCCCATAACGATAATCTGTCCCTTCTCGACCAATCCTGTCACCTCCAGCGGTGCGGTTGTCTGGACAGACCTCAGTGGGTGAATGGGCTCTCTGTGAGACGTCTGAAAAGCATCTTAAATGTCCGCTTCGTGATTGAAACACATATGAACTTGAACTCAAGAAGAAATGCATAGAAACGCATAATGCAACAAAACAAAATCATGTCATGTTCAATATAAAATACCATGTTCTTTTCAGCAAGTCTGCTCATATTTTTTCAGGGTATTGAATGGTAAGGATGTCTCATATCAAATATCCAATTCCTAAATATCATTTTTTTTTGGTCTGAATTATAAAAAGGAAATGCAGCAAGAGGTCAGGGTATTCAAAATAATCAAACAGATTCTAAAAATCATGTAATAAAAACAATCAATGTTCAATCATGTAATAAAGAATAATAAAACATAATAATCAGTGTTTGTTCAGGAATCTTCCAATGCAAGCCACTTATGCAATTCTGAGAAGTGACTTGGAATATGCTTAAATGTATTCAAGGATGGAGATTGTTCATTCCTTGCAACAAGTGTGAGAGTGTGTGTTTGTGTGAGGGTATGAGTGCATCTGTGTGTGAGTGTGTGTTTGTTCATCTGATAGTGAGTTTGAGTGTTTGTGTGAGAGAAAGAGGGAGAAAGAGTGTGTGTGTGTGTGTTGTTGCTGTTGGCTAAGTCACAGTCAATGACAGGATTGAATTGTGAATTCGGTAATTGATTGAAGCGCTCACACTTCAGATCTATTTAGTTATGATGTTTCTGTTATTAGTGGTATGTTGAGAAATCAGGGGCCCTCTGATTTTCCAACCACCCCAATAACAATTAGAAAGTTTAAACATTTTGAAATTTAATGGCAAGTCTGCCACTGCTTTTGATGCATTGCATTGATTTGTGACTGTAGCCATTAATATGTGTTTTCCAGTGGTTTTCCATGAGTTTGCAGGGTGTGGTGAATAGCGTGTGCTATGTCATGAGATCAGCTTCCCATCCTTATGTGTGTGAAGCTATCCGGATCTGTGAGTGTGAAGATGCACAATAGATCTTAGTGAAGTGACACTATTGGACTCTATGTCATCTTCATCTTATGATGTGTAGTGTTCAGACTGGATAGACTTGATCTATTCCATGTGATGATGCTGTGAGGGTGTAGTGATGGAGGGGTGTGTTCAGTCAGTGTTCATGTCTAGGAGATGGGTGGAATCTATTGTATAACAATTGTGTTGCAAATTTTAGTTCCATTTCTAAACTGGGAGGCCATCTAATGTAGTGATGTGCTGTTGTAAGATGTAAAGGCCTCTTGAATGGTCTTTTCACCCATCTCCCGAATCTCAGGTTATGTTCTAACAATCATGAAGTCCGGCCATCCCAGCGTCCATCCTCCGAGGAATTGTAGAAGTTAACCTGACAGAAACACATGCAGAGAGAACCACAGTTAATTTTGATGTTTTCAACAGTTTCAAATTCAGACATGTGGACACATTCGTTTGTTGCTCCATTATCTTGTCCATTGCAATTTTAATTCCAGCTGTCACATGAAACCGAGTTTCATTGACCAGGTCTGAATTATTGCTGTTGTTGGTTCAGTGTGTGACACCTAAACACTGCTCTTGCAGTCAGCCTTCACAGTCTGCTCTCACAGCAATAGAGATCCCAGTCTTCGGGTTTTAAACTTCAAATTGCTTTCATTTCAGCCAGATCTGTGGGCATGAATTATTTCATGGTGTCATTCACACATTTGGTTAGTGGTGGTCTCTCGTTACCTCTGATGTTTAGTTCACACCCTCCTTGTAAATTTTCTTCTTTGGTCAGTTGGCAATTACCTGTGCCACACCACACTTCAGTGAGTGTTTTCCGCCCTTTTGGCACCAGGTATCAGGTCAACAAAATCAAACTGTAAGGATTAATTTCACACTTCTCCAATTGATGCCTGCTTGGCGATTACAAAATGAAATTATTATTTCTGGTCTCTGGAAAAAAAAATGTTACAGATTCGTTCAATTTAGATGTTAAAACTATTAAGCTATTTGCTATTGGGCTGCTACCCGACTAGCAAATGTCGCTAATAGCTGAAGGCCTTGAGTGACCAAAGTTGTTAGCTCAGTGGGGGGTTTAAAAGCATTTGATCTTTGGTTCCTTGCAGGGCGCTGGTTTGTGTCATCAGATTGTGATTGTCTGCGTTTTTTGAAATAGGGTGGAGGTCTGCCTCTGCCCAACGACCAACACTTTTCCTCTGCATGGCCTGTTTTGTGACAGGAATTACAGGATCTGCTCAGTTTGCCACCGTGTGGCTTTCTGAATTCTCCTGCAAATGAGGGATTTTCATGACATTCTAACACAGCTACCTCACCATGTATTTGCTTTCGTGACTCAATTCTTGTTGCCCAGCTAACAATACCTTCGAATGTATTTTTTGCTGGAGAAGCACCATACATGAGCGATTGCTGTACACGCGGCCCTGCATTTGTAAGTAGTAATTCAAGGAAAGTTGCATTGTTATGGTTAACACCCTCAATTCCAGAATACTCCTCAAACAGTTCAAACATTTTTTCTGCATACGTCTCAAACGATTCTTCAGTACTCTGTTTCCGATTGAGAATCAGTTCCCATCCAACAGGACTACAACCACGTAGATCGCGCAGACATTGTTTTAATCTATTTAAGATTTCACTCTCAGGCTCGTTTTGATGCATTGATTGCACAATGGTGCCTGTCATCAAAGTCGGTGGTATCTTATAGTTCAGGACATCTGGAATTGAGCTGATAACAATTTGCCAAATATCTTTTGGTTCAAGCTGAAATGCATGTTTTAGGCTAACAATGCGTCTCCACCATGGCTCGAATGGCCCTTTCAAAGGGAATGGTCCGATCTCTGCTTTAAACAAGCTACATTCAGTTACCGTTAGAGGACGCCGAATGGTTGACTCTGTGCCGTTTGGGTGCCGTATCACCTTAAAGGCTGAAACAGGCACTTTGTTCAAAATTTTATCGCCTGCTTCATCCGTCTGAAAAGGTACAGGGTTATTAGAGCAGGATGACTCGTTTAAGAAGCGCACATTTTTAGTCCCATCGCTTTTGAGCGTTTTGGGAGAAATGGACTTTTCAACCATTAGTTTAGCCTTAAGATCTGCAATGGTGTGTTTGTGATTTTTACACTTTTCAGTCAGGGCTAACTGCTCAGCTAGTAATCTGTCTAGCTGTGTCTGAAGATCTTGGATCTTTGCCTCAGACAATTTTGCCTCTGCATTTTTAGAATGCACTTCTTCACATTTAACATCCATAAGCGAGGATAGAAATGTTGTTGACTTATCTAGCCGTTTATAACTTATGAAGTTTAAAGCCTCAATTATCTCATCATGTTTTGATTTCTTCTGTTTACTACCCACTGTTTCCCACCAAGTGAGAATTTCATTGTCAATAGCGTCCGTTTTAAGACCTATTTTAGTGAGTTTATGCAGCGTAGGCTCGACCTTTTTGGCCCATAGTGCAAACAGGATAGAATCTTTATACATGTTCCAATTTATATTTGGGGAAATTTCTTTCCCTGAAGCTTTGAATATAAAAAGGTTTCTGTTTTATGATTCACGAGATTCGCGCTCACAGTTTCTCATTCTCAGTTATGTTCCTTTGCGTGGTTTTTCCGCAGTTATGGGAGTTTTCCACCAAGGACTATATGAAGCAAAGTCATTTGAACGTTTGTTTATTCTTTTCGTTCTTTAGTTATATTTTTCCCATTTTAGATTAGGAAACTATATCACTCTGCGGCCCTTCTCTAAAGTCCGCATGCCACACTCTCGTCAGGTCCGGTCATCAAATCAGAGGTAATTTGACTAAATATCTAGGATTTGCCGTATCCATACGGACACAATCAAAGACATATGCAAGTCCCCTTAAACGCCTCCTCGTTTAAGTACACGTAAAATGATACCGGATGTTAGCCATCGCTAAACTGACGCAAAAACTGTGGAAATATACGAATCCGATCTCTACTCGGGAAAATAATTATATCAGAATGAGTTCAAACGTGGCAATATTTCATTTTCCGAATATGTAAAGTATTTCTGTCTCAAATTCTTCTCATTCTTTTCAAGAATTAATGAGCATTGTCAATTACATTATAACCACATTCAGCATAGACACACACACACGTTTAATTCAGCTCACACAGGATACATATGGCCTTGAATACAACATCAACAGCCTTTACCTAAGTGTTCCAAACACTTACAGCAAAGCAATCCTGTGTTTAAAGAATAAACTTACATTTAGCCTATGTGCACATATAGTAGCACAAACAACTATACAGTGTGTTCTATGAGTGTGTTACATTGTGTGAAGCACAACCCCAAATTTGAAAATACAAACTATTGCATTATTGCTTTCCCATCTGTGTTACAGTGGAAGCTTTCAAATGCAATATAAAGTTTGTCAAGATTAGTTTGTGTTTAGAATCTTATTCAATGTGGCCTCAGCCTATGGGCTGGTCAAACAAAGGGTAAGCGTTTTTGAACGCAGCATGTCCTTAGCATTAGCATTAGCCTAGAAGCCGCATGGCATTAGCATTAGCTTTAGCATCATTGTTTAAGCAGCATGGGTTTATAATTTAGCATTAGCCTGTTGCAGCGTGGGCAATACTAGCATTTATCCCTGCTAATTGCGTCTTAGCCTTGTAAATCATATCATTTTATTTTTTCAAAGTTTTCCTTTCATAAACAATGCATCGTCTGCCTCAGTTATAAAACCACCGATTTTCCGATCACACTGTTTTCCGATCATTTACAAACTTAGATTTTTATTTCTGTTGTTTGTTTATTCTCTTCACGTTGCTGGCTTGTTTAAAAAAAAGCCACTACAATAATGAAGACAAACATGCAAGTTTTGTTTTGGCGCTCCTCGAGTAACGTTAAGTCTACCCAAAAATCATCTGAAAAATGTTATTTCAAATTTAGATTTCGTTTCTTTTTGCCTAATCAAACAAAGATCTCTTTAAAATCTATTAAACAAGGGTTTCACTCTTTTATCTGCGCACCGCGGCTGTTTTCATGTCCTCACATTTTAGTTTCGGACTAAACAAAGGGCCTTCCTACCCCTAAACATGGCAAACAACATTTTCTCAACACTTTTCAAAAGGATAGAAAAAGTTGACTTACCAGAGCAGCAGAAGAAAGAGAAGTTCAAACCTCTTGTTGATTTTAAGATCCCCATAAATTGCTGGAAAAGACGTTGTTCGCGAAATCCATCTGTTGCGATCACGGAGGCGTGTCACCACTGTAAAAAGGGCCACGAAATCGATCCAAATCGCGGAATTCGATTCGTGGTGAAGGCTTCAAGCGTGCTCCGTCTTTTCCATGGCAAAGTAATGTTTAGTTAAATGCAACACATTTAATCTTATGTATTAACTCGTTTCATCTGACTCCATAAAATGAAAAGGGTTTATCAATGATATCTGTGCATCATTTAATATGTTAATGCTTGACTATTCCTTTTAACTCTAATGAAAATAAAGTCAAAGTCTGTTAGAATAGCCAAATGTAACAATTTATTATATCAGGTAAATGTATCATTGGAATTCCACAAGATAATCAATGCAAATCATCAAATGTTTCAAAGAACAAAGAACTTTACCCAACATATTACATGAGCTGAGAAGACAACGTCATGGGCTGATCTGAATACAGAATGGCAGCCACGAACTCTAGTTACATCTCCCTTTATAATCAGACCTCACCTGATATGTAAATCACCAGGATACAGTGGAAAGTTACTGAATCCCCCTACCATGTTTATTGGGGGCAGACCATTTGTTTGGTTGTAAGTTGCACACAGACAAAAGGCCAGAAGGTGTGAAGTCAAAGCCACCTCCTTCTTTGTGTGCAAGATATTTCTATATTCTTAAAACCCTTATTACCTTTTCTTTTATTACTTTGGGAATGAGACATTATTACCAGTCACCCTGAGACCATCAAAATGATTCCAAACACTCCTAAAAGATTATCACATTCACATTAAGAACCATATTCTTGTGAGTTTTCAGTGTCATTGACTGAAAGAGGGGGAGAGAGGGATGTAGTTCAGAGGGAAGGGGGTAGGGTGTCGTTGTAAATTTGCACGCAATGCCATTTGTCTTCAGAGGGCATTGGTCAGAACCAGTTTTCCAGTCTTACATTATTTACCAGTTCGCTTTTTTTTTTTTAATAAAAATGACTAAATTCACACACTTTTACAATGTTTTTGGGACTCAAACTGTTGGACAGCAAATTCAGAAAAATACTTTGATAAGTGTGTCAAGACTTTTTAATACTTTTTAAGGGTCTTAAGTTTTCCAAAATTAATTTATCACCTTTTAATACTTTTCAAGACCTCGCCGATTCCCTGCTGTCAGATGGCATCCACGAGGACCCCGAGGATTAATTATTTGTCCTGATTTAGCATATTCACCCTCAGCAGGTTGTTGAGATTGGTCTTTACCATGGTCGGGCGATGCATTTCCATATGGGCCTTAAAGGGGTCATAGAATGCCATTTTTGTACAAGTTAAAGGAGTCATAACCTAGTATTACCTTGGATACCCATGCTCAATTATAGTCTTTCAGGCCCTTCTAAAAAAGAAAAGTGGAAAAAAAAATAAACACAGAGCTCCTCTGACCCTTATTTCTGAATGCATTATTGTCTCGCGAGATCTGATGCGATATTTTGGCTGTCGTGGACGGTCATTTTAATAATGCAAATGAGGGGCGCGTTGATTGGTGGCAGGAAGGAGAGGGCTTGACACCACAGGTAACTTCAGCATATCATTCCAAAATAACATCATGGCGCAAGTTGTGAATGAACCCGAACTGGCCGTGACTTACGGAATTCAACCATATATGTTTGAGCCAGACTATGAACCAGAGCTGGAAACGGAAGATATTGAGTCAATGGAAGGACGTCTACATCAATCATTTTGACTGAGACATACATTAACATCGGTAATGAGCTAAAACGTTTGTTGCTATATTCTCCCACATAAGTTTACCTTTTATTTAATTTAGATTACAATAACGGAGATGTAGTCTACTTTTTCTTAGCTTACATTGGTTATAGAGATCAACGTTTGTTATATCATGTGTTGTTTTTTCCCTTGTTTCACGTTCACGCACTGTGTTTACTCAGCTCTTACGGTGATTTTCTGAAGTAAAACTGACGCTTCAACTTTTGTGTGATGTACAATAAACTTTATTAAACTCATCAGTATATTTTTGATCATCATTCGGACCTGGTCCGAAACAGCAGACTTGTAGGCTATTGATAAATAATGGATAAATAGAAGCAGATGACAAATACGTTATAATAACTGTAATTAAACTACTAAACTATAACTGTTTCATCTCTATACAGCACTCTGACTCTGTAGACATCTTAACATACATTGATTCTCTTGGAAAATTGCAGATTATGACTCCTTTAATATGAATGTTTAAGGTCTAAATGAAAACTTTGTAATATACTTTTATTACAAATTCTCATTAGTATTTTAAGAAAACGCCATTTTACCTGGCCAAAATCAGCTCGTTTTCAGTACTCCGTTTCAGTGCATATGCCTTTAAATAAAAAAAACCTCGCCCCTCTGTTCTGCGGGCGTGAATGCACGTGGAGTGTTGCCTTGACAACAGTTGAAGGATTTGGAAAGAGAATGGCAGCGGGAGTCTCTGAGGACATATCTGTGCAACCGTTACCGTATCATTTTGAACCGGAGTCGCACCACAAAGAAGTTCAACAATCAAGGCTTGAGGACGTTTCTGAATGGTTGGTTAACATAATGTTACTTTGATCTATCTTTGTATGCACTGGCAGAGTAGAGTAGTGAGATGCGAACGCTGTGTTTACTGATGTATACAGTTCATTGACAGATTGACGTTACATCTAATGGTCATGAAAAACTTTTTTCCTGTGATTTGCAAAGATTAATATAAAGATTAATAAAACTTTAGGTGCAGAGGGAACATAAATAGTTGGTACTGATTAGTTTTTCAGGAGCAGCTTCTTAGCAAAACCAGCTTTATACTGATCCTCGTTTATAAAACAGTCTGGTGAGAAATGATTCACGCAAACAAGAAAGTATTGACGTTGATCGTGTGGAATATTCCCTTCGTTAACAAAACTCAGCCACTGCGTCTTCAGCTGATCAAATTTAGGAAAATCAGAATGATTTCTGTATTTGTTATTGCACCCAAGAACAGAACAACACAGTCGCTTAGACGCCATTCTGCTCCAGCGTATCAACAATGACGGACTATAGTCTGTGTATGATGACAGCTCGCTCAGTGCTGTCGACTCACCAGACGAGTGAAAGTATTTGGCACAGATTCTTATTGTAGATTCTTTTAAGTTTTACTCATTTGGGAAAGTGAATGTCCTGTACAGAATATGTACCCTCTGCTCAGATCAAGTTGGAAGGAAAAAGTCTCAGATCCTCACTCCAACACCACTTTTCCCCTGCAAATGTAAATACTGAATAAATTAGCCATTAAGATGCTCAAGACAGTTCTTTGTCTAACATCCTACCATATATATATATATATATATATATATATATATATATATATATATATATTCTCATATCTTTATCAAAACAAGTCAAAGAGTACAACCAACTGAGTCACCAATATTTTTTCAACTTTCCATGGATGTTGAATAAGCGTGGCCAATAAATTACGATTAAAGCAAAGAATAGCTTTAAATGAGATCTTGACAACTGTGCCATTCTTGAAAACTCAAGCAGGTGCATTTATATTCATCCTGCGGTCATAGACCTTGGATCCTCCACTGAGATTTAAAGTGCCATCTGATTCTGGCATCAACCCAAATCAGAACCAATCTACTGAGCCAACATATGCATGCGGATATATTTTATAACCTCAAAATAGTATTATGTGCTCACAGAGGAAGATCATAATGAACAGTGCTCATCAAACTGTGTCTTATTTTCCAAGCCTAAGTGGCTGGTCACTTAAATAGTCTCATCAGTACAGAATACAAATGAGGACTTTTTTATCACTCGGATTTCCCTTCAAAAACGAGGATAATAAAGTCTTTTGCAGGCTTCAAATGCATTTTAGAGGACAGGATGAGGTCAAGGGTGAAGGCATGTTGGAAAGAATTTCTTCTTTAGCCCATTATCGTCTTGATGTTTCATGTTATTTCTTTGCACTTTATAAAACATCTGGAATCAATAACATTGAGTCTGCTTGCAAATTCTGGATGAGGCTTGGCCTGTGAGGATTTAGCCATGTCACCTCTCAGGAACCTGATGATCTGGTCATGCTTTCCCAGTGATCTAACCGTCCAATGCAACGTCTGAATTCTTTTGACGGAAGCGCAGACATTGAGACATTCTCGCGGAGGGCGGGCAAAGGTGCACTGTGACCGCTTCCTCGACACGGGGAATGGCTGAAACCACTCCTCGCTGTCCGAAGCCAGAATGGAACAACAGACGCGAGTGGCGTTGTCCTCCGACTCTTCGTCCTACATGATGGCAGTGCGGGCACTCGGCGGCAACTTCGTGTCCATGAGAGTGAGCGAGGAAGGCGAAGTTTGAGGGAGAGACTCCGGTGAAGCATTCGCGATGGCCATGGACTCCGGCGGCCTTTGAGAACGGCCCTTCTTCCTGCGCAGTGCGACAAAGGGTGGCATGGTGGCTTCGGGGTTAAAACTTCAAGTCGAGCCCGCAGGGTCGTCATGGGAAGTTCTTTGCAGAGCTTGCATCCTCTGTTCGAGAGGGCGAGGGCTGCGTGTTCCTGGCCCAGGCAGAGGGCGCAGATCACATGGCAGAGCGGAGGAAATCCGAGGCATCTTGAAAAGGACGCTTGCTGAACTTTTAGAAAAGTGTCACGCGGGCGAACACGCTAGTATAAAAAAGGATGCGACGCCGGATGGCGTAGCTCATACGGATGGCTGAAGGTGGCGAAGACGGCCAGCTTCTTCAAGCACTGTCCTAAGCTTGCTAGTTGCCCCTCAGACGGAAGCTTCTGTAGACATGGCTTCTGTAGTCCAGCAATGCGGAGAGCTTTGCTGAAGAGATGAAAATCAAGGAAACAGCCTATGAACCCCACTTATATACACCAAGCCATGTCCATTCTGGCGGGCTGTGATGCCATAAGGACTCGGGCACCTCTCATTGGGCATGAAGTCATGCCAGGTTCACTGGTAGGCTGCTGCAGTTGCCGCAGAGCAGCCTATGAGCTCGCTAGAGAGCCCGCTCTAGGTCTGGCAGCTGCTGCACTGCGTCGACAATAAATACAAAATTAAAGGTATAGCGGAGGATCTTTCCGAAATTTAGAGAAGACCCGCCCTCTCCAGATTTTTAAAAAAATGCAAATGCACAAACACAACACTCTTGCTCCCGAGAGGGAACGCCTATTACGCCTTGCACAATTATGTTGCAAATTATAAACGAACTCAAAAACATTCATAAAAAAGACAACATGTCAAATGCCTATCCGTGTTTTATTTACTTATTATACTGATCGATTGAGTGACCGAGGGCTCAAGACATGATATGTGCACCCTTGTATCACACGAAATACGTTCTGAGGAAACTATTTTGCAAATCGCTATTATGTTATATGGCAACATATGAGCAGTGCTATTACGTTGGTCCTTAACCTAACATGTCTCATTGTTAATACGTAGGTATTAATATGTTATTTTTATACATAGTTGCATATGGAGAAGTAGCTTGTTGCGTTTGTGTAATAATAAACACACACGGTTTTAGAATATGAACACATGAACACACACGGTTTTAGAATATTTCAGCGCGATACCATTTACCATTTGGTCAAAAGGCTACTTTAGACAAATTGAGATGTTTACCGTGTCTATGCGGTGCATGACTTGTGCCAGGGCTAGCATTGCTAAGTCGCTTGCATTAACTTTTACTAGTGATTTTAAATGGATTTCTCCAAATAGCATGACAAACTTTACCTGTCTAGTAGAATCTTCGCGACTGTGGCATCAGTGAGAAGCCCAACCTGTGCTTTTAGCGCACGCCAGCGTGTGATATTCACCCAAAATCACTCTGGTCTTGTTTCTATATTCTGCGGCCTTTCTCTTCTTATCATACACTTCGTATACATTTTTTCTCTTTCGACCCTCAGTCATTTTCAAAGGAATCTGAACCGTAACTCCGACATAATACACCAGAAAGTGAAAACTACATAAAGATGAGCACGTACGACGGCCTTACGTAAACATATCACCAGAATGACTGACACTTAGGTGGACCAATAGTATAGACTACCCACCCGGAAAAAGAAAATCCTACGCTATACATTTAAGGATCATTTTTGGCTTCAGTAGCTCGAGAAGATGAATCTTTCCTTTAGCGTAAGCTAGGGGTGTAACGGTACATGTATTCGTATTGAACCGTTTCGGTTCGAGGCTTCCGGTTCGGTACACATACAAACCGAACGGTTGCTTGGACCATTTTTCCTGCCGGCAAAATTCGTGCTGGCACGGCCAGCACAACGTTGCGCAACATCAAATGGCAAGCGCAATGAAAGCAGAACGAAACTGTGCTACTCATTATGTGCTTCACGGATCGTTTATCAGTTCGGACCAGCAACATCTGTGCAGCTTGAGCCGATCCCGATCAAGCACACTGTTACCACACCGCGCTAAGAGATCCGGTAGAGAAAACATTTGAATTTGCCACTGAGGTAATAACATCGCTGCGAGATCTAGTGAGATGCATTCACATTTCTCCGTTATCAACCGTAGATCTCTATTAGATCAAACAGCGCTGTCATGGAAACCAGGAGAAAGATTGTGCCGTGAAAGAACTAGTAATACTTTACGTCCACAGACCAGCAACATTTACCATGGATTTAATATAATAACACTAACTGGACCAGTTTGGCTGGATTGGTGAAATGCTTTCAAGTACTTAACACATCTCTTTCCAGCACTTCAAAATTCAAATATTATATAAATAAATATATATTTAAATGTTATTTTTAATGTGATGACCAAAACATTATTTGTTCATCCTTCAAAGATGACCCCCATTTATAAACCTGAAAGTTTCAAGATCTAAGAAAACTCACACTTATTTAAAAATATTTTTTTCTTTAAACAAATAGGAGATTTCTCTGGCATTTCTTTCTTTTTGCTGTATCGAAAACGTACCGAACCGTGACTTGAAAACCGAGGTACGTACCGAACCTTGAATTTTGTGTACCGTTACACCCCTAGTAAGCTAATGTAGCCAGGCTTAATAATGAGAAACACTATTTAGCTGTCTGACCCAATCACAAAAGGGTTAACCTTTATTTCTTCTCTGTGATGAACATGTAAGTGAGCAAATGGGTGAGCTCTGTGAGATAGTGAGCTGACCGATCAGCTGCCAGCTAGTCTCTGTTACAGTTACGCCTCTAGTTTCGCATCACTGCACATTCTTTTTGGCGCTTGCACTTGAGCATAGAAGGCTGCGTTATCTGCTTGGTAAGATGAAAGAAAAACATATGAGTAAATTAAGTTCATTAGTGCTTATACTGATTATACGTTGTTGTAATATAGAGTGTAAATGAAAGCTGTGCCTGTATCCACTGTTGTCACGGAGCTAAAGGCAGTGGATTCCGTTAAAATGGTGAGTTGTTTATCTAGGCATCTGAGTTTGCTAATATTCATGCTAACATGCTAACATGGAACATGTATGTTCCACCCTGTGAATTTAATACAGGTTATCTAAACGGTCATTCTGGTGTGGTATTCTTTTTTTATTGAAGTTCTAGTCTCAGGCTCTTAAAAAATTAGCGTCTGCTGATTCTGGTCCAAATCGTATTCATAATAACCTCTTTGCTGTTTTAGACTATTAAACCTATGTACATTTTTGTTCTACTATCTGGTAATAAGGGTTACAATAACTTACGCAATACGAGAGAACCTCTCATAAGAGAACCAGGATATCGCGGTTCCTGAGATACCAATCTCTGAGAGGTGCATGAGTAGCAATTTATGACATACAGTATCAAAAGCTGAGCTGAGGTCGAGTAATAAAAGTATGAAATATTTCCAGTGTCACCAAAGAGTAAGAGGTCGTTGATATCCCTTGCTAATGCATTTTCCGTACTGTGGTTTTGGCGAGAACCAGACTGATATAAATCAAAACTATTGTTGAGAGATAGAAATTACTGCCATTGAGTAGCAACAACCTTTCCATGATTTTTTGAGATATACAGTAAATTGGGCGATAATTGGCTTCATGCATAGCTGCACTACTTCCTGAACTTCAGCCAGCTCCTTGTATCCTGTTTGCCATTATTGGACAAACTTGATTAATTCAGATGTGCCTGATTATTGTTGTTGTGACTACTGACGTTAGACACACCATATCGCTATATATTGGCTCACTGTCCACGAGGCTATTGGCACCAACACATTTTTCAGCTTTTAAAGTTAGGAAGGGAATGGCAACATTTTAACCCATAAGCCAACAACTCAGATATCATGAAATCCTAACATATTGTCCATTAGTCTTGAGGTGTGATAAATATATTTTGAAACATACAAACATGATCTCTCAATAAATATTCATAAAACCAAGGTCATTAAACTGCATATTACTATATAAGAGTGAAGCAAATGTTTTGCTGTATAGAATGTCAACTAAAAACAAACTTATTTTAAAAACAAACTCTTGAAATTACATCAACTTGATAGAAACTACAGTAAATGACAGAAACTGGCTTTGGAAAAAGGATATGTGAAGTGTAATTTAATTGTTTATTTGGTCTGACGTCCCTTTGAATTAAATTGGGAGGCGGGGTTTAAGACATATACTAGGACAAGTCATTGGGGGGCGATCAAGATGTTTTGGCTTCACTTTAGAGGGCTTGTGTGGCATGCTTGAAAAAGGCACCCAACGCATTTCACAAACACGAGGGGGACTCAGTCACACAGCTAGTGGATTACAGGGAAATGTTATACAGCAAATTGAAGCAGCTGACAAAGAAGGGAGGGAGTATATGTGACATGTTGTGGCTGTGACCTGCATGTTGGGGAAGCATGGGCTAGCATTAAGGGGTCATGATGAAACAGCAGATGTTTTATTAAGTCATAGGGTAACAAAATGCATGGGGCTTTTGCAGAAGTTTGACCCTTTCTTGAAGCAATACACACCCCCATCAAACACTACCTACCTCTACCCTGTCAGTCATAATTAAATGATAAAGTGCTGCTCAAGGAACAGGAACAGGAACTTTTATCAAAGAAATGCGTGAGTTAAGAATTTTAGCCATTATGGTAGAAGAGGCTAGAAATGGACACACTGAACAGATATCAATTTGTGTGAGGTATGTCACTGAGAGAACAGTTGAAGAGAGATTCCTGTCCCTGACAGAGCTGAGAAAGTTTCAACGCAAAGTCAATAACAGAAGCATTAAAGAGAAAATTACAAAAAGAAGGAGTTGTTAAATTGAAGTGTGTTGCTCAGACATACGATGGAGCAGCAGTTATGAGTGGAGTAGCTGGAGGTGTTCAATCTATTTTTAGCGAGAGGCAACCTGAGGGTATATATATGTTCACATGCCCATGAGTTCAATCTCGTCTTGTGCCACACCTACAGAGAGATTACTGAGGCCACAGAGTTCTTTAGCCTGTTGAAAAGTCTGTATTATTTTTTGTGCGTGTGTTTCCCTGGTCAGCCACCACAAGTTTAAAGAAGCACAACAAATTGGGATTGCAACTATGTGAACTTCTGCAGCAGTCCAACAGACGTAGAAACATGCCAGCTTCGCTCAGTGAATGTTGTGCTTGACAACTTGCTTGCCATCATTGACTGCATCTCTGCCATCAACACAGCAACAGCAGTGGGGTTGAAAAGAAAAATCTGAAAATTCTCATTTGTGTATTTGTTGATTCTTTTCAAGGATCTATCTGTAGTGTCAGGCTTGCAAAAATATCTCCAAAAAGAGACCATTTACCTTCCCCAAGCAGTCGCATACAAATATGCTGTGTGTGACACCTTAAAGTAGACACGTAGTGATCCCACTGCTGCAGATATATGCCAGAGCAAAGGAAGTTAATCACATTGTAGTTGAGGAGCCAGAGACAGAAGACAAAAAGGATGGAGGAAACAACTTATGGTGTGCACAGGAGAATCAGCACAAATGCCAAACAAGTCAAAACAAAGTAACTACTCCATCCATGTCTGGATAGAATGGTAAATGAACTGGAAAGCACAAATTTTCTGCTGTAAATGCAGCATTGCTTCAAGGTATTCAAGCATGTAGTCCAGTATCTGAAAACTTCCAGTCTGAGCCACATTTAGCAGAACAACAACCCGAATTCCGGAAAAGTTGGGACGTTTTTTTTTTTTTTAGATTTGAATAAAACGAAAACTAAAAGACTTTCAAATCACAGAAACCAATATTTTATTCACAATAGAACATAACAAATGTTTAAACAGAAAAAAAATGTACTCTTTTATACACTAAATGAGCTCATTTAAAATTTGATGCCTGCTACAGGTCTCAAAATAGTTGGGACGGGGGCAACAAATGGTTGAAAAAGCAAGAAATTTAGAAAGGATTCAGGTAGCAACTAATTAAGGTCTCTAACATAATTATGTAGCGTTTAACAGAGGGCATAAGGTGATCAGCGACTACGCCACCCTCGAATCTTGCCAGGGACAATACAAGAAAATGTCTTTTTTAAAGCAACACAGGTTCATTTACAGTAAACGGCAGGAGACGTGGATGCAAAAAGATACAAATTTTATTACAGACAAAATTTGAGGTTCATTAACACAGAACAAACCTTAAACAACAGTTAATGTTTACCACAACAATTGCACCATTTAACAGAATGCACAAAAACGACTGAGTAATCAGTGACAGCTGAATTTGGGTCAATGGACATGGGAGCTGAAGTTTTACAATAGGGGATAAAACACAATATGGCTTCCACGGCAAATCACTGTTCTCATACACCTGAGCTTCAACACTCTCGCACACGTACACCACTCAGGACACGACACTCGTGAATAAAAAGACCACAACCAGCTTTCCGCCCCATCTCTAGCACTTAACCACAGATTAAGGTTAAACAACACTCAGGCTTTCTCACAGTAAACAGTCACTTTACTAAAGACAACACGTTAGAACAAGGTTTTCACCTCTCTACTTAAACATACTAAATCACAATGCCAAAATACAAACAATACAAGAAGAAATAAGTATAACCACTTCTGGCCACACAAAAACCAAGAAAATAAAGATTTCACATTTAACAAGATTCACATTAACTTGATCAATGCAATATCACAATAAAACCCAGCCTGTTCTCACGTAAATGCGTCTCTATAACACGCATCGTGTTTTATCGTGTAATTTATACGCGAAAATGAGTTTTTACGTGCATATGAGACGCAGTTTTTCGCGTGCTATTGATACGCAGTTCATTTGCGTATAATACACACGCACCCCACACCACTAATCGTACAATACACACGCACCCTACCCCACACCTAAACTTAACCTAACCAACCAATGCGTATTATATGCACGTAAAAACTCACTTTAGCGTATATATTACACGACAATACACATGCGTGCTATAAAGACGCATTTAGTGTGATCAGGTTGTAAAACCATACACACATTGGCAATATTTACAATCTTAAAGAAAAGAAAATAAACACACCCCCCACACACTCACACTTCAATAACAAACACAAAAAACAACAATTTCGATGCAAATGTCAGAAGCAAGCAACAGCGCCTTCAGACGATGTCCCACACAGTCCAACAGCACGGAACCAATCGCCCATAACGAATGTAACCACTCTGTACCTCTGTAAAATTACCAGTTAACTATTAGACAAAATCTCCATAATTTAACTAGTTGCACCTATTCATAAAAATCAGTTTCTCTCTACCTCCGTATTGAAGGACCTACCTGTGAGATAGGACTCGAACCAGTAGAGAGAAGTTCCAGTGATGGTTGTTCAGATTTCAGTGATGGTTGTTCAAAGACAGGAAACATGATACTTGGTTGAAAGCAACTCGTTAAAGTGTTTTCACAATGAATGGTAGGAGAGAAACAGGTCTGTTATTCTCTAAGAGAGATGTGTTAAGCGTTGATTTTTAAGCAGTGGAGTTACCCGAGCCTGGTTAAATGCTGTTGGGAAAAGAGGGAAGAGTTGATAATCTGTGTTAGAGCCAGTAGAAGTGTGGGAGAGATTGCTTGTAGAAGGTGTGAGGGGATGGGGTCTAGAGGACAGGTGGTAGGATGACTGGAGAGGAGAAATTTAGTCACTTCTTCGGTTAGTGGAGAGAAGGAGGAGAGAAGGTTACTGGCTGTGGGAGTGGTTGGTCAAGGTTCCTGTGTGTGCGGATTAGAGAACTGACTGCTGATAGTTGCTTTTGATCTTGATCGGAGTTGATCTTGTTGTGGAAGTATGAAGATTTTGCAGCGTGAACATCAACCGAGAAAGTAGAGAGCAGGGATCGATACCTACTCAGGTCAGATGTGTCTTTTGATTTGCGCCATTTCCTCTCCGCTGCTTTGTGTGTGGTCCAATGTTCACGAGGAACCTCAGATAACCAGGGGCTAGAGGGAGTGGTGCGTGCTGGTCAGGAGGAGAGAGGGCAGATATTGTCTAAAGAAGAAGTTAAAGTGGAACATAAAATATCTGTTGCGGACATCTGGATATTCACATCCAGAGAGGATAATTTTTAGGGTGAGGGAAGAGAAGATAACACAGCAGTGGAAAGATGGGAGGGAGAAAGTGAGCGAAGGTTTCATCTCAAAGTAACTGGTAGGGGAGTTGGTGGAGTGTGGATAGTGAGTTGTAGTTTGAAGGTAATGAGGAAATGATCTGAAACATGGAGAGGTTTCACCAAAATGTTGTAAAAATGTGATGCAGTTGCATGTGTAAACCAGATCCAGTTGGTTACCTAACTTGTGAGTTCCTGTGGTGATGAGCCGTTTGAGATCGAATGAGGCTAAAAGAGGGATACAGCTTCTTTAGATGAATGTTGAAGTCGCCAAAGACTACCAGTGGTGTGCCATCCTCAGGGAATGAGGACAGCAGCACATCTATCTCCTCTACAAAGCTTCCCAGTTGACCTGGGGCAAATCTTATTGACAATTCCATAGACCCATGGAAAGAGTGAGAGGTTAGTGTGAGCATGAGTGAATATGACGCAGGTTAGCAGTGTTGCGCTCCCTGCTGTGCGTGACGAGAGAGCATTGTCGAGAGACAACAGGAATGTATTGAAAGCACATGTTGTTTTAAGGAAATAGAATACAAGAATGAAAGGAATAGGAAGAAGAAGATATTTAGGTGCTTACGAGGAAGCTGAACACGAGAGCTGAACGCCTCCGCTGACGATTCCACGATAGCGAGCACACAGCATAGATATAATGTGCTCAAATTACTGAGTGAGGACAGCTGTCTCGGCCAAACAATTAACACAGCACCCTCAAATAATCCAAAAATCTCTGACAAACTGAGGCTATGTTTACACGGAAACAATTCTGAAGAGAAAACGCAAAAGTTGCGTTGCGGCATCTTTTTTATTCTGCGTTTAGATGAGCATTTTGTGTGGGGAATTCTGCGTGCAAACGGTGACGCAAAAGTATGTGAAATTCAATGTAGTATGCACTTCAGGCAGCTAGGAGTGCATACTACAGCAACACCAAGTGCAAACTTCACAGTCAAGCAGACTTTTGCGTTTTTACCGTTTACACGGGAACGCGACGGTGGAGCGTTTTTAAGATTTCCACTCTGGAGGGTGGTTTCACTTTTTTGCGTTTTTAAGCCTCAAAAACGCCGTCGCCGTGTAAACGAAAGGCACATCCGATAAAATATTTTTACGTTTTCACCCGCGAGCGTTCTCGTGTAAACAGGGCCTGAAACTAGCCCTTGGCCAGTGACTCACTTAAAAGCTATGCAATTCAGATTGCAATACTATTTAAACGTGCTAAGAGCGGGACGCGTCTAATTAAAATACAGATTTGTGAGAAGGTAAAAATTTAAAAAATAACCACAGAATCAAAAATAGCCCTACTTTGTGATAAATAAGCTGTAAAATTAAATTACAACAGAGTCGAAAAAATGGCCCCACTTTGATAAATACTTAAATTGTAAAATTAGAATATTCACAAAATCGAAAATAGAAAATAGTTCTACCTTGATAAATACTTAACTGAAACAATAGGAGAACTGGATATAAGGAGAATCTATTTGCGCGCTCTTGTCGCCTCCATAGTCTAACCGGTTTGTCCTGGCCTATTCGCATATTGCCTTGGCAAACAATTTTTTTTTTTTTTACAATATAATCCAATTCACAGTTTTATGTGAATGATTAGGCAGGATTTGTTTCAGATCATTTTGAAAAAAAAACTCTATGCCACAACATCCATTAGTCAATAGTATTGTGGACGCATATTTCGTATGTGTTTGTTGCCTTATTTCAGAAACTTTCATTTTTAGTTTTTCCAATAAGCACGCATAAACAATCTCTCAGTTTCTCTCAAAAATACAAACATGTTGCTCACATATTATGGTAGCCCTGTTTCTGCTAAATAGAGTGTAATTTCACCTGTGCCATTAATAGGTTTATAAGCAAGTGAAAAAAACACAAATGTAAGGGCATCTCAAAACATCTAAAGGACCCCAAAACACCCTAGACCTCAGAGGGTTAAAAAATAGTCAAGTTGACTAAATTGGGACATTTACATAAATATTTATTACTGTGCACTGTCCCTGTAACTCTAAACTTTATAAATAAAATCTACAACTCTATACAACATTCCTCGGAATGAATTTGACTATTATCTTATCTCACTCACAGTTTCCATGTATTTTTATTAGAAACCTGAAGCATGTCATCAATTCTGATTCTATTTTAAAGAAATCATTTTGCTAATCAACTTAATTGAAGCCTACCGTATCATTGTGGGCTCATTACTGTCAAAGCAATTGGAAGGTGAAAGCCTCGCAAGAGGAGACTGTCCAGCCAGAGACACCTTGCGCAGCACATTTGTGGAATTGAAAAATTAGAAGTTAAAAGTGTGAAAGAGTTAGATTTTTGGAGCTTATTATTTTATTTTTTTAACTCTGACTATAGTTTGTGTTATGGGATACTTCCTGGTTGTGTTGTATTTTGGAGTTCATTCACTGGTGTTTAGTAGTGTGTTTTAACACTGCATCTGGAGTTAAATGTTGAGAAGTGCACCACAGGAGTCGACCCCTTGTTCTTCAGCACAAAATAACAATTGGACTTATGTACTGCGTCGTGAGGTAGGTAAAGGCTTATTTATATAAAACACAACTATTTCAAAACAAAAGGAGTTAAATGATTTATACTGTGTAATCTGAGAAGTAAGAAAACATAACACATACAAAATGTTTCAGCTAAAGTGATTTTCTGACAGAAACCTAATACTGCACCACTCACGGTGTTGGATTAGTTTGACATTTTAATGGTTTTGGTTGAAAAAGATAAGTGGGATTTCAGAAGACGTTAGAAACTGAGTTTAAAGTTGGAGTTGATGATGATTACATGGATTTATGTGTCAGGGTATATATATATATATATATATATATATTTAACAACGTTGTTGTCCAACCTTAGGCTATTTATGAGAAACATCTTCATAAACCTTGAGGGTGATCTTGAATTCACTAGTTTCAAGGCAATTTCTCTACTACAGAACAAAAAACAAGAAAGATCATGGATGACATCTACTGGCAATAGAGGTAAATGCATTAGTTAGTAACAAACAGAAACAAGCACTGAAAGACTTGACACATTAATCACTAATTTTCATAGTAAATAAAATAAAATTTAAATATATAAATTTCTGATCTGTACAACTTTCCATGTTTTCCATGCAAAACAAAATAATGTATAATACCCGTTATTACACGATAGCTTGTTTTGGTAGCAAAGACTATGTAAAAATGCTGCCTACTGTATCTATTTCTGTCCATTATATAGATATTGATTAATAGGGTGACTTACTATATATATATATATATATATGTTTAATAATAAATCATCAAGTCTAAATAGAACTACACCTCTCTTAATTCCCTTAAACCCAGACACAGGCTAAAATGCTTACCTGCATGGGGCAAAAGGCGCACATTATTTATACAAAAATGTTTTATTCAAGTTAAAGGGGTGGTAAATTGCCATTTTCACAAGATGTAAAATAAACGTTTTGTTCAAGTTAAAGGGGTGATGAGAAATCAAATTTTCCTTGAGCTTTTGACATCTAAGAGGTCATCATATTATAAGAATATCCTGTAAGTTTCAGAACTGAAAACGTCCTTGTTAGTCCAATAAAAGCTTTATTGAAACCAGCCTCTGAAAACGACTCATTTTTAAAAGTGGGGAACTATGACGACAAAGAGTATAAACACCACCCCTGCAGAAGAAGATCAACGCCTGCTTCAACACGTCATGTTTAGCCCCGCCCACCGATTTGCGCATTACACATAGCTAAGTAACATACATGTACATGCTTACCTCGTGATGACAAACTGGATCGAGCTACCGAGCAATACAGAATATTGTGTGTAAGACAGTCGCTGCATGCTTCCTGTGGATTACAATAGGACTGCATGGATAAACTTTATTTTTAATGACGTTCCAGCTGATGAGGTAAAACATCGTCGTCTGTTCGTTTCATTTCACTGAGGATTGTTTTGTAAACAAGACTGGATTTATAGACGATTAAGAGTAAAGAACGGTGCTGTGCCGTCTATGTTGGATCTGACAGGAATTGTGCAACACATCTGGGTCGAACATGTATGGGCGAATCCGGTTGCCATTTTACATTGGACGTTTTCCCCCATGTGCACCGCCGACGGGTGAGTTAAACTCATTATAAACTGTTCTCCACGCGCAGCAGTGGGTGTTTACTTCCAAGTCTTCAGTGCGACACGCCCATAAAAACCGACTGTTTTTTAGGTAGGCTCACAACCTGGGTACAAAATAGCCTATTACTTGTTCATTTTGATGTTTTTGAATGCAAAAACCAAGCGAACATTATAAGTTGACCTCAGACAACAATATAATAAACTTTAAAAAGCCAGTTCATGACCCCTTTAAAACCCCTGACTTCTTATTCCTGCCAGATATTTAATGCAATGACTTTCACCTATTTTTAAGTGTAATATAAGTTTTCTATCATATTATTGGGTCACTTTTGTCTAAAATTTTAAACTCAACCTTGCAACTGCGCTATAAACTTAAAATACCTTACAATGATCGATCATAGATTATGCTACATCACACAATTACAATGGACAATTCCTGAACCAAAGAAACAGATGCTGGAAACAAAGTAAAATGAAAAACAATTTAAAGAGTTCAATAAACAAGAATCGTGTTCATTCTGTTATCTTTTTATTGCAAATTGTCTAATCAAAAATGACTCAAACAAACTTTTTAATGACTGAAACACATTTATAGTGCTTTATTAGACATATGGTTCCAAATCAGAATAACATAATGTTGATTTTATAATGCTTAAATTAACAAATTCAAATAAATGCAAATTAATTTAAAAAAGTTACTTTGACAATAGTGAAATTCACACAGGATTTGAGTGTGACCATCAGCTCCAAAACAATCTAATGAAAGTGCGCATCTATACCACAAATTTAATTTCTCGTGTTATTTATATGCCAAAAAATGTATTGCGCATCATATGTACGTGAAAACTGCATATCATATACACTATTTTTGGCGTGTAAATGACACGAGAAATTCAGTTTGTGGTATAGATACGCACTTTCATGAGATCGAACTATTTGGAATAATTTCAGATCTTACTGTGATTAGAATTGCCTGGAACTGACTATAACCAGCAATCAAAGTTTCCACTGTTAATATGTTTTAAACAATATTAAAGTAAGTAAACTTTATATTAAGAAGGTTGAAGCTGCCTCAAACTAATCAAACTTTATACATTTTTAACAAAATGAACCACATTTTAAACATTTGAATGTTGTTAGTTGAAGAAAAGTTTGGCAGAGAATGTTGGAATTATAGTAAAAAAAAAAAAAAAAAAAAAAAAAAACATTACTGTAAGTGTATGTAATACAAGTATAATGCATTGCTGTTGCCGCTTCAGCTGTGATATACAGCTGTTGTGGGGACAGTATGTCTTATAAAACTCAATTTACTGTACATACAATAAATACACAAAAATGTCAAACACTCTGGTTTTCTTTAGCCACTTCAGGGTACATACAGCATGCTCAAGCTAATGAATAATTAATTGCTTATAGATTTATTTGGGAAGATAATGTGGGCTACTTTCAGACCCATGTTGGCAATGAAAATACTGGAATTTCCTTGAGATGTTTTAGACATGTATGGAGAAGAGACATGAGTAAAGAGACTCATAAACTGACTCATAAACTAATAAAAAGTCACTTTAAAGGAAATAGATAAATTGTGTCAGTATATGAATAAAATACTTGTCTACTTAAAATGCAGTCTGTTACAATAAAGAAAGCCCTTATGTCCAACAAACAACGAGTTAAATACAAAAAAAAGTTTTAATTTGTTATAAAGCTCTTTCATTCACTTTCACCCACAATAGCACCTTTAACACATTTTATAAGGGTATATTGTTATTTCTCAACTTATTAAAGCATTGAACATTCCATTAATGTTGTAATTTGTGGAATGAAAATGAGGCTGTGAGGTCCCTGTCTGAACAGACACAGATGCTTAAACCACTTAGTAGGATTGGATGTAGCTAACATCTAATTTTTAAAAACTTGATGTTAAATGTTGATGTTGAATGTATTCTAAAGTTGTTTATGCACAGTAATACATTATATATTTTGAACACTGTATTCTGCCTCTTCATCTCCTCATTTTTGTTTGCCTCAAGTTAAATATAGGCTCTGCCCTGAGAAATGTCCTCACAAATGTGTCTACATGGGAAGTGTCCAATGCGGCGCATCACCCTCAGTTGGCCTAGTTTAGATTTTTGATATACTGCAGGTGAAATATTTTCCTTTCTGAATTGTATTAGGATTTGTTTTAAAGGGTACATATCATGCTTTTAAATCATTAAATTTTACTTATAAATCATACATTTGTGGTCTATATAAAGCATAACTGCAATGCTTGGGTCTGAATTCCTCATTATTATAGCTCAACAGGCCCCTTTTCTACCTCTTTTCTGATGTGCTTCTGTGAGCAACCCGTTTCGAAGCGTCCCCTTTAAATAAAAAGGAGTTGCGTCTTTCCCCGCCCGCTCTCCAGGTCGCTGAGTTCACGTTCGGTTCAACTCCCCGCGTTCGGCCATTATTGTAGTTTGATAAGAGATAAACGATTACTATAGTTTCAAAGAACATTTTTATTCACACGTTAACAAAATGTCAACTAAAGACTTGTCCATCAAGCGTTACGTATTCGAGCCAGAGCGAGCGATTTGAAAAAGACGACGACAAACCTGCAGAACAACGTCTTCATATGGATGCAGTGGTATGTAAAGTTAAGTTAACTATGTTGTGTTATTAGTGAAAGTCGACTATTTCTCTTGTTAAAACAAGCACTCTGACAAGATAAATAACTACAGTCTAATCTTACCACTAAAAATCTGTATGATAATAATATGATAACTTACGTTTAGAAAAGCATCAGCAAACACAGCAGCTAATGATAGAAGGAATTTACCCCTCATTCAGACGAAGTCGATCGGCAAACCATTCTTTATACTGGCGGAGGTTGTTGAAGTGGGAATCCTTGAAGTGCTTCAGGTCACTACATCCAACAACCGAACATTTTGACTTGCCCTCTCGTAACTTCTGCATCATTGAGCTTGGACTACAAAATCGGAGCGAGAAATAATAATGGCGGATTGCTCGAAGTGTTGGACCGGTAGTCGATGTCCTTATTTGGCAGTTCCGCTGCAAATCCTGTGACGTTATTGTTCAAAAAACGTCATAGAAAACAGAAAAATCTGAACAGGTTGAAAAATATGACCAAAACAGAATATAAAGATATAAACGAAGCACCTGAAGAGAATAATTTCATCTTTTCTGTACTTATAAACACTCCAAATATACAACAAAATGCATTTAAGGGCTTAAAAAGTGGATTTTGCATGATATGTCCCCTTTAAAACTATCACTTGTGAATTGATTGATATGATTTTCTGTTTTATATTTTCCCATATTTTTAAGTTAGTATACTACATTTTATGTTATGTTATTTTATTACACGGCACAATGGAATACTTGATTCTGATTGGGCAATAGCGCCATCCAGCGGTAAGTTATGTAAGGGATGATGAAGAGCGAGGCGGTTGTTTCGCGTCAGGATCCTGATCAGCCTGTTAGGCCGTGTGTCCACCAAAGCGTTTTTTTGCCAGCTGAAAACGCTACACGCTCTGCAGAAGACGCCGTGCTTTGGGCGCTTGAGAGCGTTTTGGCAGCGTAGTTGAGCTGTATGCACAATGGGCGGCGCCATTTTAGTTTAGGATCTGTTGGATTTACAACGTCAATTCCTCCACTTCTCACGAAATACATGAAAGTAGGTGGCTACTGAACTGAAAGAAGAATAGGGTCAAATGTCAAACTACTTACACAATGTGTATCTGATATGAATTAAACGTTGCTGTGCGTTCACACCGGACGCGAATCGCGAGTCAAAATCCCGCCTACCACATCTAGTTTGACGCTTGACCACTTTGTGTTAATTTTCGCGTCAAGAGTGAAACTGACGCTCGTAAAAACAAAAGTTTGGAGCGAAATTTACGCGCGTCAAAATTGAATAGTCATATTACAAAATAGTCATATTACAAAACAATTTATTGAAGCATCCAGATACTTCACCTCGTGAGCAAGCAACAGGCTCCTGATTGGTTAACGGCACGAATTGATGCCAAAGTTCAGATTTTTCAACTCGGGCAGCAGGCGCGAATTTGCATCAAACGCGTGAATGCACAAATAGCATTAACTAAATCATTCGCTTCACTAAATTCGCTTCACTAAATCAGTGGCAGCCGGTTGTTCTCAAAATATCTGACCATTACATGAACTAAACTCATTTAAATTATTTTTAGCCATAGCAATACACTTACCCTATATTTGTAAAAATACAAATATAATAATTATAATAATAAAAAATTAATAACAATAATAATGTAAATTTTTATATCATTGAATTTCTATAAAATTTTAAACAATCTGGATAACATCTGAGAGATGACATACGGATTTGACAATTCCAGTGTAGACAACCTCAAGACAATAGGGCTGCAACAACGAATCGATAAAATCGATTAAAATCGATTTCTGAAAGAGTTGGCAACGAATTACATTATCGATTCGTTGTGTCGCACGACGCGGAAATGTTTGAGTATTAAAAAAAAGTTTGAGTTGTGCGCGGAGCACTCTTGTCTCTCTCACGCACTGTCGCTCAATCGCGGAGTTCGCATTTGTCAAACGAGACAGACCGAGTGTGTCCGTGATGATCGCGAGAAAGAGAGACTGAGTGTGTCCGAGATCGCTCATGCGCGCGCGAGAGAGAGAGACCGCGAGTGTGTCCGTGACGGTCGCGCGAGAGAGAGACCGAGTGTGTCCGTGATGATTGCGCGAGAGAGACCGAGTGTGTCCGTGACGGTCGCGCGAGAGAGAGACCGAGTGTGTGCGTGATGATTGCGCGCGAGAGAGAGACCGAGTGTGTCCGTGATGATTGCGCGAGAGAGAGAGACCGCGAGTGTGTCCGTGACGGTCGCGCGAGAGAGAGACCGAGTGTGTCCGTGATGATTGCGCGAGAGAGAGAGACCGCGAGTGTGTCCGTGACGGTCGCGAGAGAGAGAGACCGAGTGTGTCTGAGCATTAGTAATTTGGTAGGCCTACATACACTTCTCTGATACTATAGTGATAATTAGGCATATTATATAATTAAAAACAACAAATAAATTCTTACCACTGAATTGGCAGACTGTGATTTGAATCAGATAGACACTTTTATTGTCTGTCCAAGTATCCTACCACTACAAAGGGGATTTTTTTCCCATAATTTGCAGCACTGAATTGTTCAATCTTTACTCTAAATGACTCAGAGAAACTTCACTATATGCTCAGAAAGGATGAGCTGAAAAGTACCTTACACCATAGGAGATGGTCAATCCATTGTATTTGTTATATATTAGGCCTACTTTATATTGTATTTATATTATATATTTATTGTATTTATAATTAATATTAGGATAAACTAGAGATATTATCTTCTAATATAATAATTATTATTATTGCTATTATTATTACCTAATATAGGTAATTTGATCATAAGTGCATTTGCTTGTTAAAAAGTTTCAAACATTTTGTTAAAGATTTTAACATCTTTGACAAAAACAAAAAACAACACAAGTTTGTGAGTGTGTGCATCTGTGAGTGTGAGAGTTTGAGTGTGTGCGAGTGTGGAGTACAGAACAAGTTCTGACGTTCAAACAAATCCTGTTAATTTTTCTGATTTTTCTTTTTCTTTATTTTTTTATCAATTTATTGTTCGGACAGCTCAAGCCCCTTTAAAAAAGAAAATATACATATTTTGTGCACTTTATTTTTAAAAAGCCTATATATTAGGCAGATGTAAAGCATACATGTGTATGTTTTTTGTTAGTCCATTTTTTTGCACTGGATTTTTTTCACTGAATTTGCACCTTCAGTTCTGTTTTTTAATAAAGGATTGGAAATTAATGTTTTTTTATCCGATTCATCGATTAATCGACAAATTAATCGACAGATTAATCGATTATTAAAATAATCGTTAGTTGCAGCCCTACAAGACAACAATGTGACAGTTATACCCAATTGTGGCAATGCGTTCCAAATAATTCATTCAGGTTCTGAGCCTTGAAAATTACTTTGTTGATTCAAAATGTGTTTTGTTTGCTGAACCTGATCAGATTTAAGGGACAAGTTTACAGTTTCTATCAAGTTTAGACTACAACCAGGGTGAGCTGCTTCTGCATCAGTATTATTCTCCTATCATTTTCCTCTGTTTTTAGGGATAACTTATGGGTTGGGTTAGGTTTAGGGATAGGGATATGAGTATGATTACATTTTCAGACTGGAAAGTTGTTCCAGGATCAACAAAATATGTTGACCCAGGATTACCAAATTCTGCAAAATCAAGATTTGCATTCTGCATGCTTAAATTTGTTGTGTCAATTTGTTTCTGATTTAAAGAGATAGTTCTATGAAGGTAAAAGAGTAGCAATACTCTAGATAGATGTGAATTTGAGAACTTGTACAATAAATATTCATACTTGTATGTGAACATTTACACTCACAGCTCCAAAGTGAAAACTTCTAAATTAAAATTCTGAATCTGAAGCTGCAGACAAGCAGTCACTGTGTAAATTGCCATTCACAGAAATACAATGACAGTCACAAACATCTAAAATATATTTGCATTTATTCTTACATTCACAATACAACCTCAATTAGGCACTTGCAACTTCTTGAATCTGTCACTGCAATTGTTTATCTGCTTCTCTGTAGCATGCATTATTAGTATTAGTATAAATATCATTCATTTCTTAAGCCATTCCAATAAATCCAATAGGCGCCAATCAATAAAACATGTCCTTTGAACACCCCCGCTCCCGCCCCCCTTCCGCTCTTGCCGCATCTGAGTTACAAGTGCACAAGTTAGTTTTGCATCTCATATATAGTAGCAAAAGTCAAGGCACGGAATTTGAAGTTGCAGTGACAGATTTGAGAAGTTGCAAATGCCAATTTGAGGTTTTATTGTGAATTTGTATGTTAGAAGAAGTGCAAATTTGTATTGCAAGTTTATGTCTGTCGTTGTATCTTTGTGAATGGCATTTTACACATTTGTGACTGCTTGTCTGCAGCTTCAGATTCAGAATACAGGTTTGTGACTATTGTCTGAGTGCAAATCTCAGCGTTCAAGTTCAGATTTTTATTTTACAGGTTTTCACATCGGAGCTGTGAGTATAAATGTTTGGTTCATGTACGAATATTTATTGTACAAGTTCTCAAATTCGCATATAGTACGTGGTCTCGAGTATTGCTACTCTTTTACCTTCATATAGTTCACCCCAGAAAAAAAACTCTCTCAATACACACCTTCATATTGTTCCAAACTTAAAACAACACAAATGAAGATATTAATAATCTCTCAAATTTTTCATAAAAAAACTTTTTTTTCTTAACATGTTGACCATATTTGCTGTGCTATTTGTATGTATTTGTATCTAAATTAAATCTGTTTACCATATACATTGACAGTGTCTCTTCAGAAGACTTGGATTAAACCGCTTGATTCAGATTACTTTTAGAATGTCTTTATGTACTTTTTTAAGCTTGACTATGTTGGTTGCGTGGACAAGAAGATCGAGAGAGTATTAAAAATATCTTAATTAGTGCTCAGAAAATCAACAACATGACAGTGTGTACATGTTAAATTACCATATCAGGTTTCATGATTAAACCTGACACAGCTAAAAGGTGTAAATTTTCTTATTTTCTGATTAAATTAAATCTTTAATCATATATTAATGTTAAACTACATTAAAGAAAAAAACTTTAATTACATAATGATATATAGTACAACTGCAAAGAGAAACACACAAATGAAAACAGACGTGTTTCTTTGAAAGAAAAAAAATATCCAGTGAATATGATTAAGTCCATTGAAATTACAAGTCTAATCTTTACAGAAGTTATAAATCTATCAATACAGCTGGTCCATGAATCCATTGGAAGTTCTACACCTGGAACTCAAAAATGTCAGCTTGTTTCTTGGCCAGTTTTGCCACCTCATCACGGATGGCTTTGACCAAGGTTGAAGTGGAAAGGCTGCTGAGAGGGACGTTGCTGATCGCATCTCCAGGCTCTGCTAGACTTTGCTGGGACGCTGCAATGGAGGAAGAGGGTGGATGGTCTGGACCACCCTGAATGGCCTGGCGGTGGTGCCACAGGAGAGGGCTGCCCTGAGGATAGTGAGGGTGAGGAAAGGCCTCTGCGTAGCCTGGTAAGGGCAACTGAAATAGAAAACAGGTAACATTCAACAATGCCTGTGCTAAAACCAGTCAGTAAAGGTGTATTGTTATTTTTTATTGAGTCTTGATCTGTGCTGCAGTTGACCAAACTCTACACTTAAAAAAGGGAAGCAATAGACAAAATATTAGACTTCCAAGACTTCCAATCGACCACCAGACTTCCAATCGACCTCCAGATGGGTTACTTCAGCTGCTGCCGGTTCCTTCGAGACCTTGGTCTCATATCGCTCTAGATTTTATTACCGCCCTCCCACCCTCCCAGGGTAACACACTCATTTTGACTGTGGTGGACCGGTTCTTGAACGTGGCCCATTTCATTCCCTTACCCAAATTACCTTCAGCTAAGGAGACAGCAGTAATGAATGTAGATCCCATCTTTCAGTTACATGGCCTCCCGATAGATGTGGTTTCCGACAGGGGACCCCAGTTCGTGTCCAAATTTTGGCAAGAGTTTTGTAGGTTACTGGGGGCGACAGTTAGTCTGTTCTCTGGGTTTCATCCCCAGAGCAATGGTCAAACTATAAGAGAGCCAACCAGGATTTAGAGAGAGTTTTGCAATGTTTGGTTTCCAAGAATCCTTCCTCATGGAGCCAGCAACTTTCTATGGCGTAGTACGCACGCAACACGCTGCCAGTGTCGGCCACGGGCCTATCTCCGTTTGAGTGTAGTGTAGGTTACCAGGCACCTATTTTTCCCCGTCTGGAATACGAGGTTGTGGTTCCCTCCGTTAACGCCTTTGTTCAGAGGTGCCACCGCATGTGGACTAGAGCTTGTGAGACTCTACTCTAGGTAGGGGCACACACCAAGGCCGATCGCCACTGGTGAAAGCCTCCCGTGTACATTGTTGGTCAAAAAGTGTGGCTTTCGACTATGAACATTCCTCTTTGCACCGTCTCAAATAAGCTTGCACACAAATTTATTGGCCCGTTTACTGTCATCAAGATCATTAGTCCGGTCGCAGTCCGCCTCAAGTTACCTCCCGCGTACAGGAGGGTCCATTCCGTGTTTTATGTATCAACAATTAAACCCGTATTTCATTCTCAAAATTAATCCGCCTGCCCCGGTTCTTCCTCCACCGCGACTCGTAGATGGGGAGACGACATATTCGGTCAATCGTATTTTGGACTCTAAGTGGAGGGGACGCGGATTTCAGTACTTGGTGGACTGGGAAGGTTACGGTCTGGAGGAGAGAAGTTGGGTACCTGCTAGAGACATCTTGGATTACTCCCTTATCAATGATTATAATCGACAGGTAGGGCAGTCTGGGAAAGCCAGAAGGCGTTCTTAGGAGGAGGGGTACTGTCACGGTAGACGTATTCACTGGTTTCTTCTAGTCTTGTGTTTGTTGTTGTATGAGTGCTCGTGTGTAAGGGGTGTGTATGTATGTCATTACCTGATCCACTCCTGCTGTTCATCATCACTTCACCAGCTGCAATTGATGTCACTACTCACTGCTGCTTTATCATCTTTGCCAGATCGTTGTTTGATGTCTTTCTCGTTGATCTTCTGGTTCCGTGTTCCTGCCTTGTGTTCCTGTTCCTCGTTGTCATTCTGTGGATTTTGTTAATCTCACCATCAACGCTTCACTTCATCACTTCACTGGATCTGACTGTCGAAGTCCCTGCGTCACCCATCTACACACACTTGTACTGAATTAATAATTTTAGAATGTCTCAAATGTTGAGCTATTTATTGATTTTAACTATTTTGAAGTCAAGACTTTGAGGCGGTCTTATTGTATACTATCCAGTGTAATGAGGCTGCTTTGTCTAATACAACAAATTCTAAACTTGCCACGGTGTGGGTTCATGACTTGTTCCTGTCTCTCTTGTGCCAGTTTTCCCACTCCTCGTTTGTGTTCATGTTTACCATCTGTGTTAGTTAATTTGCCCAGCTGTGTCTTGTTTCACTCATCCATTCCCCTCTATTTAAACCCTGAGATTTAGTTTAGTCCTTTTGAGTTCTTGATGTTGTTATGTTTGCTATTCTTGTCTTCGTCTTCCTGCGCCTGTTCTGAGTTCCCTTGGAATTACCTGTTTGTTTTATTAAATAAGTGCTTGCGACTGGATTCACTCTCTGCTTCATTCCTGCCAGCACGTAACAGAAGAACTCACTAAACATGAATCCAGCAGCACAAAAGGGGAATCTCCAGTCAAGTGGACAATGCATGATCCTCGTTCCAAGGATGACCGCTGCCAAGCCAGCGTCTATGGACAAGATGGCCGCCGAGCCGATGTGCCCAGACAAGAAGGCCGCAACAGAGACCGACCTGCCGGAGCTTTTTCCTGCCGAGCCTGTGCTCCACGTCAGCCTTGCCGAGCCAGCGCTCAACGTCAGCCCTGTGCTCCACGTCAGCCATGCCGAGTCTGCGCCTGTTCACGTCATGTCTGCCGATCCAGAGACTGTTCACGTCACTTCTGCCAATCCAGAGACTGTGTTGTTATGTTTGCTATTCTTGTCTTCATCTTCCTTGCACCTGTACTGAGTTCCCTTGGAATGACCTGTTTGTTTTATTAAATAACTGCTTGTGATTGGATTCACTCTCTGCTTCATTCCTGCCAGCACATAACAGAAGAACTCACCAAACATGAATCCAGCAGCACAAAGGGGGAATCTCCAGTCAAGTAGGCGACGCATGATCCTCATTCCAAGGATGACCGCCGCCGAGCTAGCGTCTATGGACAAGATGGCCGCGCCGAGCCGGTGTGTCCAGACAAGATGGCCGCCGGAGAGACCGACCTGCCGGAGCTTACTCCTGCCGAGCCTGCGCTCCACGTCAGCCCTGTGCTCCACATCATCCCTGCCGAGCCTGTCCCTGTTCATGTCACTTCTGCCGATCCAGAGACTGTTTTGTTATGTTCGCTACAATTCTTGTCTTCGTCTTCCTTGTGTTCCTGTTCTGAGTTCCCTTGGAATGACCTGTTTGTTTTATTAAATAAGTGCTTGCGATTGGATTCACTCTCTGCTTCATTCATGCCAGCACGTAACAGAACTACATTTAAATCTTAACATATCTGATTGATATCTCTACCTCAGATCTCACACCCATGGACCGCTGGCTGAACGTCTCATACATATGGTACACATCACTGGAAACACTTCAAGATTTACAAAGTCGTAAATCTTATCCTTGGGGGTTTCAAGACAATTGGGAGATTATCCTAAATTTAAAGCATTATTTACTATAATTTTTAAATCTTTCCCCACCAGCATTATTTAAAAAATAAGATTTTTTTTTAAGTGAATTTGATTCTGAATGGCACACAACCCTGCTTGTGACAGAGGAAAGAAAGAAAAAGAAAAGTCTTCATTTGAAGAAATGTGATCAACTACCCTGGAAATTTGTAATTTCCACTCAACGTCAGCAATACATTCAGTTCAGCAAAATTGTTTCTAAATGACACTGGTTCTGCAAAAAGACACCGTGTGAATGCGGGCACACACAAACAAGGATAAGAAGGAAAATCCAAAAAGATGAGCCTTGCACCCAAAGGCAGGTCACATGATGAGACAGAATGTACCTCAAGTTCAGAAAAATTTATAGAGGCATGTGTGACAGACCAGCTCTGCTTCTCTTGGTTGCTGTCCATGAGGTTTACTTCACATTAAGTTGTATTAGTGGTGCATGCACTATAACACTAGAGTCTTGGGATGCAAATCTGTTTGTGAAGCAGAATTGGACAAACGATAGAGAACCGATAAATAAATATGATAAATGTATTCTTACAGATTCTGCCCACTGAGGAGGCACGTCCTCAGGTTCAGGGGGGTAAGACATCCAGGATGGACTGTGATAGGAGGAGGGTGGTGTAGAGATGAAATATTCTGTGCATCCTGGACGAGTGTTTGGGATAGCGTACACTGCTGTCATAGGATTTCCTGTGGGTCAAAAAAGGAAGAAATTTTGGGGTATATTTGAAATAAACACATGCTATTTTTAAGCATATTGGGATTAACTCATCTTTACATATTCTGAAGGAAATATGAGGAGTGTTTGGCTGTGCCATACTCATGGCCATGATGCTAAAAAGTTGCTAATGTGCTCTGTGTGGTTACTTTGTGATTGCTGGCTATTTGATGTCAAAATAGCCAACCCAAATATCGATGTTATTCTTTTCTAATTATGGGACCAGTCCTTCCCTCAATGTAATTTTCTGAGGTTTTCACATTTTATCATCAGCCAAGTCAGATCATTTAAGAAAAGTAACAGCCCAACTCTCGTCAACAAGGTTCACAATTTGAGGTATCCTTCGCGTGCAGATTAAAGATCCAGGAAGGGTGTTAAACTTCCCTAACTTAAAATATAAGCATAACTAAACTTGACATAACTACACTAAAATGAAGATTCTTTATTGGCATTTCTGAATGTTAAAGGAGACATATCATGCAAAATCCACTTTTTTAGCCCTTAAATGCATTTTGTTGTATATTTGGAGTGTTTATAAGTACAGAAAAGATTAAATAATTCTCTTCAGGTGCTTCGTTTATATCTTTATATTCTGTTTTGGTCATATTTTTCAACTTGTTCGGATTTTCCTGTTGTCTATTACGTTTTTTGAACAATTACGTCACAGTATTTGCAGCGGAACTGACAAATAAGGACATTGACTACCGGTCCAACACTTCGAGCAATCCGCCATTATTATTTCTCACTCCGATTTTGTAGTCCAAGCTCAATGATGCAGAAGTTACGGGAGGGCTAGTCAAAATGTTCGGTTGTTGGATGTAGTGACCTGAAGCACTTCAAGGATCCCCAATCCAACAACCTCCGCCAGTATACAGAATGGTTTGCCGATCGACTTCGTTTGAATGAGGGGTAAATTCCTTCTATCATTTAGCTGCTGTGGGGGGAAAGACGCAACTCCTTTTTATTTAAAGGGGACGCTTCGAAACAGGTTGCTCACAGAAGCACATCAGAAAAGGGGTAGAAAAGGGGCCTGGTGAGCTATAATAATGTGGAATTCAGACCCAAGCATTGCAGTTATGCTTTATATAGACCACAAATGTATGATTTATAAGTAAAAATGAATGATTTAAAAGCACGATATGTACCCTTTAAACATTATTGTATGTTTGTAAACCATAGAAAAACAATTGAAACACACACTAACCTGAGTGGTTGGTAATGGGCTCAGTAGTGACAGGAGGGAGTCTGCTGTTTTCCATGTAGGGGGCACTTCCATGCTGACTCTGCCTTGACAATTCAGAACAATGACCCTTTGGACCAAGATCAGAAGATGACCTGAAGAACATAGCAACAATACATGCATTGACATGGTTTTACCACCAGGTGATAGTGTTGATTTATGTGGAAAGTCATTATGCTGCCTTTGTACAGAGAGAATTAACACAAGTTATATGGTAGGCTTCAAGAAAATACATGTTTGAATTGATCTGATCATCATTAGAAAACTTTATTAATCCCTGAAAGGGGAAACTCATTTGCCATTGCACATTACAAACACCACAAATAGATAAATAAACATTAAAAACAAAAACAATCAGTACACACAAAAATTAACTTCACTAAAAAACTAACCACAGAAGGAATGAGTGACCTTCTAAATCGCTCTGTAGAACATTGGCATTAATAATCTTCCACTAAATGAGCTTTTAAGTCCGTTAAAGATTCAGAGTAGTGGATGACAGGGGCATAGCAACCAGGGGGGACACGTTCGGGGAGGCTCAGGTAGACCTGTTTGCAGCCTAAGAGACCCTCCCACTGCCAGCTGTTTAACTCCCTGACCAAGGGAACTCTCGGCACGGACGCATTGGCACAGCTGGCCCCGGGGCCTTCGCAAATATGCGTTTCCCCCAATGAGCCTACTTGCGCAGACACTGCGCAAAGTCAGGGAGGACGAGGAGCAGGTCCTTCTGGTGGCTCCCTATTGGCCCACCCAGACTTGGTACCCAGAACTCATGCTCTTTGTGACAGTCCAGGATTTAGGAGCCTGAGGCATCATGCCCATTGCATACGGCACCACACCCGGCGGTGAAGGTATCTGTTGTGAAAACAACATGCCTGGACTGGACACTTGTTCTAGGGGCTCTCTGGTCCATAGAAAAGCATGGTCCGACCATCGGCTGTATGTTTGAATGTTTGAATGCCCATCTCTGGACTCGGCTGTGTAGCCAGTGCTGAAGTGGTCTCATATGCATCAATCTGAGCAGCGTGACCGTGGCTCCCAATACCAAATGCTTAGGAGCCTTTGAAATTTCTTCAGTAGAACTGCTTTCTTCTGAGTGAACATATTCAGGTGATTCCGCACTGGCTGTCTTGTTGACAGAGTCCCAACTCCACACCACCCAAAGGGGAGGACTTTCTACTGATCCCTTGAAGCAAAGCCTAGGAACAGACTGCGTAGAGGTAAGATCGAGACATGAAAGTATGCATCCTTCAGGTCGATTGGTCCGAGGTTGACTTTAACCCACTGCTATCTTGGGTACGATGAAGCATGGGCTGTAAAATCCTACTTCTAGCTCAGCATCACAGCGGAGCCAGGATGGAGCGCTTCTCGCAGGGGGATGTCCTTGGCGACAAGCAGACTGGCCCGATGTCTGCTTCTGAACTGCCGTGTAAGAAGAGGCCACTTTGCGCCATGGGAGAATTGAGAGTGCGTGGTCAGTCACCTTGTACCGTGCACATGTCCTGTATAAATCCCAGCTCAGAACTACCCTTGTGCATTGAGTGCTATGACCATTGCATGCAAGGCGGAGATGGTCTGTCCAGCGGCACTGTGAAGCTTAGCAGCAAGAACTGCCATCGTCTCAACGTCGCTGGACAGGAGCCACGGACAATTCCTCCAGGTGGCAGCCCTTAATAAATGCATAAATGCACCGCAATTTCACACTCCACCTGGGGAATCCCCATGAACCCCCTGACCGCCCAACAGTCGATGGTAATGAGAGAGGAAAACATTTAAACCTTTGAACAAGTGCTCCGAGCCCCGAAACCAATTATCCAGCCGTGATTGCTCAGAATGAGTCTGAGCATGTGGTGGCTCAGGCAGCATGGCTGTCAACTCTGAATTTGATTCAGCATGCATACACAATCACCTTGTGTATGTAAACATAATGAATAGTGAAGGCAGAAAGCAAAAGCCAAATCCCGGACATTTTGAGCGATCCCGAAAATCCAGGCGACATGTCCGGGAAAAGGAGGACGTTGTATGGTCACCCTGGAGACATCAATATGTGCTTTACATATACTGACAATCGCAAATAAATCTCCAGTACCCACGCAATCGACATAAACATACTTGCAGACGGCATCTTGAAAGTTTCGATAAGTTTGTGATCAACACTTGTCGCCCTGGGTGACACAGACCCCAGTTAAGGAAGATGTAAGATGACATAACCAAGTGGTGTCTCATTTCATAGGGGTATGTTTGCACTAGCGCTTACCAATCGGTTTCGAGGGACAAGGGCTAGGGGTAAGACGAAGGGGAAGGGGTAAGACAGAGAATTGGGATTCAGCCTAAATAGTGGCAAGAAGATTTATATAGCACAACGTACGTACAACTTTATTGGTACTATAATGTCACTTTTGGAGCTTGATTGCTCTATCTACATTTACTTTAGCTGTTAAACTTGTGAACATCTCATTTTGTGTTCCATGGAAGACAGAAAGTAATTTGGGTTTGAGTAAATGATGGAGTGAAAATAAGTGCTGAATAAACTGATGCTAGTCACTGCCATTAAGGAAAAAGAGGAGTAATAAGGTGTGTGTATGTTCTGACCGTCGTAGTGAGGACTCAGGTGGAGGGCCTGTTCTTGGTGGGACTGGAGGTGGAGGAGACCCAAGAGCCATGTCAGGAAGCTGAGTGAACCTGAATGCCTTTTTGAGAAATTTGCATATTACAGTTCACATAACGCTCAAATGATATGGGTTTTGAGAAAGGAAAGAAGTTTTGGTAACATTTTCTATGAAGCCTGCATTTATTATGCATCATAAGGGTATTCTTAAAAGGATAGTTCACCCAAAAATGAAGATTAGTCCATGATTTACTCACCCTCAAGTCATTCTATGTGTACATGACATTCTTCTTTCAGACAAATACAATGGGAGTTATTAAAATTTGTCCTGGCTTTTCCAAGCTTTATAATGCCAGTGAATGGCTTTATATTTTATAAAGTCCATCAAAGTGCATCCATCCATGATAAAAGTGTTTCACATGGCTCCAGGGGCTCAATAAATGCCTTCTAAAGTGAAGTGATGCGTTCTGTGTAAAAAAAAATAAATATTCATATTTAAAACTTTATCACGTAAAATAACTAGCTTCTGGCAGGCGGCCATATGCATATTACGGTGAAAGAGTAATCCCTTGACCTTGACGCATAACGTAATGGCGAAAGTTGAAGCAGAGAGGATAGAGAAAAACAAAACACCGGTCACAAATTAGAAGTCTGAAACGACAATTTTTAAAAGAGAAATTAGTTCGCTTGAGGGGCTTGAGTTTGTTGTCCAGCCCTGTTTGTTTGAACCGGGATGAGACATCAAAGCTTACACTACTCCTCTTTTGAAGTAAGTTGACTTGCGTAGGCCGTAGTTATTTTAGCTGTTAAAGTTTAAAATATGGATATTTTTTTTAATATGAATGCATCATGGAGTAAATCATGGGAGAATTTTCATTTTCAATGCCTTATGAACAACCTTATAATAGAACTTACATATTTGTGGTTATAACTATTAAGAGTATGATGATTTATAACACACAATGAACATAATTTTATCCATACAGTTATAATGGATTATATATACACTAGTTTCATATCTTATCATATTCATATCAAGTCTCATATCTTGACATTGTTTATTTAGGACCTGCACAGTATCAAACTACATCTTATGAGTGGTATTTTACTGCTTAAAGTATAGTGACAAAAACAAAGCCTTCTTTTAAACATCTAAAAACTTCATCTTAATCTGCTTTAAGTAAAGTAACAAAAGCTAAGTATTCTTTTACACAGCCATAAGATATCATGAATTGGTTATAAGACATTTCCCTTAAGGTAAAATCAAAGTTTTGTAGAAAAGTACAAATAAAACAATGCATTCAAAATGAAAATTATGTTTTATTAATAAAAATGTAAGCAAATCTAATAAGTAGATGGGTATTATTACTGTTGTTTATTATGAAATGATACAATTCATAAGGTTGTTTTGAAGGTGGTTACAAAAGGTTGTTTATAAGGCTGTATGTGAGCATTATAATGCATTAGTAATTCCCTTATGATGCTGTAATGATTTAGTCCACTGGAGGCAAGTTGAAGTGAGAATCCAAATGCAATTTATTAACAAAATGTGATCAAACATAAAACAAAGGCATGATGAGGCATGAAACTGGAAACTCAAAACAACAACATCCACAGAAAACATCCAATACTAGACAAATACACAGGGGAAACATGAGGGCTTAAATACACAGACCAATTACAAGACAAGGGACAACTGTGAACAATGATCAGACGATTAACCAATCACAAGACATATGGCAGGATCACGTGACAAACAGGGAATCACATGACAAGACACAGAAACATGACAATGATAAGAACAAGAAACAAAACCCAAAAATGTGAAAGATGCATTATAAATGCAGGCTTCATCTGGTGTTGTAATGCATTGTAACTATCGTTATGATTATTTATCAGATGATACAACACATTATAGAGTTGTATTAAGGCATTGTACATGTATTATAATGCATTAAGAATATCAATATAATGCAGGCTTCATATAAAGTGTAAACGAAGTTTTTTAACAAGGAAGCTTTTTGTTGATACATCTGAACATATATACACAAACAGTTGAATGACAATCAATTTGATTTCAGACACTGCTTGATTTTACACATGCACACAAGGCTTTGTAATAATCGACACAATTACTTCACTAATTCTGATATCAAAACAAGAAAACTGATTAATCAGCAATAAAAAAGAGAGTTAATAGATTTCTTAAAAAAAAAAAACATTAAACAATAGTAATTATTCCAAACTTTTGACCAGTAAAGTAAATCAAGCTATTTTACTTCCATAATCTTTTTTTAAGAAAGTCAATTTTGATTTCATGTTGAATTTAATACGAATAAGACTAATAAGTGTTTATAATGGCTTTAGTGACAGACTGTACAACTGTACCTGTTTGGCCAGACTGTACTGGTAAGGGTCTGGTTTATAGGCTGGCACCCACTGCAGGCCTCCTAGCCCTTTACTCTTGGGGAGTGGCGCACTGGTCACCACCTCTGAGTATGGGATGACTGAACCAAAATCATAGGACCCCAGCGGCTGATGTTGATGGTGGGAGTGATAGTGGTGGTGTCTGCTGGAGGTGGAGTGGCCAGCTGAAGCTAGACTAAAGGCTTCCTCTAGCAGGAGATGCATCTGTTGACGAACCTCATCTATGGAAGGCTGAGAGCTCAGCGTTGATGTCTCAGATTGACCTTTGATTTGTCGACCACAGCCAAAATAATGGCGGCCTGCTAGACGGTCGACGTCAGTCTCTTCAATAATCTCCGGCTCAGTCTGCAACAGAAAAAGAAACAAACACAAACAGGACTCACATGTATTTAAAAGCTGCTGATATGTGATGTTCAAAATGAAAATAAATATGATATGAATCGTTCACACAAATATTTAAATTCTTTGATCTTCATTGTTCAGATGTTTTTTTTTTCTTTTGTGGGAGATTGATTACCATTCAATGTGTTGTAATGTGTATAAAAAAGGTAATGAATTTTCAAAATCTTATTTCTGCTGTTGCAGTTTCAAAGTGCCAGTCTCCCTTCTCTGCATATATAAACATTATACAAAACATATTGGCATCTACCTCTATTGGCCAAGTCAGTCCAATTCAGCCCCACCTTGCCTATTCTCTTGGTATTGCTATTCTATTGTACGTTGTAAGAAATTATAGTCTGCTCCGACCAAACTTTCACTCCAATATATAATTTGAAATGTTCCTTCACATAAAAGAGCTTATTTATCATAGAATCAATTCCTTACAATCTCAGTAATAATGTAAATAGTAACACAGAGTCATGGTTATCACCTATAGAGTGGGAGCGACAGTGGGTTTTCGAGAACCATCTTGATTAGGGGGGGCTTCAAATGTTATCACCTTAAACATTTGGCCATTCTTATTTGAAAGAAGATCAAATATGTGGGTATAGAGGGACAACTTTTATTGTTATTTTCAATTTACATTTAAAGGGTACCTATTTTGGGTTTTTGAAAATTGCCCTTCATGTAGTGTTTAACATAGATCTAAGTGAACGAAAACATCCTGCAAAGTTTTAAACATGAAAGTTCATCGTATACAAAGTTATTGTCTCTCAAAAACAAGAGTCCACTCTGAGTCGCTGATATGAATCGTTCAAAGAACGATGCTTTTCCTTTGTCTGGTTGACGTCAACTTGACAAGTTATTTGAATAAGAAACGCCCACTTATTGCGCTCGGAGACGCTAGGGAAAACCGGAGCTCCAGGGGTGGCGGGCAAATCTGAAACTGACCCAGGATGGGCCACCCTGCCTGGGCTAGCCAAGGAGGTCTGAGAGCATGGAGGTTTGGACCCACCACACCTTTTTGGACTCTGTCGTTTTTCGAGATCTGGGCTTCGGAAAACAATCATGTCGACGAGATGCTGTGTTTTGAAGTGCAACGCAAAAGCGAACTTTTTTAACCTGCCAAGTGAGGAGTATTTGAAGACTAAGTGGCTGCAGTTCATATATACAAGTACTGCTATACCACACAAGTATAGCCCAAACCTTGTTCTGTGTTCGCGTCATTTTGAAGATGATTGCTTCACAAACCTAAACGCTATAAAGTATGGATTCGCGAGCCGACTCTATCCTAACGAGCTGAGGATCTGAGGTGTGTTAAATGAGGGAGACATACACAATATGCAGAGCAGTGGGTCTCGAGGACCGGAGTTGAGAACCCATTTAAGGTAATAAGAGTTCCGTTTTTCTGCACAGAGAATACCAATCACAACTGACTAGGTCATCTGACCAATCACCGCAGATTAGCGTCACGAAAAGGCGGGTTTTGGAAAACGACTCGCTAAAACGATTCATATGGGAGTCGGTGGGCAGTTCAGGTAAAAATAAATGCATATTATAAGACAACAAAAGTGTTTTTTGTCATTGCATGCTTGTAAAACTGTTGTTGGGGACTCCCAGAACAATATTAGGAACATTTTAAATGCCAAAATAGGTACTCTTTAAGACAGAGCTTCAGCTCCATGCTAAGAGAGAAGTCGAATTTGTTATTCTTAACATAAAGACAGCTGTTACAACAGAAGCAACTTCATTTACATTAAGAGGACAGTAACAGGATAAAAGGTTTAAGATTTGAATGTTCTGGGTTCATTCTCAATTTACATAATTATTTTGTCATTTTGCCTCCACGTTTCCCCGATTGCCGTGAGCTTCTCCTCCCGTCCATACGGTAATCTCTCTACTGTGCGACAGAGAGTCACGTGGGCATGACACAATTGTTAGCCTACTTTTACAAAAAAAATGCTTCTACGGGGCCATAACATAAGCTACAAGGTAATGGAGCATTTTATACATTGTCATGTTTCTTTAGAAATAAATAAAGGACAAATGGGGTCTTCAAACACCTCAGATGTAAAGTTATTCACTGTCAAAGTGACGCCAAAATGAATGGGAGTCAATGGAAATGCTAACGCAGATGCTACAAGATGGCAGCTCCCGCGAGGCTTCAACTTCCGGTCGATGTATTACCCCCTTGGGTTTAATCTGTTTGGTATTGTATAATGTTCTGGTACATAAGTATGACAATTTATTTCCTCAAGTGGTCAATTGCAAACAATAAACATTTAACATGGTGACCGGTCTTAGTGTTCTTTATGCAATACGTAAATCAATATAGTGAAATTAATAAACAAATACATGTTAACTAAAGAAAAAGGACATGCTGAGGACAGGAACAGCACCTAATCAATTAATTATGTGTTATGGCAGCATAAAAATGTATGTATGTATAGTGTGTCCAATTCACAAAATAAGAGTCTCTAGTCACAGAGGTTCACTGTGACACACTCTAATCTCAACTCATCGTGGCCACTGTAATCAATAGAAAGCTAATTTTACACAGATTCAGAATCCACTTTAAGTACAGGGACACAGGTGAATCCACAACACTATGACTCATCAGAGAAAAAGACTGTGTGGCTTTTTTATTACTACTAAATGCTTAGATGACAATTTTCATGCTCAAAATAGTTAAGCTCGATTTCAAATAAAATGTGTCAGCATGTTTACAATTGCTGAGAGGTGCACCCAGTCAGCATACTACAGTTAATTAAGATCTGGGACACTGTGTGTGTGCTGCTGACTCTGTTTTGATTATGTCACATGTTAGCTCCATGCTTACATGCTTTATACAATTTTTTTTTTTTTACAGTAAAGAAATAAGAATTTGTCAACATTAATTCCATTCTCCATTAAAGGGGTGGTTGATTGCGATTTCACTTTTTTTATTTTAAATAGTGTGTAATGTTGCTGTTGGTGCATGAATAGAATCTGCAAAGTTGCAGCGCTGAAAGTTCAATGTAAGCAGAGATATTGTCTTTTAAAAATCAGGAAGTTTAATGCATACAAAAACGACTCGATTGGGACCACAACGGGTTACAGTAGTAAAATAGAATAGAATTATATATTTAAATGTACCATTCAGAAAGTTTTATAAGAGCCATGTTTGGGGAGGTTCTGCTTGACTCTCTTCATCACCGCTTTCTGGGTCTGAGCTCAAACTGATACGGCAGTATCGACACCATTATTTACATTTACTGGAACACATAAAACATTCACCCGTAAAGGTAATGGGTGTGAAGTTTCCGGACAATGTGCACTACACTGTTTAGCCAATTACAAAACACTGGCCCAAACTAACCAATCTGAGCCCATTGCCTGTTTCTGAGGGAGTGGTTTAATAGAATCAGATGTAAACCGGTCTTTCAAATGACAGACGAGAAAGCGGCTTACAATAAAGGTGAAATTTATGAAAAATAAGACTTTAAAAAAAGAGAAACTACGAATACATGTTATATTGCACCCCATAAACACAATCATGCAAAGAAAAAATGCAATAAACCACCCTTTTAAGGCTCAATCTCAATTCACCCCTTGCCCTTACCCCTTGGTCCTACCCCTCCGTTTTGCGTGTTCACGTCTAGGGGTAGTGTGTCCTATTTCTTGTTGATATCGAGGGGTAGGGTGAAGGGGTAGGGCTACATAGCCCTCGAAATGGAGATTTTTCAGAGGCACACTCCAAACGGAGGGCTACGAGAAAGTTCACACAATACATTGCAAATCACTGGCGAGATGGCTTCTGAAACGGTTAAACATTTAAATTTAGCGCCAGATGACACCACTGGCACTTTATTTACCCTTATAATAATACTAGTAATTTAATTTAAGAAATTGTTTAATAAATTACGTTTTCCGAATCAGAAAAGACATACGTTTTGAGGAAGGAATGTTATCATCATCGTGTTTCCTCAAAATTAAGAGCAGCTGCGCTTATTTTCAGTCATTGTCATGGAGAAATCCTGTAAAAACTCCGTAACGGCAGAGCCATCGCCGACGACTGATGACGTATCGGGTTCATGAAAGGTTGTTCCATTTCATAGGGGAATATTTCAATCCCTTGGCCCTTGTAACTCTTGTAAGGCCCTTGTGAATTGAGATTGAGCCTAATTTTGCAATAAATAAATTAATCAGTCAGTCAATCAATCATACATGGCCTAAAACCAAAAATACTAGTAGCAGCATCTAACACTAAACTAACAAGCATATCGCAACCCATCCAGAACCAAGAAAGGCCTTACAATATCACATGTAACTGTCCAGTATACATTTATACATTCATGCACTTGGCAGATGCATTCATCCAAAGCCACAACCTGTAGCTGACTCCATGCTCTGCCAGTTGTTTTTGAACCTTTTCCATTTGATTTTGCTAATGCGTTATAATGCTTTTCATGAAAAACACTCACATCATAGCCACTGTTACGGATCCCCTTTCTGGGTCTCTCTCTCATGACCAGAAGATCCATCTCTGTTCCTCCAGGACTGGGACTGTTTAGAGACTGTCTGCTGCGATGTGTGGGGTGACTCACCTGAGAGGGCCTGAAACCATCACAGACAGACACACACACACATTCATGCAGTTTAGTACAATAGCATGAAATTGTACAAGTACATTTGGACATGTACACAATACATATAAATAGTAATGTCTAGGGAACCCACATATGTATGTGTGTATGTATGAGTTTGTCATCCATTGAAATAGATAGGGTTAGGGGACCAAATCGTAGCACACTCTAATGGCTAATATTGCCCACAACCCATTGCGCATTGGACGAGGATTCGATTAGAACTACAAACACGAGTAAAAATTGTTAAAAAACTATATACATGGAAGATGTGCGAGTTTGGCGGTTATGTACAGAGGTTTAGATAAAGGGTTTTGAGTGTGGCTCCTCAGATAAAGTGGTGACTAGGTCCTTTGAAACACTGATGAACAATGTGCTCTTAAAGGTGGCATAACTTTGAACAAAGAAAACATCATGATCATGCATAATAAGTCATAATTCATGATGATTTACTCGTATTAGTTAATGTTTTAATTAAGGTGTTGTTCATCGATGAAGTCATGAATGAAAAATATTGTGGCTAACTCGTGTTAGTTCCTGATGATTCATGAGATTTTAATGCATGAATTAATCCATAATTCATGCATAAATTTATACATGAATTCATGATAATTCATGTACCCTTACCGTAAAGTGTTACCAATACATTTATGTCAGGTTAGATACTGATAATTAATCACTCAAACCCCTTTATCTAAACCTCTCTACATAACCGCCAAACTCGCACATCTTCCTTTATTTAGGACGGATAGTATGCGAATCGGGATGCGTTGTCTGTTTCACCCTTCAGTGGTGGGTTGTTGTTCGTGTTAGCGTGTAGACAAGCTGTTATTTAGCCTTCATCTTTGATGATTACCTTACAGCTGTTGTTTGTCAAACATAGATCATGCAAAAGATCATTAAAACATAATTATTTCAAATGAAAATTTTTTAATTTAACATTATTTCAAAGTGAACTTTTCAAAACTGTGCTAAGGTATGTCACTAAAGTATACCCGTTTAATCTCACCGGTCACAATTGTGACCGCATCTTTTTTCTTATGTCTGGAAGCTCTAAAAATGTTGTTATTGGGCAAGAAATTCAACTTTTAAATGAAAAAAAAAATTATTGTCTTGATTAAAATCTATTATGTCATGTGACTATTGTGAAAGGTAACATGACCAGATCAGTTCCTTCCTCGGACTATACACAAAGTAGTATGTAAAACATCTTAATTAACAGAGAGAACTATCATGTGTTGTACATTCTTTAAAGGGTCTACTATTGATATGTTTTGAGAATTATACTCCTGCATATATATTTTGCTCATAAGTAAATTTGTTAACGCCACAAATGTGACTGGAAGTATAACACATTGCTTCAACTGAAAACACAGGTATTGGCTGTTAATCCAACACTGAACATATGCCACACCTGTGAGGTGGATGGATTATCTCAGCAAAGGAGAAGTGCTCACTAACACAGATTTAGACAGATTTGTGAACAATATTTGAGAGAAATAGCCCTTTTGTGTACATAGAAAATTAGATCTTTGAGATCTTTGAGGTTTTAAATCTTTGAGTTCAGCTCATTAAAAATGGGGGCAAAAACAAAAGTGTTGCATTTATAATTTTGTTCAGTGTAGTTATAAGTATCCCAGAAACTATCAATGTTTTGGACCTTCTAGATACCAGGTTGAAATGGCCTATTTACCAGGTAGACTACTGAATGGCGATGCAGAATTGAACTGGAGGATTAGGCAGATGTTCATGAGAACCAATTGGTGTGCCCCACATATGACCACAAACAACCCTTTCTACAATGTATGGCCCATCTTCAGTTCACTGAATGAGTGCACACACATCTCCCTGAAACTGGTCTGGGACAAGGCCCAAGTGTAGTCATGGTCTAGCCCATAGCGGTTTAGCCGAACAAGCAGATGTTCCTCCAGGGTATAACTTTGTACATGACAACCTTTTCACCTCACTAACTCTCCTTCATGAAATGACAAAACGAGATATTGGATGTCTTGGAATGTGTTGTGTAAATGGGTCTAATTGAAGAATTTGAATGAATTCTGACTATGGTGTTCCCCACCATAGTATGGTATAATACAGTATAAAACATAATATTTCACTAACTTAACCAACATAAAATCACAGAGGGCATAACGTTTGAGTTTTTGGGAGATCTAAGGAGTAAAATGCATGTACTCAAATTGCAAGAAAAAATTGGCATTAAACGGGTTAAGTACACATTCAATACAATTAATAGAGATATAATTTGTGTAGATAAACAAATCTGAGACACAGTGGCACTATGAGTTACTATTAAAGTACACAAACAACCTTATCTTGTTTAAAAACAAAGCTCACATTCAAGCAAAATCACTCACCTCCTGCGATACTTCACAAACGTTGAGCCTCTGTCGTCCTCCTGTTCCAGAGCTCTGCTGTGAGGGTGTGGAGGCCTGTCGTGGCTGTACCTGTGTCGCTGACTCAGGTCTTTAGTGCTGCCTTTCCCCTCAGCTGAAGGAAAGTCATAATATCCCTTCCTCTTAGCCTTCAGTCTTAGCTTATTCCTGTAGTGCTCAATGTCTGACTTCTGTTTCAGAGCCAAATTCACCTGTATACACATAGATAGAAAGAGAGAAGGTGGAATGGCTAATCATCCACTCAAAAAAAAAAAAAAAAAAAAAAACACCCATTAAAAATGTGTCCCAAATTGATTTCCCATAGGTAAAGTGCTATTCTAAAATAAATCTGTGTCAGATTTCTTTTAAACCCAAATTTGATAAATTGAGCAAGCGAGAGTGTCCATTGAGATATACTAGGAATACATTTTTTGTTGACTAGCCTATGCCTATATATTAAATAAAGTCTTTGTATAGTTACTGTCTTGCAGAGGTTTGTTTCATGCCAGTAAAGTTGTGTAACAGTGGAGCCAATTAGCCATTTTTTCTGTGTTGTAAAATGCATCAGAAGGTCAGTCAACAGACTGTGGTCTGTTAGTGGTTGCTGTCTGAGAATGTCTCTAATCAAATCAAGTCTTACCTCTCCATTTAATATGGCAGAGTCCTGACTGCGGTCGGAGGATGCGGGGTGCGAATAGGTGGGTGGAGCTGCCATTGGTTTTATGGAAATGAGCTGAAGTGATCCTGAAGAACTATCATACTGATCTGCCAAAAACAAAAAAAAACTTTAGTTCCCTTTCGTCCTGGGAACTCCAACGTGTCGTCGGGGAGTTCCCTGATGAATTGGGATCATGCTAGCCTAATTGCCTTTGAGAAAATTAAAAACGAGCCAATAAAAAGAACAAAATTGGCATGCAATCTTTGCATTTCACGAGCCGCCTACTAGCACGGATATAAAAGCGGAAGTAAACATTGCATTGACGTTTTTTTTTTTTTTCGGAGCCTCACAGTCAATTGCTGTTGCCGAAGTCTGAGAGGGAAAAGATTTCTTACGAGTCTTGAGAAGAGAAGAAGGTCCTCTTGGGTGCTGGTGTGACGGCGCGGCAGTGATCATCGTTTCTCCTGGCAAAATCTGGTTGAGTACAGCACGCTGAAGCAGCATTTGTGGATGAGTCATGTTTTCATGATACTGTGCCCAAGACTGAGAACCCTTAAAAGGGCATTCCCTTCAGATAATCCCCGATATAGTTTGTCTGCTGGTTCAGTTCAGCAGCCAGCCACTTTGGTGATTCCTGTTGGTGAGTGTATTAGGGTTACCGTGAAGAATGTTTCGACTGATGAAAGATCCTATCGGGCTTCTCACGCCTCTACAAGCTCGTTGCCATTGGCGCTTCCAGTGGAGCGGTTGGAGCCCCCTTGGGCGGTTCCGGTTGTTTCCTTCGTGGCGCCGCCTGAGGATCAGTCAAGGTCAATCGACACTGTGCAAGGTCAGAAAGGACGAGGAGCAGGTCCTGTTAGTGGCGTCGTATTGGCACACCTAGCTCTGGTACTGAGAGCTCTCCAAAGTCCTCCCTTTGAGCCTTTGCTGTCAGTGGAGCTGAATATCCTGTCCATTAAGACAGCGCTCCTGTTGGCATTGGCCTCTTTCAAGAGGGTAGGGGATCTGCAGGCTTTTTCGGTTGACGAATCGTGCCTAGAGTTTGGGCTGGGCCTTTCTCGCATTATATTGAGACCCTGGCCTGGATATGTGCCCAAGGTTCCTACCACTCCCTTCATGGATCAGGTAGTGAACCTGCAAGCGCTGCCCCAGGAGGAGGCAGACCCAGCCCTAGCTTTTCTCAGTCCAGTCCACGTCCTGCGGGTTTACATTGACATAACGCAAAGCTTCAGGACCTCAGACCAGCTCTTTGTCTGTTACGGAGGCCAGCAGAAGGGGAAGGCTGTCTCCAAGTAGAGGTTAGCTCACTGGTTAGTGGATGCTATCACCCGAGCGTATGAAGCTACGGGTGAGCCTTGTCCTCCCAGTTTGCGTGCTCACTCCACGAGAGGTGTTGCCACCTCCTGGGCTTTGGCTCAAGGCGCCTCGCTGACAGACATCAGTAGAGCTGTGGGCTGGGTGACACCGAACAAGTTCGCTAGATTCTATAGCCTACGTGTGGAACCTGTTTCCTCTCGAGTACTCGCTACGGCCAGTGGTGCGAGGGAATAGGTTGTGTCGGCTTGCTACGTCACTCCATGCCTCAGCCGGATACGTGCGTCTTTCTGCTCCGTTGGCGCCCTATGTTGGTTGGCCTTGTGAGTTCCTCCATCACCCCTCCGGCGTCAGGCGTGTCGGAACGCCAGGCGCCAGGTCTACTACCTCTAGGGGAGTTAGCTAGCTCCCGTTATTTCTGAAACTGCGTGGGTAGCGTAGCTAGGCACTGGAAGGGGCCAGCACCATGGCATTTTATTAGGGATCCCAATTCGTCAGGGAACTCCCCGACGACACGTTGGAGTTCCCAGGACGAAAGGAAACGTCTCGGTTACGTATGTAACCCTCATTCCCTGAGTACAGGGAACGGAGACGTGTTGTCCCTTCACCATGTTGCTGTACATTCGTGGAGGTCTGGACTCTGTTCGGCTCCTCAGCGGAAAGCGTCAATGCAATGTTTACTTACGCTTTTATATCCACGCTAGTAGGCGGCTCGCGGAATGCAAAGATTGCATGACAATTTTTATTGGCTCGTTTTTAATTCTCTCGAAGGCAATTAGGCTCCCTAGCGTGATCCCAATTTGTCAGAGAACTCCCCGACGACATGTCTCCATTCCCTGTACTCAGGGAACGAGGGTTACATATACGTAACCGAGACGATTGTCATGGCAGCAACAAGCTGGCAAAGAGCTACATCAGATTATACAAGAAGAATATAGGCAAATTCGCTTCCTGATGTGACAGTAGTCCTGGCTAACATTATCACTTGCAGAAGATTAATTATTTCCCTTTGCTCTCATTTCCTATTTAAAATGAGAAAGTCTAAGCCTAAAATTTCAGTGTAACTTTTGATTTTCATTAACTGGGTCCATTTATCAAGACAGATTAGTTTATAGATGTCCACTTATGGGAGAATATAAATTCTTTATATATATATATATATATATATATATATAAAGAAGTATGACGAGGTACAGACTGAGCAATCACACTCTGACTGTAGAGAAGGGCAGGCACCGAGAGAACAGTCTTCATTTATTATTCTGTGACCAGGGAGAAGTGGAGACAGAGCAACACTTCCTCATCAGCTGCCTCAACTATGAGGACATTAGAGGGACTTTTTATTTCAAAATTTGAAATACTTTGCTTTAACTTCATAAAATTAAACAACAAAACATCATTTCAACATCTATTAGGTTGAAAAAGAGATTGTATCATACTAGCAGCCAGATACATTGATGCTTGTCACAAAAAATAGAGAGTTGATGACTAATCAGTGATGCACTCACACACATATACATGCTCGTACACCAAACAGAAAAACACTGACACAAAATTCTTCACAGAATTTGGAAATGTTCATAAACTGTTCTATTTTTTTTACACAGTTAATTTGTACACTTAATTTAATTTGTACAATTAGATTTAAGTACAGTATGTTATAATATTTGATTATTTTGATGTCTCTTATTATTTTTTTTCTATTTTTGAGCCTACTATTTTTGATAATTATTCTATGTATTCCAAGCTTTGATAATATTGTGTGATGTACAGCCTTGACAATAAAGCAATTTTGAATTGAATTGAATTGAGAGAGTGAGATATATTTGCAAATCACAGAGTTCAAATTTGATGGAAGAGGAAACAGTCAAGGACTGTGTAACATTAGATTGATCAGAGATGCATCAGAAGAAGGGAGAGATGTCATCAAATACAACATTTTACAGTATGCCATGTGATACTGTAAAATGGAACTTGTTTGAACTGTGTGAAATAGGATAACTACTCACACTGATGTTTTTCTAAAGCCATATTATCTGCTTTTTTTGGAGAATCCCTCCGAAAAAGAATTTGTTTCAAAAAGCACTTAAATCCCTTTAAGTCAGTGAGAATTCTCGCAAGTCCTCGGCCTCGGGTTTTGGGGGTTGGATTGAAAAAAATCCAAAATTCTCTTTTGAGTCATTGCTAACTAATTATATTGATATAACGCTGATATTGATATACTAACGTTATATGATTAGCAATCAGGTGTCTTGACGCGAATCACGCGATTACTAAAAAACATGTAATCGCATGATACACATCAAGACGCACCTGATTGGCTAATACACACTGAAGATAAATGAAATAATTTTTAATTAAATAATTACTAAAAATGAACCCTCTTCATCCCACACCCAAAACTGTCATGATCCTGGTTCTTTCCTTCTGTTTTCTTTCTTTTGTCTCCCTCTGCTGGTTATTAATCATCATTTCACACTCACACATTCAGTATCTCTTCCTCATTACCGTCAGCTGTTTCTCATGTTCTCATTGTTACACCTGGTCTCTATCTTCTCATCAGCTCCACGCTACTTCTAGTCCTCTCTTTCTTGTCTGAATTGTCGGATTATTGCTTGACCTTCATGTGTGTTAGATCGCTGTTTGATGCTCCTCACAGTAATCTGTTTCCCAGTCTTGTCTTGTCGTAAGTGTTTGAACGCCACGATTGCCTATTACTGCATTCTACCTCTTCTGTGCCATACCCAGTCATCGTCGCGGAGTGAGGCAGAGGGACCGCTTACAGGCCCGCCGTGCAGACTCCTTATCACCAGAACCAACCGATTCTCCGGCTGAGATTCTCTCCTTCATCAGAACCGGCCGCTGAGCATCTTTCTGTTTCCTTTTTGAGAAGTGACTATTTCTGTTTGTTCAGCCTTGAGGCGGTGACTGATTTGTCATTAAAGGAATTTTCTTGAAGTACTCTCTGGACCTCTCTGTTCCTTGACAGAATAATCCGACCACTAAGATGGAGCAGGCTGGAGATCACCCCTTTCAGGCCGCCGTGGAGTTGCAAGGAGCGCTGTTGGGGAGGCATGACGAGGAGCTCTCCGCGGCTCGCCGCGCCGTTGACTCCTTATCAGCTCAGGTGGCCGATCTTTCCCAGCAGCTTCATGTCATTCGTTTGGAGGTCGCACGTCCTGTCGGCCTGGAATCCTCTGAGCCACGAGCAAACAACCCTCCATGTTACGCTGGCGAGCCTACGGAGTGCCTTCCCTTTTTGACCCAGTGCGAGGTGGTTTTTTCTCTCCAGCCATCGACCTACGCGAGAGAGCGCTCTCGTATTGCCTATGTTATCTCTCTTCTTAAGGGCAGGGCCCGCGAGTGGGGAACGGCGGTTTGGAACGCTGAGAGTGACTGTCTGGGCCGTTACTCGCTGTTTAAGGAGGAGATGCTGCGCGTCTTTGACCGCTCTGTTCATGGTCCCGAGGCCTCTCGTGCATTATCCTCGTTACGTCAAGGACGACGCACCGTCTCCGATTTCTCCGTGGAGTTTCGCACTCTCGCCACTTCGTGCGGATGGAATGAGCCCGCGCTGGTGGCTCGTTTTACTGAGGGTCTCGACGCCGAGATAAGAGACGAGGTGCTGGCCCGGGAGGTTCCCACCAGTCTCGACCTTCTGATCGATGCAGCCTTACGAGTGGAGAAGCGCTTTGAACTACGTCAACGCGCTCGTCGCACCTGTGCCTCGCCTATTTCACCTGCCATTTCCAACACTTCGCAGACCTCTTCTGATCCTGAGCCTATGCAGCTGGGGGGAATACGGATCTCAGCCGGCGAACGCCAGCGCCGGATCATAAACCGTCTTTGTCTCTACTGCGGTTCTGACAAGCACTTCGTAACAGCGTGCCCAGTAAAAGCCAGAGCTCACCAGTCGTGAGAGGGAGACTGGTGAGCGCATCCTCTCTGGACCCTCTTCCACGCTCCCGTACGACACTGCCAGTTGTTCTCCGCTGGGTTAGTTCTTCTGCCACCTGTTCTGCCCTGATAGACTCTGGGGCTGAGGGAAATTTTATGGACAGAGACTGGGCCTCCGGGCATGGTATTCCCCTTCTTAGTCTACGGGACCCTATGTCCGTCTTCGCCCTGGATGGCAGTATCCTCGCCCAGGTTAGATGTTCAACAGTACCGGTGAGTCTCACCGTATCTGGCAACCACACAGAGACTATTTCTTTTTTTATTTTTGAGTCCCCTAATACCCCTTTAGTTTTAGGCCATCCTTGGCTTACCGAACATAATCCCCATATCAATTGGTCAAAGAACTCCATTCTCTCCTGGGGTCTTTCATGTCATGTTAATTGTCTTGTGTCTGCCGTGTCTCCCGTGTCCTCTGTGTCTGTCTTTCAGGAAGATCCAGGGGATTTGTCCGGGGTTCCCGAGGAATACTTCGATCTGCGGGCGGTTTTCAGTCGCTCCCGGGCCGCATCTCTACCTCCGCATCGACCCTACGACTGTAGCATAGAGCTTCTCCCGGGGACCACGCCCCCCCGGGGTAGGCTCTATTCTCTTTCAGTACCCGAGCGCCAGGCGCTTGAGAGGTATCTTTCCGAATCCTTAGACGCGGGTCTCATCGTTCCTTCCACTTCTCCTGCGGGGGCGGGGTTTTTTTTTGTGAAGAAGAAAGACGGTACGCTGCGCCCTTGCATAGATTACAGAGGTCTGAATGACATTACCGTTAAGAACAGGTATCCGTTACCTCTCATGTCTTCGGCCTTTGAGATCTTGCAGGGGGCGCAGTACTTCACAAAATTAGATCTTCGCAACGCCTACCATTTGATCCGCATTAAGGAGGGTCACGAGTGGAAGACCGCGTTTAATACACCCCTGGGGCACTTCGAATATCGCGTTCTTCCGTTCGGGTTGGTCAACGCTCCCGCCGTGTTCCAGGCGCTAATTAATGATGTCCTTAGGGATATGCTAAATTTATTCGTGTTCGTTTACCTAGACGATATTTTGATCTTCTCGCCTAGTCTCCAGGTTCATGTACAACACGTCAGACAGGTCCTTCAGCGTCTTCTTGAGAACCGTCTTTTTGTCAAAGCCGAGAAGTGCACCTTTCACGCCACATCCGTTACATTTCTCGGCTCCGTTATCTCCGCTCAGGGGATTAGTATGGATCCTGTCAAGGTTCGTGCGGTCGTTGACTGGCCTCTTCCTGAGTCTCGCGTTGCCCTTCAGCGTTTTTTGGGGTTCGCAAACTTTTATCGGCGCTTTATTCAGGGTTTTAGTCAGATAGCAGCTCCCCTCTCCGCGCTCACTTCAGTTAAGTCCCAGTTCTTCTGGACTGAGGCCGCCCAGGCAGCTTTTGATCGTCTCAAGTTTCTCTTCTCTTCTGCTCCTATTCTTATCACCCCGGATTTAGAGAGACAATTTATCGTCGAGGTCGACGCTTCGGAGGTGGGTGTGGGGGCGATCCTCTCTCAACGCTCCGCCGTTGATGAGCGGATTCACCCCTGCGCTTTTTTTTCGCATCGTCTTACTCCTGCTGAGCGGAATTATGATGTGGGGAATCGCGAGCTTTTGGCTATTCGTCTTGCGTTAGGTGAGTGGCGTCATTGGCTGGAGGGATCGGCGGTCCCGTTCGTGGTTTGGACCGACCATAAGAATCTCGAGTACATCCGCTCTGCCAAGAGACTTAATGCTCGTCAGGCTCGCTGGTCCCTGTACTTTACGCGTTTTGACTTCACTATCTCTTATCGGCCGGGGTCCAAGAATCAGAAGCCTGACGCTCTCTCTCGTCAATTTCCTTCCCCAGAGACCGTGTCTACGGAGGAGGGGATTCTTCCCCAGGGAGTGATTGTAGGCGCGGCCGTCTGGGGAATTGAACGTCAGGTTAGACGCGCACTGTCCCGCACCCGGACACCGCGTTTGTGTCCTAAGGGTCTTTTGTTTGTTCCCCCTTCTGTCCGCCGCGCCGTACTTCAGTGGGGACATTCTTCTAAATTATTCGCTCACCCGGGGGTCAGGGGTACCATCGCCGCTGTCCAGCAGAGGTTTTGGTGGCCCACCCGTGAGCGTGACATTCGCCGTTTCATCGCCTCCTGTGCGATTTGCGCTCAGACAAGGAGCACTAATAGACCCCCGGCTGGTTTTCTAAGACCCCTCCCGGTGCCTTCGCGTCCGTGGGCTCAGATTGCGCTTGATTTTATCACGGGGCTTCCGCTCTCCAGGGGTAACCAGGTTATTCTCACTGTAATAGATCGCTTTTCTAAGGCCGCCCATTTCATTCCGCTGCCAAAGCTTCCATCCGCCACGGAGACCGCTCAGATAGTCGTTGATCATGTTTTTAGAATCCACGGTCTTCCTGAGAACGTTGTTTCGGATAGAGGACCACAGTTCTCCTCTCTTTTTTGGAAGGAGTTTTGTCGCCTCATTGGTGCCTCGGCCAGCCTCTCGTCTGGGTATCATCCCCAGACGAACGGTCAGGCCGAACGCGCTAACCAGACTATTGGTCGTCTGTTACGCTGTCTAGCTTTTCGTAATCCCGCGTCTTGGGCGGAACAGCTTTCGTGGGCGGAATATGCCTATAACTCCGCTCCAGCCTCGGCGACCGGGTTTTCGCCCTTTCAGGGTTGTCTAGGTTACCAGCCTCCGCTCTTTCCCTCCTCCGACCTTAGGTCCAAGGTACCCTCCGTACAGGCTTTCATCCAGCGTTGTAAACGAACCTGGAGAATGGCGCGGTCCGCTCTTTGTAAGTCGCGCTCCATCACTCTTCGGGCCGCTAATAAGCGTCGTGTAAAGAGTCCCCGTTATTCCTGCGGCCAGAGGGTTTGGCTTTCTACTACCAACCTCCCTCTTCAATATCCTTCACGCAAGCTCGCTCCCAAATTCATTGGACCATTCCGCGTCGTTCAGGTCCTTAGCCCGGTCTCGGTCAGACTTAGGTTACCGGCCAGGCTCCGCCGTGTCCATCCTGTGTTCCACGTTTCTAATTTAAAGCCCGTTGTTCGCGCCCCTCCTCGTCCTGTCTTGTCTCCAGTCCGTATCGAGGGTGCACCTGTCTATCGTGTTCGCAGATTACTCGACATCCGCCCCAGGGGGAGGGGTCATCAGTTTCTGGTCGACTGGGAGGGTTATGGTCCTGAGGAGAGATGCTGGATCCCCTCCCGGCAGATCCTGGACCGCTCGCTGATTGACGACTTCCTCCGCTCCCGTCAGTCTTCCTCTTGTGCGCCAGGGGGCGCACCTTGAGGAGAGGGTACTGTCATGATCCTGGTTCTTTCCTTCTGTTTTCTTTCTTTTGTCTCCCTCTGCTGGTTATTAATCATCATTTCACACTCACACATTCAGTATCTCTTCCTCATTACCGTCAGCTGTTTCTCATGTTCTCATTGTTACACCTGGTCTCTATCTTCTCATCAGCTCCACGCTACTTCTAGTCCTCTCTTTCTTGTCTGAATTGTCGGATTATTGCTTGACCTTCATGTGTGTTAGATCGCTGTTTGATGCTCCTCACAGTAATCTGTTTCCCAGTCTTGTCTTGTCGTAAGTGTTTGAACGCCACGATTGCCTATTACTGCATTCTACCTCTTCTGTGCCATACCCAGTCATCGTCGCGGAGTGAGGCAGAGGGACCGCTTACAGGCCCGCCGTGCAGACTCCTTATCACCAGAACCAACCGATTCTCCGGCTGAGATTCTCTCCTTCATCAGAACCGGCCGCTGAGCATCTTTCTGTTTCCTTTTTGAGAAGTGACTATTTCTGTTTGTTCAGCCTTGAGGCGGTGACTGATTTGTCATTAAAGGAATTTTCTTGAAGTACTCTCTGGACCTCTCTGTTCCTTGACAAAAACATGACATACAAAATGTTGTGGAACAGAAACAACACCCAGAGATATATTTATAAGCTATCATTGTTTGACGTCACTGTTTGCCAACCGCGTACTTGGTCTTGAATAGGTTTAAGTTTACATAAAAACGTTTTCAAGTGGATGAATGTTTTTAATATACAGTTGTGCTCAGAATTAATGGCACCCCAAAGGCCATTCACCCTAAATATAATCAAAACTGACTGTAAATCTGCGTTGTTTATCCTTTTGATCTTTCATTTTAAAAATTGCCAAAAATATATCCTTTCACTGAAGTCAAAGAAATGAAAGGGGGAAATCACATTATGAAATAAATGTTTTTTCTCCAAAACACGTTGGCCACAATTATTGGCACCCTTTTATTAAATAGTTTTTGCAATCTCCTTTTGACAAGATAACAGCTCTGAGTCTTCTCCTGTAATGCCTGGTGAGTTTGGAGAACATCTGACCAGAGATCAGAGACCATTCCTCGATAGAGAATCTCTATAGATCCTGCAGATTCCTCGATCCATGTTGGTGCTGTTTCTCTTCAGTTCACTCCACTCATCAGGTCAGGACACTGGGAGAATCATGGCAGAAGCTTCATTTTGTGCTCCATAACAAATTTTTGAGTTGATTTTGATGTTTGTTTTGAATCATTGTCCTGTTGGAGGATCCAATCACGGCCCATTATAAGATTTCTAGCAGAAGGTGTAAGGTTTTTTTTTCTATCTGTTGATATTTGATATAATCCACAATGCCATGTATCTAAACAAGAAGTCCAGGACCTCCAGCATAAAAATATGCCCATAACATTAAAGATCCAATGGTATATTCAATTGTGCACATGGGGTACTTTTTATCCTTGTGTGCACCAAACCCATCTAGCGTGTTTGCTGCAAAAAAGCTCTTTCTTTTTGGTTTCATCTGAGCACAGAACCCTGTGCCGTTTGAAGTTCCAGTTGTGTCTGAAACCTGAATTTGCTGGAGTTTGTTTTTGGATGAGCGAGGAGGATTTTTCTTGAAACCCTCCCAAAAAACATGTGGTGATGTAGGGGGCGTTTGATTCTTTTTTTTTTTTTTGCCTTTCTGACCCCAAGACTCAATCAATCTCTGCAATTCTCCATCTGTGATCCTTGAAGAGTATTTGGCCACTCAAGCTCTCCTCCTCACCGTGCATTAAGGTAATATAGACACACATCCTCTTCCTTCAGATTCAGAACATCTTTAGTTGATTGGAACTTCTTAATTATTGCCCTGATGGTCAAAATGGGAATTTTCAATTCTTTAACTATTTTCTTCCGGCCACTTTCTATTTTGAGATGCTCAGCAATATTTTGATGCACAACAGAACAATATTCTTTGGTTTCACAGATTGTGATGGATGATTAAGGGAATTTGGCCTTTGTGTTTCCTCATATTTAAACTCCTGTGAAACAAGAAGTCATGGATGGACAATGACATGTTCCTAGTCACCCTGGTGTGCTAAAAAAGGTAAACATTAATAGGAATATACTTCAGAGATATTTTACTCGTAAAAAATACTAGTGGTACCATAATTGTGGCCAACGTGTTTTGGAGAAAAAAAATTATTTCATAATGTGATTTCCCCTTCACTTTCAAAAACAGATTATTTTTTACAGCCAGTTTTGATCATATTTACCAGGGGTTCCATTAATTATGAGCACGACTGTATATTAATAAGATAAAAAGCCACTTGAGCTTACTTAACGATACATTTACGGTAAGTACATTTTCACGTCATGTTTCCTTACGTACTAACAGTAAGTACACTTTAAAATAACGTCAAATTAAGAATTTTGCTATTAAATACATTTAGAATAGTATTAGTAATTTGACATGCTTTAAAGAAGCACATATTTACTGTAAATGTGTATATTAACATACTAAAGCACATAATTACACTTATTTTTGCACTAAATTTCAACTTCAGTGCAACTAAATTTTACTCAATAGAACATCTCAGGTTATGACTGTAACCCTGATTCCCTGAGAGAGAATGTAATGGTGCGTCGAGACGCTGTGGGAACGCCCCTGCGTGATTGCATCAAGCACGTGTATAATCAGTCCAATGGAGAGACGAGATGTCATAGGTGGGTGACGTCATCGACCAGAAAACTATAAAGCACACCTGAAAACAGATTTTATTAATACAGACATTTATCTCCAGGAAGATCATATGAGGTCATATTTAATATTCTCAAAAATGAAATGCATCCAAATATCAACCAGACAAGTAGAAAAGGTCTAGGTGAAAAACTGAATATTATGTTATTAATATAAACTCCATATTGTAATCTCAAACAATAAAAAAAAAAATAAATAGTTTGCACGCAACCATATGAGAATAAGAGAAAGGGAACTTTCTGTCTGCTCAGTTCCCTGCGCATAATATACATTGATTTTTATTGCAGATATGCAGACCCATAATCTACGCACTGCCTCTGCAATGCGCGATCTGAGCCAATAGATTCTTATTGTAGAGATGCAGACCCAAAATCTATGCGCTGCCTTGGCACACGCGAGATCTGAGATCGAGAAACAAAATCTTTATTGTAGACCCCTAATCTGCAAATGCGAGATCCCAGCCAAAGATATTTATTGACCTCCTTCCCTCAAGAAGAAAGCCAACAGGAGCAGAGCTAAAACTTCCGATAGTGCATACATTACAAGTGGGGAATTTATAAATGAACACTGTCAGCCCCCTTTTAGAGCCGAGTCGATGACGTCACCCGCCTATGACGTCTCATCTCTTCATTGGACTGATACACGTGCTTCATGACGCAATCAGGCAGGAGCGTTCCCACAGCATCTCGACGCAGCTCGAGTTCCCTTGAAAGGGGACTGATATTACAGTATACCGTAGTTTACCACAAATACTTGTCAGTACAAACAGCAGTAAACTTTAACCATATTTTAACCAAGCCAATATAAGTAATTATTAAATTACATATAAATATGTAATGAAGTCTTAGTTGACCTATGGCTACCCACGCCCTCAAGCACAATGAGCCAATCACAGTGCGCAGCTAACCCGATACACTCAGACATTCTCTGCTTCCACGTCCATTGAAATGCATTGCAGTTAGTCAGTTTTCATTCATTTTTTTCTTGTCATTTTAAGTTTAAAATGGTCAAATGGTGTGCAAGGGGTACATGGAGAAGCATACAAACGGTGATGGCAAAGATATGCGGTTTGTCACGTTTACACTGTGACCTGTACATTTTTGCCTGGAGCTGAAGCTTTTCATCAACCTTCTCAATAATAAAATTAATAATATAACCCTACAATGCATAGTTAAGGCCCTTTAGGTGACTTCGAGATGATTTATAATCTTTCTGTCTCCAAAAATCACCAATTGCCTCCTGTCTCTTACTGTGACAGCTGCCATAGCGCCTGTCCCCGAATGTTGACTGTTTGAGTTCGTAGAGGTCGTGGCTTAGCCATACGTCAATTTAGTTGATCAAAAAGCCCTTAAGACAAAAAGTGCCCACGGTAGAAGAAATACTCATATATATATAAATCAACATTTGTTCGCTTTGACCATTAGAATTTGACCAAAAGTAGTCATTTTTGTTCAAATTCTAATTCAGCATTGTACCACTACCCACAGTGAAGAATTCACTCCCACATTGTATTGCACCAACATCTTTGGATAGAATAAACCAATAATGGTAGGCAGAGTGAACAAATGTTGATTTATACATATACTTGAGAATTTCTACTACCGTGGGCACTTTTAGTCTTTTTTGACCAAAATTAAGTATTTTTGGTCAAATTCTAATGCAGCATTGTATCCACTTTGAAGAGTACTAATTATTCATTCCTTTTGGAGTCATGCCTTTTTAAATCAAGAACACACCTCCTTTCAAATATTTATGAAGCCAGCTCACTACAGCGTTTTCTTTTTAAGAGTGACTGTATTTTCTTCACAAGATCAGCACATTAAAAAAAAACTTTAATTTAATGGTGGATTGTGGCATAACAGCAAAATGAACTGAAACAGTGGAGGCATTTCTCACCATTACTCTTTTTCATATCTTCCTTTGTAAGTTTCTGCTGTGCTGTGGCTTTTTGCACACTCAAGCCCTTTCCCAAGACCTCCTTCACCGATTCGCTGCTGATGACGGAACCATCCTCACTCGGCAACCTACTGAAAGTAACCATAGCAACAAGGAGCAGCAGTGAGTCTTTGCATGTGTAAAATGTCATTTTCTTTGCCTGCATATTCATCTCATACACATAAATATAAATGCAACGACACATTATCAAACAGAAATACACACATACTTAGTGCCACCTTGGGTAAGTTTCTGCATTCTGAGCGGTTTTGAGATATTCAGCTTCAGAGTTTTTGCATTCAATTCTACTTTGAAGATAGAACCTTTTTGTTTTCTAAATATAAGGTCCCAAAATGTACACAGCTAAAAAAAAAAAAAACAAAAAAAACAAAAAAAAAAAAACACAAAATGTACATAAGTTATCACAGAAATTAAGAACTCAATTTTGAGAAAACAGTCAGATAGAACCTTAATAATTCCAAGGTGACATTATATTAAAAACTAGAGCTAAAAGAACACAGTTTATAGCTGTGCTAAAGCTTGATCTATATGAATATAGCAACACTATCTCACGCCCAATTCATAGAATTTGACGAATGATTAAAAAGTGTCTAATTCGTAATAATTCGTACGACCTCACTCGTACGAATTTGTACAATTTGTCTAAACCCACGTGATGGTTAGGTTTAGGGGAGGGGTAAGGGGTAGGTCATTCATACGAATTCATACGAATTGGCCAATTCGTAAAATATGTACGATTTAGCAAAATCATACTAATTCGTACGAGTGAGGTCGTATGAATTGTTACGAATTAGCCACTTTTTAATCATTCGTCGAATTCGTACGACTTGGTCGTGAGATCGGGTTGGAATATAGTGTTGATGTGTTTTGATTTTGAAGATTGATTTTGAAGATTCCACTCAGACTTCTTAACATCTAATATATTTGGTTTTAATATGTTAGAATTATAAAATAAATACAAATAATTGACCGTTCGCAAAAGCCACGCCCACTAGTTATTGTTACTACGCCTATCAAACAAATGGTCAAAAACGACCAGAGGTGCGTTTCCCCAAAGCATCGTTAGCCAACTATGGTCGCAAGTTACGTCGTTCCCAATAGAGTTCCAAGGAAGTTGAGACCAACTTGCGACCATAGTTGGCTAACGATGCTTTCGGGAAACGCACCCCAGTGCGACAGATTGCCATGACGGGAAGAGGTATGAATTAAGTTACCCGTGCGTGTCAGTGACCTTTTTTGGAGCAATACCTCAGCGATATCCTCCAGATCGAGGCAAACGGGGTTACAGTGTGCAGTGGAGGGATATATTCAAAATATAAAAATACACAATGAAGGAGACACGACTACTATCGAGGCGAATGCTTAACGTTATAGCGGTCTCAAGCTAAATCTGAGAAATCATGACCTGTACCTCAAATGCAACCAGCACAGCCTTGAAGAAGATTTTATCAGCTGGTTCAGTGGCTAATGTTTGGAGTTAGAAATATATGACTCGCGCTGCATATTTAGTAATATTTCCTCAGATACAGGATTAACACGTTTGTGTTCACAAGCAGTTGTTCATAACCACGGCAACCACTTGCGTGTCATGCTGAATGCGATTTTTGTGTTTAAAAAGTAACTATACATAAGAGACAGAAAGATGCAGATAACCATACATTATATAAGGTTATTTCTATTTGCTACGATATTGATATATGAACTGATGTTGTCAAGTATGCTTCATGTTTTTTCTGTTGCGAGCGTGCACTCTTCTAAACTGTAGTCTACGGGTTCTGCACTGGTGCTCATTTTCCCCTGAGAATATCGTGTTAACAACAACCCTTTAGAAAATGTAATTCCTTTGTGGATCCTCTTGATCTGCTTTCTCCATGTTTCTTTGACTAATCACAGTGTCTCAGTCTCATGCACGCTGGACACAATTTAACCATGTTCGGGACATTTAACTGGGAGTGGGGCCATCCACACTGTTTTATCCATTGTAGGCACCGCTCACGTTGTGTTTTCGCCTTTGGAAACGGAAAGAACACAACTCCTCCAGACAATCTCTCAGGGTACCTATAGTGTCCGATTTACAAATGCCGTGGGTGCACAGCTTCACCATCTTGCTTGGAGTCAATGTTTGACGGACCTGCTCACATAGTAATGGTTGCTATGACGTGCGATTGGACAATGGCCGTTTTGTGGGAGGGGCCTGCGAACGGTCAATTACATATTGCATTCTGAAATATATTAAGGAAATGCTATAGTGCTAGAAAAGCCTAATTTTACAGGCAGTTGATGCATGTATGTGTTTAGTGAAAATGGAGAAAGGTTTTTAATGGGTCAAGACTTCAACTTACAGACTATTCATGTGCACATAGCTGTGTGGTCAGTTCAGACATATTGAATAAAATTATCTTATTGCTATGAGAATATGCGTGTCCTATTTTGGGACTCAGAAAGTCTGAGGCGGAGCCAGAGCAACGATTTACCACAGTGAAGCCATAGAGATGACAGACAAGCCGAGGGAGCGTTGAGCCAAGGTGAAGGTGACTGGTCAGAGGACTGAGGTGGAGCTGATGGGTCGGAGGCCTAAGTTGGAGCTAAGGGATCCACAGACCAAGGCAGAGCTGACAATAGAGAAGTCAATGGCATATCCGAACAGCAGGGCAGAAGCGCTAGATGGGGAGCCAAGAGTCTGAAGGGAGACAGCAAAGTCAAGGCCGAGGAACTGGGTGGCTTTGACAGTGGAGGAGGGAGAGGGAGGCTGGGTGGGGCCATTCATAATAAAAGCTACTTGGGGCTGGGCAAAGCCTATGGCAATGAAGGCGACTTGGAACTGGGCAGAATAAGCAGAGACTGAGATGACTTGGACCGGACTGAACCAGCAGAGACGAAGATTACTTGGGGCTGGGTGGAAACAGTAAAGGCGAAGAGGAGTTGGGACTAGGCTGAAATTACGACTTAGGAATAGGCTTAATCAGCAGAGACGAAGATGACTTGGGACTGGGCTCATCCAAAAGCGACAAACAAGATTTGGAACTGGGCCGAACCCGCAGATATGAAGTCGACCTAAGACTGGACTGAAACAGAAGAAGATGACTTGGGACTGGCCGGGACCAGCAGAGACTGGAGACCTTGAAACCCTTCATCATCCACCTCATTACATAATGAATAAATGGGTTCCCAGCTTATAGAATGCACCTCAGCGACAGAAATGTGGGAGGGGCTCCAATCCATTCTTACAAATTCCACTAATATGTCCTTGATGACGGACGTTTATGCCGTCTCTGGCTCTAGGATGAATGTGGCCTCTAGCAATCACTCTGGCTCTTCATTTGCGGCAGGATCGAGCACAGAATAAGTGGTGGCAAGTGTGCCAAGCAGAGTGGGGCACAGTGGCATGAGTTTTAATAAACAACACCTGCTCGCCACATCAGTCTCGAGTAACACGAAGGAGGTCCAGAAGGATTAAGGGCAAGAAAGGGCCAGGCCTGGGACATTTATGTTGTTGTTTTGTTATATTTATATAGCAGTCATCTGTGAGGGGCTGCCACTTTACTTTTATTTTGTTGGTTATTTATTTTGTGATTAAACTTTTTATTTAATGTTTGTCAGTTGCCGTCTCCTTCTTCCCTGAACACAAACCTTGTTACATTGATGCTGAATCCTGGGAGCAAGGAGGAAGGCGCTGTCAAAGCCATCCCCGCTGTGGAAAATCCACAGTTTACCCTCAAACTGAATCGCATAGCCGAGTCTGATGGTCCGAATGAGTCAGAGATACAGGCCAGGCCCCCAAGACCGTACTTGCCGGACCAGAGGAACCACAGCTGTACCGGCAGTGGGGCAGCAAAGTGGGGTGCAGGGACCTGACGTGGAAGGCATTGCGTCCCAAAGTGGGGTCATACTGCTGTGGGTCATACCACGCACACGCTTTGGCCTGGGTAGAAGCTGCTGCTGAGGCTGACCGGGAGCAGAGGCAGAAGCAGGGATACAGGAGGCACCCTAAATGACAAACAGGTGGGGGGGCTGTAGCCAGCGGCAGGACGTGTCTGATCCTTTCCATCTGCTTCTGTGCAGCCGAGAACTGCTGGGCGAAGTTCTCAACTGTGTCGCCGAAGAGGCAGACCTGGGAGATAGGGAGGTGGAAGAATCTATACTTTTCAGACTCCCTTATATCCATCAGGTTCAGCCAGAGATGGCATTCCTGGACCACCAAGGTGGACAGTGTCTGACCGAGGGAGCGCACAGTGGCTTTCAAGGCATGCAAGGTGTGGTCTGTCGCTGTGCGCAGCTACTGAATCAGCCCAGGGTTAAAACTACTCTTGTGCAGTTCTTTAAGTGCCTTGGCTTGGTACACTTGCAAGAGAGCCATGGCGTGCAGGACGGAGGCAGCATGTCCATGGAGACTGACTCGGTGGGTTAACCCCCCACTATGATCCTCAGGTCATCCTGGCTATTTACCGAAGTAGCCAACATCCTTTTAGTTAGATCGGGGTATAGGCAAGAGGACGACTCGAGTCTCGACTGCAACACCGTGATGGTTATCTTCCCGCAGTGGGCACATGATTCATCCAGCGTGATTGACGCCCAGACATGTGAGGCATCAACCGTGACTGTCAGCCGGTGCCAGTAAGGATCGCATCCAGAAACACATGGGTGGAATGACATCTTTAAGAAGACGCAGTGTCACACCGTGTACACACAGTGTAACTACTACTTTGAGAATTTTTTCCACAATGTTTCAAGAAAATTATACATGTGATTTGTAATTTGCATGAAATTAAAGAAAAAAGTACAACCTCTTTAGGACAATTCAAAAGTGTTTAGATCACTGTGTTAACTGTTTTGAGAACAGTGACCTGAGTTTGGAGAAATGTGTCAAATCGTTTGGGGAAAAATGTAATTAGCAGAAACAGGACTGGAAAATGAAAAATACTTATCTCCGGGAATTACATCTTAACTTTTTCAGAGAGACATATTCACATATTAACTCAAACAGTTTATGCTCTGAGAACACTTTGCCTCAAGCAAAATCCATTTATCATACTCCTTCATGAAACTAGCTACAGTATGCACATCTAACCATTTGAAATTCATTAACAGATAGTCAACCTAAAATTATGACAACATTTTAGACCTAATTAACTGTGTTAAGATCATACTGACATCCTGGGCACGTATTTGATTTAAAAAGCAATTAGCAAACTAGTCTCTGTCACAATTATCTCACCATCTCTTGTATAGTGTCTACTTTAGTTATGTCTTCCATGACAAGTAGTTTTGTGGACCTGTGCCAAATCACAGCAAACAATAGCATCACTGATAGGGCTGTGACATGAATATTGAACAATTCCAGCATGCCTTAAGTGTTAGCTTTCTTCACAAATACCTTTTCCTCATCTCACCGGCCAGGCTCTTCTTGGAAGTTGATCCATCATGGCGTGCGGGCTTATCTAAAGACAGAGGGGCATCTCGAATGGGATGGGACAGAACCATAGTCTCCTGAGTAACCGGGGGGGTTTCCTCATCACCGCCTTGCTGACCCAGGTGTTGCTTGGCATAGTCAAACCCCTGGACAGGCTAAGCAACGAGCAAACATTCACATATTTGATTATAGACGTGAAGGTTGTTCTTATACACCACACTATAAAAAAAATGGTAAAATCTAAATTAACTTATTTTAAAGTCAAATATAACATTTAACATCACTAAATTAATCTGAATACCACATTAAAAAGGTATAAATAGCTTTTTATGGTAAAAATGTCAGGTTACCACTTTTTACAGTGCATAATGTGGTTTCCATAAAATATCACCCATTTAAGACAGATAAAAGAGTGTTTTGTTTTGTTACCAAATCAATAATTTTATATAATATACAGTATATAAAAAGGATAATTACATAAAATATAATTATCCTTTAAATAATTAATTTGAAAACATTTTCTGACTATATTTCAGGCATGAAAAGTGTATGTGCTCTCAGAATATGACTGCTACATTAAAATGAGAATTGACAATTCTTAAGGATTGTTTCTGTAAGCTGTCCTCGCCACTGGCCTGGCACTGATCTCCAGGAAACCATTGAGAAGAATGGTTATACAACTTGCAAATATATTTTAACATTAATAATTGTAACAGGTTTTTTTTTTTTTTTTTTTTTGGTTGGCTTTGACTTTCTGTTCGGTTTCCTATAGTTTCCCAGCTCTGTTTAGTTCTCTTGAGTGTTGAAGTTTAATAAAGACTGTTATTTATATCTTCTTTGTCTTCTTCGTGCACTGCTACCACTACATTGTAAGACTAATGCACTGCATATGATTTAGCAAATAGCAAATCCTCAGTTGCTGGATAACTGAAGGCAAAGATGCGTTCTTTAATGGTCAAGCAAAATTCAGGGGAGGCAGTAGTTTGTCAGTAATAGTGGATGACAAACTAAAGGCCAGAGGTTGTATTGGGGAAAGCAGGTCAGATCATTATATCTAATAAATAAGACATATTTGACATGTTTAAAAGAGAGCTGATGCCTGCATTTTTTTAGTGAGGAGGATACATGTTTTATGCTTTTGGAGAATTAAAGTATTAAATGCATTTTCTGAACAAGAGGTTTCTGTCCCTTCCATAGTCCATCTAACCTACTTTCAACTAAATCATCAGAGAATTTCTGACCTTATTCCAAAAATATTCAGCTTGTTTAGGCATACAAGCACACAATGGAACACACACATACACACATGCACACACACATATATTCAGATCCTAATTTGAAAAAATAAAAATACTGGTGTACTATTGACATAATTCAACATAATCTTCTTATTTAATCCAAAATTTTGTGTCAGAGATTTTAAAGAAACAGTACACTCAAAAATACAGTGCAATTTAGTAAATACTTCCCATTGTGTTAATCCGAATCTGTATGATTTTCTCTATGTTTTGTTTAATGTCAAGGCTACGGTTTAACATACAATAAATGCTTGAAATGCTTGTTTCAAAGTTCGAAATCCCCTGCCTTCATTCACATTCTTTATATGGAAAAAGCAGCCCTTTGATAAACATTTTTCTGTGTGTGTGTGTGTGATTAACAAAAGAAAAGCAGTCTTGTGTGTGTGCGTGTGTGTGTGTATGTGCACGTGCATGTGCAAATGTCTTTGTGTGTTCGTGTATGTGTGTGTATGTGTAAACTAACCCTTTATTTGTGCAAGATCATATTTGTCCCTGAGACCTGTCTACACTACGCATTATCATTAACACTGTGTGTACATCAGGATCCAGAGCAGCAGGTGAGATGATTGAAGAGCTGAATAACTACCTGAGGGTAATAACCCACGTCTCTCCAGTAAGCAGTCTAAATGAGAGAAAACAGCATGAAGAGTCATCAATCATTTCTAGCTCTCTCTCATACGCTCTCTCGGGATGTATTCCCAGAGGCAAGCAACCAAAGCATGTAAGTATTTGAGGAAAACTGTTGATGAAACCACTGTAAAATATGCTGAGTGTACAAAATACCATAATGAGTTATAATGAGAGTAATAAGAGCAAAGCAGTGCCTTATGGGAAATGGTCAAGAAGGATTTGTGTCCAGTCAATGCCATACCTTGACTCTAGGGTTGAAGTTGCTGATTGGATCGCTTTTGAAATCAGCCTTGTTTTTATGACACAGCACCGTGGTGATGATAATGATGATGAGGGTCACCACACCGATGGGTGCAAGCACTGCAGCAATGATCCAAAGGTTGTTGGGCGGATTCTTCACCACGGCTGCATGGTAGGAAAAATATTTAGTTTGCATAACAATAATTTTTGCAATGTGTGTACTAGGAATGTAATCCGGATTTACTACATCAGCCATTTTGTCATCACCTTGTGACCTTCACTGCCATTCAAAATCCCTCTCTCGTGGCCTCATGCAATTGTAAAGTGTCCATCGTATGCACACTTCAGAAACTGGAAGTAGTAGGTGTTAGTAATAAAAACAATTATGTTATAAAGAACTATGTCCAAATTCACAGTACTCCTACAAAAATAGTTTTTCGCCTACTTTAATGTAGGAAAGTATGCAATTTTGAATCTATTTCAGACATGAAACTTTAGCTGGTACAGGCTGATAGGTCCTTTGAATGCAATCTGCTATAGGAATCACATAATGTACTGCACAGCACAAGTTGATATGCCCTTTGCTGATTCTGCAGCCAATGAGATTGCTTGTTCAACATTTAAATATTCTGATTAAGGCCTTGTCCACACGGACACAGGTATTTTTATAACCGGAGTTTTTCCCTCCTGCGTTTAAAAAAAACCCTCTGTCCACATGAAAACGCAAAAACACGCTATCAAGCGCTGTCAAGAGCATGCAACACCAGCAGGCGGCGATATAAACCTAACCGTAAAGCCACGTTAGCCAATCAGAACCCGTCAGCGCTGCAAAAAGTCCGGTTTCACTGTCTACACGATAACGCAGCAACCGGCGTTTCAGAAAATACTCACCCTGGCATGGGTTTTCAAAAATGTTCGGTTTCAGTGTCCCGATACTGCGTTTCCGTGTGGACGAACGGCCGAACCGCGTAAAAAAAGTCACGGTTATAAAAATACCCGTGTCCGTGTGGACATGGTCTAACTCTTTGTTAAGCTGCCCCTGCAATTAGAGTTCCTCTGAAATCCAGAGTTCCTCTGGGTTTTGAATGGCAGTGAAGGTCATGACAAAATGGCTGATGACAAAATGGCTGATGTAGTACATCCGGATTATATTCCTACACATATATATAATATTATGAAATAGTGCATAATAGTATGTAATATGTAATTGAATAAAATTAATTTAGAAACAACATAAAGGAGGTATATTTTAAATATTTGTTTAAAGGCATCTTTTTTCTAAGTACTATTAATGAAGGCCAGTACCACCAATACCAACATTGCCTTTAATGTCTTTATTAAATGTATTTTTTTTTCATTTTTTTGCAGATTAAATAAGTCATTATAGCCATTCAAAATGACAGTATAATTGTAAGCCATTATTTTTAATATTTAATAATAAGCATTTTTCATTTGCTTGGTTGACACAAAGTTGTACTATTGTGCTCATTTTTGAATGCCCGTTAAAATGGTATTTGCAGCCAGGTGAAATCTTCACTGCTGGCCTGACATTAACTAGTAAATGCAAGTGGTAAATCATGTTTTAGATGGATTGTGATTTCAATGAGACCTTAAATATTCCACAACTTTCTGTTTCACTAGGAAATACCCCAGTGAAAAATAAATATACTAAAATGTATTTGAAATACATTTATTTACTACAAATACATTTACATATTTATGTACTTAATATAAATTTTCAGCAATTTTAGTTAACTATATTGGTATACTTTAAGTCTGCTAAATTGGAACAACTTGTACTCAATGCACTTTAGTTATCTAGAAATAGTGCTGAGGTCTGATATTATATAGAGATCATCCTATCCTTACTAATAGTGGTATGCACATTTCAGGGTTAATATTAAGATGTACATTGTGCAATAAAGAAGTACTCCAAATAAAGTTAAATTATTATATTAAAATCAGAAAGTCTCAAGCGGTATGTCTGTATATATGTTAATGGTTTTGTATTATACTTAGTATAAATAAATGTATTTTAAATACATTTTGGTACAAGCTTTTTTTCACTAGGATATGCCAACACAGGAAATTGTGGTCAGTAAAACATGTAATTTGAAAGAAATGTCCTGGTTTTGATTCATGTTAAGTTTGATTAATTTTTCCATGTCTCATTTGGAAAACAGTATCCTTAGCATTTTTGCATCTAGTATTATAATGTATGTAATTATAGTTCAACTTGAAGAAAAAATAATATTGACCTTCAGCCTGCTGCTGGACAAAGTATCCCAGCGTGAGCGCCATGGTCTGTGAGTCCACTGTGTTCAGAAGCTTGGCAGCAGATGTGCCAAGCAGTGGGGTCTCGTTTTGCTGGGCATAGTAGGTCATCTCAGCTGGGTTTTTTGGCCCATGCACACGCCTGATACTAACCATCTGAATGCAATGAAACACAGCTTGATCACTTCCTGTAGACACAGATTATTTCATAACCCTGAAATCCTTTTTCATCAAACCGTCTACAGGGGGAGACTTAGGGTTCCCTTATGAAAGTGAAATTGCACTGCATCAAGTGACGCTTTGGGGAAGGCCTTAGGTGTGACAGGTGTCTGAAATCACTTTCAAATCACGGTAATTATGTTGACTGGCGACAGCCCGAGAATCATTAGCGTGAATGATTAACGTGTGACCTAGATAAGGTCGCCTAGCAAACATGACAATATCCTTTTTCATTTTCAGGTACTGTTCTGTCTGTATCACTAAAAAAGATATACGGTAAAAGAAAGATTACAATGAACGCACAGAGAAGACTGACTGTTTTCTGAAATGTGCTGACCCATGCCCAAGGTTTTTGATGCTTGGTGACATGCATGAACTGTTAAAATCTAAATGTGGTTTGGGGTTTCATGACCCTTTAATAGAAAACTGTGAGTGGCGGTGCTGTGGTGCGGCAAGATTTGAACAGCTGGAGTCATAGTTGGGTGTCCGTACAGTAGAATTTAAAGGCATGGCGCACAATGCGCCACACTCTTTACACATTGTTTTGTTATTGTTTGAGGCTCCTTTTGGGGGAAGGGCTATGACAGCGATGCCATGCATAGAATATGATAGTGATAGAATAGAATATGAATCATAACCCACCAAACTGGCTAGTGTGTTGATATGCATTACCCGACACAACCGCATTTGGAGGGTTGGCGGTGTTAAAGGGATTGTTCACCCCAAAATGAAAATTCTGTCAGTAATTACTCACCCTCATGTTGTTCCAACCCTGTAAGATTTTCGTTCATCTTCAGAACACAAATTAAGATATTTTTGATTAAGTCTGAGAGCTGGATCACTTCTCCTAGGCTTCCAAGAGATTGAAACTTGCCGGCCCAGAAAAGTTAAATACATAGTTAAAATAGTCCAAGTGACTACAGTGGCTCAATCTTAAGTTTATCAAGCGACGAGAATACTGTTTGTGCAGAAAAACCAAACAAAAATAACAACTTTATTCAACTATTCTTCTCTGTTGGCCACATAGTGTAACTGCGCAGCACTTCTGGTTATACGTCACACGCATAACCATATAAGCCAATAGTGAGTCTACGTGTGACTTACAACACAGAAGCGCTGCGCAGTTACACTACGTGAACTAACTCGAGGCCAGCAGAGAAGGAAATGAATAGTTGAATAAAGTCGTTATTTTTGTTTGTTTTTTTCCGCACAAAAGGTATTCTCTTCGCTTGATAAAATTAAGATTGAGCCACTGTAGTCACTTGGACTATTTTAATTATGTCTGTGATAACTTTTCTGGGCTGGCAAGTTTCAATCCCTTCGAAGCTTATGGAGGAGTGATCCAGCTCTCAGATTTAATAAAAAATATCTTAATTTGTGTTCCGAAGATGAATGAAAATCTTACAGGGTTGGAACAACATGAGGGTGAGTAATTACTGACAGAATTTTCATTTTGGGGTGAACTGTCCCTTTAATTTCAAATCCTGATTGTAGATCTCTAAACAAATTTAATTCGAAGGAAAAACATATGGAAATAGTATAGTTTGGCCAATTTCCAAATGCCAAACAATGTATTTTCACATCTTCAGCTAAAACTGATTCAAGTAGGAAATGACTATACTGTTGTTGGGCCAAACTATGGCCATTTCTTACATAGGGTTTGTGGATCTGTCTTCCAGAATTAATGTATTTAAAAAATATATATATTTATTTGTTCACAATAAAATTGCTCAATACATTAGCACTTGGAAGTTGTACCTGGACAGTGTAACTGCCCACCGTTGCTGCCCTTTTGAAGCGAACACCTTGCTGATGCGCCACCATGAAGAGCTCAGCCAACCGCTCCTCCATCAGACTGGCAAAGCTCTGGTACTGTCCTTCCAGAGAGGAGTTTTCCACATCCTGAATCACTGGAGAGAAAGATGGAGAGACATTGAATTAAAGAGTTCCTCATCACTGGCCCTCAAGTTCTGCATAATTTAGGTTCTTAAAAACACCTGAACAAGCTAATGTCTTCTGGATTGCTAAAAAGTTATGGACAGATGAGTTTAATCAGGGTTAGAGCTATACTCTTCAGGACAGAGGACCTTGAGGGCCAGAGCTGCTGCTTAACCACTGCTATAGAGTCTTGCTCACAGTAGTTGCTTCTCAATTATATTGTACATGGTCAACGAAATGATGGACATTATGACCAAAACGAGGATGAATGAATGAATGAATGAAAAAAGTTTATTTCGAACATGTAGAAAAAACAAACAAACAAACAAACTAACAAAAAACAGAGGAAAAAAAAAACTATTTTTTTTTTATGAAACCGATGACAAAACTGACTCTGTCATTGTGTTTGTTTTTGCTCTGCCAATAAAAGTATTTTCAAAGTCAAAGCATGATAAATGAATGTGTCCTGTACCAATTCATGAATATTAGCATTATTCAATACGCTCAGATCTTGATTAACTGATCAATTACAGAGACATATAAGAGATGGGTTGTTGTGTTTACATAGAATAAAAGAAATTCCAAATGATCTAATCTTGCCATTTGGCCGCATGTTATTATACGTATTATACAAACTCATTGGAGCAAATGGCTTAAGTATTTTTATGCATGTTATGTGAAAATGCTTGTAATATAACACAACAACAAATCGGTAACATTTTACAATAAGGTTCATTAGTTAACTACATTAGTTAACATTAACTAAGAATGAACAATACTTCTACAGCATTTGTTAATATGTGTTAATGTTAATTTCAACATTTACTAATACTTTATTAAAATCTTGTTAACATAAGTTAATACACTGTGAACTAACATGAACAAACAATGAACAGCTGGATTTTTATTAACTAAAATTAACAAAGATTAACAAAAACAGTAACAAATGTATTGCTCATGGTTAGTTCATGTTAGTTACTACATTAACTAATGTTTAATAAATGAACCTTATTGTAAAGTGTTACCAACAAAACTTTTCCAAGTTTCCCACAAGTTCTAACAGTTTGTTTATGAGGTTTTAGGAGTATTGTAGCATATTATAGAGGATATTAAAGCAAACATATACAGAGTAAAAAACTCAAACAATTTGATTTTACACGACATCCCTCCATATAATGGGAATGGGAGTGAAAATCATACATGAAAATCTCAGTTATCCAGAACAAAAGCTGTGTGCGGATGTCGGGAACAGTCAAAAGAGTAAACAGAAAATAATCAAATTCTTCTAAATGAAGTTATTTCACTTATATGGCTGGTAATGAACTTTCATCAATAAGATAATTACCTGTGATAATCCAAAATGGTCTGGTTGCTACTGATGTGTTGAGGTTATGGTATTCCAGAGCTGCAGAGGAACGATAGTGAGAGGGGAGAGAAAGAAAGCAAGAGAAAGTGTTGTAGAGAAGAAGGGTAGATAAGAAAGCTTGTATCCAAATATATTGCTTTGATCCTGAGTCTAGAGGCTTAGCTGAGCACATCTACTCTCCAACAGACAGTACAGAGAGTCTAGCCGCATTCCCCAAATGAAACCTTTACTCAATTGCATACTGGCAGTGTGATTAAAGGCTCTGGCTGACATCCTGTCTTCAAGGCAGAATCACTAATCAGCCTGTACAATTCCAACAGCTGTTGAATTACTCCACCAAAGGTCTTCTAAGGTCTAATCCGAGGAACAACAGCCTAAGTGTTTTGACCAGCGTTTCATTTTTATAAGCATATCATTCTTCAAATAAAATGTATTTTTTGGGGGGTATTTTTGTCTTGGTGGTTTGTAGTGGTGGTTTCAGTGTCTTGTATGAATCAGTTTTAAACAAATAATTGCTTGGGTAATGACTCAATGACTTACTCTGAAAGACATGTCTAATTTGACTACTTCAATACCTTATTCAGAAAGGCATGGATAAGGAATAACAAATTCTACCTCATAGTAAAAAAATATTCTGATACTGTGTTTGCTGGATAAAAGGTCCTCCAGGGGAAATCAGCCATATCACATCGAGTGTAGGAAGTGAATGAGTGTAAACTTTATGAATGAAATTAGTAGAGTGCCATTGCTAACAGCCACAAATCAAATCCCATATTTTTGTTGTGCGTCTCTTAGAAATCAGAGCTTTGACAAAGTGCCAAATATAAACTAAAATACTACATCATACACATTTTCTACTTTTTGATATGTCAATTTAAATGTTTTAAACCTCGTACGATATGATGCACAAATGAGTGTTAACTTCATGAATGAATTAAGGACAGTGTGTGATCACAAATCAAATTTAGCAATGTTGCCAGTGCCACTTTGCATCTCTCAGAAGTCATAGCTTTGACAAGAGTGATATCAACTAAGATACTACATCATATATTTTCTACTACTTTGATGTGTATATTTAAAGAGGTTATATAATGGTACATGCACTTTTTCAAGTTGATTACACTGAAATGTGTGTTGGCAGAGCCTGTACACAACCGTCATATAATGAATTCTTTTTTAAATCTCCTTATATGTTTTCCCCGTCTCAAATCGAGCCGTTTGACCGTGTGACGTCACTCGGTCAGACGCCCCTCCCATGATTGTTGATTGACAGCAGCGTTTCAACACAGACCCACCCTGAGCGAGCTGTCATCATAGTTTGTACACAAATGTATCTTGGATTCCCAACTGTTAATTATGTTTCCTTGTAATTGGCTTTGATGTGCATGCTGTGCCCAGGCCCATGTATGCATGAACCTGTGAAGACTACACAAACCAAACAGAAAATGCTTCAACTCCCTGAAGAGAATCATCAATGTTATTGTGCCTCTATCATGTTTAGAAAATTGTCATAAAAAAAACATTTTAACATTAATGCTGTTTATATGTGTGTTTGTTTGTTTGTTTTTTAATTAATATGAGACAGGTCAGATTTATAAATATCAACCAAAAATAAAATGAATTGTCAGTTATCTTTCGAGGGAACTTGAACTGCGTCGACTACGACACTTTGGGGAATGCCCTTAGCGTAATGCATCTGAAGTATCATTAAAACTAATCCAATCCTGAATGGTGCTGTGTTTTGATGTAACATGTGACGGCATACACGGAAGCTACAAAGGAAAATTTTACATTTACATTTATTCATTTAGCTGACGCTTTTATCCAAAGCGACTTACAATTGCTATATATGTCAGAGGTCACACGTCTCTGGCAGTAGGACTCATGGCAGCAGCGTCCAACATCATTCCATATGGAATGAGGGCCCTGCGGTGTTGATTGAAAACCAAGGGGTTCTCCCGAAGGGGATTCCATTCCACATGATCAAGGTTACGCGCAGATGCCTTCGTATTTGGGGTGGCACGGTTCACAAAATCGACGGTTCGGTTTGTATCACGGTTTTAGGGTCACGGTTTTCGGTTCTTGTTATTTTTTTTCTTTTAATCTTTAACACTCCAGAAATGTACTTCAGCATGTGATATATAGCTTAATTATCCACACTTTAGGATACAGTATAAAAAAAATTATATTCATGCAATCATGCACAAACTGAATCTGACTTGACTTTAAGCACATTTTGGGACTATCTCAGAGAAAAACTAGGTGAGATTTTGATACAGCAAGAGAGAAGACATTGACATGCTTTTCATTTATTTGGCAAAAAAAGGAGAATGTGTATCACTATCTCTACAAGAACTTTTGCATTTTTATTACACAAATCTTATTTACACAAAGAAATTAACTTGCATTTATCAACTGCCAACTTATGTAGCTCTTACAAAAATTCTATCTTTTAAAAGAAAAAGAGAGGAACTCTTAAAACACTGTCTTTTATAAATAAGTCAATATACATGAAACCTCATTGCCTATAATTAGGCTATAGCAATAGCAAAGGCCATAAACATAAAGTGAAACATAAGTTCAACCTCAACACAAAAACAGTATCAACAATGCTTCTATTCCCAGAGAGTGAGGGTACTTTTTTTCACTTGAAATTAAAGTGCAGGATTTGGAAACATATGACTGAATGCCACTGTCACGTTATATTTAAATATCATAACATGTCCATAACAATCCAAAATGTTCCCACACACCGGACTTATACGACGCTGGCGCATCCTCCAACTCCCTCATCTCTCCCACTTGCCATTTCTCCATGTGCCGTGACCTGCAGCGCTCCATACTCCACTTTTACTGGCTTGTTTACTAACTTGAACCGGCGCTGCACAAAGCGATTGGTAATGACATCAAAAACTGCGAAAGTGATTGAAAAGCATATGGAGCCGTGGCTCTCGCGCTAGTTTGATGTTATTCACTGTTCACTCTGCGCAGCGGCGGTTCAAGTCGAACAAGCTTATGTCGCACGAAAAGAAAACACACGTCACATACGGGCACGAGGCTACATTGCGCATGCGTCGAACCGTGAGAAGCACACACGCTCCGAACCGAGACAAGCGAACAGAACAGTTCGGATGTTTTTTCATGTACTGTGCCACCCCTATATCTATGTGGAAGAAAGCTTGGTTTCTGTCCCAAGGCCCTGTGCTGGGAGCGTCATGTCATGGAAATCCCTCTCGACAGACGCCTCCCTCATGGGCTGGGGCTCAATCAGACAGGGCTCTGAGGTGCTTCCTCCCAGACCTCTGGGGTCACCATCACTGAGGCCCCAGGGGAAACGATTATCTTTCAGAGCAATGCTCGTCCCAGGGAACCAGAATCAAAAAGCAGACATCCTGTCAAGTCAGGGGCTGAGGCCCAGGGAATAGACACTTCACACCGAGGTGGTTAAGTCGATATTGAGAGGTTTGGCCCAGTGAAAGTAGATTTGTTCACGTCTCGAGGGAAGTCCCACTATCCACTGTTTTTTCTCTCACCCATTCAGCTTCAATGGGGTTGGAAGCAATGGTACAGATGTGGCCGAGGCTACGCCTGTACACTTTTCCCCAGATAGCTCTGCTGCCATGAGTTCTTGAGAGGGTCTGTCGGGATGGGATAAGCCTAATTCTAGTTGCCCCTTACTGGCCGGCCCGGGTATGGTTTTCAGACATCATAGAACTCCTGGCAGCCCAGCCTTGGCAGATCCCTCCAAGGAGGGACCTGTTTCCACAGGCCTGCGGCTCAATATTCTCCTTCGACCACACCTGTGGATACTTTGGGTCTGGCTCCTTTCACAAGGAGATTGTATGGCCTAAAGTGGAATGTGTTTCCATTGGTGTAGAGAGCGTGAGTTGGAAGATCGCCTCTTGGCTGATCTTACCCTGTCTACACTCAAGTTGTACGTGGCTGCCATTGCGGCTTTCCACGCTCCTCTGGCTGATGGGCCTCTGGGGAGATATCAGCTGTTCGTACATTTCCTCTGTGGTGCGAACCTCTGGAGTCGGCTGAGGCCAAGAACCTTTCCCTCAAGGTAGCTTTTTTTATTAGCCATTACTTCTTTGAGGAGAGTAGGAGGTATTTAGACACTCTCTATATCTCATGGATGCGTGAAATTTGCTCTAGTCAACATTGAGGCTATCTTGCATCCTAAGCCGGGCTATCTAATGTGGCATGGCCTACAGCAGGGTTTCTCAAACTCGGTCCTGGAGGGCCACTGTCCAGCAGAGATTAGCTCCAACCCTGATCAAACACACCTGAGCAAGCTAATCAAGGTCTTCAGGATCACTAGAAACTCACAGGTAGGTGTGTTTGTTCAGGGTTGGAGCTAAACTCTGCAGGACAGTGGAAAAATTGGCCTACAGTTTTAAAGGCTTTCATCCTCCACCTCACGTGACGGCCGATGAAGAAAGATTTAATTTACTCTGCCCTGTCAGAGCTCTCAAGATATATGTCAAGAGGTCATCTTCATGGCGGAAGTCAGATTAGTTGCTGGTGTGCTTTGGGTCACCCAAGAAGGGGCTACCCACATCCAAACAGACCATAAGTAACTGGGTCGTTCAGGCTGACCTCTATCAGGTGCGGAGCTTGCCTTCACCTTTGGCCGTGAAGGCTCATTCAACCAGAGGCATGGCGTCCTCTAGAACCTCCTTTCAGGGGTCCGAGCCAAGAAGTGTGCAATGCAGCAGGATGGGATCAGATTCTATAGCCTGAACATTTCTTCTACGCCAGGCACCCTATTTCTCTCGTCGCAAGTGTGCCTGTGCGCAGCTTCACACTGGGACAGGCAGGGCTCATTGTGGCATAGTGGGTACTCGTTCCCCAAAGTGTTGTAGTCCACACAGTTCGAAATCCCTCGAAAAGGAACATCTCGGGTTACGACTGTAACCACGCCTCCCCTTGCCTGGGAGCGAATTGCTCGCAGAAATTAACTCCGTTGTGTGCCGGCGTCTCTTTGTAGCTTCCATGTATGCCGTCAGATGTTACGTCATGATGCAGCACCAATCAGGATTGGATTAGTTTCATTCACACTTCAGATGCGCTATGCTATGTGCATTCCCCAAAGTATCGTAGTCGACACAGTGTCTCGTTCCCTTCTCAGGGAACAAGGGTTACAGTCGTAACCTGAGACGTTTTGAATACTATACTCATACTACACTATCTAAAAAGGAAATACAAATTGTACCAATTGCATTTGTTACTTCTTAATTGTATAACTGATGAACGCTAGAAAGCACTTACGCTCAGCAGTGATCAGTGGAGGGTAAAACAGGAAGTAGCCGACAAGTTCAGCAGTCAGGTGGCTGAGGAGGTTACTGGCTGTTGTGCCATTGAGAGAGACAGTGCCATTATGTACCACATATATCAGAGATACAGCAGGAGTACCTAAAGACTGAGATGTGCTCAAGATCTGTGAGAAAAGAGAAGAGAGAAACTAAAAAAAATGACAAAAAATTAAATGCATTATAGACTTTTTCCCCAAAAAAATGTGAATGCATAGAAACCAACCAACCAACCAACCAACCACCCAACCAACCAACCAACCAACCAACCAACCAACCAACCAACCAACCAACCAACCAACCAACCAACCAACCAACCAACCTCATTTGACATGCAAAAGTTATAGTTTTAAAGGTTAATAAAGTAGTTTAAAGTAGTCCTTCCCACCTGTACAGTGAGGCTGCTATGAGAGTTCATCACTATGGCCTCAGCTTCAGCAAAAGCATTCTCCAGTCTCTGCTCCATCATCTGAGTAAATCTGCAGGACCTGAGATCATATCCTGGCCCAACAAACCTCAGAACTACACACAAACATAAAGACATGCACAGAGAAGACACCATATAAAAAGAAGTTGCTGAAAAATGCAGCACATACTCAGTGCCATCAGGCTACCATTCTTAATGGTATTATATTTCATATACCATGGGATTGCGAAATGCTTGATCAATTTCAGATTTATTAAAGATGTAATTAAGCAATATCACATCGTGATACATGAACAAATAGTATTAGGTCTCACAATGACAATGGCTGTATTATTAAATGGATATGGGGAAAAAAATATGTGTGGCAGCGTTCACACATTTGTGTGGTGACAGAGATTGAGCTGTGAGCCTGACCTGTCTTCAGCATCAATGAGATGGCAGGGCTGGGTCTCCACGGGACTGCTGGGATGGGAATCGCCTGCACCAGCGGCACAAACTGCCGAATGTCTGCCATCAATCTCTCAATACCATAGATGCTAAGAGCCTCCACCACCACTGAGGCAGTGTACACCATCTCTCCATGGGTCACATAGTAACCGACCGTCACGTTAGGCACACTGGAGATGCTCTCAATCTGGGGAAGGTGAAGAAATTTACAAGAAAGACATTAAAGGTACATTCAGTACTTTGGTGATCATATTAAAAGTTGTATACATTGAGAAATAAATGTAAAGTTAAATAGGTTCACTACACCCTGGAATGAATAATTTACTGAAAATTGAATGTGAGTCACTATTTTCTCTGCCACTTCTTTTTCTCTGCATCGGTACTATTTGGGACTGACTGCTTGAATGTATTTGCCAACAGGATCCTTGGACAGAAACTTTTTTATGATTGTGAACAGAGGAGTTCTTTGCATTTTTTTAAATTATTATTTTATTATTATCCATGCCTTTATTTTTTATTATTGCAGGTTAAGGGGTTGGTAATGCATTGATTTGTACCAGGACAAGGGCTCAAACATCTTTTTATTTATGAGAGTCTCAGTCTACATTACATTATCAATTGTCTTTTAGGATGCCAAACAATTATTATAATAATGCAATAATGATTTATATAACTATTCCTATGACGTAAAATCCATATAGCCTATAAATGTATGTAAATGAAAATGAATATTTCAAACATATATTTTAGCCTACATTACACTATAATATAGGAAAATTAAAATGCTTTTGTCCTTATTTCTACACTTGCAAGAAATAAACCCTGAGTTTTTATTTAGGAGAAAAAAAACATGCTGATCGTGTGAGCAAATCAGCCAGCGGACACAGAAAATGCCTATTCTTAAAGTCTTGTGCTGTTTTATGAAGGCAAAAAGCCATATCATGGTTTCGATTTTAGTTCATTGGCCAAAAGGGGCGGACTGGCCATCTTGAGCACCGGGACTTTTCCCGGTGGGCCGCTGGCCAATGTGGGCCGACCCGGTACAAATATCAAGTATCAAAAATATATAAAACAATGACGGAAATCATAATATTACATTTCTTTTCAACGCAAATGGATAAGGAAATCGATCGCGCGGCCGACAAGGAGTGCGTTTCGTGCGAATGAATGTGACTCTCCCTGTTAATTTGTTTGGTCTGCTCCGTTGCGTATCTTGAAACACGCCCCATTTCACGTCCTGGAAAAACACAACACAGACAGTCACGGCGCGCTGATGAAAGCCGACTCCCTCGTGTCGTCACCTATCTCCATTTGAACACCGAGAGAACTACAGTCAACTGTTAGCTAAAGGTAGATGCTGTGAAATCTATGTGTGAAATGCTTCAAATTAACAGATTATACATTTGGCGCGAAGAGTAGCAGTTCAACAGGTTCTGAACATGGTTCTGAAGGCGAAAGTTAGCTCCCCCTGACTAGCGTTGTGTTATTTAAAATAAATGTTAAAATAGCATATAGCTTTGTATTGTGTTATATTTTATGCTAAGTGGTGTTAAAAATATTCTGCACAGTAATTAGCCAATTTGTTATGATGTGGGATGTGGTACAGCCGAGAAAGCTCAACGCGTTGCAACTGAATGAAAACGCATGTGAATCAACACCTGCAAATTAAGAAAACATCTTCATCAGTTTCACAACACACGTGTGCACCAAATACTCACAACACCACCCAAATACAGAAACGTGCAATAACACACAGACCACAATGGAAATCTTTCCAGGGGAACCAAATAAGTGACTAACCCTTACAGCTTAAAATTCTACTTTATGTATTTATTTTTGCAAAACGTACAGAGATTACATTTTTATGACATACAACTTGTATACAATATTCAAAATGTATTAACAATATGTTCAATGTCATCAGAATACAAATGAGAAAAGAACAATGAGCTGAACTACATAAATGAACAATGAGAACTACATAAATAAAGATAGACAAGAACATGAAGGAAAGATATTTATCTTTAATCCGTTACACTGTAAAAATTGTTTTATGTTATGTTTAAATTTTTCATAAAGAAAAGTTTCATAAGAAATATTAGATAATGTAGGGTCCAAAGTTTTAAAGTTGAGACACACATGCACACATATTTTAGCGCTTCGTCACTTAGGCCTATTTGGTTTGCCTGGAAACATTTCTGTTGTGGTCTGTGTTATTTGCAGCGCGTTTCTGTATTTGGTTGTGTTGTGAACTTTTGCAGTGCATTTCTGTATTTGGAGCACACGTGTTGTGAAACTGATGATGATGTTTATTTAATTTGCATGTGTTTTTTTCTATTTGCAAGTATTTGCTTCAGTTGCAGCACATTGAGCTTTCTCGGCCACCGTAGGTGGGCTGCTGTGGGCCAGAAAGTCCAGGGCCACTTTTTGGTCCCAGTCCGCCCCTGAATATCCCTAGAGACCTTTATGTTAGTTTATATATTTTACTTATGTTCGGCAAAAGGCGGATTCGAACTCGGGTCCAAGCACAAAAAAAGCTATTTCACGAATTATACGATCTACGCCACTGTAGCTGTTCCGTGAAGGGCGTGTTTTTACTAAAAATACAGACACTTAGTGCAAATATAGGCTACGCTCTGTTTTATCAGACCGGTCCTCGCGGCCTCAAAACACTGGCTAGTCCACTGGTAATGTACATAGGAATTTATTTAAAATCTACTTTACTCTGTCCCAGCCACTGATTGTCTGGCTATCCATATTTCCACTGTTATATGGTGGTGAAAGAGTACAGAATCTCCAGATCAAAACACTTATGCCAATGTAAAACAATGCGATCATCAAACAATAGACAGCATATAAATTCAAATCTGCCAAACGTTACTGAATAAAATGTCAAACCCATGATGAGGAAATGACTGTGAAGCTTTGGGTGGGGGTGTTGATGGGCTTGATCTACTCCATCTGTGTTTTGATAATCATTCTGAATTCCATCCGTATGTATAGGACATGGTGGCCCTTTGTGAATGGACTGTGTGTTTGGCATGCATTTTTTGATTAAAAAAAATGCATACTTCAACTCCAATTGTCATGGTAAGGACAACGTTATTGTTTTTTTAGTCTTGGAACCTACTTTATTGGACTCCTTGACCACAAAAACGTACGTTGATACCAAATTTTTCATTATAGCTATAACAAAAGCAAAGATATGGGCCTCTCATGAATGGTCGGCGGCCATTTAAAAATAAAATGTGCGTATATAAGAAACAAAATGTGATCTCACTTGTGTCTCAGGATAAATTTATTTCTATGGCCTTAAGGTACTTAAGGCATACCAAAGGGGACCTCTGCATCATGACTTGAAGTCAAGTCGCTTAACCTCTCTACTAGTAGTCTTTGACAAAAAATGCGATTTTTATCAGCATTTTGTTTAATATTTCGCTTTTTTATTAAACATACTCAAATTCAAGTGTTGATAATTTAATTCAATTCACATTTATTTGTATAGTGCTTTTCACAATACATATTGTTTAAAAACAGCTTTACAGAAAATGCATGTCTACATTACAATATAGAGTGATCTGTTATCAGAGGTGACTGTGTCCAAGTTATATATTTCAGAAATGTACACCTGTGAGATGCACCGGTTTCGTATCTCTCACGGAGGAGCGGGAATTTTCTTAGTAATGTTTAGCATTCATGTAAACACTACATTCAAATTTACCAATCGAAATGAATTCAGTTCGATTGAAACAAAAGGTGTGCATGTAAACAATGAAAGGTTCTGTGAGTGAGATCCCACCCTCTATGGGCGGGTTGAAAATAGCCCCTACTACTGACTGTAGTCTTTAGCCTCTGGCCAAAAAAATCCTCCGATGATGCAAAATGACGATTTTTGCATCATTGGAGGTAGGGATGCACCGATCCACATTTTTTCACTTCCGATCCGATCCCGATACCTGACTTTGGATATCGGCCGATACCGATACTTTTCCGATACCAGAGTTGTGTTTGCTTTAATGCTATTTATCATTATTGTTGATTTTATATGACGCTGAAATAAACTCCTCTCTACGGGCAAGGATGATATATACATATGTATGTCAATATATATATATAAAACAATAGATTATATATAATTAAACAAAGATACACATTATACAGGCCTACAAGGAGCTTTAATTTTAGGAAGGTCTACTAACATTATTCAGGTATGGTCTAAAAATAATTATAATAAAGTAATCAAAAGTAAAATAGCACAGCAAAGTTTATCATAGATAGATTTATGCTTATTAAAGCTGAAGTAATTCATTCAAGAGCTGTGAGTGATTTTCTCTTTGCCCTTTTGTTGTTTGATTCTCAGTAATGTCGCAATCGTCACATGTTTATACTGCTGCCCCTTTAAGAACGAGTTCAGATTTCATAGTCTACTGATTCACCATATTTTCTCCCAACTATATCCATAACTACGTTCATTTTAGACATAAATGGTTTAAGTGTTAATCTCCAAGCCGGTCGGTTTGACATTTTTGTCCAGGCTACATTTGATCGTTTAGACGCGCATATGAAGCCCAGAGTATAATTTGCTTGCCTCGTTGCGGTCTGTTTTGGAGCGCGGTTCGCACTGGGAACAGCATCTCTTGCGCAATTTTTTTGCTTTCAATAGCTCTTTTAATTATTAAAAGCGTCCCGCAATTTAGCAACAGTAGAGACTGCATTTTACAACAACCACGATCGTGCTGATTCTGTCTTAAAGTTTGAGTTTTAATGAGAAATGACAGTGCACCGCCGCGATGGGAAGGAAGTTGGCTGGACAGAATGCGGCTATTGTTTTTAATGTTTTTTTTCTACCTCAATATATTCTTTAATCTTTGGAAATCAGACTAATATCACAGATCTAAAGTGTAACCAGGCTACGTTTGAATGTTTAGTTCTGTCCTCTGTCGTCACTCATTAAGCAGGGCTGTCGTGTTGTGCGTGCTGTGGCACCGTGTGAGCGATCTCTCTCTTTCTCTTCTGGACTGCGAATTGCAAGCATGCACCACAGACAAATAGTTTAATTAATACGGCTTTGCAAACATTGCATTTTGCGGTCTTGCTCTGCTGCGGTGTTTCCAGTGTGAAGTATTTCCACCATATGATTTCGACACAGCGAACATGTTGGTAGCTCAATGCTATCCTGCTAGCTGGCTGCAAACTGCGGAATGGATTTCCTGAGCGGGGGTCTGTTTGTCTCATTGAGCCCTATTTTTTACAGTCTATGACTGAGCTGCACCTCCGTTCAGGATATCCATTCCACAGTTTGCAGCCAGCTAGCGGACTAGCAGGCCCGGGGAATCCCTTTTGCAGTCATTTCAGGAGATAACGTTAAAGCGCAGACATGGCTCATAAATATCGGATTTCTCCGCAGGTTGGATCGGAAAAATCCGATACGTGAATTACGCTGGTATCGGTACCGATACTGGATCGGATCGGCCCCATCCCTAATTGGTAGTGGTGCACGATATATCGGCCGCCGATATAACATCGGCCGATTTGGTCAATTTTTTACACATCGGTATCGTTCCGATGTCAAAATAGGGCCGATATGAACAGGCCGATGATCATCCATGTGTTGTATTTGACGTGCGTGTAGATGTGAGTGTGGGGGCGGGATGTTTGTTTTTGCTCGAGCGTATTAAAAGCAAGTGCGTTTGAACATCAAGCGCACAAAGACTGGAACTGTTGAGCTGTTTTCTGCCAGCCTTCCTAATACGTATTTTTGTCCCGCCAAAGCCATATTTGACCGGTAAGTGATATGAGTGATTGCTGCGCTTGTTTAACTGAGGGAACAAGAGAGAGTGAAAGCACCGGTCACGCGCGCCGTCTTCAAAATGTTTTGCGCGCTCTCTCTCTCCCTCCCTCGCGCATGTTTATGAATTGAGTTGACTGAATATCTTTGAAAATACACGATGGTAAAAGGTCGGAAGACCGAAGTTTTTTTCTTCTGAACAACCGGTTGTGAATTGTGCTAAAATAACGTCACTGCCTTATCTTCTCTGAAAAGCTTTCTACACATTAAGATCAGATGACATAACCACACTTTCAATAAACCAAAAAAGTCTACCTGGTGATGAAATGTTTTCTGTGTCGACTGTCGAGACCATAGACTGTAAAAATAGGTCGAGACAAATCTCGTGCGATGTTCTAAACTGCCTGGATAATCACACAACGTGTGCCGTGGTTCGTTGATGGCACGTCCGATTCGCGAACTAATGACTCCTTTGAACTGATTCACTTTAATGAATGGTTAAAACAACTGATCTGTCCAACACTGAGCTCAAGAGACATAAATTATTAAAGTGTACATTTGTTAACATTCTATTAATATTAGTTTCTATGCGGATTTACTCCATGACAAAACTACCCCAGTCATTCTAGATTGATTCATTCTTTCCAAATACAGCTAGGCTATTCAAGTAATCTGGTGAAATTGTTTTTATATCACAATATATATCACAGAAAAATAAAAAATGACAGTCATTTTTTACCAATATCGTGCAGCCCTAATTCTCGCTATGTGTTTTCTATACAGGGATATCGACATCGGTAAATATCGGTATCGGCCGTAACAGCAATGTTAATATCGGTTATCGGTATCGGCCACAAATTTTCACATCGGTGCATCACTACTAATTGGAGGATTTTTTTCAGACAAAAAATACATAAATCTCTCGTCTCAGGGGGATATGTGTCACCATTAGGCTTCCTTGGTGTGTCTGTTTTAATTTGCCACGTGTGTTCCTCGTCTGAGTTTCCCGCCATTAATCTGTTTCCATGGACATTGATCACCTCCCTCACAGCTGCCTGTCATTTTGTAATCATCTTCACTGTGTATTTAAGGCCCTGTTTACACGAGAACGCTTGCGGGTGAAAACGTAAAAATATTTTATCGGATGTGCCTTTCATTTACACGGCGACAGCGTTTTTGGGGCTTAAAAACGTAAAAAAGTGAAATCACCCTCCAGAGTGGAAATCTTTAAAACGCTCCACCGCCACACTCCTGTGTAAATGGTAAAAACGCAAAAGTCTGCTTGACGGTGAAGGTTGTACGCAGGCGCGCAGACTTGGTGTTGTTGTTGTATGCACTCTTAGCCGCCTGGAGTGCATACTACTTTGAATTTCACAGACTTTTCCATCACCATCTGCACGCGGATTTCACACCCAAAACGCTCGTCTAAATGCAGAATAAAAAGTGATAATGCAACGCCACTTTTGCGTTTTCTCTTCAGAATCGTTTCCGTGTAAACATAGCCTGAGTTCCTATCCTTCCGGTATTGTTCGTGTTTACACGCTGTCTGACCTGTCTGCAAGTTTACCTGAGTTTACTTTATAAAAGAGAGTGTTAATCTACCTTCTTCTCCGTCTTCCATGACAATATGGGGGTGGAAAGCATGGTAATTTGAAAATACAACAGGTTTTCTACTAATACAAAGCTTAATGCTAAATCCTGAAGTATCCCTTTAATCCAAAAACAAAAGGTGACGGAGATAAAAACAAATAGTTAATTTTTATTTTTATGTCAGGTTCAATTAAAAGCTCAGTCATGTTTGGCTAGTTAGCATGCCATAATTTGTCATTATGTCATTATTTAGACATACAGTAACCATGTATTTTATCATGTGCCAGGCAGCAACTGTTAATGAGAATGGAGAATCTGATGCACAGTTCTTATGCTCAATCTAAGAATGTTTTACAGTGTAGATCTCCTTGATTAAAATAAAAGATGCAGACATGGGCAACAAAAACAAACAAATACAAAATAATGGAGAATGTACTTTCTTTTGGGTGCAGCTTCACTAGACAAAACATGATTTCAACAGTTTTACCAAACAAAGGTAAACAAGCATAAAGCAGCCTGATCTAGCATGGTTCAATTCAGTAGCTAGTTCTAATGGAAGTTATAGCAAGACAGTAAATATTGCTTAAAGCAGAATGTCATTTGTGATGGTGCATATTGGATGCTGAACAAACTGTAAATGTTGATTTTGTTAAATATTCTTGAATTGCAAACCTTAGCCTGAACCGTGCTGTCGTTCAAGGCCTTCTTCAGAGCTTGAGTAAACCCTCGAGGGAGATTCTGCTTCAAAATACTGTCTAGACGACTCCTTCGTAACTGTACGGACAACACTGTCATAGACAGAAAAATAAAGAGTTATAGTATATATTCGTTATATATAAAAGTACGTTTCTTTTATGTTTCTAATCTAATCAACAGAAACCATTTAATCAGGAAGGAGCTTTGTCAAAAATTTACCATGGTAGCCTATAGTTTTTGCAAAAAAATAAACTATTGTTACTCTTCATAAATGAATATCAATGAGATATATACTGTATTTTTATTTATCAACTAAGACAATTGAACAGGGGGAAATGGATGAGACTAGCAAATTATCCAGAATCCATAATAAGACCAAGACCATGGAAATATGCTCTTCAAGTTGATTATCGAGTACTACGACATTGTAATTCCGAATCTGTTATGATCTTCTTAACTGTATTTAACTGTTATGATATCAAATAGTATTAATTATTCATTATTATTCATTAACTGAGAGTAGGACTACATGTACAGAAGATTTATTCAAGGTATATTAATCATGAATGAGTAGTAGCAAATAACACTAAATGCCGTGGTACTGGACCGGACTCAATCCAAGTCCAAAACAATATTTTCATCGCTTCTTGTCATAAACTTGGGAGTATGTGGACGAGGATTTGACTTCAGGAAGGAACTCGTCTCGACTATACACTGAAAAAAAAAAAAAACTTTTTGTATGAATGATTTTCACTTTTAGGAAATACATATTTTTGATTTATATAAAATCTAAATTAAGGGTTTGAACCAAACCATAATTATAATTTGAGAAAAGTATTGAGTATTAGTAGACTATTAATATAGCTGACTGTAGTTGGCTTTTAGGTTATAGGGTTAGCTTTTAGGGTTCAGGTACGTAGAATAAGACGACATATATTGCAAAGTTACTTATTGTCTGTAGAATGTCTGTTGGGGGACTATGAAAATAAAGCTTTAAGATATTAAACAGAAAATCTAATATTTTAATGACTGCTAGTTAAGATGTAGGCGCAAGGTAACTAATGGTTAGTATAATGTCTAAAGTGGTCCATTGAAACAAAGTGTCATTAAAGTGTAAGTAAAGTTTTTTTTTTTAATTTTTAAGTGACTTCTGAGCAATCACACCTGTTTTTATCCACATCTTGTCTGTGATGTTACATCCCAGAGGAGTGCCCTCAGTAGCAGCAGCTCTTGGAGGACCTAAAGTGCTTTTTGTAGGGTCCAATTTGGTAGATGGGAATCTAGGTGTTGTCTTTGGAGATTCTGGGAGAATAGTTGTTGTTCTAATTGTGGTTCTAGGTGTTTTAGGGTGTCGTTTACTAGCCGATGACTTGGTAGTGCTAATCTGATCTGTGGTTGTCATAAAAGAGATGCTGGTTTTGGTAACAGTATTGCTGGTTAATGTAATAGGTTTCGATATGATACTAGTTGTAATGTCTGGCTGTTCTTGTTGTGTGTCCACAGCTGTAGCTGAAGGTCTACTGGGTGGAGCTGTGTTTTCCTGCTCAGATAGGTATCTGCTAGAATCGCTGGCTTTGTGGTGAGGGTCTGCAACTATGGATGTGGCCACAGGTTCCACCAGCTCAGATATCCACACTGAAACAACAAAATATTTGAGGTGAGGGAGGTGACTGTAGAGACCAATGTAGATGGTGAATGTGAAGTAATGATTGAGATGATAGTGAAAATTATTGTAACAATGATGGTTTCCAAGTGTATAAGAAGTAATAAGGATTAATTATAAACTAATTTAATAAGCATTAGTAATCATAGCTATTTTATGTGAAATCCATATTTTTTCATGTTTTTGAAAGCAATATCTTATGCTCACAATGCTGCTCAGCATTTTGAGCATAAGATATTGCTTTCAAAAACATAAAAAATATGGATTTCACATAAAATAGCTATGAGCACATAAAATAGCTATATTTAGAATGATGAAAATGTTCATATGACACTGAAGAAATTTTTACATTCTTTTAAAGAACTTTTGAAGTACTTCACACTTTTAAATTGTAATAATATTTCACAAAATTGCTGTTTAAACTGTACTTTCAATCAAATTCTGTAAATGCAGCATTGATAAGTATAAGAGATTGTATTTCAATTAGTCCAAATTTTTAAAACGTTTGACAAGTACTATACATTTTCATATGTTTACATAGACACTGAAAATATGTCTAATGCATTGACAGTATCTAAAACATAAGATTTATATGTGTGAGAAAATTACAAATGCTTTTGAATCATTTTAGGTACGCAGAATATTAATTTCATGTGATTAATTTGAAAAATATCACTTAAATAGTTAAATAAAGCAATAAACCCCAAAAACTTGTGTTTACAGTGATTTTAGGAGGTGTTGGCATGACAAATTACTGTAAACTATGGCTTTGACTTTTGACTTTTTTTCAAAGTGTTCAGTGTCATTTCAGAACACCTAATGCTGCATTTACAGTATTAACATCAGTCAAAGACATATTCATTTTAGAATAAACATGCAAACATGTTCATTGCTAAAAACTAAATTTAACAATTTACATATTTATAGTCTGTATCAATGCTGTCATGGAATCATATAGCTCTGTCTGCCTCTGTGTCATCTACTAAAATGAGAGACTTAACATAACTCTTCTGAGAGGTATTTTGAAGAGTTACTCAGTCTGATCGAAGTGCCTAGTCATTAGCATAAAGTGAACTGTTTCTGGTCTGGTATTTGATATAAAAAGCAGTAAATGTCCAGAGTGTTCAATGACCCCTCTTTCTCTCAGTGGTCCTCCTGGCAGCCTGTCCATTTTGAACATTTGAGCCAGCATTTGTCTCTATTCTCTAAGTGCATTTCCAGGTAGCTTTGTTTTGGTCAATAAATAAGTAATTTACAGCAAAAGCATCAATAATGTGCTTCAGGTTGAGAATTGATGCTTCAGGTCGAATACCTGAAGAAAACCTGCAACTGCTTCAGAACACTGAAGTAAACTGCTGGAAGACAGATCAGACCAGATTAAATATTGTGTTCCAGAATTTATTTTTTTAAATGTTGTCACTTTCTCGAGCAGTGTGTTGTTATAGGAGGTAATGGAAGGCCCTAGTTCCCTATTTGTCACTCACTTCGACAAGTGTAGATGTGTAACACTAGGGGTCGCAAGAGGGAGCCCCAGACTAGAGGTCTTCACGGGTCCAAAAATTCATGCCCGACCCGGAAGGGACCCGTAATATGCTACACCGAACCGACCCGGACCCGTCGTTCATTTTAAAAGTTGGACCCGGACCCGTGCAGACCCGAGAAATGTCATAAATGTACTGCCCGGACCCGACCTGGACCCGTCTATTATTTGAAAACTGGACCCGAACCCGGCAGGAAGACAAAAACCCGACTGGACCCGATTGTCATATATTATTTCACACGATTTGCGAAAAATAAAACTTTTTGTCTTACCTAATTTTAGTAGCCGTCGTCTCACTTCCTTGTAACGTTTCTGACTGATGCATTAATCCACCGACTAGAAAGTTCTATCCATGTTATTTCTCTCGTTATTCCAAGCTTAATCCACTCATTATTTCGGCTTTAAAAGTCCACTTGATGTCAGCGTGATGGATGACAAATGCAGCCTTGCACATGTATTCTGACTCGAGTTAACTCGCATAATAACTTTAACTGTTTTCCCTTTTGAATAGCGATTGCTTGTTGCTTGCTCAGCTTGATCATATCTGTGCTCTCTGCTCTTCATTGAGTCTGAATCTGACCACCAAAACTTTAAGATTAAACAAGACGGTTCATTTGTATTATTATAAACATTGGAGAAAATGTAAAGCGCGGTTTGGCGGAAACTCTGCTCTGGTTGCCATAGAAACATGACACGCGCTTGAGATTTCGATTGCACGGGTTCCATCCCGTTCTCAGCGCGTGTTATATTAACGATAACGGGTGCCATATGAGTAGTATTTCGCCGTTTTGTCATAATTATAGTGTCCTATATGACGTTAAAGGATGAGAATGCGTTGGTATTACACACAATGTTAAACAGACCCGGGACCCGAAGTAATAGATTCGGACCCGACCCGGACCCGGCTGATCATTTAAAATACAGACCCGAACCCGTACGAGTCCCGGGTCGGGTCCGGGGCCGACGGGTCTCGGGTGCACTGTGAAGACCTCTACTCCAGACACCGCTGATACTTTGAGAAAAGGCCTACAAGAATTGGTGAGTGGAATTTGCATGCACCACTCCCCAAGACATTCAAGTATAAAAGGAGCTGGCGTGCATCCACTCGTTCAGATTTGTTCTTCAGAGCTGAGTGCATGTGTTTACAACCATCGCTCATTCCAATCACCTCTACACAAGGTAATCTTCTGCCGAAACTGGTGTACAAATGGGGTCCTTGAGGTCCTTGACATGTTTTGACATGCCCTGACATCAGTGCTTTTTTAAGTTGCATATTAACATATCAATCTCACAGGTGAAATTACACTTTATTTAGCACAAACAGGGCTACCGTAATATGTGAGTAACATGTATGTACATGTTTGTATTTTTGAGAGAATATGTTTATGCATGGTTATTGAAATAACTAAAAATTCAAGTTTCTGAAATAAGGCCACAAAATACATACTAAATATGTGTCCACAAGACTTTTGACTGATGGATGTTGTCGCCTAGAGTTTTTGCTTCAAAATGATCTGAAAATCATCCTGCCTAATTATTCACATAAAACAATAGATTGATAGACATTTTATCTCGACATATTTAGTCGATTTTTAATCATCTCAGTATAGCAAAATGGTTTGGTAAAAGCTGTTCATTCATTCACACACAGAAAGCGATTCATATTTAAACAGTCTTTTTGCGGTTTATGTTACAACAAAGCACTTAATAATAAAAAAATACAACATCAGCTTGCTTGATCCATCGCTCCTTGAAATGAATTTAAACCAGCACTTCTGATGTATCCCAGGATTATTCCTTACAGCCTCGCAAGACAACGTAAAGTAGCCTACTGTATTCTGATTAAACTTATTGTGTTTTATCGAGTTGATGTACGTGTCATTAGTATGAGAAAAAAAAAGAGATTTTCAACTGTGTCAGACACTAGCCGGGCTCGGACAGAAAAACGTGGCCCGATCTGCACTCTAATACAGAAGTTACACAGATGGAGCATGCAAATGTGACACATTTATGCCCGTAAAATGGCAGAATCGTCCCAGACTCTCATCCAGGGCCTATATGTTCACTTTGCTTCTAATGGTGAAGGCTTACAGTGCTGCTGGACAGGCCACCTTCACCCTGCAAGCTATGGGCATCCTGCAGGTCCATCAGACAAAAGCTCTAAAGACCTGAATGAGGGTAGTTCTGGGCCAGGATTTATGCAGGAACTGTGCTTGGCAAACCGAAAGTTACAGCGTGGGCTCTCGGCCAGATGATGTCCAACATGGTCGTCCAGATATGAGGGAGGTTGACAAAGTCTGCTTTCTTGATACCCCCATCTCACAAGGTGGCCTATTCAGTAACATTGTCAAGGTTCTCTGCAGTCAAGCAACAGACTGAGGCGATAAACACACCTTGCCCGACCCCTCCGGGCTGCTAAGTTTTTCATCTGCTTGTCACAGAGGGCATCTGTCTGTGACTGTTTCCTTTTCTTTTTGTTTGGCCATTCACCCAAGTGGCAGTAGTACCTAAATTTTCAAATATAGAGTAGCTTCCTCAATCCTTGCGTTGCACAGTCTGTAGCCCGAACATGTTGGATGTGAGATTGTCGCCTCCCCATGTCCGGCTGTGACACACACAAAGTCCTTCAAAGGTGAGTGTGGCACATTCCAAGGACACAAAGCTTTTTCACCCCTCACCAGCTGGTTCAGGTTGGGGTTTACAGACCATGGTAGGTGTTCCTCTACACCCACAGCCACAGGATCACGATGCACAACTTTCCGACATGGCGGTCAATGCTCCACTTCAGTTCCCTAAAGCAGGTCTGTCAAAAATGTACAGTTCGGAGGCCTGGCTAGTGCTTCCTGATCCGTTGCACTGGTTCATCTGGACATTAGAGCTGCCCAAAGTTATAATCATTAATGAAAACAAAACAACAACAACAACAACTAAAAAAACCCCGAAAACTAGGTAAGAAAAAACATTGTCGTTAACTGAAATAAAAATAAAAATGAGGCAAAGATAACTAACTAAAACTGTAATGTGTGTTTGGTAAAACTAACTAAAATAAAATTATAGAGTAAATGTCTGCTGCAGCTGCATTTCCTTTCCTTGCTCTCCCTCCGTCTCTATGTCACACACACACAAACACACAGCTTCTCGTTCGACGTTGAAAGCTAGTTCAGAAAAGGTTGGTATCTCGTGAACACCTTAACACAATCACACATGAAAAAGTGGTGTAAAAATATTTTAAACTCTTAATACAATTTAGTCAATGTGTTAATGTCAACCCGAGAAGCGTTTGCGCCTTCTTTAGAAAGTTAACTAGTCGCAAATTTGAGGTAAAATGCACTTGAGTTGTCGATGTCAAAACACTACAAGCTGTGATTCACATATTAAATAATGTTATGTCATTATTTTGCTCTTACACTGAATGTTTTCAACTTCAATCCAGATGAGTATTGTATAGGGTAAATCTAGTATAGGGTGTGGAAATTGTACAGCTGAGGGATTTATACGGTGTGAATTTTATATAGAAGATAATTATGTAGATATTTGGTACGTGGTATGGATTTTGTAAACTAAAGGAATTTCACATTTTAGGCAACATTTTATGTACTGTGTTTATTGTTGCATAGATATTTCTAAAATTGTATGATGTTTTTGTTGAGTTATTTACACAATTCTTTTTCTGACCTTTTTGAATCTTGCCCCTGACGAAATAACCCAAACTACAAAAAAGACTAAAATTGACACTTAAGCTAATATAAACTAAACTAAAACGTGTCGTTGTCTTTTTCTGCAGTCTGAGCGCGATTGTTCCCAGCGCTCCCACAGCTTTGGTTTCACACTCTTAATCCTACTGATCAATACAAATTGTTTCAAAGCATTGCCTCTACTTTAGCATACAATTAAGAATGTTATCAGTTATGCATTTCAGAAATTTAAGGCAGTACAAAGAGCTAATTTAAGTAATGATTACATACATGTTTGTTAATAGATTAGATTAGGACTCTGACTAATATGGTATTGCCTAGTGGAAATGCAGATGCTGCTTAGATTGTTAATATATAATGTTTTTCAACAGGTCACATTTTATATTTTGGCCCTTCAGTTAAGTTCAAAATAAAAAAATAAAATGAACACAACAAAATGACAAACAAACAATATATATATATATATATATATATATATATATATATATATATATATATATATATAGGCATTTCAGTGCAAACGGAAGGCTTGTCAGTGTAAAAGGAAATCATTTGTGCGTTCACAGAAGTAACCTGCCTATTTTCCGCATTTACAATCATGGAGAGGGATTGTGCTACAACTGAAGCAATTAGCATTTTGCAAAATGTGCTTGCTTCACCCACTATTATAATAGGGTTAGTAACTAGTTAGTAGTAATATCGCAGTAGTAATAAAGGGTTAGTAACTAGTTAGTAGTAATAACTATGTTGGCAAAGGCATGTTTTTCCCCATCAAAGCAGTGGCAGTCAGGTAGGCAGCCAACAGAAGGCACCCAGGGACCATCTCCATGAGCTCAGTCTGGTCAGGGACAACAAAAGAAGAATTTACTTAAGCCAAGAAAAGCAGTCTTTGTGGTTGTCTTCATCATCTTCTCCATCATGTCAGTTTAAACAGGGATCTAGTGTCCTGTGCTAAAATTGCACGTTCATTGTAGGTGATGGACCAACGGTTTCTAGCGGTCTCATTTCGAGTGATGCCTACCAATCCTCCAGCAACCAGCAAACCAAGAGTGCATCTGCCAACTCAAAGCAACTGTTGTCTATTGTGCTATCATTCTCATCCACCCATTGCAGAAAGGTTGGCCACAATATTCTCCAAAGTGCTTCAAAGACAAGTTTGTGTGCACAGGCTACACGGTTCCCTTTCCCTTCATAATGTTTTCGGCTGTGTTCTTTCCGAACACACCATTTTCTGTGAATGAAGTCCATTCTGAAAAGCGTCCAAAAATGAACTGTAACTCAGTCAATACTTGTCACAGAGACACGAGCGAATTCTCTTTATGAAGCTGAAATTCACTTTTTTTTAAATGAAGGAATTTATATAAAAAACAAATATTCTCAGTTTATGTAATCTGTATGAAAAGAGAGAGATGTCAGTCTTTTCCTTTTAGCTAATTATAGCTTAATGTGACCATGCCCACTTAGAGCGTGCACTACTCAAACGAAAATGTTGACGCAAGCAAAATGCCTACATCATTATGTGCTGTGTATGTGCTGGTAGTTTCATTTCGAGGAGCACAGAGTCAGCTGATGAAGTAAGTAAAGTATTCTTAAGTGTTTAAATATGAATTGTGTGTAAATGAATGAATGAATAGCATAGACGTGTGTGCAATGTTACTATGTACATCGCATCTGTGCGTTCATTCACTCTCGCTCAGGACTATATTATTTTACATGAACACATCCAAACAATATTGCTATAGCCTACTGAGATTTGTTCTAATCGCGATATATCTGTAAAACCAAAAAGACTGTTTAAATATGAATCGGGTGTCTGTGTGTATATAATATTTCGTCTGTCTGTCAATATTTCGTTGACTAGTTTTGGATAGATTATAAAGTTTGTACTCTAAAATAGACATCATACAAACTTTTGTTAGACAGTTTCTGCTCATAATGTTAAATATATAGTATGTTTTATCAAAAATAAACCAATCAACTGTTATACTGTTTGTTCCAATGCAAGCTACATCGAAATAACGAATCCTTAAGTTTGAAATATGTATGATAAAATGTATTGGCCAACTTTAAAGAAAATAATACTCTAAAGACATTTATGGAAAAAAGACAATTTTCTTTTCAAGATGTTTCCAACTCTAACTTTGAACCAATTCTATAGAATGGCCCATATGTTCGTTGGGGCTATGGTTTCAGGATACAATGAATCGTTGAACAATGTTGGTAACAACGGAACCTGCAACCATAAGTGGCTAACAATGCTTTTTGGGAAACGTATCCCTGATTGACTAGTCCGTGTAACCCCAGTGACAGCTACATTAAGTGTAAGATATAGTAATGGCAGGTTGAGAGAATTAGTCTCAAGCAGCATGCAGGCAAACAAACCTGAGCCGGAGGATTGATTGCTGACCAGCACAGAAAATGGAGTGAATGAAGACTCCACTCTCTCCAAAGACCCGTTTGAAAGCCATTGGTTGGTTTTGTTGTCACGCACAACTATTTTCAATGGTTGTTCGGGAGGCTTTTGGGCTGTGCTAGCAAGTAATGCAAGTATGGAGGAAAATGCTGCTTGTTCTCTGGTTCCCTTTGACAAGCCTGTAGAATCCGATTGAATAATGGAGGCAGGATTCCTGTCTGTCATAAGGAAGCCACCCAACAAATGGTTTGAGGCGGGTGAAGTGGCCACATTCAGAAATGATCCAGAGGCTTCACGACTCAAGTCATCTAAAAAGAGAAAATGAGAATGATATAAATGTATCCCAGGGCAGTTCAATCCTATTTAGAAACATATTTTGTTCATTTTGAAAACTTTTCTATGCTGTAATTTTCATTTTCTCTCTAAGAGTTTCCCTGGGGAGATTAAGGCACTCAAAATTACAGCTCTCAACAAACTTTTTGCAATACAAAATACTTTTCAATACACCAATAAATATGCTGATCCTCAAAGCTTTACAGTCTCATATAAATATCTAAGTGGTGTGGAAATTGTACACTGCACAAAATTCCATCATAATTTTTTTTTATATAAAATATGTTAATAGTCATAATTTATACAGAATTTTTTCAGCTATCATTAATTTGGATCCACTGTTTCAAAAATTGTATGATAGTCAATGTATTTGTGATTATACATCTCCCGTGTTACATTAGCAGTTATATTACACACCAGCATGTTGAATTTAAACAAAACAGTAATAATGTGTGCATGCAAAATGCATTCATTTAATTAATTAAAGAAAATGTATATATATCACAGAATTAAAAAAAAATCACTTTTATTAAAAACATTTTTCTTAAATACTCTTCCTGTCTTCAAACATCATGGCCAAAACTTGCGTTCAAACATATCTATGTACCACAAGACTACAAACTACAGCCACTTTCATTGCAGAAAATGCTAATACAAAGTATCTATAGCATTTACACAAGCACACGTAAAATGTAATAAACCTACAAATATTACTAGTAACTTACTAGTTGACATATAGCTAACATTTATTGAACAAAATTACAAACACAACACTTTTGTTTTTGCCTCCATTTTTCAAAAGCTGAACTCAAAGATCTAAGACTTTTTCTATGTACACAAAAGGCCTATTTCTCTAAAATATTGTCTAAATCTGCGTAAGTGAGCACTTCTCCTTTGCAGAGATAATCATTCCACCTCACAGGTGTGGCATATGAAGATCCTGATTAGACAGCATGACTATTGCACAGGTGTGCCTTAGGCTGGCCACGATAAAAAGGTCACTCTAAGGGGGCTTTCACACTGGCAGTTTAGTTCGGAAAAGGGCACGGTTCGCATGAAAAATCGCTAATGTGAACGTTGTCATGGGACACGGGGGCGCACTTGGGTACCGAACCCGAGACTACCTGGAGGAGGTGGTCTGAGTTCGGTTGCTTCCGAACCCTGCCGCGGTTCGCGTGAATGTGAAAGCAACATGGATTCTTGCACTTGTTCAGGAAGTAAGTATCCTACGCTTGCATTTTAGCTTATTGTGATGTATTCAGTTAAATAAAACACTTGTAAGGGATGATAGTGTTGATGATTTACCTCGGTTACGAGCGAGAGTGAGCCTGCAGTGTATTCGTGCATTGCGCATGGAATGCAACACATTTGGAAACCCACTGTCTCCTCAAAAGAGTCCGTTTGCAAGCAGCAGAAGTCCACCTTATGTGACACACGCACAGTAAACCTGTATTGTTCACTCAACTGCTCATAATAGTAGCAAATTAATTTAAAAAAACAATATTTACCCACATTCTGCTTTCTATCATGCGCCGCGCACGTTTGATGACGTAAGATCCACACAAACGCACCAGGGTTCGATAGAATCAAGTTGAGTGTGAAACCAGACCAACGCTGCGGGGGGCGCCGGGAACGCTCGGGCTCGGACCGCAGCAAACCAGCCCAGTGTAAAAGCCCCCTAAAATGTGCAGTTTTATCACACAGAACAATGCCACAGATGTCGCAAGTTTTGAGGGAGCGTGTAATTGGCATGCTGACTGCAGGGATGTCCACCATAAGCCACCTCCAAATGCATTTCAGAGAATTTGGCAGTACATCCAACAGGCCTCACAACTGCAGACCATGTGTGACCACACCAGCCCAGGACCTCCACATCCAGGATCTTTACCTTCAAGATCGTCTTTATCCAGGATCTTTACCTTCAAGATTGTTTACCTTCAAGAGACCAGCCACCCGGACAGCTGCTGCAACAATCGGTTTGCATAACCAAAGAATTTCCTACGCTATCTCACGACCAATTCATACAAATTCGACAAATGATTAAAAAGTGTCTAATTCGTACTAATTCGTACAACCTCACTCATACGAATTTGTACGATTTGTCTAAACCCATGTGATGGGTAGGTTTAGGGGCGGGGTAAGGGCTAGGTCATTTGTACGAATACATACGAATTGGCGAATTCGTAAAATATGTACTATTCAGCAAAATCGTACTAATTAGTACAAGTGAGGTCATATGAATTGTTACGAATTAGCCACTTTGTAATCATTCATCGAATTTGTACGATTTGGTTGTGAGATCGGGTTGGAATTTCTGCACAGACTGTCAGAAACCATCTCAGGGAAGCTCATCTGCATGCTCATCATCCTCATCGGGGTCTCGACCTGCCTGCAGACGCAACCAACTTAAGTGGGCAAATGCTCACATTCGATGGCGCCTGGCACTTTGAAGAGGTGTTCTCTTCACAAATGAATCCCGGTTTTCACTGTACAGGGTAGATACAGCATATATGGCGTCATGTGGGTGAGCAGTTTACTGATGCAAACTTTGTGGATTGAGTGGCCCATGGGGGCAGTGGGGTTATGGTGTGGGCAGGTGTATGTTATGGACAATGAACACAGGCATTTTATTGGCATTTTGAATGCACAGAGATACTGTGACAAGATCCTGAGGCCCATTGTTGTGCCATTCATCCATGACCATCGCCTAATGTTGCAGCATGATTATGTATGGTCCCATGTTGCCATGGTCCCATGATCTGTACACAATTCCTAGAAGCTGAAAACATCCCAGTTCTTGCATGGTCAGCATACTCACCGGACATGTCATCCATTGGGATGCTTTGGATCGGCGTATACGACAGCGTGTTCCAGGTCCTGCCAACATCAAGCAACTTCGCACAGCCACTGAAGAGGAGTGGACAACATTCCACAGGCCACAATCAACAAACTGATCAACTCTATGCGAAGGAGATACTGACTGGTCTTCTGACCAATATTTGAGAGAAATAGGACTTTTGTGTACGTAGAAAAAGTCTTAGATCTTTGAGTTCAGCTCATGAAAAATGGGGGCAAAAACAAAAGGGTTGCATTTGTAATTTTGTTCAGTGTATGTAGGTAGTTGATGTAGTTATATTTTGTGTCAATATTTTAACACCTATACATTAGCTGTAGATAAATAATAATTAAACCTAATTTTGCTCACCATAGAGTAGATGTTACAAGATGTATAAATGATAAAAAATTCTAATTTATATGGTGACTGAACAGAGACTCTTCAAAGGATTTTTGCTGGGACCGATCCACAATTACTTTACCAGTTCCACCCGTCGCTCTGATATGCTCAATATCTTGAGGCCAGTATAATTCATTCACAGGAAAATGCAAGACCTACATATTCTTCAGACTATGTAAAGTAGTTCTTTATGAATTCACGACTAGCAAAATGAACTGCTTGAATCATGCTGAATTGACTTGTTCCTCTGTAGCATGCAATAATGGCAGAAATGACTGACAGAATTTCTGTAAAATTGCAGAATCGATTAGTTAATAAACAAAATAACATGCAAGTCCAATAAGAGTTGTGATATAACGTGTATAACATCTCTGTCTTTTTAGACTAACTTGTGATATAAGAAATAAACCTATCTCTGTGTTTTCTACGAAGAGGGATAAATGTTCAGTTTTCTTTTCATAATGCACACCAAATTATATTTTCTGTATTTTACTATAATGTATGCCATTCCTCATCCTGCCCAATGTTGTGCTCCAAACAATATGCAAATTGAAGGCTATGAAAACAAACATAGTACATATGTGCTATAAATTATGAGCATAAAAAGGGATCAAATATAAATATTATGTTAAAAACAAAACATCTGTTGCTTTTTAAATTACTGGACGTAGGAAAAACATTCACTCATAAACATAAAGAGTAATATTACATAAATAATAGATTTTTTTATACATTATACAAAATGTATATTTTAGTCCAAATCATTGCACTCCCATTCTATCTGCTTTTGAAGTCATATACGTATCAAAAATTTCAAAATTTCCATGGTTTTCCACTTTCCACTCATTTCAAAGCTAATCATGCACTTTTTCCGTAGCAGCTCACTCTGTGTCTTCCACTATTTTTCAGATGCATTCTCAAAATCAAATTATATCACCATAAAGGTTATTGTCTCTTTCCATATCTTGTTTAAAAATGTAATGTCACAGTTGTCTGCTGTCTTCATGTCACACGTCTTTATTAGTTCATCACAAGAGAATACAACATAAGATATTACAATACATTTATTAGATATCTACAAATATTTAGGACGATGTTAAAATGTATTTACCTGACATGTATGTTCAATATAAAAAATATTGTCAACACACATATGTATTTATGTTTTGAGTTTATTTATTTAATAGCCGATTTAGACCTATTAATTAAGAGACCATTTTGACTCTATACAAGTGGCATAGAATTGTCCAGCTGCTTATAAATAAAATACATGTCAACTAATTCTCATTAGAATACTGTTATATGTAAAGACAATTATAGGTAGAGGCTATAGGTTTGTAGAATAAGTTGACTCGCAAAGTTACCTATAATCAGTAGAATGTATTTTGGGGGACTATCAAAATGACCTTGTCATTTATATATGACACAACACAATTCAATTCTCCTTTGGAACATATTAGTTAAATACTGACAGAACTTTAATTTTGAGATGATTTATTCCTCTCCAGAACTCCATCTGCATCCCACTCTCTGTAGGTGCTAATAGAATGGTATTGAGGGCTTGGTTTGGAGATTATGCAATCAGCCCAGAAGGTTCCATTGTTCAGCGTTTTGTTTCATATGCTGAAGAACAGTGAAGGTCATGGTGTCACTCTCTCCCATACTTCACACCATCTGACACACTTGGTGTGTCACACTCCCTATGGAGTGTGTGCTTTTTCTCTGCAGTTTATAACACACTGCACTCGCTGACAAAAAATATATTCTAACAGACAATTTCTGCAAAGGACAAAAAAAAAAGTCAAATAAGATGTTTTTAATAGCTCAGTTGTTTTTCAACATCCATTTTATTCTATATCAGTGTTTCCCAACCTTTTATTCAGTCAAGGCACCCTTTGAAAAAAAAAAATATATATATTGTGGCACCCTACACTAGTGCTGTCACGATACTACTTTGAAATGTATCGATTTTCAATACCACAGGGAAGAACTTCTGTATTTAGGCCAACTGCCATATATTTTTAATATGATCAATTTTTTTTTGTCCATTATTGTGTTTCGTTGTAATTGCACAAGATAGCTTGTTTTTAATATATTTCATAATGTAATAATTTCACAGTTAATCTCCAAATAAATGAAGAAACAGCATAAAGACAGTATTTTAAATGGCATCTATTTATGAATGAAGGCCAAGGCCACTGATACTAATGTCTTCAATTATTTATTTATTTTAAATTTTAAACATTAATTATCACCATTCAATGCTACAGTATAATATAATTTTAAAATTTCTTAGGCTTCAAAAATATAACAATTTTTAATTGAAGTGAACTTCTTCCCTTAATTTAAGTGAACAATCTTCTCATAAGCCGATAATAAACTGTAAACAATCTGTGCCCATCTGTCTACAGGTAGGAAATACACAGAAATTGAATAAAGTTATGAAACACTAGTCTTCACTACATAAATTATCAATGAAAATAGGTTAATCCTTATTAAAGTTACAAGCGTTCTCCTACGAGAGGTTCCTCTTGTATTGCGTAAGTTTAGCTTACGCTATACAGGTAAAGTCATCTTTTCTCAAGATATTGATGCCAAAAATTATCCTTAATATTTTATTCTTTAGACCAAATGTAGGCTGTCTAAAATTCTCATTGGCTGCTCTGCGGCAACTGCAGCAGCCTACCACTGAGCCTGGCGTGACGTCACGCCCAATGGTGTCGCTTTGCGCCCACTACACATCACAGCCGGCTGAAGTGGGTGTGGCTTAGCATATAAAAGCACGGCTCGGAGGCAGCTACCTTGATTTTCATCTCTTCAGCGAAGCTCTTTGCACCGCTGGATCCAGAGAGAAGCTACCACCGTTGAAACAGCGACTGCAAGCAGAGGAAAGTGCCTAAAAAAGCCAGTCGACTTCTCGCCACCTTCAAGCCTTCCATGCCACAGTTCCTGTGGCTTGTTCAGTGCCAGAGACTGCCATGTGATCTGCACTCTCTGCCTGGCCCTGGACCACGCAGCCCTCGCACTTTCGTCGGGAGGCTGCATCCACTGCAAGGAGCTGTCCAAGTCAACCCTGCAGGCTTGTCTAGACCTCTGTAGTGCCGAAGCTGTCACTCCGCCATCTGCTGGACCGCGCAAAAAGAAGCCCCGTGCACAGAGACCGCCTGAGACCACGCGGAAAACAAGCACTCGTGGGATCAACTCCCTAGAGTGCCTCTTTCGCTTTCCCTACCCCCTTTCTCAGACGGGCAGATCCCGACTTCCCTCACTGCCATTGCTTCAGAGGACGAGGCGGACGGGAGCACTGCTGGGGACAGCTGCTCTATCCTGGCCTCGGACAGTGAGGAATGGCCTGGTTCTCTCTTCTACTCCTCCTCTTAGATCCAGGAGTCCAGCGTTACACATTCGGGTGTGGACGCTGAGCTGATGCGCCTCCTTGTGAAGGCCGTCAACCTCTGCCTCTGCCTCAAGTGGTCACCGCCCAAGAAACCTGCGCCTAATCGTCTTGGTGACTGTTTTCTCCAACACCGTCATCAGCCACCTGCATCAAGGCCTGCACCCTTCTTACTGGAGCTCCACACTAAGCTTTCAAAATCATGGAATGCACTTTTATCCGCGAGACTCCACACTAGTATCTCTGGGACGCTCTCCCATGTGGACGGCACCGGCGAGAAGGGGTACACTTCTATCCCCCAAGTGGAAGAAGCGGTCGCAGCACACCTTTGCCCACCCTCCAGTGGATGGTGCTCAAAGTCTGCCCTCCTGTCAAAAGCCTGCAGGACTATGTCAGCACTTGTCTGCCGCGCCTTCTCTGCCACCGGACAAGCTGCTTCCGCCCTGCACTCAATGGCCATTCTCCAAATCTTCCAAGTCCACCTCTTTTGCGAATGAGACAAGAAGGGCTCGGATTAATCTGTTTCTGTCACGACGCTCAAGCTCAGCTAATGGCCGCTCACATGAAAAGTCACCTGCTCTGAGTTCTGAAGTGACGACAGGGCGGCCACCCTAGGTCTCGGGTTTGGTACCCCAGTGCGCACTCTGGTCCCATGACAGCGTTCACATTAGCGATTTTTCATGCAAACCATGCCCTGTTCTGAACTAAACAGCCAGTGTGAAAGCCCCCTAGGTCACTATGGTAACAAAAAAGTACAAACTGAAAACCTAATCCAAATGACCATTAATCACATAAAATTATGGTTAACCAAACAGCTGAGGAGCCCCATTGATTTGCATAATAAAAAAAAATAATACAATGGAATGGGCCTGCTCATATGAGCACATCATCAGTTGGCCGAAAGAAAGTTCTGTTTAGAGACGGTGCTATCACACATGCGCGGTATCTCCAGCTCATCGGTTCTCCATGTCGAACGTGTCCGAAAGGAGCAGTTCTTGGTTCTGTACTGCAACAACTGTCAACAACCAGTTCTTAACTCGAGAACCGTAGCATAGGCCTGTGTGTGCTGAGCAGAGAACTACTGAAACCTGACAGTCGACAAAACAAAAAAATTGACAGTCGACAAAACAAAAAAAAATGTCTCCAGTATGTTTAATACTTACAACTTACTTACAAATTAAATTAGCTGTTCCAGAAAATATTATTTTAGTATAATAATAATAATAATAGTAAATGTTATAATAAAGTAACTATGTAACATATTTCCAACATGTTTTATTTTTTTCCACTTAGCCTACTGATATTCAACTAAAAATACTTACGAAACGTACATTTCGTCCCTCAGTAAAAAAAATGCACGCATGCTCAACTCATCGGCTCATCGATTCTCAGTATGTCAAACGTGTCCGAAAGAAACAGTTCTCGGTTCTGTAGTGGTGATCGAATTACCGCTGTACCTATGCGTTCAGTAGGACTTGAATATGCAGTATCAGCTGCTCGTGCTTCTCTCATCACTTCTCTCTCAGCACCAACATATATAATAAAATATACTCCGGGGTATTGGTTTATTTCGATTCGAAGGTACTGTCAGGCATGTCTGAAAGTGAGTAACTTTATTAATTTGTGGATCAGCGCTGATGTAACTTAAGACGCAAACTGTTTTGAACGATTCAGTCTGATTTAGTATACTGGTTCGACCGGTTCACTAAAAAGAACCGGTTCAAAAGAATGATTTGTTCACGAACCAACCATCACTACTTCTTTTGTGTTCAACAGAAGAAAGAAATTATTACAGGTTTGGAACAACTTGAGAGTTGTAAGTGATGACAGAATAAAAATTCTGGTTGTTACAAACCTATGTGTTCTTTAAATCAAGTACTTGATTTGTGTAGCCTACGTCATTCACCACTGAGTACATGTTGTTAATTAATATTACTTATTTGTAGCCTGACTTCGTCATACTCATATTCTAGTGAGAATATGAGTCTGAAACTGCTCCATTGGGATTTGATTATGAGCCGTGTCTTAACCGAACCAGGAAAAAAAAGATCATCTGTCCATCATTGTATAAAAAGTCCGCCCTGGCAATTTGTTTGGCCCGAACATTTTTTGCCTGATCATAATTACTCCTCAATGGATCGAGTCTAGACCGAACTTCCCGTCCAAAAAATGTTTTGGGCAGAGTTCTGGCTGGCATCCAGGCTAACTTATTTGTATAATTACACAGTAACTGAAAAATGTGCCTATGGCAACATTTCTACAAAATGATATCACATTGATTCTTGCACGTTTCCCAACACTTTAAAAGAGAACTTTTAGATCAAAATAGTAGCTTGACTGTAGTTTAACTACTTTTAAATTATGAATACTCTAGCTTGAACCTGGACAAGTTACAGTTTAAAAATAGTTTTGAAAGGAGACAGAGAATAGAGGTCCCCTTATTTCACTAAGGTCCAACTCCTTGGAGATTTCAGGCCACATCACTGACTGACTATATGACATCACTATATGTCAAAGTAAAGAAATTCAGAAGCTCTTTGATATTTTGGGAGTGTCTGGATTCCAAAAAAAGGGGGTGGGAGGTAAAGTTTACCAAGATGAATATTTGTTACTTTATTACAATTTTAAACAGAAACTACAACGAATATATTTAGAGATGCTTGCTCAAAGTTAAATAATTAGGGTTAGGGGATAGTAATAGTGCCTTACTCTAAACACAGAGGGGGATTGACAGCTGGAACAGAAAGCAAAGGACAGATTTGCGATGGAAACTAGCTCATCCTTGAATCCAGCGGAGAGACTCTCCTATGAATGTACTGCACATCAACACAGTGAAATCTGTGCCACAGTACACTGACCCAAATAATATAAAATAAATCTAGCAGAACTTTAGCCTAGTTTGGTACCATGCTGAGTTTGAATGTGAGAACAGGCCTGAAGCAGACAGATAGCCGGTAAAATACATGTGTTGGATAGACCTATATCCGTGACATTAAATCCCACTTTTTCAGTTTAACAACTGCGCTTAATCTGAGGGAGACTTCATGGATGCTGGGCAACTTTTCCCCTTGTCTTGAAGGTGATTTTTTTTTCTTGTATATTGTTTCATTAGGTTTCAAATTTAATCGGAATTATGTAACTGTTACCGATAATGCAGACACGGGAGAGGAAGATGGATGGTGAATTATGATTTATTGATAATATAAAGGTGCAATGATGAGGTAAGCAGGGTAGTGGAGTCCAAAGGATGATCTTAATAGAGACACAGAGGAAAGGAAGATGCTGGAGACAGGGAGATCACTGAATACAGGGGAATAGTCCACATGGCATGAACGAGGATGGACAATGAACTGTGGTGAGGAGTGTGCATTTGTAGGGGCAGTAATGAGCAGACTGATCTCATGAAGTAGCGTGTGTATGACACGCCAATTCGTATTTGCATTTTTGGCGTGCTATCAAGACGCATAATCGCTTTTCAGCGTGTTTATGAACGCCGTTGACTTAACGTTATATAAATATATGACTTACCTCAACCCTGTCCCTAAACTTAACCGTCACTGGAGTTAATGGCATTTATGACTGTTCCCTTACCATCCTAGTGAAAAAAAACATATGACTTACCTCAACCCTATCCCTAAACTTAACCGTCACTGGGGTTAATGGCATTTATGACTGGACATTTGACGCGCGTGTACAGACACGCGGAATGACGCGGACGTTAATGGCGTAGACATACACGCATACACGCGGATAGCTCAAAATGCGTAGAGATAACACGCCACTTGACTCGAAAGTGGCGTGTATGTTTACGCAAAAGTCGTGATGTCATGTTGTAATGAGGGTGATGATGACATCCAGCCAGGAGTGTGTGATTGGAGATGATGTGCAGGTGGGGACAAGGAGGGATGCTGGAAAATGAAGTGCAGGGAATGACTAAGGCCCTGTTTACACGAGAACGCTCGCGGGTGAAAACGTAAAATATTTTATCGGATGTGCCTTTCATTTACACAGCGATGGCGTTTTTGGGGCTTAAAAACGCAAAAAAGTGAAACCACCCTCCAGAGTAGAAATCTTTAAAACGCTCCACCGCCACATTCCCGTGTAAACGGTAAAAGCGCAAAGGTCTGCTTGACAGTGAAGGTTGTACGCTGGTGCTCGGGCGTAGTGTTGTTGCACTCTTAGCCGCCTGGAGTGCATACTACATTTCACAGACTTTTGGGTCACCATTTGCACACGGATTTCACACCCAAAACGCTCGTCTAAACGCGGAATAAAAAGTGATAACGCGACGCCACTTTTGCGTTTTCTCTTTGGAATCATTTCCATGTAAACATAGTAGATCTAAGTAGATATGTAACAGAAGCCCCGGGAGACCAGGGCGAAGCCGGCAGCTCGGGAGACCAGGGTGAAGTCGGCAGTTCGGGTATATAGCCCCCGAACCAAAGCTGTTCGGACCAATGAAATTGTCAGGGTGGGCTTTAAATGATGATGGACAGATGATCAACTGTAACGTAATCATCCATGTCACCAAAGAGCATTTAGGTTGAATTCGTTTATGACAAAGAATGCCTGCAACTGGAGAATTTAGATGTGTAGATTCAGCCATCGCGTTTGTTATAGAAGATCTAGACAGCGCATTCATTTTAAAAGAAGAACAGAGACCCGCGATCAAGGCATTCGTCAATCGGAAAGATGTTTTTGCCATCCTTCCTACAGGATTTGGTCTATCCAATTAACTGCAGAGGCATTTTTTCCTGGTTTGGTTGTGTGGTGGAGAATTTTAAACTGAATATTAAGCTAACCATGTTTTAACATTTGACCTCATTTAACCTGTATCATTAAAACAAAAAGTCTCCTTTACCCAGTAACCAAACAGTCTACCTATGAAGAACCAATGAAATTAATGCCATTATGCAATACCTCCCTATTGTATGTTGTATCGGTATTTTCGGGGGGATTCTCAATGCAATTTGTCTGATGTCCACCAGCCTTGATTTTACTTGGATGATTCTCTGAGTATTGCTCGAGAACTCTCCTGGCCGTAATTAAAAGCATTGAAAGGACATTTGCTAGAGTCTGTCTGACATTTAAGCTGCGCAGCAAGAACAAGTAAGTTAGAATTATTAGCACCCGGCGGACGTCGACTGTAGATGCGCTAGGGTTATAGGATTAGTACCCGGCGGTTGTTGACTGTAGATGTGCTAGGGTAATAGGATTAGCACCCGGCGGATGTCAACTGTAAATGCGCTAGGGTATAGGGTAGGTTTAGTGCTCAGTGGACGTCGATGTGTAGACGCGCTAGGGTAAAAGTATAAGACTTGGCCGACTAGAGTGAGTATTATTGTAGGGTAGTCAGGTTCAGGAAAACAGTTGAAACACGCCCCATTATCACAGCCCAATGCAGCAGTACAAGACACACATTCTGACTAGAATCTGAGTATGACGACATCAGGCTAGGTGTCGCTAGATTGGACTCTGGCCGGGACAGAGACTGGAGCTCTCACTGGACTCTGGAGGAGGATGGAGACTGGAATCCCCACAGGTCTCTGGAAGAGGGCAAGAGACTTGAGTCACCTCTGGAACAGCCACAACGGGAAAAGGCCCTGGAAGGATGGCGCCCATGACGGGGCAAGGCTTTGGAAGGGCGGGACAAGGCTCTGGAAGGGCGGCGGCCATGACGGGACAGAATTTAGGAATGACAACCATCCCATGACGAAGAATCAGGCGTGGTCACCATCTAGGCTGGAGACTCTGACATGGGGAGTTGTCCACATGGCATGAACTAGGTCAGACAATGAACTGTGGTCAGGGGTGCGCATTTGTAGTGGCAGTGAAGAGGGTGATGATGACGTGTACGTGTATTTGATAGGAGATGAAAGGTGGAATGTGGTAAATGAAGTGCAGAGAACTTAGTTACTCATAATTAGACAACGTTTATCAATAAAATTTAACAATAATACAGTTGTTAGATTACATGAATTTAAGTTGAATGGAATTAATTGTAGCTCAAACAGTAGAGCATTAGCGCTTGCAACTTCAACGTCAAGGGTTCGATTCTCAGGGAAAGCAAGAAATGGTAAGAATGTACATATGTACCTTGAAATGCAATATAAGTCTCTTTGGATAAGAGAGTTTGCTAAATGCATAAAAAAGTAAAACTTTAAAAGAACGGTCTAATTTTGGCACAGGACAGAGTGTATACCTTTTCTTATCTTTTTTACTAACACAGTGTTAATGTGGCTAGTAATGAGGCATTTTCAGCATACTCTGTTTTCAGAGTGTTATGAAATATAAGCTATAATCTATTAATATCAGAGACTCTTTGCTAACACATGCAGCTCTGAGAGTATTTAGAGTACAATGTGTGGGTGGAGAAGAGGGAAGAATATTTTTCTAAAATACAGAGAATAAGTATTCTCATATTGAATGCTGGTGCCTCTTATGAACACTGAACTTTTTCTGACCCCATATATTTTAAAGCACTACGCATATACAGTAGTACAATAAATATGATAATAATATACAATAGCAATAATATATTCACAGATCAGATACACTGAAATAACTTTTTACAATCGCTAGGACTAATTTCTCAATATTTATATAACTTTTTAAAAATCCTTCAAACAGTGAGCACAACAGCAGTCTATGGGCCAGATTTACTAAACAGGGAAAATTAGTGTGAGAGTGCAATTCCATAAAAGTGCCAATGGGAGTGGAAAGTTCTACGCAAATTAAAGAACACAGAGCCGGATCATTTCAATAATGCCCAGTGCAATCTACCAAGGGCAGCGCAAATAAGCGTCCAGTTTAAAACTTTTTTTTGGAAGGTAAATAATGGCGCAAATATATGAAGGTAAAATTATACCACAAATTGAATTAATCAGATAAGAGTAAATCAAGAATCAGCAAGAATCTCAACAGATTGGCTACAAGAATGTGGACCCGCCCTCTTCCTCATACTTTCAAAACTCAATGAGTGAGAGAATCGAGAGAGAATCAAAAGACGGAACTGTACAAATGTGTGCCAAAAGTGTATGCATGGGAAAATGCTTATGTTAACAAAAGAGAGACACAGTTATTGATGCTCAAGGAATGAACTGTAAATGTGTTAAAATGTGAAATGTGTGTGAAAATGTGATGTTTTGTTGTAATAAAATGAGTAATAATAAAAAATATGTTTGATTTTGTTGTTGTTGTTTTTTCTCTTTACTTTCACTACTAATAGAACAATGCGGCTACATGATTGTTCATCCATCTGCCAGTCATCTAAATGCTAGGTGATGATGCAACGCGGCTCCGCCGATGAGGGCACACAATGTGCCCATAAAGATCCCGGACGAGCCCCCACGGAAGATTCCACCACTTGATCTGTCTGTGATACATGTTTGCCCTGTACCATGTTAACGTCTTGAGAAACACAGTGTTCTTTGAGAACTTGTTAATAGTTGTTAACTGAGTATTTCTCAGTTGTTCTGGTTGTTATTAAACAGGGAAGAGAAAAGAACAGGTGAGATATAATGTGATATACATGAGCTACACCGAGTTGTCAATTGTGTATAGAACACTAGCGACATGTGCCATCCTTAGTATTTTTCGTTTTGTAGTCAGAGTAGTTTATTTAGGGTGTCTTTGACCCTAAAGATTTATTTTGTTTTCGATGAATGTTAACTTAGTCAGGTTATAAATTGAACCACAGCAAACAAATCAAATAAATACAAGCAAAAATCTTAACATTTGGATTTAAATCTGGCTACCCCACCTCTCTTTGTCGCTCTGTGTAGGCTACCTGGTATGTAGCCTACACCATAGACTGAAAAAAGGCACAACATTCGCTATCTTCGGAGCATGTGTCCCCCTTCCTTTCACATAATGGCATGATCCTGTCCTCCCATGTGATTGGCCGCATGGTGTGCCCATCCAAAGAAAGTCCCACCCCAAATAAAGATTCGGCTCTTAGGGCCGGCTCGTTCGCGATCGACGCATCACTAACACATACAATTTTTTTCGTAAAAATATTTAAAGGAGCATTTCAAACATTTCAACATTAATCTTTATTGAAAGTGGATCATATATGTAGTCGAAATGTAAAATAATTTTTGAATTTCGTGCCCTCTTGACCGAGAAAAGACCATTTGCCAAGGGGCGCATTTGTATGTAAGACAACAACTCCCACAATGCACCACATAGCACAGCTCCGCAAGCCACACCCACAAATCCGGAACTGCGCACACATCAGAGAAATCACTCTTCCGTCTACAAGGCTAACGTTACCTGTCACCAGAGTTTGAAATTCATTTCACACAAAATTTCTAGTTAGTTGGCTGTGGCGAGCAGGACGATCAAAGGCGAGGGACGTAAGAGGACGGCGCAAGGCCGGTGGCGTGAGTGATAATGAAAGACACCTGTGAGGCGCGCGCCGGTCTCATATCTCTCACAGAGGAGCGAAAGCATAAAATGAGGAGCGACGATGGCAGATCGAGAGAGAAACAGGCCTGATTTTATGATGTGTTTTGTTTCAGTTGTGAGTAACGTTACATCAGTCGTCAATGTGGGGCTGCTGGCTTATACTTATTTGCTGGCTTATCCTTATTTGTATTTGTTCATTTTAGTATTAAAATGATTAAATGTTCGCCGGTTCCCGCCTCCTTCTTCCCACAACAACAAACACTGTTAACGTTACATTGGCAATCTCATTAGCGAATTACTCCTCGTTTGTATTTATTTCTATATGTTGAATTACTGCATGATACCTGGATGTTCAGTCAGACGAAACTAGGATGGTTCACATCACAACACAAACGTCCGTGTGCTCGTCTGATTCAGAGCTTTCGTTCAGGAGAAATTGACATCGTTGAAATTCTCTGCAGCAGACGGACTCTATCTGTGTACACTACGTAGTTCACCGCGAGAGCACATGCACAGCAGTGCGCCTCAGCTCGAGCCAGTCCGGGCTCCTCGACCGCGACAGGCAGCCGCCTCCTGTTCCTCCATCAGCATCAGCTGCTCTCACTATACTGCAACTCGAAAAGACAGCCATGAACATTGGATTCGAGCAGAAGAATTGCAAAATCCTCTTCTTCCATATCATGTTTAGTTTCTTCCATCATTATCATACTTCCTATCACATCTCCACAGCGCTTGTTAGATAAGCTTCCAAACAAGATGGCTGATACGTATATTGATTCAGTATCTGCAAGTGAAGTCCCACTCACTGATCTGTAATAGGCCTGTAGGGTGAGTGGGCCCCACACCCTTCAATAATAATGAGCTAATGTTTATAGTCTCTATACATTTTAATGAAATATGACTTAAGGCTTATTATGATGTAAAATGGTGATTTTTACGTCATAATAAGCAGGAAGTAAAACACTTAAATCCTTATTTCTCCCATCTCAGGGAAAAATAAGGGAATAAACCATGACCATTCAGAAATATGACTAGGTTTCTAAAGATACAAAGCATAATGCAAATGTGTGAAGTGTCCCTTTAACAAAAGAAAACATTGTATAATGGTAACCGTTATTGTTTTTTAGGTCATTGAGTGTTTTTGTGCATTTTGAATGTGAAATTAACTGCTGTGCCAAGCTGAAAATTGGTTAGGAGAACTGTGGGAAGAGTTTGAGAAAAGTATTGAGAAGTGGGTCCTAGCCACTGACCGGCCTATACTGATCAACCATTTAATTTATGGGTGGACTTTGCCTTTAAGTATCTGCATGTCGTACAATAACATAAACCTGTGATATATCCTGAAAACACTGATTAATTCACATTTTTCAGTAACAAATATAATTCCATTAAATTGTGGATCCTTCTGTCACCCTTTTCTTGAATAAATGCATTAGTTTGCAAAGTGATTTGGTTCCACAACCTGTCATAACAGAGATTGAGGCTCTACTGGCAAATCCTATTTAATAAAATAATAAACAGTGGCAAAGCAAGACACGCACAGAGAAAGAAAGTTGAGATGAGTGACCATCTGCATCTCTCACACCCAAACACTAACACCTCCACTGTATACCAGCACATTCAGCTGGCTCCTCCTTTCATGGATAAGAATTCCAACAAGTCAGAAAGATGGGCAACATTTCATCTAATCCCAACACATTCAGCTCACTCCTCCTTTCATGGATAATAATTCCAACAAGACAGATAGATGGGCAACATTTCATCTAATCCCATGAAGCTTTTTTGCCTGCCCATGAAAAGCAATTAAACCTGCTCTTCCTGTAAGGACTTCACAAAGGACCAAAGGAAATTGTCTGCATAGAGTCGAGAAAAAAAAGTATGATTATCAAAGATAATCCCATTTCAAAGCAACATTCTCCACATGAACTCGTTGAGCAGAAACTGTCAGTTATCCAATGAGAATCTGCCTTCAATCTAGGTACACTAAAAATTGGTGCTTTCAAACAACCTGATAATTTACACTGCTCTCTCTCTCTCCCTCTCTCTCTCTCTCTCTCTCTCTCTCTCTCTATGAGGAAAATATCTAAACATTCTTGAGAAGCAAAACTGTCTGAAAATATGTATGTATAATATCTGTAAAGCAGACATGGCTATCATTTAGTAGAGTGAAATATCAGTCTAGCACTAAATGTCTTTTTCTAGCCGTTTAATAATAGTATTTTAGATCTCTGTCCAATTCAGCCACAGCTTATTGCACCAGTCCTCCACAATAATAGTTATGTATCACTACCGTTGCTTTTCTGTCAGAAACAGTATCAACAATCAGTCACTTTATCTCCATTACATGAGGGCAAAGTTAGAATTTTAAGAGAGGCATTGTACATCAGCACATTGGGGTTACATAAATATATTGAGAAAGATAAGCATTCCTGAGCCACAGGGACTAGTAGTGTAGCCTGATTTACCCCTGCTGTGACCAGGGGGATAGTGTGCTGTTAATAAAAGTCTGTGGAAAGGTTTGACAGTTCAAAAGAGGAGACAGACTTATGGGATGAACATCAATATAGAAATGCATGTGTTGCTTTGATAGAAATTAATCTAGGCAGTACTCTCTCTGAGCTCAAGGTCAATCTCACTGGTTTCATCAAACCCCATTGGTGCTTGTGTACTATAAAGTTTCATGTTCACAAAACGTATATAGTATAACTTGAATATTTACTTCTATACTCAGGATTTACACATGGAGAACAAGGTTAGTAGTGTTCAAAATGACTTTTAATGAATCTTTGGGAGGACAGCAGGTAAGTTCAGAGTTTCAAACTGGGACTGTGAAAATAATCCTGATGAGTGTCCGTGTTTTATCGTGCAGATAAGGACAGGCTTCAGAGTGTCATGAAATCAATCCAAGGAAAGCAGCACAAGAACATCACGGAGAATGATAGCTCTCAGGACGATGGGGACAGGTAAGTAACAGATGGGTATTCTGTGGAAACAGACTGGAAAGTTCAGGATGAGTTGTCTGAAAATACACAGAGCGCTAGTTAGTGGGTCTTTCTTAATTCAAGTTTCGACAGGGACTGGAGGTGTGGTGAGTTCCTTTGTACTGCACAGTGATTGCTGGGATTGATGACAGGTGCAGGTGATTAGTATTCGGGTGCCATATTTTGCCCAGGCGAGGAATTGATTACATGTGTCTTGATGGTTTTGACAGAACGTGCTAAGGAAACGAATTATCTCTTGCACGTTTCTCTCAGTCTGCCCATTTGCCTGAGGAAGATACCCCGATGTCAAGCTTATTGTTACTCTGAAAAGAAAGCCTTTCAACCCCTTGTGATAAATTGGGGCCCTCAATGTCCTCTAGGATGCCAAAATGACAAAAAACCTGGTTGAAGAGGTTCTCGGCTGTTGCAAGAGCAGTAGGGAGACCTGGCAAGGGGATCGGTTTACAGGCTTTGGAGAATCTGTCAACTATAATGAGAATGCAGGTGTTGCCTCCTGATGGAGGCAAGTCAGTAACAAAGTCAACACCAAGATGAGACCATGGCCATTGTGGAATGGGTAGAGGCACAAGTTTCCCAGAAGGTAAGTGCTGAGGAATCTTCAAGACAGCGTAAACCTGGCATCCCTGGACAAAACGCTGTACTTCTTTTCTCATGCCCGACCACCAATGTCGTTGTTGTAGAAGGGTGTAAGTTCGTATTGTCCCGGGATGACCAGTACCAACTGATGAATGAGCGGATTCGATAAGAGGTAGGCGATATTCATTTGGAACATATGTGAGGGTGTCAGGGCATTCTGGTGGAGCTGGTTCTTGTCTCGCAGCTTTTTGGATCTGCTCGTCTATGTCGCATAGAATAGGGTTAACAAAGACTGTAGGGGACAGGACTGATTCGGGTTCGTCGATGATGTCTGGAAGAGCATGGAGTCTAGACAAGGCATCCGCACGGATGTTCTTGGCTCCTGGACAATAGGAAATGTGGAAATGGAACTGGGTAAAGAATAAGGCCCAACGGGCCTGACGTGGGTTTAGTCTTTTGGTTTCTTTGAGGTACTGGAGGTTCTTATGATCGGTAAGTATCATGAACAGATGTCGTGCTTAGAGTTCTCAACGGGCCTGAAAATTATTACCCGACCCAACCCGGCCCGTGGCTTTTAAAGCCCGAACCCGATGTAACCCGACACATCAACATGAATTATCTCCCCGAACCCGGCCCACGGCCCGACTCGGACGCGCTCTACAATCTATTGCCGTTGCGGCGTCTATTCATTCCGGGGGAAATCACAAAATAAAATGCACACAAACTTAGAAAGATTGACTTACTAGTCCATCAACAAGATCGCCATGTCAGCATCACCGTTGCATCCAGAGCTGCTTTTTAGCTCGCGCCAAGGAGTGAAAAGCACGACCGAGTTGGACTCTTGTCAGGTTTCTCACGCAGTCAGATTCTCTTTTCCTTTTCCTAATCTTCCGACCGCGTGTTCTTTGCTTTTTCCATTGTATTACGTCTGAAATGCGCGCAAGTGCAGTGTTGACAACTATTTTCAAAGGAAAGTAGCTAACGCATGCCTGTTTAAATAAAAATCTTCACACAATAATAAATAAAAAGAACTCAAACAGCCAACCAGCGGGCGGGCTACGAGTTTTGAAACAAAATAGGCCTAGCCTACAAACATATGCTTATAATAGGCATTGTAGAGGATGCTCAGTGCGTCCACAGTGAATGGACTTAGCCGTGTTCTCCTCTCGGCCAGCCACCCGCGATGCAATATGCACGCAGCAGCCAGACTTTCTTTATGGTGAACAGCAGCGATGATTAATCATTTGGTTTTTACTGGGCAGAAAAGATTAAGCCCGAGGTCCGACCCGACCCGAGTCATTTGCTTATATTTTCGACCGCGAAAATATAATTATTATTATTATTATTTCCCACGGGTCCCGTCGGGTTTGTCGGGCCGACCCGACCCGTTGAGACCTCTAGTCGTGCTCCTTCGAGCCAATGTCTCCACTCACTCCAGTTGTGGAGGCATCGACTTCAATGATGAAAGCAAGATCTGGATTGGGATGACGTAGAAGAGGAGCTGAGATGAATTTGTTTTGGAAGGCATGGTTCCAGGACAGGGACTTCGGTTTCCCTTTCAGAAGAGAGGTAAGTGAAGAAGTTATGTTGCTGTAATTGTTAATAAATTGGCGATAGAAGATAGCAAAGCAGAGGAATCGTTGGAGTTCCTTTACTGTTTGCGGCGTAGGCCATCGTCCATCTGTAACCCCTGTTCACTCACTATATACCCTGTTTTTTGATGGAAAAGGCATTTCTATGCCTTCAGCAAGAAGGAGTGATCACGTAGTCGTTGAAGAATGACTAGAGAGAGAAGATAAGTATGTCATTGATATAGACAATCACAAAATTGTTGAGGAAATCATGGAGTACCTCATTCATGAAATCTTGAAATAACAAAGGGGCGTTGACCAGCCCATACAGCATAACAATGTACTCCTAGTGGCCAGAGGGAGTGATGAAGGCTGTCTTCCACCTTATCCCCCTCCCGTATCCGAACGAGATTATACGCACTCCTGAGATCCAGCTTGGTGAAGATACGAGCTCCTCGTAGTTGTTCGAGTGAAGAGTTGTACGAGAGGGAGAGGGTATCGGAACTTTATGGTGATCTTGTTAAGGGCTCGACAATCGATGCAAGTAATCGATGCAAGTAATTTACCAAGGGGACCTGGAATCAGGTTTCTAGTTGTCTATAGCCTGAGATGCAATGTAAATATGAAACCAGGTCTGAGTGCATTGAATCCTTTAAAAGAGAGCGAGAGGAAAACCAGAGAGATACCGGTCATGAGACTGGTATCTGTGTTTGTAGCTCCGGAGAATTTCTTCATTAATCCCTGATTTTCTTCTTTTCCACTCATTTATAAACAAGCACTTTCGATTTTTACATCATGTGAACTTATCCTCGATACTATTCCTCATAAAAAACAATTGGATTGCTTTGATATCGCTACTTATATCCAAACTTCCGAATCTCGGCTACTAGCCTTTAGCCCGCTAGCATTTCACGCGTGGCCTCTCGCCTATTGGCCGTCTCATTTTTCACCCGTTTCACTGAAAGGATACGGGTTATTTCCGGCATTTCAGTCCTAAATTAGTAGTGATATTTGTAGTATCACTACTAATTTACTGTTCATCTGTTATAATGGCGAACGTATCAGATGCGTGTCTAACTTTACCTCTGAGTGCAGGTGAAGACACATTCGAGCTCTTCTCGGTGAAGCAGGAGCTGGAATACGTCGAGAAACAGATCCGTGGTCTGCTGGTGAAGAAAGCCGAGCTGTTGGATCGGCGCTCAACGCTTGAAGCATCACGCGCCTACGCTCACAAATCAGTGGTTAGTAACGTTAACTCTTTGACCCCGACTTCCTCTACTCCGTTTGTTCCTCTGCCCAGGAGGACGCGATCATCTCAGGCTTCATTCACTCCGGCACCGACACAACACCATGGACCATGGATCACACAGCGGAAGACACGAGACAGGACCAGAGCTGCCTCTCCGCCCCTCCCGGTTTGCGAGATCTCCACTCGGAACCGCTTCTCCCCTCTTCGCGAGCCGGAACGCGACGACGCCGTGATCATCGGCACATCCATGGTCCGTCATGTCCGCGCTACCTCGGGTAAAGGTAAGGTGCGCACTCACTGCTTTCCTGGTGCTTGTGTTCTTGATGTCGCCGCACAGGTTCCCGAGATCCTGAACGGGGACGAGCGCGTCGGAGCTGTTGTGCTGCACGCAGGAGCGAACGACATTAGGCTGCGGCAGACAGAGGTTCTGAAGAAGGACTACATGAGCCTGATCGAGACGGTACGCAGCACAGCGCCTAAAGCAACAATCATCGTGTCGGGACCGCTCCCCACGTACCGACAAGGACAGGAAAGGTTCAGTAGACTATTGGCATTAAATGAATGGTTAATTTCACTGTGTAATGGACAGAAACTGCTCTTTGTAAATAATTGGAATCTGTTTTGGGAGAGACCCAGGTTGTATAGTTCAGATGGACTCCACCCCAGCAGAATCGGAGCAGCTGTGCTGTCGGACAACATCTCTAAGACGTTACAGACCAGATGACTAGTAAGTCAAAGTCCAAATCACACCCTTTGTTGCCCAAACTTAACTAATATGCATAGTGTGGAACATTATATAGAAACTGTGTCTATTCCTCGTTTAGTGAAGCCAAACAATAAATGTACTGTAAGATCTAGCAAAAATCTTATTGTAATTAAACCAGAAAATCTAAATATCAGTGAACAAAAACAATTTCTAAAGCTAGGTCTTCTAAACATTAGATCGCTCACACCTAAGGCGGTTATTGTAAATGAAATGGTCACAGATAATAATTTCGATGTTCTGTGCCTTACTGAAACCTGGCTTAAGCCAAATGAGTATTTTGGTCTAAATGAATCTACTCCACCAGGATACTGTTATAAACATGAGCCCCATCTGATCGGTCGTGGCGGTGGTGTTGCAACAATCTATAAAGATATTTTTAATGTTACTCAGAAAACAGGTCACAGGTTTAATTCATTTGAAGTACTTGTGCTAAATATTACGCTCTTAGATGTAAGAAGGAAATCCATATTATCTCTAGCCTTGGCTACTGTATATAGACCTCCAGGGCCATATGCTGAATTCCTAAAAGAGTTTGCAGGCTTTCTCTCGATCTATTGGTGAATTTCGATAAAGCAATAATTGTTGGAGATTTTACCGTAGATAATACAAATGATGTGTTAGGTGCTGCGTTTACAGACTTATTAAACTCTTTTGGGGTCAAACAAAACGTCAGTGGTCCCACTCATTGTCTAAATCATACACCAGTTTAAATTATATCATATGGAACCAATCCAACTGATATAGATATTATACCGCAAAGTGATGACGTCACTTATCATTACATGGTGACTTGCATAATACATACTGCTGAAATATGTCATGTTGCGCCACGTTATAGACCAGGCAGAACAATCCTTCCAACCACTATAGATAGATTCTTAAATACCTTACCTGATCTATCTAAATTGCTAAGTCAACCCAAACAAACAGATGAGTTAGAGGAAATGACTAGCAGTTTGAGCACCATTTTCACTAGTACATTAGATATTGTTGCACCAATTAGATTAAAAAAGGTTAGAGAGAAAACTAAAGCACCCTGGTACAACAGTGATACGCATGCTATCAAGAGAGAAACTCATAAGTTAGAGCGTAAATGGAAACAAACTAACTTAGAGGTCTTTAGAATCGCGTGGAAAGACAGTATGTCACGTTATAAAAAGGCTCTAAAAACAGCCAGGGCTGAGCATCTCCACAAACTAATCGAAAATAACCAAAATAACCCAAGGTTTTTATTTAACACCGTGGCTAGACTAACAAATAAACAGACATCACCAGAGCAAAATATACCGTTACAGTTTAGCAGTAATGATTTTATGAATTACTTCAACGAGAAAATAGAAAGCATCCGAAACACAATTATAAATGTACAATCCTCTATGGTGTCTTATGATTCAGCCTCAATTATGGCCCCTCTAGAACAACTACACCGCTTTACAATGATAGGACAGGAGGAGCTAAATAAACTTATCATTGCATCTAAACCAACAACATGTTTATTAGATCCAATACCCACTAAACTACTAAAAGAACTATTACCTGTAGTGGAAGAGCCTCTCCTCAATATTATTAACTCGTCTTCTTTAGGTCATTTTCCAAAAATATTCAAGCTGGCAGTAATAAAACCTCTCATTAAGAAACCGCAATTAGATCCAAATAAGTTAGTGAATTACAGACCCATTTCAAATCTTCCATTTATGTCCAAAATACTAGAAAAAGTTGTGTCCGCTCAACTATGCTCTTTTTTGCAAGAAAATGATATCTATGAAAAATTCCAGTCAGGATTCAGATCACATCATAGCACAGAAACTGCGCTAGTTAAAATTACAAATGGTTTACTTTTAGCTTCTGACCAAGGCTGTATCTCAATACTAGTCCTACTTGATCTTAGTGCTGCGTTCGACACTATAGATCATAAAATACTCTTGGATCGACTACAAAACTACACTGGTGTTCAAGGACAGGCATTAAGCTGGTTCAGATCGTACTTATCGTATCGTTATCATTTTGTCTGTTTAAACGGGGAAAAATCAAAGATGACGTCAGTAGACTATGGAGTACCGCAAGGATCGGTTTTAGGCCCTCTGCTATTCTCAATATATATGCTGCCACTTGGTAACATTATAAGAAAACATGGAATTAATTTCCACTGTTACGCTGACGACACTCAATTATATATTTCATCACGACCAGACGAAAATACTAACTCATCTAAATTGACAGAGTGTCTCAAAGATATAAAATGCTGGATGACGCGTAATTTCCTGCTATTAAATTCAGATAAAACGGAGGTATTGCTTATTGGTCCAAAAAACCACTCACAAAACCTCTTACAACACAACTTTAATATAGACGGATGTCCTGTTACCTTATCCACTACAGTAAAAGACCTGGGTCTTTCTAATGACTCGTTTCAAAAACAATTAATTTCATAGACTCAGAGTCGACTCTCACTTTTGAAAGATAATAACTTTATATATGGTGCACTTTCAGATACTACAGTTTTGAAAATCAGTTGTGACCAGTTGGTTAGTTTCTCCAATGATGCATTTTACTATGGTAGTTAATCAGCGAATTGCATCATTGTATGGGAAACACAACCCACATCGATCTTAACCAACTTGAGCAGAAAGCTTTACAGTGAAGAGTTTTTTTCTTTTTTTAAAAAAGCAAACCTTTGGAGTCTTAACCAACTTGAGCAGAACCCCTGCTCAGGAAAAATGATAATGTTTAGTAATGGTTAAAACCTTGGTTCTCTGAGGGAGATAAACGAAATATCTCACTCTGGAAAAGGCCTCTTACATGCCCATCCGTAAAGCCCTATGTAATCTCGCCTATTAGGCCAGCGCTCCTGGGAAGCCCCTACCCAACCTATATAAACAGCAGTGTTGGCCCAAAATAGCACATTTTACAGCTCTTCGAAGCAGAATAATGGGCCTTCTGATGACATATCTCACTCATCTCCCTCAGAGAACTGAAGTTGCAACCATAATCAAACATTCTCTTTCGGTTGCCTTATTTGACATCTCACTACGGGATATAGAAAACACCCAATATTCAGGCATCCCATAGCGCTTTAGAATCTTTTAAGGTTCTATATAGAACCTTTTCTTCTAAGAGTGTATGGTCTTATCACTTGCCTGTATTTTGTTCCATAATCATGAAGACTTACAAAAGGAGATGTTAGAAAGAATATCATGGCAGTTACTTTTTATTTTTCATACTGTAAATTAAAATGAGAATGAGAACGTCTCTGTCAGCTTAATTTTCATGTAAAAAAAAAAAAAAAACGATTGTAATTTTATATTAATAATAATGCTTTGCAGAATAATATTTCACCATTCTTTGTGTCCTGAAGTAAATGTCCCTTTTTGTGTTTCAGTTCTAAGAAAAGCAGTGATCCTATTAAACAATGCTTAGAGAGCATTTTTGTGTGATTTGGAAATCTGAAAACTAGAATGACCTGTTTAGGTTGGCTATAAGTTCATTAAAACAACTATTTCAAAAGCTGAACTGATTTTCTTTTTATTTCTTTTAGTAAGTTTCTTTTAGTTTCTTTTATATTATAGTAAGAGTATGTATAACTCAATGTTTTAACTAACTGAAAAATCTCAATAATCGTTCCAAACTTACTGTTTAGCCGGCAAAATAATCGACGATTAGTCTAATAATCGTTAGATTAATCGATTATCAAAATAATAGTTTGATGCAGCCCTACTCTGGACCCAGAAATGACAGGCATATGTAACCCCTACACCCGGGTCCCAATCGACCCGCTCCAAGCGGGCCTCAAACCCAGGTCTCCGGCATGAGAGTCAGGCGCTCTAACAAGGAGGCTAAAGACTGCAGCCCCTAGCGTCTGTCGCTAGAGCGCCTATTGAGATTGGGGAGTGATGTTTACTTGCACAGTAACTATTAGCTGGCCTCCGTTACACATACCACATGCTGATCCCTAGCTGCAATAGAGAATTCAAATCCCCCTGGACAAGTGCAAGAAGGTGCTCTGGACTTAATAGATTTGATAGAAGATGCTATGTTAAACTGGTAAGTTAACCTTTTATCTATTTTATTTGCTTGGAAATGCATTTCACTACACTTCTTGCTTTATTCAGCCTGAATACCTACGATAAGTAGTAGCTTGTCTTTTTTTTTTTTTTGGACAGTTTAGTCTTGCCAAACTAACAAATGTACTGAAAAAGAGCTTGTAACTTGGATGCCACAAGTGAAGAGATGTACTGTAGGATGCCATTTTGGGTCAGTGCTGCTGGCCTGATAGGTGTGATTGCATAGGAATTCACAGATGGCCAAGTAAGAGGTGTTTCCCATGGTGTAATGTTGACAAAAAGAGTACACCACTGATTCCTAATTAACAGTTTTCAGAAGGCCAAACAAAGGGATGTTTCGATGTGCTTTCGCTTTGAAACACTGTCTAGGCAACATGGCGACAACACTACAATTAACTGAAGTTACTTTTTTTGCGTATGGCTTTGCATTTTGCTAATATTTCACATTATAACGTAATATAATGTAACATCTGGACTTTGATCAAGGCATTTTAGGCAAGTCTGGATGAGTGATCTCTTTTAGTAAATCCCTTTTTGGGAGACAATGAGCTCTGACACTTTGCAGATCTTAAACATGCACTTGTAGATACATTACAAAGTAAAGGTAAAGGAAACATCAAAAAGCATCATATGACCCCTTTAAGATAAGACATCATTTTTAAAAAATATTTTTTAAATGTTTAGATCCACAACAAATTATGAATTATTCTTACGTTATACTCCACATGCCAATGGACCTTTCTCACAACTTCTGTATTTGTGATCGGAAATACGCAATTGTCGTGGTAATCTTCTTCCGCTCTGGTCAGAACAAATAGCGCAAGCAACTAGTAAGATTTGTTGCGTACTGGTCATTTTTTACTATTCCCAAAAGCAGCCATATCTGTTGTTTTTATTCCTTCACTCAGTTCCCTGTTGATGAAGTTCGACAGAAATGGATTCAGGCTTTCCGGCGGGATGTTATTGATCCTGTGATCTTTTCTACTTCTCATGTCACCATTCACTAACTCGCCACTGTTTATGTTTATTATTTATGTATTGTGAAGTAGTTCCCCCCCCCCCCCTTTTTTTTGAATATTGATAATATCATTTGGATACGAATGTGGGCTATTATTCTCTTTTCCCCCGAGAGTTTTGCATGTTGCTTTTATTTCCAAAAAAATAAATTCACTAATGCTCCAGTCCAGTTCATGTTCAACTTTATTAAGATCCCGGCCAATTTGTATGCAGTGTAATGAACACATAAAAATATACACCACAATATAAAACAAGATAAGTAAGAACACTCAACAGAAGCCTAAGAGCATAAATGTTGAATAAAACTGACAGACTTCTTTTTGGTATTCACATCAAAACGCAGTTTATTGTAAATAATAGTCCATAAATATTAATAACTTTCCCCACACTCCACCTTCTCACCTTTAATGAACGTATATTGGGAAGAATGAGCTTCAGTTCTAAAATCAATAGTCATATCTTTGGTCTTAGATACATTCAGCTGCAGACAAGCATCACCACACCATTTTACAAAGTCATCAACAACTGGACCAAAGTTTAAATTTTTTTGAAGTAGTGAAGACTCTCAGATCAATTTTCTCTTTCTATGTTTTTCTGATGTGTTGACGGTTGCCAGGAATGATTACGTATTTCTGGTTATTGTGAGAAAGGTCTATTAATCAACCCCAAATCAAGTATGCCATCAATCCACATTTTAAATCTGTTTTTAAATTAGTTGATCCAGATATCATAATTTCACAGGTTTCCAAATCTTATAAAAACATATAAATGGCTTGATTTTTGACTGATCAAATAAGCATTTGTCTTTACATTGACAGTTTTGACTTTTTTATGCCTTGATTAAATCATTGTGGGTCAAGAGGGGATCATTTGTGTGACATCATCAAATTATGACCCCCAAACAACCCTGTTTGGAACCCACCAACCTTGGTATCTCCTTTATAAATGTTTGGAAGAAATATCCAAACAGGTCAAACACTGATATCGCACTCAATGTGACCCAGTTAAAGCAGATCCCCTATTAACTGGACTTTAAAAAAAAAAAAAAAAAAAAAAAAAAAAAGCTAAATGCATTTTCAACCTTTCTGTACTTTTATTTAGACATTTTTAATATTAAGCCATTATTAAACTGTTAGCTCTCCACAATGTAGGCGATTCTTTTTGGTCCCCACCTAATTCATTCACAACGTAGAACAACAGGATATTTGCAGATGATCTTCCTGTATTTTCAGGACCAGCAAACCTCAGCATCTAAAATCAGCCCATGCTGTTGTGGACAGTTTTAATGCCTCTTTGCACTGGTTGATTTATGGCGCTGTATCTCAAAACATGAATAGTCCCAAGATTAGACGCTTGTATGTTATAGATATTTCATGCAGTTAAAAGATGCATGTAATGATATGCCGTTATGTCAGGAAACATATCTGGTTTAAGCATGTTAGGGGTGTTTTAAAGACAATAGAGTGCTGCAATCTCGTGTAGAGCTGCAGCATCCATCAGCGCGCGCCTACACACTTCACTGCGTTACTGCTGGGCACTCACGTGCGGTTGATCACATTACATCACACATTCAGTTCACAAAAGTCGAGCCAAAGTAGTGTATTCTCATTTTGTTGCCTATTAGACACATGCAATGAGTAGCGCATACAAAAAGTCTCAAATTATAAACTCTAACCATATGAATAGCATGGGTTATTTGAAAACATTGAGGTATAGATATTGTAAGGCAACGGCTTAAACAATGGGTAGAATAAAAAGGAAGATCTAAAACAGCTAAAAGTAAGATCTACCAACATTTAACCACATTTTAAATATGATATAATGCTCTAATTGTGTAAAAGTTCCATACGATGTATTTTGTATGTAAAGAAATCACTATGATCAAGCTTGGCTATTTTCTTTTTTTCCTCAACAAAATCATTGTTCACCTCATTCCCTTCAGCTGAAGCTCAAAGACTCGCATGAGAAATAGACGCTAGAATAGGCTATGAAATGTCGCCTTACCGTCAGAAGCCTGTGTGCTGTGTAATAAAAGTAGAAATATTGCTAAAGATGAGAGTTTAGTGCTCCGCATTCCTCCAGACGCGTGTGTGCAAAAGCATCCTATTCTCCTCTCTCCGGACCGCAAAATTCTGCCGCTCAATCTGTGCAAATCTCGGCAGATTCCCGCGACACGACCAGCCATTTGTGTTTGCAAAGGAGGTGGCCCGATATCGGTTCTGGACCAGACATCTGCTCAGACCCGTGAGTCAGTGGGACGTGCGGTGGTCACGCCGCTCCAAGTGCCAGATCAGAGCTGCATTCGTGGAAATGCCCATATAGTCCACCATCACTGCGACACTGGGGAAGCGAGAGAGGTCTGCATTTTTAACTGTTTTATCTATGGCTTACACTCCTATTTAACGCCCAAAATGTGATCGTATGTTGGAAGGGATGCATTTAATTCTATCTGTTGTTCTGTGAAGCTGTCTAATGAAAAAGAGCTCGCAAACAGGGAAGAGAAGCTGTAGTTTTGTGCCATGTGCATGCTCTAGTGGTCAATGGAGTATATTACCATCAGCCGAGCATAGAACGGTTTCCAATAAAAACGAACAAAACAGAAACATTGAAAACACTTGTGTCTAGTTCTGGTTGACTGCTCTTCAGGTCTATCCTCTACTAGTAAAGTACACTTTAAGTAGCCTACTTCTTGGCACTTGACCACTTGTCTATTGCATGAGCCTATTTCCTGTAGTTGGCCCAAGGGTTCAACTAGGCGCGAAGACTGCAAGTGTGTGTGGAAGTGTGTTTGAATACCCGATGAGACACACTTATAGTGTTGCAAAAATGCAAGTGTTCTACTGAGCTTTATTTTGATTTGCAATACTTTGCATTTTAAAATAAAATTCTTACTGTCTGGTAGTATTCCCTACGTAACAGAAGACAAACACAATGTGCTCTTCTTCGTTTCGGAGTCACGGTTATCCTCCCGGTGAGATGAAAATTAAACTTTCTCCATCCCAGTAAAACTAATGCAATTTATTTTTGTTCAAGAATATTTTTTTCTTTTTATTTTTGTATTTTGGGAGAATTTGATGTTACTGATTAATATTTCTGCAATATTTATGGTCCATTTTTGCCATTGAAAATAATAATAATATTTTTTTAATATATATTTTTTTAATTATTGCAGTATTTCAGATGAGACCAGACCTTTTACAGTAAATCCAATTTTTGAAGTCAGATTAGTGCCATCTATTGAGAGAAAATAAAATGAAACATGTCACTTCATGGTGTAACCACTAGATGCCTGTCTAGCTCTTTAAAGATAGGCTTGTGAATTCTTTAGTTGTTGTTTTTGGACAAAATTACTTACTTTTAAGATGTGGATTTGAATGTATTTTTATTTATTTATTTATTTATTTATTTTTTAAATTCGCAAATAATACTTTTTGCCATGGTTTATAAAAAATGTGAATTGTATAAGTTTTTTGGATTATTTCTACAGTCATTTTGTTTGTAAGCATTTTGTAACAGGTAATATTACAATTCAATAAAAAAAAGAACTGTAATGCTTTTTCACAGCTTATTATTATTATTTATATTTTTATTGTTATTATTATTACTTTTAAACATATACATTTATTGTTTGTAAACATTACATTAATTATTATTTTAATCATTTTAATAATTATATAATGTTATGTTTTTCACTATTGATGTTTTTTTCTGCATTGTGGCTGATTTGTTGAGAGTTTGGTCGGTCAAAATTAATTAGTGTGCATGTGTATAAAAAGTGCGTTTGTGTGGGTGTGTGTGGGTGTGTGTGGGTGTGTTTTGCACTCTTGGTGTTTTTTTCTGACACCTTTTTTCTGTATTGTGGCCGATTTGTAGATTGTACACACAGGAATTCACAGACTTTTTGTGTTTTTGACAATTTCCCATTAATTTCATTTTTGACCGAAGAGCACAAGTGTGACTATTTTTTTTTTTTTTACGACCACTTAGCCTGCTCGGATCATGATCTCAATTTTTTAGTGTGTTCACATACCCAATGCCATAAAAGTCACCAAGTTTCATAACATTCCAAAGAAGCTGTGATTTTTAACACTTCGAAACAGAAAAGAATTTATAGATTACCATGACAGAATATCCTAATTGAACATAGTTAACTCCACATTAGAAACATAAATTCATTAACTAACCATTCAGAGACTCCCTGTTGCATTCTACATGTTGTTACTTCTTCTCGAGTCTCTCCATCTTTGTCTGACTCCATTTTAACATTAAAGGCAGAACAATTTTTGTCATTTTAGTGTCTGTGTGGCTGCTAACACACACAGCTCTTGAAACCCCGCCCTCTGCAGCATTTCATTTGCATTTAAAGGGCCAGACACAAAACGGTGCGTTTTGCAAACCCTCAAAGAGTGACAACTTTAATATGCTATATAAAAATATCTGTGGGGTATTTTGTGCTAAAACTTACCACGCATGGGGTTCTCTCTGGGGACATCAGAGATTTATTTTACATCTTCTTGTGAAAATGGCATTATACCACCCCTTTAAAGTCTGTAAAATTGGAAAAACGAATATTGTACTAAATGGATTTTAGTTGTCCAAAAGTTCAGAAGTTCAACTAAAGTTTGTATTTAAAGAGTACCTATTATGGCATTTAAAATGTTCCTAATATTGTTCTGGGAGTCCCCAACAACAGTTTTACAAGCATGCAATGACAAAAAACACTTTTGTTTTCTTATAATATGCATTTATTTTTACCTGAATTGCCCACCGACTCCCATATGAATCGTTTTAGCGAGTTCTTTTCCAAAACCCGCCTTTGCGTGACGCTAATCTGCGGTGATTGGTCAGATGACCTAGTCAGTTGTGATTGGTATTCTCTGTGCAGAAAAACGGAACTCTTATTACCTTAAATGGGTTCTCAACTCCGGTCCTCGAGACCCACTGTTCTGCATATTGTGTATGTCTCCCTCATTTAACACACCTCAGATCCTCAGCTCGTTAGGATAGAGCCGGATCGCGAATCCATACTTTATAGCGTTTAGGTTTGTGAAGCAATCATCTTCAAAATGACACGAACACAGAACAAGGTTTGGGCTATACTTGTGTGGTATTGCAATACTTGTATATATGAACTACAGCCACTTAGTCTTCAAATACTCCTCACTTGGCAGGTGAAAAAAGTTCGCTTTTGCGTCGCACTTCAAAACACAGCGTCTCGTCGACATGATTTTTTTCCGAAGCCCAGATCTCAAAAAACTACAGAGTCCAAAAAGGTGCGGTGGGTCCAAACCTCCATGCTCTCAGACCTCCCTGGCCAGCCCAGGCAGGGTGGCCCGTCCTGGGCCAGTTTCAGATTTGCCCGCCACCCCTGGAGCTCCGGTTTCGGCGTCTCCGAGCGCAATAAGTGGGCGTTTCTTATTCAAATAACTTGTCAAGTTGACGTCAACCAGACAAAGGAAAAGCATCGTTCTTCTAACGATTCATATCAGCGACTCAGAGTCGACTCTTGTTTTTGAGAGACAATAACTTTGTATACGATGAACTTTCATGTTTAAAACTTTGCAGGATGTTTTCGTTCACTTAGATCTATGTTAAACACTACATGAAGGGCAATTTTCAAAAATCCAAAATAGGTACCCTTTAACATACATGTTTGTGCTAAAGTGGAACTATTTCAGGTTCTTAAGTACACTTTAAATATACTCTTGCATTTAAAGATGCTACATGTAGTTTTTAGCAGCCTCTAGAGAGCCTGATCATCTAGGGCCAGTTGTTCAAAACATTTAATCTGGATCAAAATGATCCGGATTTGGAAATTCCATTTTTTCCTATCCAGGATCAGGTAATCCGTCTTACTTTTATGCCGGTTTTTCAAAGCAACATTGGACTGGATCATCCTGATCCAGATACACAGTTTTCAAGATTACCAAATCCGGATTATCAGTGCTCTAAATGGGATAACATATTACAATGTGGGCTACCAGCTATGTAAAGAACAGGTAGAAGAGCCAACATGAGGTCACTGTAAGTGTTTCTTATTTTGAGGCAAAACACAAAATAGGGACAAGATAATTTTTATTTTATTTTTACTTTACTATACTGAATAGCATAATTGTTAGCCTATGTCTACTTTATCACTGTTACGACGGTTACACAAGTGAAGTGCAAAATATAAATAAAAGTATATACAATAAATGATACAAATGTATTATTTGACCAATTTTAAAGTTTTACTACATTTTCTTCCTGAAATCCACCTTGAAAGCCTACCACCTGTTGGGATCAGGATAATCCTGTTTTTTTGGATCAAAGTTATCCAAATCTGTTACGTCCCTGTGGTCTCGCGTATGTGTCATCACACAGAGTATGTCACAGATGAAATACAGATTTTTTAAAAGATGCTGCAGAATATATTTCTCCATATCTCATATTTTTAATCTTTCAGTTATGTCAGGTAGAGTTCCGAATGACCTTGACGTTGAACTAATGCTCCGTGCTCGTACCATGATAACGTTACATTGACTGCATTTAGCCGACATGTGGTGTTATCTAGCATAAGGCATTTCACTAACTATTCGTGTTTCTAAAACAAAGCGGAGGTCTCTCCATAATTCAAATGCTCTGCCGATGTAGATCCGTGTTTTCGTCCCGAGTCGATCCGATCGATGTTTGGCCTGACGAGCTCTAGCTTCCACTGAAGGCGAGGAGGAATCTTAGGATCCTGGATCTGGGTCCATTGGGAGAAACAGTGAAGTGTGATTTTCCACCAACACGGAGACAACTCACTTTCTTCAGCCTGCCAGAGACTCCAGGGCCGACACGCTATGCCATCGCAAGGGTCCAGAACATGGATTCTGTGTTCAAGCTGTTTTTTTTTAAAGGAGGAGATGCTGGACCTTATTATCAGCATGGCCAACCTCCATGGGTGCCGCACAATTAGAAACTGGACTGGGTTGGACTCCACAGATCTCTGTGCCTCATTGGGGCTACTGATTTTGGCCGGCGTCTACAGGTCCAGAAGGTAGTCCACACGTTGCCTGTGGAATGATCGATGTTTAGAGCCACCCTGCCCCTCTCAAGATGCTCTCAATCCACCCAGATCCAGGATCCTCTGAATCCTCTGATTCCTCATCACATTCAGTGGAACCTAGAGAGGATGATGAGGGTGCCACGTCCAAAAAAGGATCTGACTCTCCTAAGTCTGTGGTGTCAGAGGGAGAAGACAATACTTCCTGCAGCTCACTGGAGGGTTCAGGCTGCATAATCATATCTAAAACTTCACTACTAAAGCCCTTTCTCATGTTGCTTGCCACTCTTTTCACCATCAAATAACCAGCAGGCTAACATGCAAGTCTTTAAATCCACTTGCTTTGTTTTTGTTTAGTCTGCATTTCTCAACATCAAAAGGCAGCAGATGCATAAACACAATTGCTTTGTTTTTGTTTACTCCATGTAGTTCTGAGAGCTGAGGTGCACATTTTGTTTTTTTTTTCTCTCTCTCTCTCTCTCTCTCTCTCTCTCTCTCTCTCTCTCTCTCTCTCTCTCTCTCTCTCTCTCCTCTCTCACACACATACACACATTTTAATATGCTATTGTACCCCAACTCCATGTAAAAGCCAGAAACTGCTTGGTTCCTCATGTAACCTCAGCTCCATGAGTTAGGGAACAAAGTATGAAAAACAGTGGGAAAACTCCTTTTTTCTCAATTTACTGAAACCTATGTAAAACGCATTTGCAGCTGCACAGCTAGCCCATTGAGCGTCTGGCTCGCTCATAGGCTTCGCTGCAGCAGCTGCACATCCAATGGCGGGGGCACCTCTGACCTGCGACCAATGTGATCACTCTACGTACGTCATTCCACAGAAGAGCCCTATAGGGGGCGTGGCCTCGGCCTATATTAGAGCCCAAATTTGCCATTATAGCAGGTTTATACGACTGAAGCGACAACTAGCCAGTTAGTACAGTGTGGCAGTAACCAAGTAGTTCCCAATCCCTTTTGAACAGTCACTTCGTATTGTGTAGCTATACGCAGTGGGAACGCTATGGAAAATGCTGCACTGAGTAACTATGGGATTAAAATTCTGCCATGATTCAAAACTGAAAATAAAGTTCTGAAAGGTTGAAACTAAATGTTCAAATTTTCAAAATCTTACAAAAAAGTTTTGCAAGATCGAAAAATAAGGTTTGCAAGCTTGCAAAATCTAAAAAATTTAAAAAATATCAGCAAACATTATGTTGTTTTTGAGATTTCCTTTTTCAGAACTTCAACATTTTTTTTTACGATGTTGCACAAACAAATTTTCAGAGTTTCAAATTTGTCATTGTTCTCCCACTGTATTAGTTTGTTTTCCTGGTTTGAAACCTTGCAAATGGTGATCTGAAAACTGGTGTGCGAATGTGTGAAAAAAAAAGTTTTGTATCTCTGTAAACAGAGTTTTGCAGGCTTGAAAAGTGGATAAAAAAAAATAAAATCTCTACAAACATAATTTTGTTTTTTGAGTTTTCCCTCTTCAGAAGTGCAACACTCTTTTTTTATGGTGTTGCACATTCATTTTTTTCAGTTTCAAGTTTGTCAGTGTTCTCCCACTGTATTTAGTTTGTTTTCCAGATTTGAAACATTGTAAATTTTGATCTGAAAACTGGTGTGCGAATAGGTGAAAATAAGTTTTGAAACTCTGAAAACAGGGTCGACAGGGCGAAACTTATTAGCCTACATTACACTACATTTGCACTCCTATTGCAGACTATTTTTTCAGAGCCGAGTTTGCAACACCCACTTTGCGGAGATACGCCCTCACAGTTGCAAGCTTGCGACTCACGTGATTTGTGGTAGCGTTGTCGCGCAACTCTGCTCTGTTAACTCTGAAATGGGCCTTTCACACAGGACGCGGTATGCGCTGCGCTGCGCTATGAATGGCTTGCGCTACGCAAAGATGATTTGTTGCTGCGTCGACCAAAGCGCAAGCGCAGCGGTAAGGGGCTTTCACACAAATGAATGGGTTTCATAGCGCAGCACATACCGCGTCCTGTGTGAAAGGTCCAGTACGCACCATTGACTTGCTCCTGTGCACGCCGCGGTCAAAGTTCAAAATAGTTTAACTTTTGCCGCTGCGCTCTGTGACGATTATCAGCACCACCTGAGCGTGACCAATAGAAACGGGACAGAGAAACAAACACGGAAATCAAAATGGATGAACTGTCGGAATTTCCTGAGCTGTACGATACAATTTTGACATCGTCAGAAAATCTGTCATGGAGACATATCTCCATTCAAGTTGGCTTGTCAGGTGTGTTTTATTACATGCATAATTTCCTTTGTTGTCATATTTAATGTTTGAATAAATGTTGTATTCTAAAAAAAGAACTGAGCTCATGATTCATATGTTGATTTCGATGTTATATGTGTACACGCACACACATACAGTATATACCATCCCCTTGGAATTATAAGGTTCTATCTGCGTTCTGAGCAGTTTTGAGATATTGAGCTTCAAAGTTTTTGCATTACATATAGGAAAATTTATATGGGGAACAAGTTTTATTCAAACATGAAAATAACAGGGACCCTAAATGTATTCTAAACATACAATATCAAAATCCTCTCAAATTTGTAAATGGGGATTTTTGGAATGGGTCAAATGCAGATAGAACCTTCTAATTCTAAAAAAAACACTTTTCGCTTAGAATTATAAGGTTCTATCCGACAAAACATTATTTGAACATTTAAATAAATAAAAAAATAATGTTGTAACAATGTCTCAACATCTGTTAGAAAGTAAAATTTTATCCTTTCTATGACATTTATTTAATATTTTTTAGCACTTCCATGTATTTAGGACATTTCAAATTAAGCTAGGTAGGTCTAAATATTTTCCCCAGTGCATAATCTTCATTTTTGATATCAATTTGGTGGGTAATAAAACACATTGCAGAAATTATAATTTTAATCTTTAGGAATCTTAAAATCTTTAAATCTTAATCTTTAAAAGGAGCCACTGTAATACATCCGAGCAGGACTTTATTCCAGCTAAAGTGGGCCAGGTAAAATGGTTTTCTCTCTAGACCTCAATATTGCTGAAATAACATGCAAACGTTTATTGTTGTAATTAAGACCCCAATTAAGTTGTTAAATATTTGATCTATAAGCCTTAATGTGGTAAAAATTAAGACATTTTAAGACTTTAAAAACTGCAAGAAAATCGACATGCTTCAGCAAATTAATTCATAAAGTTTAATAATCATTGAAAAATTATTCACTGACTATATAATTGTCACAGTCTTTGTCTGCACCATTCTGTCTTCGTCATCTTCACTACACTTCCCAGCTCTGTGATAGTCTCCACACCTGAACTCACTCCCTCAATCATACACCTGTTCATCGTCCTGATCATCTGTCACCTGTCGTCACCTTGTTAGTGTTCATTTGTATCTGTATTTAGTTATCTCTGTTTCAGTCTGAGCTTGTCGGTTCTTGATTATGTTTCATGGATAGTGTGTGTATTCTGCCAGTCTTCCTTGTGCCTGTTTGGAGTTTTTGAGTAAATGTTTTCTATTGCCCCTTACGTTTTTTTACGAAAAATTAAGTATCCCCAATCTTCTCAAAACTCTGGATTCTGATAGAGGGCCATGAGACTTAGACCTGAGTTCAAAAGTGGAGTCTGTTGAACCCTTCCTGAGCTATATTTCACCTAGAGCAATTTTATTTATTTAATTAGATCATTTATTTTTTAAAATATTGAGATATTTGTAACGTCATAAATGCTACAATATCTCAGCTCTGGAAGGGTCTAGAGCCTCCATTTTTGCACTCGGGTCTAAGTGTCATGGCCCTCTATCAGAATCCAGAGTTTTGAGAAGATTGGAGAAACTGATTTTTTGCACAGAATTTTTTTCTTTTTGGGGTGGGGGGGGGGGGGTTGAGTTTTGATAAGATTGGAGAAACTTAGAAACAAAAAAAACAACAAAAAATTAAAAAAAAAAAAAAGAATTTTGAGTTTCTCTAATCTTATTTAAAACTCTGGATTCTGATAGAGGGCCATGAGACCTGAGTGCAAAAATGGAGGCTCTAGACCCTTCCTCAGGTGAGATAATGAGATATTTATAATGGCATAAATGCTACTTGGGATCTCAGTATATCAAATAATACGTGGGATCTCAATATCTCAGCTCTGGAAGGGTCTAAAGACTCAATTTTTCCTCTAGGTCTTATGGCCCTCTATGAGAATCCATAGTTTTGAGAAGATGGATTCTGATAGGGGGCAATGAGACTTAGACTTGAGTGCAAAAATGGAGGCTCTAGACCCTTCCAGAGCTGAGATATTGAGATATTTGCAATGGCATAAATGCTACGTGGGATCTCAATATCTCAGCTCTTGAAGGGTCTAGAGCCTCCATTTTTGCACTCAGGTCTAAGTCTCATGGCCCTCTATCAGAATCCAGAGTTTTAAGAATATTTGAGAAACTTGTTTTTTTTTTGCACCGAAAAAAAAAAAACAGAAAAAAAAAAAAACGAGTTGAAATTTTGGTGCAGAAAATAAGTTTCTCCAATCTTATCAAAACTCTGGATTCTGTCTGTGGTCCTCTATCAGAATCCAGAGTTTCAAGGAGATCAGAGAAACTCAAAATTTCAGAGAAACTCAAAATAAGTGGAGAAACTTATTCTTGAAACTCTGGATTCTGATAGAGGGCCGTGAGACCTGAGTGCAAAAATGGAGTCTCTAGACCCTTCCTCAGCTGAGATAATGAGATATTTTGGCATAAATGCTACGTGGGATCTCAATATCTAAGCTCTGGAAGGGTCTAAAGACTCCATTTTTGCTCTAGGTGTAAGTCTTATGGCCCTCTATGAGAATCCATAGTTTTGAGTAGATGGATTCTGATAGAGGGCCATGAGACTTAGACCTGAGTGCAAAAATGAAGGCTCTAGACCCTTCCAGAGCCTTCCTGAGCTGAGATATTGAGATATTTGCAATGGCATAAATGCTATGTGGGATCTCAATATCTCAGCTCTGGAAGGGTCTAGAGCCTCCATTTTTTGCACTCAGGTCTGAGTCTCTTGGCCCTCCATCAGAATCCAACATGTTGAGAAGATTGGAGAAACTTATTTTTTCCCACTGAAAAAAAAAGGTGTTCTCTGATATCTCAAAACAGGTCAAAGCAGCAGTTCCAGTGCCAGCTGAGATGGCTCTGCACAATATCCAGGAGATTTGGTGCTGATTAAGGACCTGAGGTGGAAACACTGGAAAGCGAAGAGGTGGCAGGGGCCATTTCAGGTTTTGCTGACAACTCACACTGCGGTGAAAGTCGGGGGGAGGGCTCCGTGGATCCATGGGATGCACTGTCGAAAAGTGCCAGCTCATGCGGTAGCTGCAACGGAAGAAGACTCCAATGGGCTATCTGCACGCATAAGTTCCGCATTTGACGCAAGGATGCTCAACAGTTTCCGGTTGGGGAGATTAACACGGAGGAAAACTGAGGTAAGCGGGATTATGGGAGAGTCTTCAAAATGTACTGTACTGTCTTTGAAACGAAACGTTCATTCGTTTAGATGTTGTTAGATTATGTTTATTTAATATAATTTTTTTAAAAAAGCATAAACACAACAAGGGGTGTCTGTTTTATCTGTTTTTGTGACTGTTTCTTTAGTATAAGTATAAATTCTCGGTATTGCATTGGACTGGAGATATTAAGATATTTGTAAAATTACATCTAAACGCATAAATGCTACGTGGGATCTCAATATCTCAAATGCTATATCATATCATATCAAAATATCTCAGCTCTGGAAGGGTCTAGAGACTCCATTTTTGCACTCAGGTCTGAGTCTTATGGCCCTCTATCAGAATCCAGAGTTTTGAGAAGATTGGAGAAACTTATTTTTTTGCACAGAAAAAAAAGGTGTTCTGATATCTCAAAACAGGTCAAAGCAGCAGTTCCAGTGCCAGCTGAGATGGCTCTGCACAATATCCAGGAGATATTGGCCAGGAGATTTGGTGCTGATAAAGGACCTGAGGCAGAAACACTGGAAAGCGAAGAGGTGGCAGGAGCCATTTCAGGTTTTGGTAAGTTCCGCATTTGACGCAAGGATGCTCAACAGTTTCCGGTTGGGGAGATTAAAGCGGAGGAAAACTGAGGTAAACAGGGTTATGGGAGAGTCTTCAAAATTTACTGTCCTCCAGTCTTTAAAACGAAACGTTCATTCGTTTAGATGTAATTTTATATATAGTTATGTTAATTTAATATAATTTTTAAAAGAAGCATAAACACAACAAGGGGTGTCTGTTTTATCTGTTTTTGTGACTAACGTTTCCTTAGTATAACCATGGAGTATAAATTCTCGGTATGGGCTCGACACACGACGGTTTTTCCGGTGAAGGTGTAAGGATGCTCGATAACTTCCGCCGATCGTAGAGTCCAATGCAATACCGAGAATTTAAATTGAATTTTATACTCCATGGTTATACTAAAGAAACGTTAGTCACAAAAACAGATAAAACAGACACCCCTCGTTGTGTTTATGCTTCTTTTTAAAATTATATTAAATGAACATAACTATATATAAAATTACATCTAAATGTATGTACATTTCGTTTCAAAGAAGAGAGGACAGTAAATATTGAAGACTCTGCCATAATCCCGTTTTCCCCGGTTTTCCTCTGCTTTTATCTACACAACCGGAAATAGACGAGCATCCTTGTGTCAAATGCGCAACTTATGCGTGCAGATAGCCCATTGCATTGGACTCTACGATCGGCGGAAGTTGTCGCGCATCCTTAAACCTTCACCGGAAATACCGCAGTGCATAGAGTCTATTCAAGAGTGCCAGTTGATGCCAAGAGTGCCAGTAGCTGCAACAGAAGAAGACTCCAATGGACTACTTGCACAACTACTTTCGCGTTCTACTTATTACATACCGGGAGTTTCCGGTTAGAGTGTTCATCGCACGTCCATACATGAGAATGCAGATTATCACTATGTTTTATGGACGGCAATTGATTAAAACGATGAATAGCGATCTGTAATTATCTTGAGCCTGCTGAAATGTTCCTATAAGTATATTTTCTTTCTAACTGTTCGATTCTGAATAATAAATAGGCCAAATATATTTATCCACTAACCTGTAGCAGTCTTCCGTCTTCCCATTAACAGCAGTATTACCCTACTTATTATTCTATACTTGAGTTTACGTTTTTTTAATGAATTTGACTAATAAAAAGTGTATATTGGTGCTTTATTTCTGTCCTTTTAAAATAGTTGAATGAATGAATGATCGCGAGGTGCCTACGATCAGAACGCACGCAGCTAGAGGAGAATGACCGTCAACTCATCTTAATATTAATTAAGCATTTTGGGCATGAACATGTAATGATGTGATTGACATTGAAAAACGACACTGAGTATATTCCAAATATTTAATCCAAATAAATAAATGTTCGTACGTTATTAATCTGTTCTCACACATTTCAGCATCGCGGTCACTAGTGTAGACGAACACTGATGAACACCCCGTAGTGAAATAATGGCATATTTTTGACAACTGCAGCTTTCTCGGATTGGCTTGGTTTGGGTTGAAACTTAATGTTTCGATGAGTTTTTAAAATTCTGCACATGGTAAACGTCAGAATAGGCCTTCTTCTGTCAATAAAAATGTGCAAAATATAAAATCTTATTACAGACACTCATTTTAGGTTGTGTTTGTGTAAGTCATTGACCGCAGTACATTGATAGTAAACGTAACCGGAAATAAGTGATATGTACTGTTTCCAACCGGAAGCTCAGTGCAAGTAGTCCCAGCTCATGCGGTAGCTGCAACGGAAGAAGAATGGATGGTAGTGTGTGTGTGTATATGAGGTTTTTATTGTTATTTATTATTGTATTCTTTTTTATGTTTTTGTTATTGATTTTATTGACGCACCAACTGGTTGGTACTTGTAATTTTGTTGTACATGTTACAATGACAATAAAGGAAAACTTGAAACTTGAATCCCATTCACAGGTGTCAGACTGACCAAAGTTGCTTGACCTGGGTATAATCCAGAGCGTTTGAATTGAAATGGGTTAAAATAGTGTCATGTATTTATGTATTGCCATGTATAGCATGCATTTTGTAAGAATCCAAGTAAATGTCAAATTGTGTGTATGTGGATTGTGATTGGAATTTGACATGTACATTTTCTAGATGTGTTTCTTTTCTTTTATATGTGTTCTTTTGTTTTTGTATGTGTGCAACTTTTATGGACAGTGAAAATGTCAGCAGGGAAAGTTCCAATAAAGTTAATCAAATCAAATCAACTGATAGCATAGATATATGCTATCTATATAGCATATCTATATAGCATCTATATATATATATATATATATATATATAGATGTCAGTTGGGTACGATGGACTTGATTTATGGTAATTGAGAATGAACGTGCACACGCATCCCATTTACGACGGGTTGTAATTCATTAACACACACATTTCACTATCTCTATGAATTAATCTATCTCTAAACATTAAATCTCAGAGTTTATTACCCAAAGAACTGGGTACGTATTATAGGGTGCTTCTCAATATCCCTCCTCGTCTCCTCGATCCTCCGTCCTCCCTCCTATGACCCGGAAACCGATCGAGCTCAGCCATCTTGAAGGACATCTCAATTCTCTAATTGCACCGTGAAGAGTCGAGGATCGAGGAGATAGGAGGCTTCCTGAGGAGTCATAAGCGAGGGTACACAGGTGCATCCTACGCGGAACTGTTATATTGACTAAACGTGACGCACGTGTCAATTCTCCTCCCCCTTCACATCGGTCACAATCATTTTAATTTATACTTTACCTTTGCAGTTTATATAAACCACACATCTCAGATATTTCAACATTATAGCCTATCTTTATTATTATTTATTATGAATTTATTAAATAACCAAACTTCAACAAAATAAGGGCAGATCCTTTTAGCGCTGCTGATGACACTGTGGAGTGACACTCGAGTGATCAAGTATTCCAATGTATATAAAAAAGCTTTAATTCGATTCCTCTGTCCTCCTTTCCTTTCCTCGCTTCCTTCCCTCGCGTCCTACAGGGGGTGGAGCTGAGACGCAAGGAAAGGAAGCAAGGAAAGGAAACGAGGATGCACAAATAAGAAATGAGAAGCACCCAGAGTGATTTCTTTTCTGGCATTGGCTTCAAGATGGCTTCTGTAACCATTCCAGCAGCTGATTGGTGTTTCAACGGCTGATTGGATCATTGCTTCTGTAATCATTCCAGCAGCTGATTGGTGTTTCAACGGCTGATTGGATCTTGACTCCGCCTACTCGTCAGTGGCTGCAGCTGGCTTGGGCCCTTTAAAAAGCCTAGTTTCAGCTCTGTTCAATCAGTGCTCTCTGCACTCTGCTCCTGCTGTTGGCGTGGTTTGTGTCCCTTTGTAGGGGTCAGGTGAGCTTTGGGGTAAGCTTTCATTTTCAAATGCATTATGCAATATGTGTGATTTTGTTTGTGTCTTTGCAGGTAATTTCAGAGTTGTCTCCATGAATCCCAAATTTGTGCTTTTTGGTCAAATGGTAAGTCCAAATGCTAAGTGTTTCACCATTTTGAGTTTTCTGACCATAAATGTTTTCATTTATTTCATATTATACAGTACTACAGTCCTCACGACCCACTGCTCTGCATATTGTGCATGTCTCCCTGATTTAACACAAACGATTCAGATCTTCAGCTCATTAGGAGCTGAGGATCTGAATAAGGTGCCAGGGCAAGTGCTTAACTTATTTGTCTATCTATGTTCTCCTTCCAGATGAATGCCACGGGCTGTGCCTCTCTTACAGTGTTTTTCAACACCAAATGCGAGACACATTTCTTGAAAATGTGAGTGTTACTGAAGAGGGAATAGTTGAGGTATTTAGCTGATCTCTTTATGATCTTTACAGGACATCCACTTCAAGCCACAAAGTTGATATTCTCCACTGTTTGGATTTTCTCTTGCAGATATAATGGTGTCAATCTGCAATGGTGCACCTTGATTTTTCCATGGAAAGGTAAGCAAAATGTCATCCTTCCTTGTAGAAGCCTTCAAATTGGTTCCCTTTCCTAACCTTGATCATTCCTAACAGATGTACGTGACTCGACAAAGCTGTATTGCTTGGAGGGGAGCAACTGGCTCTACAAACTGCTTTTGAGTCTAACCACAAACAAGAATGGATGGGTGGCAGTCTCCCTAAACACTGCTAATCTTTAAGCTGATCTGAATCTGGTGTTTATTTTTCTTTTTTTTTTCTCTGCAGTTTTCTCCAGCTTTGGCTGTTCCTGTGCTCTTGATGTTCCGGTTGTCGGTGCAGTGTCTATGGCTCGATCAGTGCAAATTCTGGTCTACAGTATTCTTCCCAGTGAGAATGTAGTTGCTGTTTGACATGTGGCTATTTTTCAAGTGTCTCTGCAGTTTTCTCCAGCAATGGCTGTGTGGTGTTCCAGTTGCTGGTGAGTTTCTATGGCTCTAGCAGTGCAGATTTTGGTCCACAGCAGTAGTTGCTGCTAGTGTGTTTGACATGTGGCTATTTTTCAGGTGTCTGCAGTTTTCTCCAGCTACGGTGGTTCATGTGGTTCTGTGATGTTCCAGTTGTTGGTGAGTGTGTATTGCTCAAGCACTGCATATTCTGGTCTACAGCATTCTTCACAGTGAGAATGTAGTTGCTGCTAGTGTGCTATTTGATGTGTGGCTAATTTTCAGGTGTCTGCAGTTTGCCCCTGCTATCATCATGTGGACACAGTTCTGATGGTTTCAGGATCTTGGAAGCAGGAAGACATCTGAGTGGTGAAATGTTGTCTTTGTAAGAATGAAGTTTAAAAATAAAGTTTTTTTTTGTGTGTTGTTTCTTCTAGTCTTTATTCATTGTTTTTTTTTTTTTTTTTTTCAATTTTTTGATCTAGACTCTAGACACGTAAGGGATGTCGAACTTTGAGTTTTTTGTTTAAGATTTTTGTGTCTTTCTTTACATTCTGACACTAGATTATAGATGTAGATTATTTACATTCTGACGCTTCATTATAGATGTAGATATTGTAGATTTTACTATAGATGTAGATACTTACGCTTCATTATAGATGTTAATATTGTAGATTTCACTATAGATTTAGAGCTCACTATAGATGTAGATATTGTAGATTCCACTATAGATGTAGATTCCATTATAGATGTAGATATTGTAGATTCCATTATAGATATAGATGTTATAGATTTCATTATAGATGTAGATATTATAGATTCCATTATAGATGTGGATATTATAGATTTTATTATAGATGTAGATATGGTAGATTCTATTATGAATATAGACTTTATTGTAGATATTATAGACACTGACACTACAATATAGATTTTATTATAGATGTACATATTGTAGATTTGTACAGTACAAATTGTATCAAACCAGCTTCACACTGATAACATGAAAGTAATAAAACACAGATCAATAATAAGTCAAAAGCAAGGCAACAGTGGCAAGGAACCAAAACTCCATCAGACGATTGAATGGAGAAGAAAACCTTGGGAGAACCCAGGCCAAGGTGGGGCCAGCTCTCCTCTGTCTAACATACATATTGGTTCAAAGCGACTTTACAGAAAGTGCATTTCAGAAAAGTACAAGGAAAAAATACATTTAGTCAATCATGTAATATTAAGGGCATTATATATCGCCGGTGTGGAGTCGTCTCTTCACAGGCATTGGTCTTCTCATCACAGGTGTTTGGGCATCTGAAGTCTGCATGAGAGGCTGGATACAAAACTGGACCTGACGAACACCATTTTTCTCGGGACAAGCAACCTTAGATTGCTGGCCAAGTCAAACCCTCCGGATAAACCCAAATGAACCTCTCTACCACTCAAAGGGGTACCACTGTCGTTTTTTTTTTTCGGGTCGAAATTTTGAAGTTCTCTGATCTTCTTGAAACTCTGGATTCTGATAGAGGGCCATGAGACTTAGACCTGAGTGCAAAAATTGAGGCTCTAGACCCTTCCAGAGCTGAGATGTCGAAACTTAAAATTTCGACCAGAAAAAAAAAACCGACAGTGTTACCCCTTACGTTTTTTTTCAGGGGGCGAAAAATTAAGTTTCCCCAATCTTCTCAAAACTCTGGATTATGATAGAGGGCCATGAAACTTATACCTGAGTGCAAAAGTGGAGGCTCTAGACCCTTCCAGAGCTGAGATATCGAAACTCAAAATTTCGACCAAAAAAAAAAACGACAGTGTTACCCCTTACGTTTTTTTTTTTCGGGTCGAAATTTTGACTTTCGATATCTCGGCTCTGGAAGGGTCTAGAGCCTCCATTTTTGCGCGCTGGTCGAAGTCTCGTGGCCCTGTGTCAGAATCAAGAGTATCAAGAAGATCGGAGGGGGTCAAAATTTCGGCCAAAAAAAAAAAAAAAAAAAAACGGTGTTACTCCTTACGTTTTTTTTTTTTTCGGGTCGAAATTTTGACTTTCGATATCTCGGCTCTGGAAGGGTCTAGAGCCTCCATTTTTGCGCGCTGGTCGAAGTCTCGTGGCCCTCTGTCAGAATCCAGAGTTTCAAGAAGATCGGAGGGCTTCAAAATTTCGTCCAAAAAAAAAAAAAACGACAGTGTTACCCCTTACGTTTTATTTTTTCGGGTCGAAATTTTGACTTTCGATATCTCGGCTATGGAAGGGTCTAGAGCCTCCATTTTTGCGCGCTGGTCGAAGTCTCGTGGCCCTCTGTCAGAATCCAGAGTTTCAAGAAGATCGGAGGGGGTCAAAATTTCGGCCAAAAAAAAAAAAATGACAGTGTTACCCCTTACGTTTTTTTTTTTTCGGGTCGAAATTTTGACTTTCGATATCTCGGCTCTGGAAGGGTCTAGAGCCTCCATTTTTGCGTGCTGGTCGAAGTCTCGTGGCCCTCTGTCAGAATCCAGAGTTTCAAGAAGATCGGAGGGGGTCAGAATTTCGGCCAAAAAAAAAAAAACGACAGTGTTACCTCTTACGTTTTTTTTCGGGTCGAAAATTTGACTTTCGATATCTCGGCTCTGGAAGGGTCTAGAGCCTACATTTTTGCGCGCTGGTCGAAGTCTCGTGGCCCTCTGTCAGAATCCAGAATTTCAGGAAGATCGGAGGGGGTCAAGATTTCGGCCAAAAAAAAAAAAAACGACATGTTACCCCTTACGTTTTTTTTCGGGTCGAAATTTTGACTTTCGATATCTCGGCTCTGGAAGGGTCTAGAGCCTCCATTTTTGCGCGCTGGTCGAAGTCTCGTGGCCCTCTGTCAGAATCCAGAGTTTCAAGAAGATCGGAGGGGGTCAAAATTTCGGCAAAAAAAAAAAAAAAACGACAGTGTTACCTCTTACGTTTTTTTTTTTCGGGTTGAAATTTTGACTTTCGATATCTCGGCTCTGGAAGGGTCTAGAGCCTACATTTTTGCGCGCTGGTCAAAGTCTCGTGGCCCTCTGTCAGAATCAAGTGTTTCAAGAAGATCGGATGGGGTCAAAATTTCGGCCAAAAAAAAAAAAATGACAGTGTTACTCCTTACGTTTTTTTTTTTTTCGGGTCGAAATTTTGACTTTCTATATCTCGGCTCTGGAAGGGTCTAGAGCCTCCATATTTGCGCGCTGGTCGAAGTCTCGTGGCCCTCTGTCAGAATCCAGAGTGTCAAGAAGATCGGAGAGCATCAAAATTTCGGCCAAAAAAAAAAAAATGACAGTGTTACCCCTTACGTTTTTTTTTTTTTTCGGGTCGAAATTTTGACTTTCTATATCTCGGCTCTGGAAGGGTCTAGAGCCTCCATTTTTGCGCGCTGGTCGAAGTCTCGTGGCCCTCTGTCAGAATCCAGAGTTTCAAGAAGATCGTAGGGGGTCAAAATTTCGGCCAAAAAAAAAAAACAAAAACGACAGTGTTACCCCTTACGTTTTTTTTTTTCGGGTCGAAATTTTGACTTTCTATATCTCGGCTCTGGAAGGGTCTAAAGCCTCCATTTTTGCGCGCTGGTTGAAGTCTCGTGGCCTTCTGTCAGAATCCAGAGTTTCAAGAAGATCGGAGGGGGTCCAAATTTCGGCCAAAAAAAAAAAAACAACAGTGTTACCCCTTACGTTTTTTTTTTTCGGGTCTAAATTTTGACTTTCGATATCTCGGGTCTGGAAGGGTCTAGTGCCTCCATTTTTGCGCGCTAGTCGAAGTCTCGTGGCCCTCTGTCAGAATCCAGAGTTTCAAGAAGATCGGAGGGGGTCAAAATTTTTGCCAAAAAAAAAAAACAACGACATTGTTACCCCTTACGTTTTTTTTTTTGGGGCCAAATTTTGACTTTCGATATCTCGGCTCTGGAAGGGTCTAGAGCCTCCATTTTTGCGCGCTGGTCGAAGTCTCGTGGCCCTCTGTCAGAATACAGAGTTTCAAGAAGATCGGAGGGGGTCAAAATTTCAACCAAAAAAAAATAAAAAAAAACGACAGTGTTACCCCTTACGTTTTTTTTTTTTTTCGGGTCGAAATTTTAACTTTCGATATCTCGGCTCTGGAAGGGTCTAGAGCCTCCAATTTTGCGCGCTGGTCGAAGTCTCGTGGCCCTCTGTCAGAATCAAGAGTTTCAAGAAGATCGGAGGGGGTCAAAATTTCAGCCAAAAAAAGAAAAAAAACGACAGTGTTACCCCTTACGTTTTTTTTTTCGGGTCGAAATTTTGACTTTCGATATCTCGGCTCTGGAAGGGTCTAGAGCCTCCATTTTTGCGCGCTGGTCGAAGTCTCGTGGCCCTCTGTCAGAATCAAGAGTTTCAAGAAGATCGGAGGGGGTCAGAATTTCGGCCAAAAAAAAAAAAAACGACGGTGTTACCCCTTACGTTTTTTTTTCGGTCGAAATTTTGACTTTCGATATCTCGGCTCTGGAAGGGTCTAGAGCCTATATTTTTGCGCGCTGGTCGAAGTCTCGTGGCCCTCTGTCAGAATCCAGAGTTTCAAGAAGATCGGAGGGGGTCAAAATTTCGGCCAAAAAAAAAAAAAAGACATGTTACCCCTTACGTTTTTTTTTTTTTCGGGTCGAAATTTTGACTTTCGATATCTCGGCTCTGGAAGGGTCTAGAGCCTCCATTTTTGCGCGCTGGTCGAAGTCTCGTGGCCCTCTGTCAGAATCCAGAGTTTCAAGAAGATCGGAGGGGGTCAAAATTTCGGCCAAAAAAAAAACGACAGTGTTACCCCTTCCGTTTTTTTTTTCGGGTCGAAATTTTGACTTTCGATATCTCGGCTCTGGAAGGGTCTAGAGCCTCCATTTTTGCGCGCTGGTCGAAGTCTCGTGGCCCTCTGTCAGAATCAAGAGTTTCAAGAAGATCGGAGGGGGTCAAAATTTCGGCCAAAAAAAATCGACAGTGTTACCCCTTACGTTTTTTTTTTTCGGGGCGAAATTTTTACTTTCGATATCTCGGCTCTGGAAGGGTCTAGAGCCTCTATTTTTGTGCGCTGGTCGAAGTTTCGTGGCCCTCTGTCAGAATCCAGAGTTTCAAGAAGATTGGAGGGGGTCAAAATTTCGGCCAAAAAAAAAAAAAAACAACAGTGTTACCCCTTACGTTTTTTTTTCGGGTCGAAATTTTGACTTTCAATATCTCGGCTCTGGAAAGGTCTAGAGCCTCCATTTTTGCGCGCTGGTCGAAGTCTTGTGGCCCTCTGTCAGAATCAAGAGTTTCAAGAAGATCGGAGGGGGTCAAAATTTCGGCCAAAAAAAAAAACGACAGTGTTACCCCTTACGTTTTTTTTTTTTCGGGTCGAAATTTTGACTTTCGATATCTCGGCTCTGGAAGGGTCTAGAGCCTCCATTTTTGCGCGCTGGTCGAAGTCTCGTGGCCCTCTGTCAGAATCAAGAGTTTCAAGAAGATCGGAGGGGGTCAAAATTTTGACCAGAAAAAAAAAATGACAGTGTTACCCCTTATGTTTTTTTTTTCGGCGGGTGAAAAATTAAGTTTCTCCAATCTTCTCAAAACTCTGGATTCTGATAGAGGGCCACGAGACGTGGACCTGGGTGCAAAAATTGAGGCTCCAAACCCTTCCAGAGCTGAGATATTGAAACTCAAAATTTTGACCAGAAAAAAAAAAGACTGTTACCCCTTACGTTTTTTTTCGGGGGGTGAATAATTAAGTTTCTCCAATCTTCTCAAAACTCTGGATTCTGATAGAGGGCCACAAGACATGGTCCTGGGTGCAACAATTGAGGCTCCAAACCCTTCCAGAGCTGAGATATTGAAACTCAAAATTTTGACCAGAAAAAAAAATGACAGTGTTACCCCTTACGTTTTTTTTCGGGGGGTGAAAAATTAAGTTTCTCCAATCTTCTCAAAACTCTGGATTCTGATAGAGGGCCACGAGACATGGACCTGGGTGCAAAAATTGAGGCTCCAATCCCTTCCAGAGCTGAGATATTGAAACTCAAAATTTTGACCAGAAAAAAAAATGACAGTGTTACCCCTTATGTTTTTTTTTTCGGGGGGTGAAAAATTAAGTTTCTCCAATCTTCTCAAAACTCTGGATTCTGATAGAGAGCCACGAGACATGGACCTGGGTGCAAAAATTGAGGCTCTAGACCCTTCCAGAGCTGAGATATTGAAACTCAAAATTTTGACCAGAAAAAAAAATGACAGCGTTACCCCTTATGTTTCTTTCTGGGGGGTGAAAAATTAAGTTTCTCCAATCTTCTCAAAACTCTGGATTCTGATAGAGGGCCACGAGACATGGACCAGGGTGCAAAAATTGAGGCTCTAGACCCTTCCAGAGCTGAGATATTGAAACTCAAAATTTTGACCAGAAAAAAAAAATGACAGTGTTACCCCTTATGTTTTTTTCGGGGGGTGAAAAATTAAGTTTCTCCAATCTTCTCAAAACTCTGGATTCTGATAGAGGGCCACGAGACATGGACCTGGGTGCAAAAATTGAGGCTCCAAACCGTTCCAGAGCTGAGATATTGAAACTCAAAATTTTGACCAGAAAAAAAAATGACAGTGTTACCCCTTACGGTTTTTTTTTTTTGGGGGGTGAAAAATTAAGTTTCTCTAATCTTCTCAAAACTCTGGATTCTGATAGAGGGCCACGAGACATAGACCTGGGTGCAAAAATTGAGGCTCTAGACCCTTCCAGAGCTGATATATTGAAACTCAAAATTTTGACCAGAAAAAAAAATGACAGTGTTACCCCTTACGTTTTTTTTCGGGGGGTGAAAAATTAAGTTTCTCCAATCTTCTCAAAACTCTGGATTCTGATAGAGGGCCACGAGACATGGACCTGGGTGCAAAAATTGAGGCTCCAAACCCTTCCAGCGCTGAGATATTGAAACTCAAAATTTTGACCAGAAAAAAAAAATGACAGTGTTACCCCTTATGTTTTTTTTTCGGGGGGTGAAAAACTAAGTTTCTCCAATCTTCTCAAAACTCTGGATTCTGATAGAGAGCCACGAGACATGGACCTGGGTGCAAAAATTGAGGCTCTAGACCCTTCCAGAGCTGAGATATTGAAACTCAAAATTTTGACCAGAAAAAAAAAATGACAGCGTTACCCCTTATGTTTCTTTCTGGGGGGTGAAAAATTAAGTTTCTCCAATCTTCTCAAAACTCTGGATTCTGATAGAGGGCCACGAGACATGGACCTGGGTGCAAAAATTGAGGCTCTAGACCCTTCCAGAGCTGAGATATTGAAACTCAAAATTTTGACCAGAGAAAAAAAATGACAGCGTTACCCCTTATGTTTCTTTCTGGGGGGTGAAAAATTAAGTTTCTCCAATCTTCTCAAAACTCTGGATTCTGATAGAGGGCCACGAGACATGGTCCTGGGTGCAAAAATTGAGGCTCCAAACCCTTCCAGAGCTGAGATATTGAAACTCAAAATTTTGACCAGAAAAAAAAATGACAGTGTTACCCCTTACGTTTTTTTCGGGGGGTGAAAAATTAAGTTTCTCCAATCTTCTCAAAACTTTGGATTCTTATAGAGGGCCACGAGACATGGACCTGGGTGCAAAAATTGAGGCTCCAAACCCTTCCAGAGCTAAGATATTGAAACTCAAAATTTTGACCAGAAAAAAAAATGACAGTGTTACCCCTTATGTTTTTTTTCGGGGGGTGAAAAATTAAGTTTCTCCAATCTTCTCAAAACTCTGGATTCTGATAGAGGGCCACGAGACATGGACCTGGGTGCAAAAATTGAGGCTCTAGACCCCTCCAGAGCTGAGATATTGAAACTCAAAATTTTGACCAGAAAAAAAAATGACAGTGTTACCCCTTATGTTTTTTTCGGGGGGTGAAAAATTAAGTTTCTCCAATCTTCTCAAAACTCTGGATTCTGATAGAGGGCCACGAGACATGGTCCTGGGTGCAAAAATTGAGGCTACAACCCTTCCAGAGCTGAGATATTGAAACTCAAAAATTTGACCAGAAAAAAAAAATGACAGTGTTACCCCTTACGTTTTTTTTTTCGGGGGGTGAAAAATTAAGTTTCTCCAATCTTCTCAAAACTCTGGATTCTGATAGAGGGCCACGAGACATGGACCTGGGTACAAAAATTGAGGCTCTAGACCCTTCCAGAGCTGAGATATTGAAACTCAAAATTTTGACCAGAAAAAAAATGACAGTGTTACCCCTTGTGTTTTTTTTTCGGGGGGTGAAAAATTAAGTTTCTCCAATCTTCTCAAAACTCTGGATTCTGATAGAGGGCCACGAGACATGGACCTGGGTGCAAAAATTGAGGCTCTAGACCCTTCCAGAGCTGAGATATTGAAACTCAAAATTTTGACCAGAAAAAAAAATAACAGTGTTACCCCTTACGTTTTTTTTCGGGGGGTGAAAAATTAACTTTCTCCAATCTTCTCAAAACTCTGGATTCTGATAGAGGGCCACGAGACATGGACCTGGGTGCAAAAATTGAGGCTCCAAACCCTTCCAGAGCTGAGAAATTGAAACTCAAAATTTTGACTAGAAAAAAAAAATGGCAGTGTTACCCCTTATGTTTTTTTTCGGGGGGTGAAAAATTAAGTTTCTCCAATCTTCTCAAAACTCTGGATTCTGATAGAGGGCCATGAGACATGGACCTGGGTGCAAAAATTGAGGCTCCAAACCGTTCCAGAGCTGAGATATTGAAACTCAAAATTTTGACCAGAAAAAAAAAATGACAGTGTTACCCCTTATGTTTTTTTTCGGGGGTTGAAAAATTAAGTTTCTCCAATCTTCTCAAAACTCTGGATTCTGATAGAGGGCCACGAGACATGGACCTGGGTGCAAAAATTGAGGCTCCAAACCCTTCCAGAGCTGAGAAATTGAAACTCAAAATTTTGACCAGAAAAAAAAATGACAGTGTTACCCCTTATGTTTTTTTGGGGGGGTGAAAAATTAAGTTTCTCCAATCTTCTCAAAACTCTGGATTCTGATAGAGGGCCAAGAGACATGGACCTGGGTGCAAAAATTGAGGCTCCAAACCCTTCCAGAGCTGAGAAATTGAAACTCAAAATTTTGACCAGAAAAAAAAATGACAGTGTTACCCCTTATGTTTTTTTTTTCGGGGGGTGAAAAATTAAGTTTCTCCAATCTTCTCAAAACTCTGGATTCTGATAGAGGGCCACGAGACATGGACCTGGGTGCAAAAATTGAGGCTCTAGACCCTTCCAGAGCTGAGATATTGAAACTCAAAATTTTGACCAGAAAAAAAAATGACAGTGTTACCCCTTATGGTTTTTATTCAGGGGGTGAAAAATTAAGTTTCTCCAATCTTCTCAAAACTCTGGATTCTGATAGAGGGCCACGAGACATGAACCTGGGTGCAAAAATTGAGGCTCCAAACCCTTCCAGAGCTGAGATATTGAAACTCAAAATTTTGACCAGAAAAAAAAATGACAGTGTTACCCCTTACGTTTTTTTTCGGGGGGTGAAAAATTAAGTTTCTCCAATATTCTCAAAACTTTGGATTCTGATAGAGGGCCACGAGACATGGACCTGGGTGCAAAAATTGAGGCTCTAGACCCTTCCAGAGCTGAGATATTGAAACTCAAAATTTTGACCAGAAAAAAAAATGACAGTGTTACCCCTTATGTTTTTTTTCGGGGGGTGAAAAATTAAGTTTCTCCAATCTTCTCAAAACTCTGGATTCTGATAGAGGGCCACGAGACATGGACCTGAGTGCAAAAATTTAGGCTCTAGACCCTTCCAGAGCTGAGATATTGAAACTCAAAATTTTGACCAGAAAAAAAAAATGACAGTGTTACCCCTTATTTTTTTTTTTCGGAGGGTGAAAAATTAACTTTCTCCAATCTTCTCAAAACTCTGGATTCTGATAGAGGGCCGAGAGACATGGTCCTGGGTGCAAAAATTGAGGCTCCAAACCCTTCCAGAGCTGAGATATTGAAACTCAAAATTTTGACCAGAAAAAAAAAAATGACAGTGTTACCCCTTACGTTTTTTTTCGGGGGGTGAAAAATTAAGTTTCTCCAATCTTCTCAAAACTCTGGATTCTGATAGAGGGCCACGAGACATGGACCTGGGTGCAAAAATTGAGGCTCTAGACCCTTCCAGAGCTGAGATATTGAAACTCAAAATTTTGACCAGAAAAAAAAATGACAGTGTTACCCCTTATGTTTTTTTTTCGGGGGGTGAAAAATTAAGTTTCTCCAATCTTCTCAAAACTCTGGATTCTGATAGAGGGCCACGAGACATGGACCAGGGTGCAAAAATTGAGGCTCTAGACCCTTCCAGAGCTGAGATATTGAAACTCAAAATTTTGACCAGAAAAAAAAAATGGCAGTGTTACCCCTTATGTTTTTTTTCAGGGGGTGAAAAATTAAGTTTCTCCAATCTTCTCAAAACTCTGGATTCTGATAGAGGGCCATGAGACATGGACCTGGGTGCAAAAATTGAGGCTCCAAACCGTTCCAGAGCTGAGATATTGAAACTCAAAATTTTGACCAGAAAAAAAAAATGACAGTGTTACCCCTTACGTTTTTTTTCGGGGGGTGAAAAATTAAGTTTCTCCAATCTTCTCAAAACTCTGGATTCTGATAGAGGGCCACGAGACATGGACCTGGGTGCAAAAATTGAGGCTCTAGACCCTTCTAGAGCTGAGATATTGAAACTCAAAATTTTGACCAGAAAAAAAAATGACAGTATTACCCCTTATGTTTTTTTTCGGGGGGTGAAAAATTAAGTTTCTCCAATCTTCTCAAAACTCTGGATTCTGATAGAGGGCCACGAGACATGGACCAGGGTGCAAAAATTGAGTCTCTAGACCCTTCCAGAGCTGAGATATTGAAACTCAAAATTTTGACCATAAAAAAAAAATGGCAGTGTTACCCCTTATGTTTTTTTTCGGGGGGTGAAAAATTAAGTTTCTCCAATCTTCTCAAAACTCTGGATTCTGATAGAGGGCCATGAGACATGGACCTGGGTGCAAAAATTGAGGCTCCAAACCGTTCCAGAGCTGAGATATTGAAACTCAAAATTTTGACCAGAAAAAAAAATGACAATGTTACCCCTTATGTTTTTTTTTTCGGGTCGAAATTTTGACTTTCGATATCTCGGCTCTGGAAGGGTCTAGAGCCTCCATTTTTGCGCGCTGGTCGAAGTCTCGTGGCCCTGTGTCAGAATCAAGAGTATCAAGAAGATCGGAGGGGGTCAAAATTTCGGCCAAAAAAAAACAAAAAAAAAACGGTGTTACTCCTTACGGTTTTTTTTTTTTCGGGTCGAAATTTTGACTTTCGATATCTCGGCTCTGGAAGGGTCTAGAGCCTCCATTTTTGCGCGCTGGTCGAAGTCTCGTGGCCCTCTGTCAGAATCCAGAGTTTCAAGAAGATCGGAGGGCTTCAAAATTTCGTCCAAAAAAAAAAAAAACGACAGTGTTACCCCTTACGTTTTATTTTTTCGGGTCGAAATTTTGACTTTCGATATCTCGGCTATGGAAGGGTCTAGAGCCTCCATTTTTGCGCGCTGGTCGAAGTCTCGTGGCCCTCTGTCAGAATCCAGAGTTTCAAGAAGATCGGAGGGGGTCAAAATTTCGGCCAAAAAAAAAAAATGACAGTGTTACCCCTTACGTTTTTTTTTTTCGGGTCGAAATTTTGACTTTCGATATCTCGGCTCTGGAAGGGTCTAGAGCCTCCATTTTTGCGTGCTGGTCGAAGTCTCGTGGCCCTCTGTCAGAATCCAGAGTTTCAAGAAGATCGGAGGGGGTCAGAATTTCGGCCAAAAAAAAAAAAAACGACAGTGTTACCTCTTACGTTTTTTTTCGGGTCGAAAATTTGACTTTCGATATCTCAGCTCTGGAAGGGTCTAGAGCCTACATTTTTGCGCGCTGGTCGAAGTCTCGTGGCCCTCTGTCAGAATCCAGAATTTCAGGAAGATCGGAGGGGGTCAAAATTTCAGCCAAAAAAAAAAAAAACGACATGTTACCCCTTACGTTTTTTTTCGGGTCGAAATTTTGACTTTCGATATCTCGGCTCTGGAAGGGTCTAGAGCCTCCATTTTTGAGCGCTGGTCGAAGTCTCGTGGCCCTCTGTCAGAATCCAGAGTTTCAAGAAGATCGGAGGGGGTCAAAATTTCGGCAAAAAAAAAAAAAAAAAACGACAGTGTTACCTCTTACGTTTTTTTTTTTCGTGTTGAAATTTTGACTTTCGATATCTCGGCTCTGGAAGGGTCTAGAGCCTACATTTTTGCGCGCTGGTCGAAGTCTCGTGGCCCTCTGTCAGAATCAAGTGTTTCAAGAAGATCGGATGGGGTCAAAATTTCGGCCAAAAAAAAAAAAATGACAATGTTACTCCTTACGTTTTTTTTTTTTTCGGGTCGAAATTTTGACTTTCTATATCTCGGCTCTGGAAGGGTCTAGAGCCTCCATATTTGCGCGCTGGTCGAAGTCTCGTGGCCCTCTGTCAGAATCCAGAGTGTCAAGAAGATCGGAGAGCATCAAAATTTCGGCCAAAAAAAAAAAAATGACAGTGTTACCCCTTACGTTTTTTTTTTTTTCGGGTCGAAATTTTGACTTTCTATATCTCGGCTCTGGAAGGGTCTAGAGCCTCCATTTTTGCGCGCTGGTCGAAGTCTCGTGGCCCTCTGTCAGAATCCAGAGTTTCAAGAAGATCGTAGGGGGTCAAAATTTCGGCCAAAAAAAAAAAAACAAAAACGACAGTGTTACCCCTTACGTTTTTTTTTTCGGGTCGAAATTTTGACTTTCTATATCTCGGCTCTGGAAGGGTCTAAAGCCTCCATTTTTGCGCGCTGGTTGAAGTCTCGTGGCCTTCTGTCAGAATCCAGAGTTTCAAGAAGATCGGAGGGGGTCCAAATTTCGGCCAAAAAAAAAAAAAACAACAGTGTTACCCCTTACGTTTTTTTTTCGGGTCTAAATTTTGACTTTCGATATCTCGGGTCTGGAAGGGTCTAGTGCCTCCATTTTTGCGCGCTAGTCGAAGTCTCGTGGCCCTCTGTCAGAATCCAGAGTTTCAAGAAGATCGGAGGGGGTCAAAATTTTTGCCAAAAAAAAAACAACAACGACATTGTTACCCCTTACGTTTTTTTTTTTGGGGCCAAATTTTGACTTTCGATATCTCGGCTCTGGAAGGGTCTAGAGCCTCCATTTTTGCGCGCTGGTCGAAGTCTCGTGGCCCTCTGTCAGAATACAGAGTTTCAAGAAGATCGGAGGGGGTCAAAATTTCAACCAAAAAAAAAAATAAAAAAAAAACGACAGTGTTACCCCTTACGTTTTTTTTTTTTTTCGGGTCGAAATTTTAACTTTCGATATCTCGGCTCTGGAAGGGTCTAGAGCCTCCAATTTTGCGCGCTGGTCGAAGTCTCGTGGCCCTCTGTCAGAATCAAGAGTTTCAAGAAGATCGGAGGGGGTCAAAATTTCAGCCAAAAAAAGAAAAAAAACGACAGTGTTACCCCTTACGTTTTTTTTTTTTCGGGTCGAAATTTTGACTTTCGATATCTCGGCTCTGGAAGGGTCTAGAGCCTCCATTTTTGCGCGCTGGTCGAAGTCTCGTGGCCCTCTGTCAGAATCAAGAGTTTCAAGAAGATCGGAGGGGGTCAGAATTTCGGCCAAAAAAAAAAAAAACGACGGTGTTACTCCTTACGTTTTTTTTTCGGTCGAAATTTTGACTTTCGATATCTCGGCTCTGGAAGGGTCTAGAGCCTATATTTTTGCGCGCTGGTCGAAGTCTCGTGGCCCTCTGTCAGAATCCAGAGTTTCAAGAAGATCGGAGGGGGTCAAAATTTCGGCCAAAAAAAAAAAAAAGACATGTTACCCCTTACGTTTTTTTTTTTTTTCGGGTCGAAATTTTGACTTTCGATATCTCGGCTCTGGAAGGGTCTAGAGCCTCCATTTTTGCGCGCTGGTCGAAGTCTCGTGGCCCTCTGTCAGAATCCAGAGTTTCAAGAAGATCGGAGGGGGTCAAAATTTCGGCCAAAAAAAAAACGACAGTGTTACCCCTTACGTTTTTTTTTTCGGGTCGAAATTTTGACTTTCGATATCTCGGCTCTGGAAGGGTCTAGAGCCTCCATTTTTGCGCGCTGGTCGAAGTCTCGTGGCCCTCTGTCAGAATCAAGAGTTTCAAGAAGATCGGAGGGGGTCAAAATTTCGGCCAAAAAAAATCGACAGTGTTACCCCTTACGTTTTTTTTTTTCGGGGCGAAATTTTTACTTTCGATATCTCGGCTCTGGAAGGGTCTAGAGCCTCCATTTTTGTGCGCTGGTCGAAGTTTCGTGGCCCTCTGTCAGAATCCAGAGTTTCAAGAAGATTGGAGGGGGTCAAAATTTCGGCCAAAAAAAAAAAAAACAACAGTGTTACCCCTTACGTTTTTTTTTCGGGTCGAAATTTTGACTTTCAATATCTCGGCTCTGGAAAGGTCTAGAGCCTCCATTTTTGCGCGCTGGTCGAAGTCTCGTGGCCCTCTGTCAGAATCAAGAGTTTCAAGAAGATCGGAGGGAGTCAAAATTTCGGCCAAAAAAAAAAAAACGACAGTGTTACCCCTTACGTTTTTTTTTTTCGGGTCGAAATTTTGACTTTCGATATCTCGGCTCTGGAAGGGTCTAGAGCCTCCATTTTTGCGCGCTGGTCGAAGTCTCGTGGCCCTCTGTCAGAATCAAGAGTTTCAAGAAGATCGGAGGGGGTCAAAATTTTGACCAGAAAAAAAAAATGACAGTGTTACCCCTTATGTTTTTTTTTTCGGCGGGTGAAAAATTAAGTTTCTCCAATCTTCTCAAAACTCTGGATTCTGATAGAGGGCCACGAGACGTGGACCTGGGTGCAAAAATTGAGGCTCCAAACCCTTCCAGAGCTGAGATATTGAAACTCAAAATTTTGACCAGAAAAAAAAAGACTGTTACCCCTTACGTTTTTTTTCGGGGGGTGAATAATTAAGTTTCTCCAATCTTCTCAAAACTCTGGATTCTGATAGAGGGCCACAAGACATGGTCCTGGGTGCAACAATTGAGGCTCCAAACCCTTCCAGAGCTGAGATATTGAAACTCAAAATTTTGACCAGAAAAAAAAAATGACAGTGTTACCCCTTACGTTTTTTTTCGGGGGGTGAAAAATTAAGTTTCTCCAATCTTCTCAAAACTCTGGATTCTGATAGAGGGCCACGAGACATGGACCTGGGTGCAAAAATTGAGGCTCCAATCCCTTCCAGAGCTGAGATATTGAAACTCAAAATTTTGACCAGAAAAAAAAATGACAGTGTTACCCCTTATGTTTTTTTTTTCGGGGGGTGAAAAATTAAGTTTCTCCAATCTTCTCAAAACTCTGGATTCTGATAGAGAGCCACGAGACATGGACCTGGGTGCAAAAATTGAGGCTCTAGACCCTTCCAGAGCTGAGATATTGAAACTCAAAATTTTGACCAGAAAAAAAAAATGACAGCGTTACCCCTTATGTTTCTTTCTGGGGGGTGAAAAATTAAGTTTCTCCAATCTTCTCAAAACTCTGGATTCTGATAGAGGGCCACGAGACATGGACCAGGGTGCAAAAATTGAGGCTCTAGACCCTTCCAGAGCTGAGATATTGAAACTCAAAATTTTGACCAGAAAAAAAAAATGACAGTGTTACCCCTTATGTTTTTTTCGGGGGGTGAAAAATTAAGTTTCTCCAATCTTCTCAAAACTCTGGATTCTGATAGAGGGCCATGAGACATGGACCTGGGTGCAAAAATTGAGGCTCCAAACCGTTCCAGAGCTGAGATATTGAAACTCAAAATTTTGACCAGAAAAAAAAATGACAGTGTTACCCCTTACGGTTTTTTTTTCGGGGGGTGAAAAATTAAGTTTCTCTAATCTTCTCAAAACTCTGGATTCTGATAGAGGGCCACGAGACATAGACCTGGGTGCAAAAATTGAGGCTCTAGACCCTTCCAGAGCTGAGATATTGAAACTCAAAATTTTGACCAGAAAAAAAAATGACAGTGTTACCCCTTACGTTTTTTTTCGGGGGGTGAAAAATTAAGTTTCTCCAATCTTCTCAAAACTCTGGATTCTGATAGAGGGCCACGAGACATGGACCTGGGTGCAAAAATTGAGGCTCCAAACCCTTCCAGCGCTGAGATATTGAAACTCAAAATTTTGACCAGAAAAAAAAATGACAGTGTTACCCCTTATGTTTTTTTTTCGGGGGGTGAAAAACTAAGTTTCTCCAATCTTCTCAAAACTCTGGATTCTGATAGAGAGCCACGAGACATGGACCTGGGTGCAAAAATTGAGGCTCTAGACCCTTCCAGAGCTGAGATATTGAAACTCAAAATTTTGACCAGAAAAAAAAAATGACAGCGTTACCCCTTATGTTTCTTTCTGGGGGGTGAAAAATTAAGTTTCTCCAATCTTCTCAAAACTCTGGATTCTGATAGAGGGCCACGAGACATGGACCTGGGTGCAAAAATTGAGGCTCTAGACCCTTCCAGAGCTGAGATATTGAAACTCAAAATTTTGACCAGAGAAAAAAAATGACAGCGTTACCCCTTATGTTTCTTTCTGGGGGGTGAAAAATTAAGTTTCTCCAATCTTCTCAAAACTCTGGATTCTGATAGAGGGCCACGAGACATGGTCCTGGGTGCAAAAATTGAGGCTCCAAACCCTTCCAGAGCTGAGATATTGAAACTCAAAATTTTGACCAGAAAAAAAAATGACAGTGTTACCCCTTACGTTTTTTTCGGGGGGTGAAAAATTAAGTTTCTCCAATCTTCTCAAAACTTTGGATTCTTATAGAGGGCCACGAGACATGGACCTGGGTGCAAAAATTGAGGCTCCAAACCCTTCCAGAGCTAAGATATTGAAACTCAAAATTTTGACCAGAAAAAAAAATGACAGTGTTACCCCTTATGTTTTTTTTCGGGGGGTGAAAAATTAAGTTTCTCCAATCTTCTCAAAACTCTGGATTCTGATAGAGGGCCACGAGACATGGACCTGGGTGCAAAAATTGAGGCTCTAGACCCCTCCAGAGCTGAGATATTGAAACTCAGAATTTTGACCAGAAAAAAAAATGACAGTGTTACCCCTTATGTTTTTTTCGGGGGGTGAAAAATTAAGTTTCTCCAATCTTCTCAAAACTCTGGATTCTGATAGAGGGCCACGAGACATGGTCCTGGGTGCAAAAATTGAGGCTCCAACCCTTCCAGAGCTGAGATATTGAAACTCAAAAATTTGACCAGAAAAAAAAAATGACAGTGTTACCCCTTACGTTTTTTTTTTCGGGGGGTGAAAAATTAAGTTTCTCCAATCTTCTCAAAACTCTGGATTCTGATAGAGGGCCACGAGACATGGACCTGGGTGCAAAAATTGAGGCTCTAGACCCTTCCAGAGCTGAGATATTGAAACTCAAAATTTTGACCAGAAAAAAAATGACAGTGTTACCCCTTGTGTTTTTTTTTCGGGGGGTGAAAAATTAAGTTTCTCCAATCTTCTCAAAACTCTGGATTCTGATAGAGGGCCACGAGACATGGACCTGGGTGCAAAAATTGAGGCTCTAGACCCTTCCAGAGCTGAGATATTGAAACTCAAAATTTTGACCAGAAAAAAAATGACAGTGTTACCCCTTATGTTTTTTTTCGGGGGGTGAAAAATTAAGTTTCTCCAATCTTCTCAAAACTCTGGATTCTGATAGAGGGCCACGAGACATGGACCTGGGTGCAAAAATTGAGGCTCCAAACCGTTCCAGAGCTGAGATATTGAAACTCAAAATTTTGACCAGAAAAAAAAATGACAGTGTTACCCCTTACATTTTTTTTTTTGGGGGGGGGGGGGGGGGGGGGGGGGGGGTGAAAAATTAAGTTTCTCCAATCTTCTCAAAACTCTGGATTCTGACAGAGGGCCACGAGACATGGACCTGGGTGCAAAAATTGAGGCTCTAGACCCTTCCAGAGCTGAGATATTGAAACTCAAAATTTTGACCAGAAAAAAAAATAACAGTGTTACCCCTTACGTTTTTTTTCGGGGGGTGAAAAATTAAGTTTCTCCAATCTTCTCAAAACTCTGGATTCTGATAGAGGGCCACGAGACATGGACCTGGGTGCAAAAATTGAGGCTCCAAACCCTTCCAGAGCTGAGAAATTGAAACTCAAAATTTTGACTAGAAAAAAAAAATGGCAGTGTTACCCCTTATGTTTTTTTTCGGGGGGTGAAAAATTAAGTTTCTCCAATCTTCTCAAAACTCTGGATTCTGATAGAGGGCCATGAGACATGGACCTGGGTGCAAAAATTGAGGCTCCAAACCGTTCCAGAGCTGAGATATTGAAACTCAAAATTTTGACCAGAAAAAAAAAAATGACAGTGTTACCCCTTATGTTTTTTTTTCGGGGGGTGAAAAATTAAGTTTCTCCAATCTTCTCAAAACTCTGGATTCTGATAGAGGGCCACGAGACATGGACCTGGGTGCAAAAATTGAGGCTCCAAACCCTTCCAGAGCTGAGAAATTGAAACTCAAAATTTTGACCAGAAAAAAAAATGACAGTGTTACCCCTTATGTTTTTTTGGGGGGGTGAAAAATTAAGTTTCTCCAATCTTCTCAAAACTCTGGATTCTGATAGAGGGCCACGAGACATGGACCTGGGTGCAAAAATTGAGGCTCCAAACCCTTCCAGAGCTGAGAAATTGAAACTCAAAATTTTGACCAGAAAAAAAAATGACAGTGTTACCCCTTATGTTTTTTTTTTTTCGGGGGGTGAAAAATTAAGTTTCTCCAATCTTCTCAAAACTCTGGATTCTGATAGAGGGCCACGAGACATGGACCTGGGTGCAAAAATTGAGGCTCTAGACCCTTCCAGAGCTGAGATATTGAAACTCAAAATTTTGACCAGAAAAAAAAATGACAGTGTTACCCCTTATGGTTTTTATTCAGGGGGTGAAAAATTAAGTTTCTCCAATCTTCTCAAAACTCTGGATTCTGATAGAGGGCCACGAGACATGAACCTGGGTGCAAAAATTGAGGCTCCAAACCCTTCCAGAGCTGAGATATTGAAACTCAAAATTTTGACCAGAAAAAAAAATGACAGTGTTACCCCTTACGTTTTTTTTCGGGGGGTGAAAAATTAAGTTTCTCCAATATTCTCAAAACTTTGGATTCTGATAGAGGGCCACGAGACATGGACCTGGGTGCAAAAATTGAGGCTCTAGACCCTTCCAGAGCTGAGATATTGAAACTCAAAATTTTGACCAGAAAAAAAAATGACAGTGTTACCCCTTATGTTTTTTTTCGGGGGGTGAAAAATTAAGTTTCTCCAATCTTCTCAAAACTCTGGATTCTGATAGAGGGCCACGAGACATGGACCTGAGTGCAAAAATTTAGGCTCTAGACCCTTCCAGAGCTGAGATATTGAAACTCAAAATTTTGACCAGAAAAAAAAAATGACAGTGTTACCCCTTATTTTTTTTTTTCGGAGGGTGAAAAATTAACTTTCTCCAATCTTCTCAAAACTCTGGATTCTGATAGAGGGCCGAGAGACATGGTCCTGGGTGCAAAAATTGAGGCTCCAAACCCTTCCAGAGCTGAGATATTGAAACTCAAAATTTTGACCAGAAAAAAAAAATGACAGTGTTACCCCTTACGTTTTTTTTCGGGGGGTGAAAAATTAAGTTTCTCCAATCTTCTCAAAACTCTGGATTCTGATAGAGGGCCACGAGACATGGACCTGGGTGCAAAAATTGAGGCTCTAGACCCTTCCAGAGCTGAGATATTGAAACTCAAAATTTTGACCAGAAAAAAAAATGACAGTGTTACCCCTTATGTTTTTTTTTCGGGGGGTGAAAAATTAAGTTTCTCCAATCTTCTCAAAACTCTGGATTCTGATAGAGGGCCACGAGACATGGACCAGGGTGCAAAAATTGAGGCTCTAGACCCTTCCAGAGCTGAGATATTGAAACTCAAAATTTTGACCAGAAAAAAAAAATGGCAGTGTTACCCCTTATGTTTTTTTTCAGGGGGTGAAAAATTAAGTTTCTCCAATCTTCTCAAAACTCTGGATTCTGATAGAGGGCCATGAGACATGGACCTGGGTGCAAAAATTGAGGCTCCAAACCGTTCCAGAGCTGAGATATTGAAACTCAAAATTTTGACCAGAAAAAAAAAATGACAGTGTTACCCCTTACGTTTTTTTTCGGGGGGTGAAAAATTAAGTTTCTCCAATCTTCTCAAAACTCTGGATTCTGATAGAGGGCCACGAGACATGGACCTGGGTGCAAAAATTGAGGCTCTAGACCCTTCTAGAGCTGAGATATTGAAACTCAAAATTTTGACCAGAAAAAAAAATGACAATGTTACCCCTTACGTTTTTTTTCGGGGGGTGAAAAATTAAGTTTCTCCAATCTTCTCAAAACTCTGGATTCTGATAGAGGGCCACGAGACATGGACCTGGGTGCAAAAATTGAGGCTCTAGACCCTTCTAGAGCTGAGATATTGTAACTCAAAATTTTGACCAGAAAAAAAAATGACAGTGTTACCCCTTATGTTTTTTTTCGGGGGGGTGAAAAATTAAGTTTCTCCAATCTTCTCAAAACTCTGGATTCTGATAGAGGGCCACGAGACATGGACCTGGGTGCAAAAATTGAGGCTCTAGACCCTTCCAGAGCTGAGATATTGAAACTCAAAATTTTGACCAGAAAAAAAATGACAGTGTTACCCCTTATGTTTTTCTTCGGGGGGTGAAAAATTAAGTTTCTCCAATCTTCTCAAAACTCTGGATTCTGATAGAGGGCCACGAGACATGGACCTGGGTGCAAAAATTGAGGCTCTAGACCCTTCCAGAGCTGAGATATTGAAACTCAAAATTTTGACCAGAAAAAAAAAATGACAGTGTTACCCCTTATGTTTTTTATTCAGGGGGTGAAAAATTAAGTTTCTCCAATCTTCTCAAAACTCTGGATTCTGATAGAGGGCCACGAGACATGGACCTGGGTGCAAAAATTGAGGCTCCAAACCCTTCCAGAGCTGAGAAATTGAAACTCAAAATTTTGACCAGAAAAAAAAATGACAGTGTTACCCCTTACGTTTTTTTCGGGGGGTGAAAAATTAAGTTTCTCCAATCTTCTCAAAACTCTGGATTCTGATAGAGGGCCACGAGACATGGACCTGAGTGCAAAAATTTAGGCTCTAGACCCTTCCAGAGCTGAGATATTGAAACTCAAAATTTTGACCAGAAAAAAAAAATGACAGTGTTACCCCTTATGTTTTTTTTCGGGGGGTGAAAAATTAAATTTCTCCAATCTTCTCAAAACTCTGGATTCTGATAGAGGGCCACGAGACATGGACCTGGGTGCAAAAATTGAGGCTCTAGACCCTTCCAGAGCTGAGATATTGAAACTCAAAATTTTGACCAGAAAAAAAAATGACAGTGTTACCCCTTATGTTTTTTTTCGGGGGGTGAAAAATTAAGTTTCTCCAATCTTCTCAAAACTCTGGATTCTGATAGAGGGCCACGAGACATGGACCAGGGAGCAAAAATTGAGGCTCTTGACCCTTCCAGAGCTGAGATATTGAAACTCAAAATTTTGACCATAAAAAAAAATGGCAGTGTTACCCCTTATGTTTTTTTTCGGGGGGTGAAAAATTAAGTTTCTCCAATCTTCTCAAAACTCTGGATTCTGATAGAGGGCCATGAGACATGGACCTGGGTGCAAAAATTGAGGCTCCAAACCGTTCCAGAGCTGAGATATTGAAACTCAAAATTTTGACCAGAAAAAAAAAATGACAGTGTTACCCCTTACGTTTTTTTTCGGGGGGTGAAAAATTAAGTTTCTCCAATCTTCTCAAAACTCTGGATTCTGATAGAGGGCCACGAGACATGGACCTGGGTGCAAAAATTGAGGCTCTAGACCCTTCCAGAGCTGAGATATTGAAACTCAAAATTTTGACCAGAAAAAAAAATGACAGTGTTACCCCTTATGTTTTTTTTCGGGGGGTGAAAAATTAAGTTTCTCCAATCTTCTCAAAACTCTGGATTCTGATAGAGGGCCACGAGACATGGACCTGGGTGCAAAAATTGAGGCTCCAAACCCTTCCAGAGCTGAGAAATTGAAACTCAAAATTTTGACCAGAAAAAAAAAAATGGCAGTGTTACCCCTTATGTTTTTTTTCGGGGGGTGAAAAATTAAGTTTCTCCAATCTTCTCAAAACTCTGGATTCTGATAGAGGGCCATGAGACATGGACCTGGGTGCAAAAGTTGAGGCTCCAAACCGTTCCAGAGCTGAGATATTGAAACTCAAAATTTTGACCAGAAAAAAAATGACAGTGTTACCCCTTATGTTTTTCTTCGGGGGGTGAAAAATTAAGTTTCTCCAATCTTCTCAAAACTCTGGATTCTGATAGAGGGCCACGAGACATGGACCTGGGTGCAAAAATTGAGGCTCTAGACCCTTCTAGAGCTGAGATATTGAAACTCAAAATTTTGACCAGAAAAAAAAAAAATTACAGTGTTACCCCTTATGTTTTTTTTCGGGGGGTGAAAAATTAAGTTTCTCCAATCTTCTCAAAACTCTGGATTCTGATAGAGGGCCACGAGACATGGACCTGGGTGCAAAAATTGAGGCTCCAAACCCTTCCAGAGCTGAGAAATTGAAACTCAAAATTTTGACCAGAAAAAAAATGACAGTGTTACCCCTTATGTTTTTTTTCGGGGGGTGAAAAATTAAGTTTCTCCAATCTTCTCAAAACTCTGGATTCTGATAGAGGGCCACGAGACATGGACCTGGGTGCAAAAATTGAGGCTCCAAACCCTTCCAGAGCTGAGAAATTGAAACTCAAAATTTTGACCAGAAAAAAAAATGACAGTGTTACCCCTTATGTTTTTTTTCGGGGGGTGAAAAATTAAGTTTCTCCAATCTTCTCAAAACTCTGGATTCTGATAGAGGGCCACGAGACATGGACCTGGGTGCAAAAATTTAGGCTCTAGACCCTTCCAGAGCTGAGATATTGAAACTCAAAATTTTGACCAGAAAAAAAATGACAGTGTTACCCCTTATGTTTTTCTTCGGGGGGTGAAAAATTAAGTTTCTCCAATCTTCTCAAAACTCTGGATTCTGATAGAGGGCCACGAGACATGGACCTGGGTGCAAAAATTGAGGCTCTAGACCCTTCCAGAGCTGAGATATTGAAACTCAAAATTTTGACCAGAAAAAAAAATGACAGTGTTACCCCTTATGTTTTTTTTCGGGGGGTGAAAAATTAAGTTTCTCCAATCTTCTCAAAACTCTGGATTCTGATAGAGGGCCACGAGACATGGACCTGGGTGCAAAAATTTAGGCTCCAAACCCTTCCAGAGCTGAGATATTGAAACTCAAAATTTTGACCAGAAAAAAAAATGACAGTGTTACCCCTTACGTTTTTTTTCGGGGGGTGAAAAATTAAGTTTCTCCAATCTTCTCAAAACTTTGGATTCTGATAGAGGGCCACGAGACATGGACCTGGGTGCAAAAATTGAGGCTCTAGACCCTTCCAGAGCTGAGATATTGAAACTCAAAATTTTGACCAGAAAAAAAAATGACAGTGTTACCCCTTATGTTTTTTTTTCGGGGGGTGAAAAATTAAGTTTCTCCAATCTTCTCAAAACTCTGGATTCTGATAGAGGGCCATGAGACATGGACCTGGGTGCAAAAATTGAGGCTCCAAACCGTTCCAGAGCTGAGATATTGAAACTCAAAATTTTGACCAGAAAAAAAAATGACAGTGTTACCCCTTACGTTTTTTTTCGGGGGGTGAAAAATTAAGTTTCTCCAATCTTCTCAAAACTCTGGATTCTGATAGAGGGCCACGAGACATGGACCTGGGTGCAAAAATTGAGGCTCTAGACCCTTCTAGAGCTGAGATATTGTAACTCAAAATTTTGACCAGAAAAAAAAATGACAGTGTTACCCCTTATGTTTTTTTTTTCGGGGGGGTGAAAAATTAAGTTTCTCCAATCTTCTCAAAACTCTGGATTCTGATAGAGGGCCACGAGACATGGACCTGGGTGCAAAAATTGAGGCTCCAAACCCTTCCAGAGCTGAGAAATTGAAACTCAAAATTTTGACCAGAAAAAAAAAAATGGCAGTGTTACCCCTTATGTTTTTTTTCGGGGGGTGAAAAATTAAGTTTCTCCAATCTTGTCAAAACTCTGGATTCTGATAGAGGGCCATGAGACATGGACCTGGGTGCAAAAATTGAGGCTCCAAACCGTTCCAGAGCTGAGATATTGAAACTCAAAATTTTGACCAGAAAAAAAAATGACAGTGTTACCCCTTACGTTTTTTTTCGGGTGGTGAAAAATTAAGTTTCTCCAATCTTCTCAAAACTCTGGATTCTGATAGAGGGCCACGAGACATGGACCTGGGTGCAAAAATTGAGGCTCTAGACCCTTCTAGAGCTGAGATATTGAAACTCAAAATTTTGACCAGAAAAAAAAAATGACAGTGTTACCCCTTATGTTTTTTTTTCGGGGGGTGAAAAATTAAGTTTCTCCAATCTTCTCAAAACTCTGGATTCTGATAGAGGGCCACGAGACATGGACCTGGGTGCAAAAATTGAGGCTCCAAACCCTTCCAGAGCTGAGAAATTGAAACTCAAAATTTTGACCAGAAAAAAAAAATGACAGTGTTACCCCTTATGTTTTTTTTCGGGGGGTGAAAAATTAAGTTTCTCCAATCTTCTCAAAACTCTGGATTCTGATAGAGGGCCACGAGACATGGACCTGGGTGCAAAAATTGAGGCTCTAGACCCTTCCAGAGCTGAGATATTGAAACTCAAAATTTTGACCAGAAAAAAAATGACAGTGTTACCCCTTATGTTTTTCTTCGGGGGGTGAAAAATTAAGTTTCTCCAATCTTCTCAAAACTCTGGATTCTGATAGAGGGCCACGAGACATGGACCTGGGTGCAAAAATTGAGGCTCTAGACCCTTCCAGAGCTGAGATATTGAAACTCAAAATTTTGACCAGAAAAAAAAATGACAGTGTTACCCCTTATGTTTTTTATTCAGGGGGTGAAAAATTAAGTTTCTCCAATCTTCTCAAAACTCTGGATTCTGATAGAGGGCCACGAGACATGGACCTGGGTGCAAAAATTGAGGCTCCAAACCCTTCTAGAGCTGAGAAATTGAAACTCAAAATTTTGACCAGAAAAAAAAATGACAGTGTTACCCCTTACGTTTTTTTCGGGGGGTGAAAAATTAAGTTTCTCCAATCTTCTCAAAACTCTGGATTCTGATAGAGGGCCACGAGACATGGACCTGGGTGCAAAAATTGAGGCTCCAAACCCTTCCAGAGCTGAGAAATTGAAACTCAAAATTTTGACCAGAAAAAAAAATGACAGTGTTACCCCTTATGTTTTTTTTCGGGGGGTGAAAAATTAAGTTTCTCCAATCTTCTCAAAACTCTGGATTCTGATAAAGGGCCACGAGACATGGACCTGGGTGCAAAAATTGAGGCTCTAGACCCTTCCAGAGCTGAGATATTGAAACTCAAAATTTTGACCAGAAAAAAATGACAGTGTTACCCCTTATGTTTTTCTTCGGGGGGTGAAAAACTAAGTTTCTCCAATCTTCTCAAAACTCTGGATTCTGATAGAGAGCCACGAGACATGGACCTGGGTGCAAAAATTGAGGCTCTAGACCCTTCCAGAGCTGAGATATTGAAACTCAAAATTTTGACCAGAAAAAAAAAATGACAGCGTTACCCCTTATGTTTCTTTCTGGGGGGTGAAAAATTAAGTTTCTCCAATCTTCTCAAAACTCTGGATTCTGATAGAGGGCCACGAGACATGGACCTGGGTGCAAAAATTGAGGCTCTAGACCCTTCCAGAGCTGAGATATTGAAACTCAAAATTTTGACCAGAGAAAAAAAATGACAGCGTTACCCCTTATGTTTCTTTCTGGGGGGTGAAAAATTAAGTTTCTCCAATCTTCTCAAAACTCTGGATTCTGATAGAGGGCCACGAGACATGGTCCTGGGTGCAAAAATTGAGGCTCCAAACCCTTCCAGAGCTGAGATATTGAAACTCAAAATTTTGACCAGAAAAAAAAAATGACAGTGTTACCCCTTACGTTTTTTTCGGGGGGTGAAAAATTAAGTTTCTCCAATCTTCTCAAAACTTTGGATTCTTATAGAGGGCCACGAGACATGGACCTGGGTGCAAAAATTGAGGCTCCAAACCCTTCCAGAGCTAAGATATTGAAACTCAAAATTTTGACCAGAAAAAAAAAATGACAGTGTTACCCCTTATGTTTTTTTTCGGGGGGTGAAAAATTAAGTTTCTCCAATCTTCTCAAAACTCTGGATTCTGATAGAGGGCCACGAGACATGGACCTGGGTGCAAAAATTGAGGCTCTAGACCCCTCCAGAGCTGAGATATTGAAACTCAAAATTTTGACCAGAAAAAAAAATGACAGTGTTACCCCTTATTTTTTTTTTCGGGGGGTGAAAAATTAAGTTTCTCCAATCTTCTCAAAACTCTGGATTCTGATAGAGGGCCACGAGACATGGTCCTGGGTGCAAAAATTGAGGCTCCAACCCTTCCAGAGCTGAGATATTGAAACTCAAAAATTTGACCAGAAAAAAAAAATGACAGTGTTACCCCTTACGTTTTTTTTTTCGGGGGGTGAAAAATTAAGTTTCTCCAATCTTCTCAAAATCCTGGATTCTGATAGAGGGCCACGAGACATGGACCTGGGTGCAAAAATTGAGGCTCTAGACCCTTCCAGAGCTGAGATATTGAAACTCAAAATTTTGACCAGAAAAAAAATGACAGTGTTACCCCTTGTGTTTTTTTTTCGGGGGGTGAAAAATTAAGTTTCTCCAATCTTCTCAAAACTCTGGATTCTGATAGAGGGCCACGAGACATGGACCTGGGTGCAAAAATTGAGGCTCTAGACCCTTCCAGAGCTGAGATATTGAAACTCAAAATTTTGACCAGAAAAAAAAAATGACAGTGTTACCCCTTGTGTTTTTTTTCGGGGGGTGAAAAATTAAGTTTCTCCAATCTTCTCAAAACTCTGGATTCTGATAGAGGGCCACGAGACATGGACCTGGGTGCAAAAATTGAGGCTCTAGACCCTTCCAGAGCTGAGATATTGAAACTCAAAATTTTGACCAGAAAAAAAATGACAGTGTTACCCCTTATGTTTTTTTTCGGGGGGTGAAAAATTAAGTTTCTCCAATCTTCTCAAAACTCTGGATTCTGATAGAGGGCCACGAGACATGGACCTGGGTGCAAAAATTGAGGCTCCAAACCGTTCCAGAGCTGAGATATTGAAACTCAAAATTTTGACCAGAAAAAAAAATGACAGTGTTACCCCTTACATTTTTTTTTTTGGGGGGGGGGGGGTGAAAAATTAAGTTTCTCCAATCTTCTCAAAACTCTGGATTCTGATAGAGGGCCATGAGACATGGACCTGGGTGCAAAAATTGAGGCTCCAAACCGTTCCAGAGCTGAGATATTGAAACTCAAAATTTTGACCAGAAAAAAAAAAATGACAGTGTTACCCCTTATGTTTTTTTTCGGGGGGTGAAAAATTAAGTTTCTCCAATCTTCTCAAAACTCTGGATTCTGATAGAGGGCCACGAGACATGGACCTGGGTGCAAAAATTGAGGCTCCAAACCCTTCCAGAGCTGAGAAATTGAAACTCAAAATTTTGACCAGAAAAAAAAATGACAGTGTTACCCCTTATGTTTTTTTGGGGGGGTGAAAAATTAAGTTTCTCCAATCTTCTCAAAACTCTGGATTCTGATAGAGGGCCACGAGACATGGACCTGGGTGCAAAAATTGAGGCTCCAAACCCTTCCAGAGCTGAGAAATTGAAACTCAAAATTTTGACCAGAAAAAAAAATGACAGTGTTACCCCTTATGTTTTTTTTTTTCGGGGGGTGAAAAATTAAGTTTCTCCAATCTTCTCAAAACTCTGGATTCTGATAGAGGGCCACGAGACATGGACCTGGGTGCAAAAATTGAGGCTCTAGACCCTTCCAGAGCTGAGATATTGAAACTCAAAATTTTGACCAGAAAAAAAAATGACAGTGTTACCCCTTATGGTTTTTATTCAGGGGGTGAAAAATTAAGTTTCTCCAATCTTCTCAAAACTCTGGATTCTGATAGAGGGCCACGAGACATGAACCTGGGTGCAAAAATTGAGGCTCCAAACCCTTCCAGAGCTGAGATATTGAAACTCAAAATTTTGACCAGAAAAAAAAATGACAGTGTTACCCCTTACGTTTTTTTTCGGGGGGTGAAAAATTAAGTTTCTCCAATATTCTCAAAACTTTGGATTCTGATAGAGGGCCACGAGACATGGACCTGGGTGCAAAAATTGAGGCTCTAGACCCTTCCAGAGCTGAGATATTGAAACTCAAAATTTTGACCAGAAAAAAAAATGACAGTGTTACCCCTTATGTTTTTTTTCGGGGGGTGAAAAATTAAGTTTCTCCAATCTTCTCAAAACTCTGGATTCTGATAGAGGGCCACGAGACATGGACCTGAGTGCAAAAATTTAGGCTCTAGACCCTTCCAGAGCTGAGATATTGAAACTCAAAATTTTGACCAGAAAAAAAAAAATGACAGTGTTACCCCTTATTTTTTTTTTTCGGAGGGTGAAAAATTAACTTTCTCCAATCTTCTCAAAACTCTGGATTCTGATAGAGGGCCGAGAGACATGGTCCTGGGTGCAAAAATTGAGGCTCCAAACCCTTCCAGAGCTGAGATATTGAAACTCAAAATTTTGACCAGAAAAAAAAATGACAGTGTTACCCCTTACGTTTTTTTTCGGGGGGTGAAAAATTAAGTTTCTCCAATCTTCTCAAAACTCTGGATTCTGATAGAGGGCCACGAGACATGGACCTGGGTGCAAAAATTGAGGCTCTAGACCCTTCCAGAGCTGAGATATTGAAACTCAAAATTTTGACCAGAAAAAAAAATGACAGTGTTACCCCTTATGTTTTTTTTCGGGGGGTGAAAAATTAAGTTTCTCCAATCTTCTCAAAACTCTGGATTCTGATAGAGGGCCACGAGACATGGACCAGGGTGCAAAAATTGAGGCTCTAGACCCTTCCAGAGCTGAGATATTGAAACTCAAAATTTTGACCAGAAAAAAAAAATGGCAGTGTTACCCCTTATGTTTTTTTTCAGGGGGTGAAAAATTAAGTTTCTCCAATCTTCTCAAAACTCTGGATTCTGATAGAGGGCCATGAGACATGGACCTGGGTGCAAAAATTGAGGCTCCAAACCGTTCCAGAGCTGAGATATTGAAACTCAAAATTTTGACCAGAAAAAAAAAATGACAGTGTTACCCCTTACGTTTTTTTTCGGGGGGTGAAAAATTAAGTTTCTCCAATCTTCTCAAAACTCTGGATTCTGATAGAGGGCCACGAGACATGGACCTGGGTGCAAAAATTGAGGCTCTAGACCCTTCTAGAGCTGAGATATTGAAACTCAAAATTTTGACCAGAAAAAAAAATGACAGTATTACCCCTTATGTTTTTTTTCGGGGGGTGAAAAATTAAGTTTCTCCAATCTTCTCAAAACTCTGGATTCTGATAGAGGGCCACGAGACATGGACCAGGGTGCAAAAATTGAGGCTCTAGACCCTTCCAGAGCTGAGATATTGAAACTCAAAATTTTGACCATAAAAAAAAATGGCAGTGTTACCCCTTATGTTTTTTTTCGGGGGGTGAAAAATTAAGTTTCTCCAATCTTCTCAAAACTCTGGATTCTGATAGAGGGCCATGAGACATGGACCTGGGTGCAAAAATTGAGGCTCCAAACCGTTCCAGAGCTGAGATATTGAAACTCAAAATTTTGACCAGAAAAAAAAATGACAATGTTACCCCTTACGTTTTTTTTCGGGGGGTGAAAAATTAAGTTTCTCCAATCTTCTCAAAACTCTGGATTCTGATAGAGGGCCACGAGACATGGACCTGGGTGCAAAAATTGAGGCTCTAGACCCTTCTAGAGCTGAGATATTGTAACTCAAAATTTTGACCAGAAAAAAAAATGACAGTGTTACCCCTTATGTTTTTTTTTCGGGGGGGTGAAAAATTAAGTTTCTCCAATCTTCTCAAAACTCTGGATTCTGATAGAGGGCCACGAGACATGGACCTGGGTGCAAAAATTGAGGCTCTAGACCCTTCCAGAGCTGAGATATTGAAACTCAAAATTTTGACCAGAAAAAAAATGACAGTGTTACCCCTTATGTTTTTCTTCGGGGGGTGAAAAATTAAGTTTCTCCAATCTTCTCAAAACTCTGGATTCTGATAGAGGGCCACGAGACATGGACCTGGGTGCAAAAATTGAGGCTCTAGACCCTTCCAGAGCTGAGATATTGAAACTCAAAATTTTGACCAGAAAAAAAAAATGACAGTGTTACCCCTTATGTTTTTTATTCAGGGGGTGAAAAATTAAGTTTCTCCAATCTTCTCAAAACTCTGGATTCTGATAGAGGGCCACGAGACATGGACCTGGGTGCAAAAATTGAGGCTCCAAACCCTTCCAGAGCTGAGAAATTGAAACTCAAAATTTTGACCAGAAAAAAAAAAATGACAGTGTTACCCCTTACGTTTTTTTCGGGGGGTGAAAAATTAAGTTTCTCCAATCTTCTCAAAACTCTGGATTCTGATAGAGGGCCACGAGACATGGACCTGAGTGCAAAAATTTAGGCTCTAGACCCTTCCAGAGCTGAGATATTGAAACTCAAAATTTTGACCAGAAAAAAAAAATGACAGTGTTACCCCTTATGTTTTTTTTCGGGGGGTGAAAAATTAAATTTCTCCAATCTTCTCAAAACTCTGGATTCTGATAGAGGGCCACGAGACATGGACCTGGGTGCAAAAATTGAGGCTCTAGACCCTTCCAGAGCTGAGATATTGAAACTCAAAATTTTGACCAGAAAAAAAAATGACAGTGTTACCCCTTATGTTTTTTTTCGGGGGGTGAAAAATTAAGTTTCTCCAATCTTCTCAAAACTCTGGATTCTGATAGAGGGCCACGAGACATGGACCAGGGAGCAAAAATTGAGGCTCTTGACCCTTCCAGAGCTGAGATATTGAAACTCAAAATTTTGACCATAAAAAAAAAATGGCAGTGTTACCCCTTATGTTTTTTTTCGGGGGGTGAAAAATTAAGTTTCTCCAATCTTCTCAAAACTCTGGATTCTGATAGAGGGCCATGAGACATGGACCTGGGTGCAAAAATTGAGGCTCCAAACCGTTCCAGAGCTGAGATATTGAAACTCAAAATTTTGACCAGAAAAAAAAATGACAGTGTTACCCCTTACGTTTTTTTTCGGGGGGTGAAAAATTAAGTTTCTCCAATCTTCTCAAAACTCTGGATTCTGATAGAGGGCCACGAGACATGGACCTGGGTGCAAAAATTGAGGCTCTAGACCCTTCCAGAGCTGAGATATTGAAACTCAAAATTTTGACCAGAAAAAAAAATGACAGTGTTACCCCTTATGTTTTTTTTCGGGGGGTGAAAAATTAAGTTTCTCCAATCTTCTCAAAACTCTGGATTCTGATAGAGGGCCACGAGACATGGACCTGGGTGCAAAAATTGAGGCTCCAAACCAGGGGTGGGCAAACTTTTTGGCTCAAGGGCCACACTGGGTTTCAAAATTTGACAGAGGGCCGGCCATTTACGTGGATCACGTAATTTACATAGTATATTAATTTATATGCTATAGATATCCCCATTTAGCATTGTTATATTTTGGGGTTATTTTTTTATTTAATTTTATATTTATTTTAATTTTATATATATTTATATTCTTTTTAAATATTGTTTATCCTTAGTATTATTTAATGAGCCTAACAGTAAAGTAGAAACAAAACACCAGCAAGTGTACACGTAGTAGAGTAAAAATTAGAGAAATGGTTAATGGACTGCATTTATATAGCGCTTCCTTAGACCCAATGGCCACCAAAGCGCTTTACAATTTGCCTCACATTCACCCATTCACACACACACCGACGGCAGCCATGCAAGGCGCCATCCAGCTCGTCGGGAGCAGCTGGGGTTAGGTGTCTTGCTCATGGTCCATGGTGCTCACACCTCAACACTTGGTCAGGTGGAACCGAGGATTGAACCAGCAACCTTTCGGTTTATAGACAACCCACATGAACCACTGAGCCACTGCCGCCCCAATGAATGCTGCACCAATGAAGGAACGTTACATTAATTCAACTTTATTAAAACTCCATATGGTAATCAAATTGCACTTAATACACAAACGTCATACATTTGTGAAAAAAATAAAATAAAAATAAAAAAATGTACCAATTTATTTTAAGTATGATAAAATGTAAAAATCAAAAGCAGATAAGAACATTTATTGAACAAACGGCAGAGACGGGAGCGTAGCGAGGCGGGCGATAAAGGTAACCGGAAGCAGTCCAAGAGACAAATACAGAGGAGAAAAGAAACTAAATATCAAAAGAAAAACTAAAAATCAAATGAAAACTAATCAGGTGTACAAGTGGTTACTAACATTTTTTTTCTCTGTGAGTTTCCAAAAAAGGAAAAAACATTAACGTGCAACAAGGAGCCTTGTTGTGCTTAAGTCGCTGTCTGAAGGAGTGCTGAAATGTCAATGATTCAATCATGCAAACGTTCTGGTTCCTGGGATATTAGTTATAAATTGCATATGACAAATTACAAAAAACGGTCTGACTCTGCGGCGTGAGTGTAACGGAGGCCAGCTAGTAGTTGCTGTGCGAGTAAACCTCACTCCCCGATCTCAATAGGCGCTCTAGCGACAGACGCTAGAGGCTGCAGTCTCTAGCCTCCTTGTTAGCGTGCCTGACTCTCATGCCGGAGACCCGGGTTCGAGACCCGCTCGGAGCGAGGCGAGTTGGACCCGGGTGTGTGAGGGGTTACATGAGCTTTGCAATGCAACCATTATTTATTCACTGTATGGTTTCCATGGTGACGCGTCATTGCTTGTCACGTGACACACCGCAGCACAGCCACAACAGCTCTGAATGAATGAGCTGCTTTATTCAAGTATTCCAGGAAAAAGGCAAAATGAATGTGTGACAGGGATGTTGGTTCGGTGAATGGGTGATGGAAGGAGACACAGGGTCGGCGAATACTGGAGCTCATGCACTTTATTGAGTTACTTTCTCTCCCCACAGCGCTTGCTCGCGCTCACACAATTAATTCAGAATATTTCAAAAACAAATCACATATAAAACAGTACTCTTCCCGCTGGATTCAGCTTCTTAGGTCACAAATGCAGCAACACTCTTTCCACTGAAACAGCTTGCAGCCCAGCGTTTTCTCTCTCTCGACAGCGCGTGCACGAGCTCCCAGTCTCTCTCTCTCCACACTCTGTCAGCACGGCCCGCCTACCGCTCGGCTCCCCCCTCGCTCTCCAGCCACAGACCGCGCTGCACAACGCTCCCCATGCAAATGCAATCTCTATGACAATATTTTAAATACTCGACGGGCCGGATTAAACAGCCTAACGGGCCGCAAATGGCCCGCGGGCCGTAGTTTGCCCACCCCTGCTCCAAACCCTTCCAGAGCTGAGAAATTGAAACTCAAAATTTTGACCAGAAAAAAAAAATGGCAGTGTTACCCCTTATGTTTTTTTTCGGGGGGTGAAAAATTAAGTTTCTCCAATCTTCTCAAAACTCTGGATTCTGATAGAGGGCCATGAGACATGGACCTGGGTGCAAAAATTGAGGCTCCAAACCGTTCCAGAGCTGAGATATTGAAACTCAAAATTTTGACCAGAAAAAAAATGACAGTGTTACCCCTTATGTTTTTCTTCGGGGGGTGAAAAATTAAGTTTCTCCAATCTTCTCAAAACTCTGGATTCTGATAGAGGGCCACGAGACATGGACCTGGGTGCAAAAATTGAGGCTCTAGACCCTTCTAGAGCTGAGATATTGAAACTCAAAATTTTGACCAGAAAAAAAAATTAAAGTGTTACCCCTTATGTTTTTTTTCGGGGGGTGAAAAATTAAGTTTCTCCAATCTTCTCAAAACTCTGGATTCTGATAGAGGGCCACGAGACATGGACCTGGGTGCAAAAATTGAGGCTCCAAACCCTTCCAGAGCTGAGAAATTGAAACTCAAAATTTTGACCAGAAAAAAAAATGACAGTGTTACCCCTTATGTTTTTTTTCGGGGGGTGAAAAATTAAGTTTCTCCAATCTTCTCAAAACTCTGGATTCTGATAGAGGGCCACGAGACATGGACCTGGGTGCAAAAATTTAGGCTCTAGACCCTTCCAGAGCTGAGATATTGAAACTCAAAATTTTGACCAGAAAAAAAATGACAGTGTTACCCCTTATGTTTTTCTTCGGGGGGTGAAAAATTAAGTTTCTCCAATCTTCTCAAAACTCTGGATTCTGATAGAGGGCCACGAGACATGGACCTGGGTGCAAAAATTGAGGCTCTAGACCCTTCCAGAGCTGAGATATTGAAACTCAAAATTTTGACCAGAAAAAAAAATGACAGTGTTACCCCTTATGTTTTTTTTCGGGGGGTGAAAAATTAAGTTTCTCCAATCTTCTCAAAACTCTGGATTCTGATAGAGGGCCACGAGACATGGACCTGGGTGCAAAAATTTAGGCTCTAGACCCTTCCAGAGCTGAGATATTGAAACTCAAAATTTTGACCAGAAAAAAAAATGACAGTGTTACCCCTTATGTTTTTCTTCGGGGGGTGAAAAATTAAGTTTCTCCAATCTTCTCAAAACTCTGGATTCTGATAGAGGGCCACGAGACATGGACCTGGGTGCAAAAATTGAGGCTCTAGACCCTTCCAGAGCTGAGATATTGAAACTCAAAATTTTGACCAGAAAAAAAAATGACAGTGTTACCCCTTATGTTTTTTATTCAGGGGGTGAAAAATTAAGTTTCTCCAATCTTCTCAAAACTCTGGATTCTGATAGAGGGCCACGAGACATGGACCTGGGTGCAAAAATTGAGGCTCCAAACCCTTCCAGAGCTGAGATATTGAAACTCAAAATTTTGACCAGAAAAAAAAATGACAGTGTTACCCCTTACGTTTTTTTTCGGGGGGTGAAAAATTAAGTTTCTCCAATCTTCTCAAAACTTTGGATTCTGATAGAGGGCCACGAGACATGGACCTGGGTGCAAAAATTGAGGCTCTAGACCCTTCCAGAGCTGAGATATTGAAACTCAAAATTTTGACCAGAAAAAAAAATGACAGTGTTACCCCTTATGTTTTTTTTTCGGGGGGTGAAAAATTAAGTTTCTCCAATCTTCTCAAAACTCTGGATTCTGATAGAGGGCCATGAGACATGGACCTGGGTGCAAAAATTGAGGCTCCAAACCGTTCCAGAGCTGAGATATTGAAACTCAAAATTTTGACCAGAAAAAAAAATGACAGTGTTACCCCTTACGTTTTTTTTCGGGGGGTGAAAAATTAAGTTTCTCCAATCTTCTCAAAACTCTGGATTCTGATAGAGGGCCACGAGACATGGACCTGGGTGCAAAAATTGAGGCTCTAGACCCTTCTAGAGCTGAGATATTGTAACTCAAAATTTTGACCAGAAAAAAAAATGACAGTGTTACCCCTTATGTTTTTTTTTTCGGGGGGGTGAAAAATTAAGTTTCTCCAATCTTCTCAAAACTCTGGATTCTGATAGAGGGCCACGAGACATGGACCTGGGTGCAAAAATTGAGGCTCCAAACCCTTCCAGAGCTGAGAAATTGAAACTCAAAATTTTGACCAGAAAAAAAAATGGCAGTGTTACCCCTTATGTTTTTTTTTCGGGGGGTGAAAAATTAAGTTTCTCCAATCTTCTCAAAACTCTGGATTCTGATAGAGGGCCATGAGACATGGACCTGGGTGCAAAAATTGAGGCTCCAAACCGTTCCAGAGCTGAGATATTGAAACTCAAAATTTTGACCAGAAAAAAAAATGACAGTGTTACCCCTTACGTTTTTTTTCGGGGGGTGAAAAATTAAGTTTCTCCAATCTTCTCAAAACTCTGGATTCTGATAGAGGGCCACGAGACATGGACCAGGGTGCAAAAATTGAGGCTCTAGACCCTTCCAGAGCTGAGATATTGAAACTCAAAATTTTGACCAGAAAAAAAAAATGGCAGTGTTACCCCTTATGTTTTTTTTCAGGGGGTGAAAAATTAAGTTTCTCCAATCTTCTCAAAACTCTGGATTCTGATAGAGGGCCATGAGACATGGACCTGGGTGCAAAAATTGAGGCTCCAAACCGTTCCAGAGCTGAGATATTGAAACTCAAAATTTTGACCAGAAAAAAAAAATGACAGTGTTACCCCTTACGTTTTTTTTCGGGGGGTGAAAAATTAAGTTTCTCCAATCTTCTCAAAACTCTGGATTCTGATAGAGGGCCACGAGACATGGACCTGGGTGCAAAAATTGAGGCTCTAGACCCTTCTAGAGCTGAGATATTGAAACTCAAAATTTTGACCAGAAAAAAAAATGACAGTATTACCCCTTATGTTTTTTTTCGGGGGGTGAAAAATTAAGTTTCTCCAATCTTCTCAAAACTCTGGATTCTGATAGAGGGCCACGAGACATGGACCAGGGTGCAAAAATTGAGGCTCTAGACCCTTCCAGAGCTGAGATATTGAAACTCAAAATTTTGACCATAAAAAAAAATGGCAGTGTTACCCCTTATGTTTTTTTTCGGGGGGTGAAAAATTAAGTTTCTCCAATCTTCTCAAAACTCTGGATTCTGATAGAGGGCCATGAGACATGGACCTGGGTGCAAAAATTGAGGCTCCAAACCGTTCCAGAGCTGAGATATTGAAACTCAAAATTTTGACCAGAAAAAAAAATGACAATGTTACCCCTTACGTTTTTTTTCGGGGGGTGAAAAATTAAGTTTCTCCAATCTTCTCAAAACTCTGGATTCTGATAGAGGGCCACGAGACATGGACCTGGGTGCAAAAATTGAGGCTCTAGACCCTTCTAGAGCTGAGATATTGTAACTCAAAATTTTGACCAGAAAAAAAAATGACAGTGTTACCCCTTATGTTTTTTTTTCGGGGGGGTGAAAAATTAAGTTTCTCCAATCTTCTCAAAACTCTGGATTCTGATAGAGGGCCACGAGACATGGACCTGGGTGCAAAAATTGAGGCTCTAGACCCTTCCAGAGCTGAGATATTGAAACTCAAAATTTTGACCAGAAAAAAAATGACAGTGTTACCCCTTATGTTTTTCTTCGGGGGGTGAAAAATTAAGTTTCTCCAATCTTCTCAAAACTCTGGATTCTGATAGAGGGCCACGAGACATGGACCTGGGTGCAAAAATTGAGGCTCTAGACCCTTCCAGAGCTGAGATATTGAAACTCAAAATTTTGACCAGAAAAAAAAAATGACAGTGTTACCCCTTATGTTTTTTATTCAGGGGGTGAAAAATTAAGTTTCTCCAATCTTCTCAAAACTCTGGATTCTGATAGAGGGCCACGAGACATGGACCTGGGTGCAAAAATTGAGGCTCCAAACCCTTCCAGAGCTGAGAAATTGAAACTCAAAATTTTGACCAGAAAAAAAAAAATGACAGTGTTACCCCTTACGTTTTTTTCGGGGGGTGAAAAATTAAGTTTCTCCAATCTTCTCAAAACTCTGGATTCTGATAGAGGGCCACGAGACATGGACCTGAGTGCAAAAATTTAGGCTCTAGACCCTTCCAGAGCTGAGATATTGAAACTCAAAATTTTGACCAGAAAAAAAAATGACAGTGTTACCCCTTATGTTTTTTTTCGGGGGGTGAAAAATTAAATTTCTCCAATCTTCTCAAAACTCTGGATTCTGATAGAGGGCCACGAGACATGGACCTGGGTGCAAAAATTGAGGCTCTAGACCCTTCCAGAGCTGAGATATTGAAACTCAAAATTTTGACCAGAAAAAAAAATGACAGTGTTACCCCTTATGTTTTTTTTCGGGGGGTGAAAAATTAAGTTTCTCCAATCTTCTCAAAACTCTGGATTCTGATAGAGGGCCACGAGACATGGACCAGGGAGCAAAAATTGAGGCTCTTGACCCTTCCAGAGCTGAGATATTGAAACTCAAAATTTTGACCATAAAAAAAAAATGGCAGTGTTACCCCTTATGTTTTTTTTCGGGGGGTGAAAAATTAAGTTTCTCCAATCTTCTCAAAACTCTGGATTCTGATAGAGGGCCATGAGACATGGACCTGGGTGCAAAAATTGCGGCTCCAAACCGTTCCAGAGCTGAGATATTGAAACTCAAAATTTTGACCAGAAAAAAAAATGACAGTGTTACCCCTTACGTTTTTTTTCGGGGGGTGAAAAATTAAGTTTCTCCAATCTTCTCAAAACTCTGGATTCTGATAGAGGGCCACGAGACATGGACCTGGGTGCAAAAATTGAGGCTCTAGACCCTTCCAGAGCTGAGATATTGAAACTCAAAATTTTGACCAGAAAAAAAAATGACAGTGTTACCCCTTATGTTTTTTTTCGGGGGGTGAAAAATTAAGTTTCTCCAATCTTCTCAAAACTCTGGATTCTGATAGAGGGCCACGAGACATGGACCTGGGTGCAAAAATTGAGGCTCCAAACCCTTCCAGAGCTGAGAAATTGAAACTCAAAATTTTGACCAGAAAAAAAAAATGGCAGTGTTACCCCTTATGTTTTTTTTCGGGGGGTGAAAAATTAAGTTTCTCCAATCTTCTCAAAACTCTGGATTCTGATAGAGGGCCATGAGACATGGACCTGGGTGCAAAAATTGAGGCTCCAAACCGTTCCAGAGCTGAGATATTGAAACTCAAAATTTTGACCAGAAAAAAAATGACAGTGTTACCCCTTATGTTTTTCTTCGGGGGGTGAAAAATTAAGTTTCTCCAATCTTCTCAAAACTCTGGATTCTGATAGAGGGCCACGAGACATGGACCTGGGTGCAAAAATTGAGGCTCTAGACCCTTCTAGAGCTGAGATATTGAAACTCAAAATTTTGACCAGAAAAAAAAATTACAGTGTTACCCCTTATGTTTTTTTTCGGGGGGTGAAAAATTAAGTTTCTCCAATCTTCTCAAAACTCTGGATTCTGATAGAGGGCCACGAGACATGGACCTGGGTGCAAAAATTGAGGCTCCAAACCCTTCCAGAGCTGAGAAATTGAAACTCAAAATTTTGACCAGAAAAAAAAAATGACAGTGTTACCCCTTATGTTTTTTTTCGGGGGGTGAAAAATTAAGTTTCTCCAATCTTCTCAAAACTCTGGATTCTGATAGAGGGCCACGAGACATGGACCTGGGTGCAAAAATTTAGGCTCTAGACCCTTCCAGAGCTGAGATATTGAAACTCAAAATTTTGACCAGAAAAAAAATGACAGTGTTACCCCTTATGTTTTTCTTCGGGGGGTGAAAAATTAAGTTTCTCCAATCTTCTCAAAACTCTGGATTCTGATAGAGGGCCACGAGACATGGACCTGGGTGCAAAAATTGAGGCTCTAGACCCTTCCAGAGCTGAGATATTGAAACTCAAAATTTTGACCAGAAAAAAAAATGACAGTGTTACCCCTTATGTTTTTTTTCGGGGGGTGAAAAATTAAGTTTCTCCAATCTTCTCAAAACTCTGGATTCTGATAGAGGGCCACGAGACATGGACCTGGGTGCAAAAATTTAGGCTCTAGACCCTTCCAGAGCTGAGATATTGAAACTCAAAATTTTGACCAGAAAAAAAAATGACAGTGTTACCCCTTATGTTTTTCTTCGGGGGGTGAAAAATTAAGTTTCTCCAATCTTCTCAAAACTCTGGATTCTGATAGAGGGCCACGAGACATGGACCTGGGTGCAAAAATTGAGGCTCTAGACCCTTCCAGAGCTGAGATATTGAAACTCAAAATTTTGACCAGAAAAAAAAATGACAGTGTTACCCCTTATGTTTTTTATTCAGGGGGTGAAAAATTAAGTTTCTCCAATCTTCTCAAAACTCTGGATTCTGATAGAGGGCCACGAGACATGGACCTGGGTGCAAAAATTGAGGCTCCAAACCCTTCCAGAGCTGAGATATTGAAACTCAAAATTTTGACCAGAAAAAAAAATGACAGTGTTACCCCTTACGTTTTTTTTCGGGGGGTGAAAAATTAAGTTTCTCCAATCTTCTCAAAACTTTGGATTCTGATAGAGGGCCACGAGACATGGACCTGGGTGCAAAAATTGAGGCTCTAGACCCTTCCAGAGCTGAGATATTGAAACTCAAAATTTTGACCAGAAAAAAAAATGACAGTGTTACCCCTTATGTTTTTTTTTCGGGGGGTGAAAAATTAAGTTTCTCCAATCTTCTCAAAACTCTGGATTCTGATAGAGGGCCATGAGACATGGACCTGGGTGCAAAAATTGAGGCTCCAAACCGTTCCAGAGCTGAGATATTGAAACTCAAAATTTTGACCAGAAAAAAAAATGACAGTGTTACCCCTTACGTTTTTTTTCGGGGGGTGAAAAATTAAGTTTCTCCAATCTTCTCAAAACTCTGGATTCTGATAGAGGGCCACGAGACATGGACCTGGGTGCAAAAATTGAGGCTCTAGACCCTTCTAGAGCTGAGATATTGTAACTCAAAATTTTGACCAGAAAAAAAAATGACAGTGTTACCCCTTATGTTTTTTTTTTCGGGGGGGGTGAAAAATTAAGTTTCTCCAATCTTCTCAAAACTCTGGATTCTGATAGAGGGCCACGAGACATGGACCTGGGTGCAAAAATTGAGGCTCCAAACCCTTCCAGAGCTGAGAAATTGAAACTCAAAATTTTGACCAGAAAAAAAAAAATGGCAGTGTTACCCCTTATGTTTTTTTTTCGGGGGGTGAAAAATTAAGTTTCTCCAATCTTCTCAAAACTCTGGATTCTGATAGAGGGCCATGAGACATGGACCTGGGTGCAAAAATTGAGGCTCCAAACCGTTCCAGAGCTGAGATATTGAAACTCAAAATTTTGACCAGAAAAAAAAATGACAGTGTTACCCCTTACGTTTTTTTTCGGGGGGTGAAAAATTAAGTTTCTCCAATCTTCTCAAAACTCTGGATTCTGATAGAGGGCCACGAGACATGGACCTGGGTGCAAAAATTGAGGCTCTAGACCCTTCTAGAGCTGAGATATTGAAACTCAAAATTTTGACCAGAAAAAAAAATGACAGTGTTACCCCTTATGTTTTTTTTTCGGGGGGTGAAAAATTAAGTTTCTCCAATCTTCTCAAAACTCTGGATTCTGATAGAGGGCCACGAGACATGGACCTGGGTGCAAAAATTGAGGCTCCAAACCCTTCCAGAGCTGAGAAATTGAAACTCAAAATTTTGACCAGAAAAAAAAAATGACAGTGTTACCCCTTATGTTTTTTTTCGGGGGGTGAAAAATTAAGTTTCTCCAATCTTCTCAAAACTCTGGATTCTGATAGAGGGCCACGAGACATGGACCTGGGTGCAAAAATTGAGGCTCTAGACCCTTCCAGAGCTGAGATATTGAAACTCAAAATTTTGACCAGAAAAAAAAATGACAGTGTTACCCCTTATGTTTTTCTTCGGGGGGTGAAAAATTAAGTTTCTCCAATCTTCTCAAAACTCTGGATTCTGATAGAGGGCCACGAGACATGGACCTGGGTGCAAAAATTGAGGCTCTAGACCCTTCCAGAGCTGAGATATTGAAACTCAAAATTTTGACCAGAAAAAAAAATGACAGTGTTACCCCTTATGTTTTTTATTCAGGGGGTGAAAAATTAAGTTTCTCCAATCTTCTCAAAACTCTGGATTCTGATAGAGGGCCACGAGACATGGATCTGGGTGCAAAAATTGAGGCTCCAAACCCTTCCAGAGCTGAGAAATTGAAACTCAAAATTTTGACCAGAAAAAAAAATGACAGTGTTACCCCTTACGTTTTTTTCGGGGGGTGAAAAATTAAGTTTCTCCAATCTTCTCAAAACTCTGGATTCTGATAGAGGGCCACGAGACATGGACCTGGGTGCAAAAATTGAGGCTCCAAACCCTTCCAGAGCTGAGAAATTGAAACTCAAAATTTTGACCAGAAAAAAAAATGACAGTGTTACCCCTTATGTTTTTCTTCGGGGGGTGAAAAATTAAGTTTCTCCAATCTTCTCAAAACTCTGGATTCTGATAGAGGGCCACGAGACATGGACCTGAGTGCAAAAATTTAGGCTCTAGACCCTTCCAGAGCTGAGATATTGAAACTCAAAATTTTGACCAGAAAAAAAAAATGACAGTGTTACCCCTTATGTTTTTTTTTTCGGGGGGTGAAAAATTAAGTTTCTCCAATCTTCTCAAAACTCTGGATTCTGATAGAGGGCCACGAGACATGGACCTGGGTGCAAAAAATGAGGCTCTAGACCCTTCCAGAGCTGAGATATTGAAACTCAAAATTTTGACCAGAAAAAAAAAATGACAGTGTTACCCCTTATGTTTTTTTTCGGGGGGTGAAAAATTAAGTTTCTCCAATCTTCTCAAAACTCTGGATTCTGATAGAGGGCCACGAGACATGGACCAGGGAGCAAAAATTGAGGCTCTTGACCCTTCCAGAGCTGAGATATTGAAACTCAAAATTTTGACCATAAAAAAAAATGGCAGTGTTACCCCTTATGTTTTTTTTCGGGGGGTGAAAAATTAAGTTTCTCCAATCTTCTCAAAACTCTGGATTCTGATAGAGGGCCATGAGACATGGACCTGGGTGCAAAAATTGAGGCTCCAAACCGTTCCAGAGCTGAGATATTGAAACTCAAAATTTTGACCAGAAAAAAAAAAAATGACAGTGTTACCCCTTACGTTTTTTTTCGGGGGGTGAAAAATTAAGTTTCTCCAATCTTCTCAAAACTCTGGATTCTGATAGAGGGCCACGAGACATGGACCTGGGTGCAAAAATTGAGGCTCTAGACCCTTCTAGAGCTGAGATATTGAAACTCAAAATTTTGACCAGAAAAAAAAATGGCAGTGTTACCCCTTATGTTTTTTTTCGGGGGGTGAAAAATTAAGTTTCTCCAATGTTCTCAAAACTCTGGATTCTGATAGAGGGCCATGAGACATGGACCTGGGTGCAAAAATTGAGGCTCCAAACCGTTCCAGAGCTGAGATATTGAAACTCAAAATTTTGACCAGAAAAAAAAATGACAGTGTTACCCCTTACGTTTTTTTTCGGGGGGTGAAAAATTAAGTTTCTCCAATCTTCTCAAAACTCTGGATTCTGATAGAGGGCCACGAGACATGGACATGGGTGCAAAAATTGAGGCTCTAGACCCTTCTAGAGCTGAGATATTGAAACTCAAAATTTTGACCAGAAAAAAAAAATTACAGTGTTACCCCTTATGTTTTTTTTCGGGGGGTTAAAAATTAAGTTTCTCCAATCTTCTCAAAACTCTGGATTCTGATAGAGGGCCACGAGACATGGACCTGGGTGCAAAAATTGAGGCTCCAAACCCTTCCAGAGCTGAGAAATTGAAACTCAAAATTTTGACCAGAAAAAAAAATGACAGTGTTACCCCTTATGTTTTTTTTCGGGGGGTGAAAAATTAAGTTTCTCCAATCTTCTCAAAACTCTGGATTCTGATAGAGGGCCACGAGACATGGACCTGGATGCAAAAATTGAGGCTCCAAACCCTTCCAGAGCTGAGAAATTGAAACTCAAAATTTTGACCAGAAAAAAAAATGACAGTGTTACCCCTTATGTTTTTTTTCGGGGGGTGAAAAATTAAGTTTCTCCAATCTTCTCAAAACTCTGGATTCTGATAGAGGGCCACGAGACATGGACCTGGGTGCAAAAATTTAGGCTCTAGACCCTTCCAGAGCTGAGATATTGAAACTCAAAATTTTGACCAGAAAAAAAATGACAGTGTTACCCGTTATGTTTTTCTTCGGGGGGTAAAAAATTAAGTTTCTCCAATCTTCTCAAAACTCTGGATTCTGATAGAGGGCCACAAGACATGGACCTGGGTGCAAAAATTGAGGCTCTAGACCCTTCCAGAGCTGAGATATTGAAACTCAAAATTTTGACCAGAAAAAAAAATGACAGTGTTACCCCTTATGTTTTTTTTCGGGGGGTGAAAAATTAAGTTTATCCAATCTTCTCAAAACTCTGGATTCTGATAGAGGGCCACGAGACATGGACCTGGGTGCAAAAATTTAGGCTCTAGACCCTTCCAGAGCTGAGATATTGAAACTCAAAATTTTGACCAGAAAAAAAATGACAGTGTTACCCCTTATGTTTTTCTTCGGGGGTGAAAAATTAAGTTTCTCCAATCTTCTCAAAACTCTGGATTCTGATAGAGGGCCACGAGACATGGACCTGGGTGCAAAAATTGAGGCTCTAGACCCTTCCAGAGCTGAGATATTGAAACTCAAAATTTTGACCAGAAAAAAAAATGACAGTGTTACCCCTTATGTTTTTTATTCAGGGGGTGAAAAATTAAGTTTCTCCAATCTTCTCAAAACTCTGGATTCTGATAGAGGGCCACGAGACATGGACCTGGGTGCAAAAATTGAGGCTCTAGACCCTTCCAGAGCTGAGATATTGAAACTCAAAATTTTGACCAGAAAAAAAATGACAGTGTTACCCCTTACGTTTTTTTTGGGGGGGTGAAAAATTAAGTTTCTCCAATATTCTCAAAACTTTGGATTCTGATAGAGGGCCACGAGACATGGACCTGGGTGCAAAAATTGAGGCTCTAGACCCTTCCAGAGCTGAGATATTGAAACTCAAAATTTTGACCAGAAAAAAAAATGACAGTGTTACCCCTTATGTTTTTTTTCGGGGGGTGAAAAATTAAGTTTCTCCAATCTTCTCAAAACTCTGGATTCTGATAGAGGGCCACGAGACATGGACCTGAGTGCAAAAATTTAGGCTCTAGACCCTTCCAGAGCTGAGATATTGAAACTCAAAATTTTGACCAGAAAAAAAAAAATGACAGTGTTACCCCTTATTTTTTTTTTTCGGAGGGTGAAAAATTAACTTTCTCCAATCTTCTCAAAACTCTGGATTCTGATAGAGGGCCGAGAGACATGGTCCTGGGTGCAAAAATTGAGGCTCCAAACCCTTCCAGAGCTGAGATATTGAAACTCAAAATTTTGACCAGAAAAAAAAAATGACAGTGTTACCCCTTACGTTTTTTTTCGGGGGGTGAAAAATTAAGTTTCTCCAATCTTCTCAAAACTCTGGATTCTGATAGAGGGCCACGAGACATGGACCTGGGTGCAAAAATTGAGGCTCTAGACCCTTCCAGAGCTGAGATATTGAAACTCAAAATTTTGACCAGAAAAAAAAATGACAGTGTTACCCCTTATGTTTTTTTTCGGGGGGTGAAAAATTAAGTTTCTCCAATCTTCTCAAAACTCTGGATTCTGATAGAGGGCCACGAGACATGGACCAGGGTGCAAAAATTGAGGCTCTAGACCCTTCCAGAGCTGAGATATTGAAACTCAAAATTTTGACCAGAAAAAAAAAATGGCAGTGTTACCCCTTATGTTTTTTTTCAGGGGGTGAAAAATTAAGTTTCTCCAATCTTCTCAAAACTCTGGATTCTGATAGAGGGCCATGAGACATGGACCTGGGTGCAAAAATTGAGGCTCCAAACCGTTCCAGAGCTGAGATATTGAAACTCAAAATTTTGACCAGAAAAAAAAAATGACAGTGTTACCCCTTACGTTTTTTTTCGGGGGGTGAAAAATTAAGTTTCTCCAATCTTCTCAAAACTCTGGATTCTGATAGAGGGCCACGAGACATGGACCTGGGTGCAAAAATTGAGGCTCTAGACCCTTCTAGAGCTGAGATATTGAAACTCAAAATTTTGACCAGAAAAAAAAATGACAGTATTACCCCTTATGTTTTTTTTCGGGGGGTGAAAAATTAAGTTTCTCCAATCTTCTCAAAACTCTGGATTCTGATAGAGGGCCACGAGACATGGACCAGGGTGCAAAAATTGAGGCTCTAGACCCTTCCAGAGCTGAGATATTGAAACTCAAAATTTTGACCATAAAAAAAAATGGCAGTGTTACCCCTTATGTTTTTTTTCGGGGGGTGAAAAATTAAGTTTCTCCAATCTTCTCAAAACTCTGGATTCTGATAGAGGGCCATGAGACATGGACCTGGGTGCAAAAATTGAGGCTCCAAACCGTTCCAGAGCTGAGATATTGAAACTCAAAATTTTGACCAGAAAAAAAAATGACAATGTTACCCCTTACGTTTTTTTTCGGGGGGTGAAAAATTAAGTTTCTCCAATCTTCTCAAAACTCTGGATTCTGATAGAGGGCCACGAGACATGGACCTGGGTGCAAAAATTGAGGCTCTAGACCCTTCTAGAGCTGAGATATTGTAACTCAAAATTTTGACCAGAAAAAAAAATGACAGTGTTACCCCTTATGTTTTTTTTTCGGGGGGGTGAAAAATTAAGTTTCTCCAATCTTCTCAAAACTCTGGATTCTGATAGAGGGCCACGAGACATGGACCTGGGTGCAAAAATTGAGGCTCTAGACCCTTCCAGAGCTGAGATATTGAAACTCAAAATTTTGACCAGAAAAAAAATGACAGTGTTACCCCTTATGTTTTTCTTCGGGGGGTGAAAAATTAAGTTTCTCCAATCTTCTCAAAACTCTGGATTCTGATAGAGGGCCACGAGACATGGACCTGGGTGCAAAAATTGAGGCTCTAGACCCTTCCAGAGCTGAGATATTGAAACTCAAAATTTTGACCAGAAAAAAAAAATGACAGTGTTACCCCTTATGTTTTTTATTCAGGGGGTGAAAAATTAAGTTTCTCCAATCTTCTCAAAACTCTGGATTCTGATAGAGGGCCACGAGACATGGACCTGGGTGCAAAAATTGAGGCTCCAAACCCTTCCAGAGCTGAGAAATTGAAACTCAAAATTTTGACCAGAAAAAAAAAATGACAGTGTTACCCCTTACGTTTTTTTCGGGGGGTGAAAAATTAAGTTTCTCCAATCTTCTCAAAACTCTGGATTCTGATAGAGGGCCACGAGACATGGACCTGAGTGCAAAAATTTAGGCTCTAGACCCTTCCAGAGCTGAGATATTGAAACTCAAAATTTTGACCAGAAAAAAAAAATGACAGTGTTACCCCTTATGTTTTTTTTCGGGGGGTGAAAAATTAAATTTCTCCAATCTTCTCAAAACTCTGGATTCTGATAGAGGGCCACGAGACATGGACCTGGGTGCAAAAATTGAGGCTCTAGACCCTTCCAGAGCTGAGATATTGAAACTCAAAATTTTGACCAGAAAAAAAAATGACAGTGTTACCCCTTATGTTTTTTTTCGGGGGGTGAAAAATTAAGTTTCTCCAATCTTCTCAAAACTCTGGATTCTGATAGAGGGCCACGAGACATGGACCAGGGAGCAAAAATTGAGGCTCTTGACCCTTCCAGAGCTGAGATATTGAAACTCAAAATTTTGACCATAAAAAAAAAATGGCAGTGTTACCCCTTATGTTTTTTTTCGGGGGGTGAAAAATTAAGTTTCTCCAATCTTCTCAAAACTCTGGATTCTGATAGAGGGCCATGAGACATGGACCTGGGTGCAAAAATTGAGGCTCCAAACCGTTCCAGAGCTGAGATATTGAAACTCAAAATTTTGACCAGAAAAAAAAATGACAGTGTTACCCCTTACGTTTTTTTTCGGGGGGTGAAAAATTAAGTTTCTCCAATCTTCTCAAAACTCTGGATTCTGATAGAGGGCCACGAGACATGGACCTGGGTGCAAAAATTGAGGCTCTAGACCCTTCCAGAGCTGAGATATTGAAACTCAAAATTTTGACCAGAAAAAAAAATGACAGTGTTACCCCTTATGTTTTTTTTCGGGGGGTGAAAAATTAAGTTTCTCCAATCTTCTCAAAACTCTGGATTCTGATAGAGGGCCACGAGACATGGACCTGGGTGCAAAAATTGAGGCTCCAAACCCTTCCAGAGCTGAGAAATTGAAACTCAAAATTTTGACCAGAAAAAAAAAAATGGCAGTGTTACCCCTTATGTTTTTTTTCGGGGGGTGAAAAATTAAGTTTCTCCAATCTTCTCAAAACTCTGGATTCTGATAGAGGGCCATGAGACATGGACCTGGGTGCAAAAATTGAGGCTCCAAACCGTTCCAGAGCTGAGATATTGAAACTCAAAATTTTGACCAGAAAAAAAATGACAGTGTTACCCCTTATGTTTTTCTTCGGGGGGTGAAAAATTAAGTTTCTCCAATCTTCTCAAAACTCTGGATTCTGATAGAGGGCCACGAGACATGGACCTGGGTGCAAAAATTGAGGCTCTAGACCCTTCTAGAGCTGAGATATTGAAACTCAAAATTTTGACCAGAAAAAAAAATTACAGTGTTACCCCTTATGTTTTTTTTCGGGGGGTGAAAAATTAAGTTTCTCCAATCTTCTCAAAACTCTGGATTCTGATAGAGGGCCACGAGACATGGACCTGGGTGCAAAAATTGAGGCTCCAAACCCTTCCAGAGCTGAGAAATTGAAACTCAAAATTTTGACCAGAAAAAAAAATGACAGTGTTACCCCTTATGTTTTTTTTCGGGGGGTGAAAAATTAAGTTTCTCCAATCTTCTCAAAACTCTGGATTCTGATAGAGGGCCACGAGACATGGACCTGGGTGCAAAAAATTAGGCTCTAGACCCTTCCAGAGCTGAGATATTGAAACTCAAAATTTTGACCAGAAAAAAAATGACAGTGTTACCCCTTATGTTTTTCTTCGGGGGGTGAAAAATTAAGTTTCTCCAATCTTCTCAAAACTCTGGATTCTGATAGAGGGCCACGAGACATGGACCTGGGTGCAAAAATTGAGGCTCTAGACCCTTCCAGAGCTGAGATATTGAAACTCAAAATTTTGACCAGAAAAAAAAATGACAGTGTTACCCCTTATGTTTTTTTTCGGGGGGTGAAAAATTAAGTTTCTCCAATCTTCTCAAAACTCTGGATTCTGATAGAGGGCCACGAGACATGGACCTGGGTGCAAAAATTTAGGCTCTAGACCCTTCCAGAGCTGAGATATTGAAACTCAAAATTTTGACCAGAAAAAAAAATGACAGTGTTACCCCTTATGTTTTTCTTCGGGGGGTGAAAAATTAAGTTTCTCCAATCTTCTCAAAACTCTGGATTCTGATAGAGGGCCACGAGACATGGACCTGGGTGCAAAAATTGAGGCTCTAGACCCTTCCAGAGCTGAGATATTGAAACTCAAAATTTTGACCAGAAAAAAAAATGACAGTGTTACCCCTTATGTTTTTTATTCAGGGGGTGAAAAATTAAGTTTCTCCAATCTTCTCAAAACTCTGGATTCTGATAGAGGGCCACGAGACATGGACCTGGGTGCAAAAATTGAGGCTCCAAACCCTTCCAGAGCTGAGATATTGAAACTCAAAATTTTGACCAGAAAAAAAAATGACAGTGTTACCCCTTACGTTTTTTTTCGGGGGGTGAAAAATTAAGTTTCTCCAATCTTCTCAAAACTTTGGATTCTGATAGAGGGCCACGAGACATGGACCTGGGTGCAAAAATTGAGGCTCTAGACCCTTCCAGAGCTGAGATATTGAAACTCAAAATTTTGACCAGAAAAAAAAATGACAGTGTTACCCCTTATGTTTTTTTTTTCGGGGGGTGAAAAATTAAGTTTCTCCAATCTTCTCAAAACTCTGGATTCTGATAGAGGGCCATGAGACATGGACCTGGGTGCAAAAATTGAGGCTCCAAACCGTTCCAGAGCTGAGATATTGAAACTCAAAATTTTGACCAGAAAAAAAAATGACAGTGTTACCCCTTACGTTTTTTTTCGGGGGGTGAAAAATTAAGTTTCTCCAATCTTCTCAAAACTCTGGATTCTGATAGAGGGCCACGAGACATGGACCTGGGTGCAAAAATTGAGGCTCTAGACCCTTCTAGAGCTGAGATATTGTAACTCAAAATTTTGACCAGAAAAAAAAATGACAGTGTTACCCCTTATGTTTTTTTTTTCGGGGGGGTGAAAAATTAAGTTTCTCCAATCTTCTCAAAACTCTGGATTCTGATAGAGGGCCACGAGACATGGACCTGGGTGCAAAAATTGAGGCTCCAAACCCTTCCAGAGCTGAGAAATTGAAACTCAAAATTTTGACCAGAAAAAAAAAAATGGCAGTGTTACCCCTTATGTTTTTTTTCGGGGGGTGAAAAATTAAGTTTCTCCAATCTTCTCAAAACTCTGGATTCTGATAGAGGGCCATGAGACATGGACCTGGGTGCAAAAATTGAGGCTCCAAACCGTTCCAGAGCTGAGATATTGAAACTCAAAATTTTGACCAGAAAAAAAAATGACAGTGTTACCCCTTACGTTTTTTTTCGGGGGGTGAAAAATTAAGTTTCTCCAATCTTCTCAAAACTCTGGATTCTGATAGAGGGCCACGAGACATGGACCTGGGTGCAAAAATTGAGGCTCTAGACCCTTCTAGAGCTGAGATATTGAAACTCAAAATTTTGACCAGAAAAAAAAATGACAGTGTTACCCCTTATGTTTTTTTTTCGGGGGGTGAAAAATTAAGTTTCTCCAATCTTCTCAAAACTCTGGATTCTGATAGAGGGCCACGAGACATGGACCTGGGTGCAAAAATTGAGGCTCCAAACCCTTCCAGAGCTGAGAAATTGAAACTCAAAATTTTGACCAGAAAAAAAAATGACAGTGTTACCCCTTATGTTTTTTTTCGGGGGGTGAAAAATTAAGTTTCTCCAATCTTCTCAAAACTCTGGATTCTGATAGAGGGCCACGAGACATGGACCTGGGTGCAAAAATTGAGGCTCTAGACCCTTCCAGAGCTGAGATATTGAAACTCAAAATTTTGACCAGAAAAAAAATGACAGTGTTACCCCTTATGTTTTTCTTCGGGGGGTGAAAAATTAAGTTTCTCCAATCTTCTCAAAACTCTGGATTCTGATAGAGGGCCACGAGACATGGACCTGGGTGCAAAAATTGAGGCTCTAGACCCTTCCAGAGCTGAGATATTGAAACTCAAAATTTTGACCAGAAAAAAAAATGACAGTGTTACCCCTTATGTTTTTTATTCAGGGGGTGAAAAATTAAGTTTCTCCAATCTTCTCAAAACTCTGGATTCTGATAGAGGGCCACGAGACATGGATCTGGGTGCAAAAATTGAGGCTCCAAACCCTTCCAGAGCTGAGAAATTGAAACTCAAAATTTTGACCAGAAAAAAAAATGACAGTGTTACCCCTTACGTTTTTTTCGGGGGGTGAAAAATTAAGTTTCTCCAATCTTCTCAAAACTCTGGATTCTGATAGAGGGCCACGAGACATGGACCTGGGTGCAAAAATTGAGGCTCCAAACCCTTCCAGAGCTGAGAAATTGAAACTCAAAATTTTGACCAGAAAAAAAAATGACAGTGTTACCCCTTATGTTTTTCTTCGGGGGGTGAAAAATTAAGTTTCTCCAATCTTCTCAAAACTCTGGATTCTGATAGAGGGCCACGAGACATGGACCTGAGTGCAAAAATTTAGGCTCTAGACCCTTCCAGAGCTGAGATATTGAAACTCAAAATTTTGACCAGAAAAAAAAAATGACAGTGTTACCCCTTATGTTTTTTTTTTTCGGGGGGTGAAAAATTAAGTTTCTCCAATCTTCTCAAAACTCTGGATTCTGATAGAGGGCCACGAGACATGGACCTGGGTGCAAAAAATGAGGCTCTAGACCCTTCCAGAGCTGAGATATTGAAACTCAAAATTTTGACCAGAAAAAAAAAAAATGACAGTGTTACCCCTTATGTTTTTTTTCGGGGGGTGAAAAATTAAGTTTCTCCAATCTTCTCAAAACTCTGGATTCTGATAGAGGGCCACGAGACATGGACCAGGGAGCAAAAATTGAGGCTCTTGACCCTTCCAGAGCTGAGATATTGAAACTCAAAATTTTGACCATAAAAAAAAATGGCAGTGTTACCCCTTATGTTTTTTTTCGGGGGGTGAAAAATTAAGTTTCTCCAATCTTCTCAAAACTCTGGATTCTGATAGAGGGCCATGAGACATGGACCTGGGTGCAAAAATTGAGGCTCCAAACCGTTCCAGAGCTGAGATATTGAAACTCAAAATTTTGACCAGAAAAAAAAAATGACAGTGTTACCCCTTACGTTTTTTTTCGGGGGGTGAAAAATTAAGTTTCTCCAATCTTCTCAAAACTCTGGATTCTGATAGAGGGCCACGAGACATGGACCTGGGTGCAAAAATTGAGGCTCTAGACCCTTCTAGAGCTGAGATATTGAAACTCAAAATTTTGACCAGAAAAAAAAATGGCAGTGTTACCCCTTATGTTTTTTTTCGGGGGGTGAAAAATTAAGTTTCTCCAATGTTCTCAAAACTCTGGATTCTGATAGAGGGCCATGAGACATGGACCTGGGTGCAAAAATTGAGGCTCCAAACCGTTCCAGAGCTGAGATATTGAAACTCAAAATTTTGACCAGAAAAAAAAATGACAGTGTTACCCCTTACGTTTTTTTTCGGGGGGTGAAAAATTAAGTTTCTCCAATCTTCTCAAAACTCTGGATTCTGATAGAGGGCCACGAGACATGGACCTGGGTGCAAAAATTGAGGCTCTAGACCCTTCTAGAGCTGAGATATTGAAACTCAAAATTTTGACCAGAAAAAAAAAATTACAGTGTTACCCCTTATGTTTTTTTTCGGGGGGTTAAAAATTAAGTTTCTCCAATCTTCTCAAAACTCTGGATTCTGATAGAGGGCCACGAGACATGGACCTGGGTGCAAAAATTGAGGCTCCAAACCCTTCCAGAGCTGAGAAATTGAAACTCAAAATTTTGACCAGAAAAAAAAATGACAGTGTTACCCCTTATGTTTTTTTTCGGGGGGTGAAAAATTAAGTTTCTCCAATCTTCTCAAAACTCTGGATTCTGATAGAGGGCCACGAGACATGGACCTGGATGCAAAAATTGAGGCTCCAAACCCTTCCAGAGCTGAGAAATTGAAACTCAAAATTTTGACCAGAAAAAAAAATGACAGTGTTACCCCTTATGTTTTTTTTCGGGGGGTGAAAAATTAAGTTTCTCCAATCTTCTCAAAACTCTGGATTCTGATAGAGGGCCACGAGACATGGACCTGGGTGCAAAAATTTAGGCTCTAGACCCTTCCAGAGCTGAGATATTGAAACTCAAAATTTTGACCAGAAAAAAAATGACAGTGTTACCCGTTATGTTTTTCTTCGGGGGGTAAAAAATTAAGTTTCTCCAATCTTCTCAAAACTCTGGATTCTGATAGAGGGCCACAAGACATGGACCTGGGTGCAAAAATTGAGGCTCTAGACCCTTCCAGAGCTGAGATATTGAAACTCAAAATTTTGACCAGAAAAAAAAATGACAGTGTTACCCCTTATGTTTTTTTTCGGGGGGTGAAAAATTAAGTTTATCCAATCTTCTCAAAACTCTGGATTCTGATAGAGGGCCACGAGACATGGACCTGGGTGCAAAAATTTAGGCTCTAGACCCTTCCAGAGCTGAGATATTGAAACTCAAAATTTTGACCAGAAAAAAAATGACAGTGTTACCCCTTATGTTTTTCTTCGGGGGTGAAAAATTAAGTTTCTCCAATCTTCTCAAAACTCTGGATTCTGATAGAGGGCCACGAGACATGGACCTGGGTGCAAAAATTGAGGCTCTAGACCCTTCCAGAGCTGAGATATTGAAACTCAAAATTTTGACCAGAAAAAAAAATGACAGTGTTACCCCTTATGTTTTTTATTCAGGGGGTGAAAAATTAAGTTTCTCCAATCTTCTCAAAACTCTGGATTCTGATAGAGGGCCACGAGACATGGACCTGGGTGCAAAAATTGAGGCTCTAGACCCTTCCAGAGCTGAGATATTGAAACTCAAAATTTTGACCAGAAAAAAAAATTACAGTGTTACCCCTTATGTTTTTTTTCGGGGGGTGAAAAATTAAGTTTCTCCAATCTTCTCAAAACTCTGGATTCTGATAGAGGGCCACGAGACATGGACCTGGGTGCAAAAATTGAGGCTCCAAACCCTTCCAGAGCTGAGAAATTGAAACTCAAAATTTTGACCAGAAAAAAAAATGGCAGTGTTACCCCTTATGTTTTTTTTCGGGGGGTGAAAAATTAAGTTTCTCCAATCTTCTCAAAACTCTGGATTCTGATAGAGGGCCATGAGACATGGACCTGGGTGCAAAAATTGAGGCTCCAAACCGTTCCAGAGCTGAGATATTGAAACTCAAAATTTTGACCAGAAAAAAAAATGACAGTGTTACCCCTTACGTTTTTTTTCGGGGGGTGAAAAATTAAGTTTCTCCAATCTTCTCAAAACTCTGGATTCTGATAGAGGGCCACGAGACATGGACCTGGGTGCAAAAATTGAGGCTCTAGACCCTTCCAGAGCTGAGATATTGAAACTCAAAATTTTGACCAGAAAAAAAAAATGACAGTGTTACCCCTTATGTTTTTTATTCAGGGGGTGAAAAATTAAGTTTCTCCAATCTTCTCAAAACTCTGGATTCTGATAGAGGGCCACGAGACATGGACCTGGGTGCAAAAATTGAGGCTCCAAACCCTTCCAGAGCTGAGATATTGAAACTCAAAATTTTGACCAGAAAAAAAAATGACAGTGTTACCCCTTACGTTTTTTTTCGGGGGGTGAAAAATTAAGTTTCTCCAATCTTCTCAAAACTTTGGATTCTGATAGAGGGCCACGAGACATGGACCTGGGTGCAAAAATTGAGGCTCTAGACCCTTCCAGAGCTGAGATATTGAAACTCAAAATTTTGACCAGAAAAAAAAATGACAGTGTTACCCCTTATGTTTTTTTTCGGGGGGTGAAAAATTAAGTTTCTCCAATCTTCTCAAAACTCTGGATTCTGATAGAGGGCCACGAGACATGGACCTGAGTGCAAAAATTTAGGCTCTAGACCCTTCCAGAGCTGAGATATTGAAACTCAAAATTTTGACCAGAAAAAAAAAATGACAGTGTTACCCCTTATGTTTTTTTTTCGGGGGGTGAAAAATTAAGTTTCTCCAATCTTCTCAAAACTCTGGATTCTGATAGAGGGCCACGAGACACGGTCCTGGGTGCAAAAATTGAGGCTCCAAACCCTTCCAGAGCTGAGATATTGAAACTCAAAATTTTGAACAGAAAAAAAAAAATGACAGTGTTACCCCTTATGTTTTTTTTCGGGGGTTGAAAAATTAAGTTTCTCCAATCTTCTCAAAACTCTGGATTCTGATAGAGGGCCACGAGACATGGACCTGGGTGCAAAAATTGAGGCTCCAAACCCTTCCAGAGCTGAGAAATTGAAACTCAAATTTTTGACCAGAAAAAAAAATGACAGTGTTACCCCTTATGTTTTTTTTCGGGGGGTGAAAAATTAAGTTTCTCCAATCTTCTCAAAACTCTGGATTCTGATAGAGGGCCACGAGACATGGACCTGGGTGCAAAAATTGAGGCTCTAGACCCTTCCAGAGCTGAGATATTGAAACTCAAAATTTTGACCAGAAAAAAATGACAGTGTTACCCCTTATGTTTTTTTTCGGGGGGTGAAAAATTAAGTTTCTCCAATCTTCTCAAAACTCTGGATTCTGATAGAGGGCCATGAGACATGGACCTGGGTGCAAAAATTGAGGCTCCAAACCGTTCCAGAGCTGAGATATTGAAACTCAAAATTTTGACCAGAAAAAAAAAAATGACAGTGTTACCCCTTACGTTTTTTTTCGGCGGGTGAAAAATTAAGTTTCTCCAATCTTCTCAAAACTCTGGATTCTGATAGAGGGCCACGAGACATGGACCTGGGTGCAAAAATTGAGGCTCTAGACCCTTCTAGAGCTGAGATATTGAAACTCAAAATTTTGACCAGAAAAAAAAAATGACAGTGTTACCCCTTATGTTTTTTTTCGGGGGGTGAAAAATTAAGTTTCTCCAATCTTCTCAAAACTCTGGATTCTGATAGAGGGCCACGAGACATGGACCTGGGTGCAAAAATTGAGGCTCCAAACCCTTCCAGAGCTGAGAAATTGAAACTCAAAATTTTGACCAGAAAAAAAAATGACAGTGTTACCCCTTATGTTTTTTTTCGGGGGGTGAAAAATTAAGTTTCTCCAATCTTCTCAAAACTCTGGATTCTGATAGAGGGCCACGAGACATGGACCTGGGTGCAAAAATTGAGGCTCCAAACCCTTCCAGAGCTGAGAAATTGAAACTCAAAATTTTGACCAGAAAAAAAAATGACAGTGTTACCCCTTATGTTTTTTTTTCGGGGGGTGAAAAATTAAGTTTCTCCAATCTTCTCAAAACTCTGGATTCTGATAGAGGGCCACGAGACATGGACCTGGGTGCAAAAAATGAGGCTCTAGACCCTTCCAGAGCTGAGATATTGAAACTCAAAATTTTGACCAGAAAAAAAAAATGACAGTGTTACCCCTTATGTTTTTTTTCGGGGGGTGAAAAATTAAGTTTCTCCAATCTTCTCAAAACTCTGGATTCTGATAGAGGGCCACGAGACATGGACCAGGGCGCAAAAATTGAGGCTCTTGACCCTTCCAGAGCTGAGATATTGAAACTCAAAATTTTGACCATAAAAAAAAAATGGCAGTGTTACCCTTTATGTTTTTTTTCGGGGGGTGAAAAATTAAGTTTCTCCAATCTTCTCAAAACTCTGGATTCTGATAGAGGGCCATGAGACATGGACCTGGGTGCAAAAATTGAGGCTCCAAACCGTTCCAGAGCTGAGATATTGAAACTCAAAATTTTGACCAGAAAAAAAAAATGACAGTGTTACCCCTTACGTTTTTTTTCGGGGGGTGAAAAATTAAGTTTCTCCAATCTTCTCAAAACTCTGGATTCTGATAGAGGGCCACGAGACATGGACCTGGGTGCAAAAATTGAGGCTCTAGACCCTTCTAGAGCTGAGATATTGAAACTCAAAATTTTGACCAGAAAAAAAAATGGCAGTGTTACCCCTTATGTTTTTTTTCGGGGGGTGAAAAATTTAGTTTCTCCAATCTTCTCAAAACTCTGGATTCTGATAGAGGGCCATGAGACATGGACCTGGGTGCAAAAATTGAGGCTCCAAACCGTTCCAGAGCTGAGATATTGAAACTCAAAATTTTGACCAGAAAAAAAAATGACAGTGTTACCCCTTACGTTTTTTTTCGGGGGGTGAAAAATTAAGTTTCTCCAATCTTCTCAAAACTCTGGATTCTGATAGAGGGCCACGAGACATGGACCTGGGTGCAAAAATTGAGGCTCTAGACCCTTCTAGAGCTGAGATATTGAAACTCAAAATTTTGACCAGAAAAAAAAAATGACAGTGTTACCCCTTATGTTTTTTTTCGGGGGGTGAAAAATTAAGTTTCTCCAATCTTCTCAAAACTCTGGATTCTGATAGAGGGCCACGAGACATGGACCTGGGTGCAAAAATTGAGGCTCCAAACCCTTCCAGAGCTGAGAAATTGAAACTCAAAATTTTGACCAGAAAAAAAAATGACAGTGTTACCCCTTATGTTTTTTTTCGGGGGGTGAAAAATTAAGTTTCTCCAATCTTCTCAAAACTCTGGATTCTGATAGAGGGCCACGAGACATGGACCTGGGTGCAAAAATTGAGGCTCCAAACCCTTCCAGAGCTGAGAAATTGAAACTCAAAATTTTGACCAGAAAAAAAAATGACAGTGTTACCCCTTATGTTTTTTTTCGGGGGGTGAAAAATTAAGTTTCTCCAATCTTCTCAAAACTCTGGATTCTGATAGAGGGCCACGAGACATGGACCTGGGTGCAAAAATTTAGGCTCTAGACCCTTCCAGAGCTGAGATATTGAAACTCAAAATTTTGACCAGAAAAAAAATGACAGTGTTACCCCTTATGTTTTTCTTCGGGGGGTGAAAAATTAAGTTTCTCCAATCTTCTCAAAACTCTGGATTCTGATAGAGGGCCACGAGACATGGACCTGGGTGCAAAAATTGAGGCTCTAGACCCTTCCAGAGCTGAGATATTGAAACTCAAAATTTTGACCAGAAAAAAAAATGACAGTGTTACCCCTTATGTTTTTTTTTCGGGGGGTGAAAAATTAAGTTTCTCCAATCTTCTCAAAACTCTGGATTCTGATAGAGGGCCACGAGACATGGACCTGGGTGCAAAAATTTAGGCTCTAGACCCTTCCAGAGCTGAGATATTGAAACTCAAAATTTTGACCAGAAAAAAAATGACAGTGTTACCCCTTATGTTTTTCTTCGGGGGGTGAAAAATTAAGTTTCTCCAATCTTCTCAAAACTCTGGATTCTGATAGAGGGCCACGAGACATGGACCTGGGTGCAAAAATTGAGGCTCTAGACCCTTCCAGAGCTGAGATATTGAAACTCAAAATTTTGACCAGAAAAAAAAATGACAGTGTTACCCCTTATGTTTTTTATTCAGGGGGTGAAAAATTAAGTTTCTCCAATCTTCTCAAAACTCTGGATTCTGATAGAGGGCCACGAGACATGGACCTGGGTGCAAAAATTGAGGATCCAAACCCTTCCAGAGCTGAGATATTGAAACTCAAAATTTTGACCAGAAAAAAAAATGACAGTGTTACCCCTTACGTTTTTTTTCAGGGGGTGAAATATTAAGTTTCTCCAATCTTCTCAAAACTTTGGATTCTGATAGAGGGCCACGAGACATGGACCTGGGTGCAAAAATTGAGGCTCTAGACCCTTCCAGAGCTGAGATATTGAAACTCAAAATTTTGACCAGAAAAAAAAATGACAGTGTTACCCCTTATGTTTTTTTTTCGGGGGGTGAAAAATTAAGTTTCTCCAATCTTCTCAAAACTCTGGATTCTGATAGAGGGCCACGAGACATGGTCCTGGGTGCAAAAATTGAGGCTCCAAACTCTTCCAAAGCTGAGATATTGAAACTCAAAATTTTGACCAGAAAAAAAAAATGATAGTGTTACCCCTTACGTTTTTTTTCGGGGGGTGAAAAATTAAGTTTCTCCAATCTTCTCAAAACTCTGGATTCTGATAGAGGGCCACGAGACATGGACCTGGGTGCAAAAATTGAGGCTCTAGACCCTTCCAGAGCTGAGATATTGAAACTCAACATTTTGACCAGAAAAAAAAAATGACAGTGTTACCCCTTATGTTTTTTTTCGGGGGGTGAAAAATTAAGTTTCTCCAATCTTCTCAACACTCTGGATTCTGATAGAGGGCCACGAGACATGGACCAGGGTGCAAAAATTGAGGCTCTAGACCCTTCCAGAGCTGAGATATTGAAACTCAAAATTTTGACCAGAAAAAAAAAAATGGCAGTGTTACCCCTTATGTTTTTTTTCGGGGGGTGAAAAATTAAGTTTCTCCAATCTTCTCAAAACTCTGGATTCTGATAGAGGGCCATGAGACATGGACCTGGGTGCAAAAATTGAGGCTCCAAACCGTTCCAGAGCTGAGATATTGAAACTCAAAATTTTGACCAGAAAAAAAAAATGACAGTGTTACCCCTTATGTTTTTTTCGGGGGGTGAAAAATTAAGTTTCTCCAATCTTCTCAAAACTCTGGATTCTGATAGAGGGCCACGAGACATGGACCTGGGTGCAAAAATTGAGGCTCCAAACCCTTCCAGAGCTGAGAAATTGAAACTCAAAATTTTGACCAGAAAAAAAAATGACAGTGTTACCCCTTATGTTTTTTTTTTCGGGGGGTGAAAAATTAAGTTTCTCCAATCTTCTCAAAACTCTGGATTCTGATAGAGGGCCACGAGACATGGACCTGAGTGCAAAAATTTAGGCTCTAGACCCTTCCAGAGCTGAGATATTAAAACTCAAAATTTTGACCATAAAAAAAAAATGACAGTGTTACCCCTTATGTTTTTTTTTCGGGGGGTGAAAAATTAAGTTTCTCCAATCTTCTCAAAACTCTGGATTCTGATAGAGGGCCACGAGACATGGTCCTGGGTGCAAAAATTGAGGCTCCAAACCCTTCCAGAGCTGAGATATTGAAACTCAAAATTTTGACCAGAAAAAAAAATGACAGTGTTACCCCTTACGTTTTTTTTCGGGGGGGTGAAAAATTAAGTTTCTCCAATCTTCTCAAAACTCTGGATTCTGATAGAGGGCCGCGAGACATGGACCTGGGTGCAAAAATTGAGGCTCCAAACCCTTCCAGAGCTGAGAAATTGAAACTCAAAATTTTGACCAGAAAAAAAAATGACAGTGTTACCCCTTATGTTTTTTTTCGGGGGGTGAAAAATTAAGTTTCTCCAATCTTCTCAAAACTCTGGATTCTGATAGAGGGCCACGAGACATGGACCTGGGTGCAAAAATTGAGGCTCCAAACCCTTCCAGAGCTAAGAAATTGAAACTCAAAATTTTGACCAGAAAAAAAAATGAAAATGTTACCCCTTATGTTTTTTTTCGGGGGGTGAAAAATTAAGTTTCTCCAATCTTCTCAAAACTCTGGATTCTGATAGAGGGCCACGAGACATGGACCTGGGTGCAAAAATTGAGGCTCTAGACCCTTCCAGAGCTGAGATATTGAAACTCAAAATTTTGACCAGAAAAAAATGACAGTGTTACCCCTTATGTTTTTCTTCGGGGGGTGAAAAATTAAGTTTCTCCAATCTTCTCAAAACTCTGGATTCTGATAGAGGGCCACGAGACATGGACCTGAGTGCAAAAATTTAGGCTCTAGACCCTTCCAGAGCTGAGATATTGAAACTCAAAATTTTGACCATAAAAAAATGGCAGTGTTACCCCTTATGTTTTTTTTCGGGGGGTGAAAAATTAAGTTTCTCCAATCTTCTCAAAACTCTGGATTCTGATAGAGGGCCATGAGACATGGACCTGGGTGCAAAAATTGAGGCTCCAAACCGTTCCAGAGCTGAGAAATTGAAACTCAAAATTTTGACCAGAAAAAAAAATGACAGTGTTACCCCTTATGTTTTTTTTCGGGGGGTGAAAAATTAAGTTTCTCCAATCTTCTCAAAACTCTGGATTCTGATAGAGGGCCACGAGACATGGACCTGGGTGCAAAAATTTAGGCTCTAGACCCTTCCAGAGCTGAGATATTGAAACTCAAAATTTTGACCAGAAAAAAATGACAGTGTTACCCCTTATGTTTTTCTTCGGGGGGTGAAAAATTAAGTTTCTCCAATCTTCTCAAAACTCTGGATTCTGATAGAGGGCCACGAGACATGGACCTGGGTGCAAAAATTGAGGCTCTAGACCCTTCCAGAGCTGAGATATTGAAACTCAAAATTTTGACCAGAAAAAAAAATGACAGTGTTACCCCTTATGTTTTTTTTCGGGGGGTGAAAAATTAAGTTTCTCCAATCTTCTCAAAACTCTGGATTCTGATAGAGGGCCACGAGACATGGACCTGGGTGCAAAAATTTAGGCTCTAGACCCTTCCAGAGCTGAGATATTGAAACTCAAAATTTTGACCAGAAAAAAAAATGACAGTGTTACCCCTTATGTTTTTCTTCGGGGGGTGAAAAATTAAGTTTCTCCAATCTTCTCAAAACTCTGGATTCTGATAGAGGGCCACGAGACATGGACCTGGGTGCAAAAATTGAGGCTCTAGACCCTTCCAGAGCTGAGATATTGAAACTCAAAATTTTGACCAGAAAAAAAAATGACAGTGTTACCCCTTATGTTTTTTATTCAGGGGGTGAAAAATTAAGTTTCTCCAATCTTCTCAAAACTCTGGATTCTGATAGAGGGCCACGAGACATGGACCTGGGTGCAAAAATTGAGGATCCAAACCCTTCCAGAGCTGAGATATTGAAACTCAAAATTTTGACCAGAAAAAAAAATGACAGTGTTACCCCTTACGTTTTTTTTCGGGGGGTGAAATATTAAGTTTCTCCAATCTTCTCAAAACTTTGGATTCTGATAGAGGGCCACGAGACATGGACCTGGGTGCAAAAATTGAGGCTCTATACCCTTCCAGAGCTGAGATATTGAAACTCAAAAATTTGACCAGAAAAAAAAATGACAGTGTTACCCCTTATGTTTTTTTTTCGGGGGGTGAAAAATTAAGTTTCTCCAATCTTCTCAAAACTCTGGATTCTGATAGAGGGCCACGAGACATGGTCCTGGGTGCAAAAATTGAGGCTCCAAACTCTTCCAAAGCTGAGATATTGAAACTCAAAATTTTGACCAGAAAAAAAAAATGATAGTGTTACCCCTTACGTTTTTTTTCGGGGGGTGAAAAATTAAGTTTCTCCAATCTTCTCAAAACTCTGGATTCTGATAGAGGGCCACGAGACATGGACCTGGGTGCAAAAATTGAGGCTCTAGACCCTTCCAGAGCTGAGATATTGAAACTCAAAATTTTGACCAGAAAAAAAAAATGACAGTGTTACCCCTTATGTTTTTTTTCGGGGGGTGAAAAATTAAGTTTCTCCAATCTTCTCAACACTCTGGATTCTGATAGAGGGCCACGAGACATGGACCAGGGTGCAAAAATTGAGGCTCTAGACCGTTCCAGAGCTGAGATATTGAAACTCAAAATTTTGACCAGAAAAAAAAAATGACAGTGTTACCCCTTATGTTTTTTTCGGGGGGTGAAAAATTAAGTTTCTCCAATCTTCTCAAAACTCTGGATTCTGATAGAGGGCCACGAGACATGGACCTGGGTGCAAAAATTGAGGCTCCAAACCCTTCCAGAGCTGAGAAATTGAAACTCAAAATTTTGACCAGAAAAAAAAATGACAGTGTTACCCCTTATGTTTTTTTTTTCGGGGGGTGAAAAATTAAGTTTCTCCAATCTTCTCAAAACTCTGGATTCTGATAGAGGGCCACGAGACATGGACCTGAGTGCAAAAATTTAGGCTCTAGACCCTTCCAGAGCTGAGATATTAAAACTCAAAATTTTGACCATAAAAAAAAAATGACAGTGTTACCCCTTATGTTTTTTTTTCGGGGGGTGAAAAATTAAGTTTCTCCAATCTTCTCAAAACTCTGGATTCTGATAGAGGGCCACGAGACATGGTCCTGGGTGCAAAAATTGAGGCTCCAAACCCTTCCAGAGCTGAGATATTGAAACTCAAAATTTTGACCAGAAAAAAAAATGACAGTGTTACCCCTTACGTTTTTTTTTCGGGGGGTGAAAAATTAAGTTTCTCCAATCTTCTCAAAACTCTGGATTCTGATAGAGGGCCGCGAGACATGGACCTGGGTGCAAAAATTGAGGCTCCAAACCCTTCCAGAGCTGAGAAATTGAAACTCAAAATTTTGACCAGAAAAAAAAATGACAGTGTTACCCCTTATGTTTTTTTTCGGGGGGTGAAAAATTAAGTTTCTCCAATCTTCTCAAAACTCTGGATTCTGATAGAGGGCCACGAGACATGGACCTGGGTGCAAAAATTGAGGCTCCAAACCCTTCCAGAGCTAAGAAATTGAAACTCAAAATTTTGACCAGAAAAAAAAATGAAAATGTTACCCCTTATGTTTTTTTTCGGGGGGTGAAAAATTAAGTTTCTCCAATCTTCTCAAAACTCTGGATTCTGATAGAGGGCCACGAGACATGGACCTGGGTGCAAAAATTGAGGCTCTAGACCCTTCCAGAGCTGAGATATTGAAACTCAAAATTTTGACCAGAAAAAAATGACAGTGTTACCCCTTATGTTTTTCTTCGGGGGGTGAAAAATTAAGTTTCTCCAATCTTCTCAAAACTCTGGATTCTGATAGAGGGCCACGAGACATGGACCTGAGTGCAAAAATTTAGGCTCTAGACCCTTCCAGAGCTGAGATATTGAAACTCAAAATTTTGACCATAAAAAAATGGCAGTGTTACCCCTTATGTTTTTTTTCGGGGGGTGAAAAATTAAGTTTCTCCAATCTTCTCAAAACTCTGGATTCTGATAGAGGGCCATGAGACATGGACCTGGGTGCAAAAATTGAGGCTCCAAACCGTTCCAGAGCTGAGATATTGAAACTCAAAATTTTGACCAGAAAAAAAAATGACAGTGTTACCCCTTACGTTTTTTTTCGAGGGGTGAAAAATTAAGTTTCTCCAATCTTCTCAAAACTCTGGATTCTGATAGAGGGCCACGAGACATGGACCTGGGTGCAAAAATTGAGGCTCTAGACCCTTCTAGAGCTGAGATATTGAAACTCAAAATTTTGACCAGAAAAAAAAATGACAGTGTTACCCCTTATGTTTTTTTTCGGGGGGTGAAAAATTAAGTTTCTCCAATCTTCTCAAAACTCTGGATTCTGATAGAGGGCCACGAGACATGGACCTGGGTGCAAAAATTGAGGCTCCAAACCCTTCCAGAGCTGAGAAATTGAAACTCAAAATTTTGACTAGAAAAAAAAAATGGCAGTGTTACCCCTTATGTTTTTTTTCGGGGGGTGAAAAATTAAGTTTCTCCAATCTTCTCAAAACTCTGGATTCTGATAGAGGGCCATGAGACATGGACCTGGGTGCAAAAATTGAGGCTCCAAACCGTTCCAGAGCTGAGATATTGAAACTCAAAATTTTGACCAGAAAAAAAAAATGACAGTGTTACCCCTTACGTTTTTTTTCGGGGGGTGAAAAATTAAGTTTCTCCAATCTTCTCAAAACTCTGGATTCTGATAGAGGGCCACGAGACATGGACCTGGGTGCAAAAATTGAGGCTCTAGACCCTTCCAGAGCTGAGATATTGAAACTCAAAATTTTGACCAGAAAAAAAAAATGACAGTGTTACCCCTTATGTTTTTTATTCAGGGGGTGAAAAATTAAGTTTCTCCAATCTTCTCAAAACTCTGGATTCTGATAGAGGGCCACGAGACATGGACCTGGGTGCAAAAATTGAGGCTCCAAACCCTTCCAGAGCTGAGATATTGAAACTCAAAATTTTGACCAGAAAAAAAAATGACAGTGTTACCCCTTACGTTTTTTTTCGGGGGGTGAAAAATTAAGTTTCTCCAATCTTCTCAAAACTTTGGATTCTGATAGAGGGCCACGAGACATGGACCTGAGTGCAAAAATTTAGGCTCTAGACCCTTCCAGAGCTGAGATATTGAAACTCAAAATTTTGACCAGAAAAAAAAATGACAGTGTTACCCCTTATGTTTTTTTTTCGGGGGGTGAAAAATTAAGTTTCTCCAATCTTCTCAAAACTCTGGATTCTGATAGAGGGCCACGAGACACGGTCCTGGGTGCAAAAATTGAGGCTCCAAACCCTTCCAGAGCTGAGATATTGAAACTCAAAATTTTGACCAGAAAAAAAAAATGACAGTGTTACCCCTTACGTTTTTTTTCGGGGGGTGAAAAATTAAGTTTCTCCAATCTTCTCAAAACTCTGGATTCTGATAGAGGGCCACGAGACATGGACCTGGGTGCAAAAATTGAGGCTCCAAACCCTTCCAGAGCTGAGAAATTGAATCTCAAAATTTTGACCAGAAAAAAAAATGACAGTGTTACCCCTTATGTTTTTTTTCGGGGGGTGAAAAATTAAGTTTCTCCAATCTTCTCAAAACTCTGGATTCTGATAGAGGGCCACGAGACATGGACCTGGGTGCAAAAATTGAGGCTCCAAACCCTTCCAGAGCTGAGAAATTGAAACTCAAATTTTTGAACAGAAAAAAAAAATGACAGTGTTACCCCTTATGTTTTTTTTCGGGGGGTGAAAAATTAAGTTTCTCCAATCTTCTCAAAACTCTGGATTCTGATAGAGGGCCACGAGACATGGACCTGGGTGCAAAAATTGAGGCTCTAGACCCTTCCAGAGCTGAGATATTGAAACTCAAAATTTTGACCAGAAAAAAATGACAGTGTTACCCCTTATGTTTTTCTTCGGGGGGTGAAAAATTAAGTTTCTCCAATCTTCTCAAAACTCTGGATTCTGATAGAGGGCCACGAGACATGGACCTGAGTGCAAAAATTTAGGCTCTAGACCCTTCCAGAGCTGAGATATTGAAACTCAAAATTTTGACCAGAAAAAAAAAATGACAGTGTTACCCCTTATGTTTTTTTTTCGGGGGGTGAAAAATTAAGTTTCTCCAATCTTCTCAAAACTCTGGATTCTGATAGAGGGCCACGAGACATGGACCTGGGTGCAAAAATTTAGGCTCTAGACCCTTCCAGAGCTGAGATATTGAAACTCAAAATTTTGACCAGAAAAAAAAATGACAGTGTTACCCCTTATGTTTTTTTTCGGGGGGTGAAAAATTAAGTTTCTCCAATCTTCTCAAAACTCTGGATTCTGATAGAGGGCCACGAGACATGGACCAGGGAGCAAAAATTGAGGCTCTAGACCCTTCCAGAGCTGAGATATTGAAACTCAAAATTTTGACCAGAAAAAAAAAATGGCAGTGTTACCCCTTATGTTTTTTTTCGGGGGGTGAAAAATTAAGTTTCTCCAATCTTCTCAAAACTCTGGATTCTGATAGAGGGCCATGAGACATGGACCTGGGTGCAAAAATTGAGGCTCCAAACCGTTCCAGAGCTGAGATATTGAAACTCAAAATTTTGACCAGAAAAAAAAAATGACAGTGTTACCCCTTACGTTTTTTTTCGGCGGGTGAAAAATTAAGTTTCTCCAATCTTCTCAAAACTCTGGATTCTGATAGAGGGCCACGAGACATGGACCTGGGTGCAAAAATTGAGGCTCTAGACCCTTCTAGAGCTGAGATATTGAAACTCAAAATTTTGACCAGAAAAAAAAAATGACAGTGTTACCCCTTATGTTTTTTTTTCGGGGGGTGAAAAATTAAGTTTCTCCAATCTTCTCAAAATTCTGGATTCTGATAGAGGGCCACGAGACATGGACCTGGGTGCAAAAATTGAGGCTCCAAACCCTTCCAGAGCTGAGAAATTGAAACTCAAAATTTTGACCAGAAAAAAAAATGACAGTGTTACCCCTTATGTTTTTTTTGGGGGGGTGAAAAATTAAGTTTCTCCAATCTTCTCAAAACTCTGGATTCTGATAGAGGGCCACGAGACATGGACCTGGGTGCAAAAATTGAGGCTCCAAACCCTTCCAGAGCTGAGAAATTGAAACTCAAAATTTTGACCAGAAAAAAAAATGACAGTGTTACCCCTTATGTTTTTTTTCGGGGGGTGAAAAATTAAGTTTCTCCAATCTTCTCAAAACTCTGGAATCTGATAGAGGGCCACGAGACATGAACCTGGGTGCAAAAATTGAGGCTCTAGACCCTTCCAGAGCTGAGATATTGAAACTCAAAATTTTGACCAGAAAAAAAATGACAGTGTTACCCCTTATGTTTTTCTTCGGGGGGTGAAAAATTAAGTTTCTCCAATCTTCTCAAAACTCTGGATTCTGATAGAGGGCCACGAGACATGGACCTGGGTGCAAAAATTGAGGCTCTAGCCCCTTCCAGAGCTGAGATATTGAAACTCAAAATTTTGACCAGAAAAAAAATGACAGTGTTACCCCTTATGTTTTTTATTCAGGGGGTGAAAAATTAAGTTTCTCCAATCTTCTCAAAACTATGGATTCTGATAGAGGGCCACGAGACATGGACCTGGGTGCAAAAATTGAGGCTCTAGACCCTTCCAGAGCTGAGATATTGAAACTCAAAATTTTGACCAGAAAAAAAAATGACAGTGTTACCCCTTATGTTTTTTTTCGGGGGGTGAAAAATTAAGTTTCTCCAATCTTCTCAAAACTCTGGATTCTGATAGAGGGCCACGAGACATGGACCTGGGTGCAAAAATTTAGGCTCTAGACCCTTCCAGAGCTGAGATATTGAAACTCAAAATTTTGACCAGAAAAAAAATGACAGTGTTACCCCTTATGTTTTTCTTCGGGGGGTGAAAAATTAAGTTTCTCCAATCTTCTCAAAACTCTGGATTCTGATAGAGGGCCACGAGACATGGACCTGGGTGCAAAAATTGAGGATCCAAACCCTTCCAGAGCTGAGATATTGAAACTCAAAATTTTGACCAGAAAAAAAAAATGACAGTGTTACCCCTTACGTTTTTTTTCGGGGGGTGAAAAATTAAGTTTCTCCAATCTTCTCAAAACTTTGGATTCTGATAGAGGGCCACGAGACATGGACCTGGGTGCAAAAATTGAGGCTCTAGACCCTTCCAGAGCTGAGATATTGAAACTCAAAATTTTGACCAGAAAAAAAAATGACAGTGTTACCCCTTATGTTTTTTTTCGGGGGGTGAAAAATTAAGTTTCTCCAATCTTCTCAAAACTCTGGATTCTGATAGAGGGCCACGAGACATGGTCCTCGGTGCAAAAATTGAGGCTCCAAACTCTTCCAGAGCTGAGATATTGAAACTCAAAATTTTGACCAGAAAAAAAAAATGACAGTGTTACCCCTTAGGTTTTTTTTCGGGGGGTGAAAAATTAAGTTTCTCCGATCTTCTCAAAACTCTGGATTCTGATAGAGGGCCACGAGACATGGACCTGGGTGCAAAAATTGAGGCTCTAGACCCTTCCAGAGCTGAGATATTGAAACTCAACATTTTGACCAGAAAAAAAAAATGACAGTGTTACCCCTTATGTTTTTTTTCGGGGGGTGAAAAATTAAGTTTCTCCAATCTTCTCAAAACTCTGGATTCTGATAGAGGGCCACGAGACATGGACCAGGGTGCAAAAATTGAGGCTCTAGACCCTTCCAGAGCTGAGATATTGAAACTCAAAATTTTGACCAGAAAAAAAAAATGGCAGTGTTACCCCTTATGTTTTTTTTCGGGGGGTGAAAAATTAAGTTTCTCCAATCTTCTCAAAACTCTGGATTCTGATAGAGGGCCATGAGACATGGACCTGGGTGCAAAAATTGAGGCTCCAAACCGTTCCAGAGCTGAGATATTGAAACTCAAAATTTTGACCAGAAAAAAAAAATGACAGTGTTACCCCTTATGTTTTTTTCGGGGGGTGAAAAATTAAGTTTCTCCAATCTTCTCAAAACTCTGGATTCTGATAGAGGGCCACGAGACATGGACCTGGGTGCAAAAATTGAGGCTCCAAACCCTTCCAGAGCTGAGAAATTGAAACTCAAAATTTTGACCAGAAAAAAATGACAGTGTTACCCCTTATGTTTTTTTTCGGGGGGTGAAAAATTAAGTTTCTCCAATCTTCTCAAAACTCTGTATTCTGATAGAGGGCCATGAGACATGGACCTGGGTGCAAAAATTGAGGCTCCAAACCGTTCCAGAGCTGAGATATTGAAACTCAAAATTTTGACCAGAAAAAAAAAATGACAGTGTTACCCCTTACGTTTTTTTTCGGGGGGTGAAAAATTAAGTTTCTCCAATCTTCTCAAAACTCTGGATTCTGATAGAGGGCCACGAGACATGGACCTGGGTGCAAAAATTGAGGCTCTAGACCCTTCTAGAGCTGAGATATTGAAACTCAAAATTTTGACCAGAAAAAAAAATGGCAGTGTTACCCCTTATGTTTTTTTTCGGGGGGTGAAAAATTAAGTTTCTCCAATCTTCTCAAAACTCTGGATTCTGATAGAGGGCCATGAGACATGGACCTGGGTGCAAAAATTGAGGCTCCAAACCGTTCCAGAGCTGAGATATTGAAACTCAAAATTTTGACCAGAAAAAAAAATGACAGTGTTACCCCTTACGTTTTTTTTCGGGGGGTGAAAAATTAAGTTTCTCCAATCTTCTCAAAACTCTGGATTCTGATAGAGGGCCACGAGACATGGACCTGGGTGCAAAAATTGAGGCTCTAGACCCTTCTAGAGCTGAGATATTGAAACTCAAAATTTTGACCAGAAAAAAGAAATTACAGTGTTACCCCTTATGTTTTTTTTCGGGGGGTGAAAAATTAAGTTTCTCCAATCTTCTCAAAACTCTGGATTCTGATAGAGGGCCACGAGACATGGACCTGGGTGCAAAAATTGAGGCTCCAAACCCTTCCAGAGCTGAGAAATTGAAACTCAAAATTTTGACCAGAAAAAAAATGACAGTGTTACCCCTTATGTTTTTTTTCGGGGGGTGAAAAATTAAGTTTCTCCAATCTTCTCAAAACTCTGGATTCTGATAGAGGGCCACGAGACATGGACCTGGGTGCAAAAATTGAGGCTCCAAACCCTTCCAGAGCTGAGAAATTGAAACTCAAAATTTTGACCAGAAAAAAAAATGACAGTGTTACCCCTTATGTTTTTTTTCGGGGGGTGAAAAATTAAGTTTCTCCAATCTTCTCAAAACTCTGGATTCTGATAGAGGGCCACGAGACATGGACCTGGGTGCAAAAATTTAGGCTCTAGACCCTTCCAGAGCTGAGATATTGAAACTCAAAATTTTGACCAGAAAAAAATAACAGTGTTACCCCTTATGTTTTTCTTCGGGGGGTGAAAAATTAAGTTTCTCCAATCTTCTCAAAACTCTGGATTCTGATAGAGGGCCACGAGACATGGACCTGGGTGCAAAAATTGAGGCTCTAGACCCTTCCAGAGCTGAGATATTGAAACTCAAAATTTTGACCAGAAAAAAAAATGACAGTGTTACCCCTTATGTTTTTTTTCGGGGGGTGAAAAATTAAGTTTCTCCAATCTTCTCAAAACTCTGGATTCTGATAGAGGGCCACGAGACATGGACCTGGGTGCAAAAATTGAGGCTCCAAACCCTTCCAGAGCTAAGAAATTGAAACTCAAAATTTTGACCAGAAAAAAAAATGAAAATGTTACCCCTTATGTTTTTTTTCGGGGGGTGAAAAATTAAGTTTCTCCAATCTTCTCAAAACTCTGGATTCTGATAGAGGGCCACGAGACATGGACCTGGGTGCAAAAATTGAGGCTCTAGACCCTTCCAGAGCTGAGATATTGAAACTCAAAATTTTGACCAGAAAAAAATGACAGTGTTACCCCTTATGTTTTTCTTCGGGGGGTGAAAAATTAAGTTTCTCCAATCTTCTCAAAACTCTGGATTCTGATAGAGGGCCACGAGACATGGACCTGAGTGCAAAAATTTAGGCTCTAGACCCTTCCAGAGCTGAGATATTGAAACTCAAAATTTTGACCATAAAAAAATGGCAGTGTTACCCCTTATGTTTTTTTTCGGGGGGTGAAAAATTAAGTTTCTCCAATCTTCTCAAAACTCTGGATTCTGATAGAGGGCCATGAGACATGGACCTGGGTGCAAAAATTGAGGCTCCAAACCGTTCCAGAGCTGAGATATTGAAACTCAAAATTTTGACCAGAAAAAAAAAATGACAGTGTTACCCCTTACGTTTTTTTTCGAGGGGTGAAAAATTAAGTTTCTCCAATCTTCTCAAAACTCTGGATTCTGATAGAGGGCCACGAGACATGGACCTGGGTGCAAAAATTGAGGCTCTAGACCCTTCTAGAGCTGAGATATTGAAACTCAAAATTTTGACCAGAAAAAAAAATGACAGTGTTACCCCTTATGTTTTTTTTCGGGGGGTGAAAAATTAAGTTTCTCCAATCTTCTCAAAACTCTGGATTCTGATAGAGGGCCACGAGACATGGACCTGGGTGCAAAAATTGAGGCTCCAAACCCTTCCAGAGCTGAGAAATTGAAACTCAAAATTTTGACTAGAAAAAAAAAAATGGCAGTGTTACCCCTTATGTTTTTTTTCTGGGGGTGAAAAATTAAGTTTCTCCAATCTTCTCAAAACTCTGGATTCTGATAGAGGGCCATGAGACATGGACCTGGGTGCAAAAATTGAGGCTCCAAACCGTTCCAGAGCTGAGATATTGAAACTCAAAATTTTGACCAGAAAAAAAAAATGACAGTGTTACCCCTTACGTTTTTTTTCGGGGGGTGAAAAATTAAGTTTCTCCAATCTTCTCAAAACTCTGGATTCTGATAGAGGGCCACGAGACATGGACCTGGGTGCAAAAATTGAGGCTCTAGACCCTTCCAGAGCTGAGATATTGAAACTCAAAATTTTGACCAGAAAAAAAAATGACAGTGTTACCCCTTATGTTTTTTATTCAGGGGGTGAAAAATTAAGTTTCTCCAATCTTCTCAAAACTCTGGATTCTGATAGAGGGCCACGAGACATGGACCTGGGTGCAAAAATTGAGGCTCCAAACCCTTCCAGAGCTGAGATATTGAAACTCAAAATTTTGACCAGAAAAAAAAATGACAGTGTTACCCCTTACGTTTTTTTTCGGGGGGTGAAAAATTAAGTTTCTCCAATCTTCTCAAAACTTTGGATTCTGATAGAGGGCCACGAGACATGGACCTGGGTGCAAAAATTGAGGCTCTAGACCCTTCCAGAGCTGAGATATTGAAACTCAAAATTTTGACCAGAAAAAAAAATGACAGTGTTACCCCTTATGTTTTTTTTCGGGGGGTGAAAAATTAAGTTTCTCCAATCTTCTCAAAACTCTGGATTCTGATAGAGGGCCACGAGACATGGACCTGAGTGCAAAAATTTAGGCTCTAGACCCTTCCAGAGCTGAGATATTGAAACTCAAAATTTTGACCAGAAAAAAAAATGACAGTGTTACCCCTTATGTTTTTTTTTCGGGGGGTGAAAAATTAAGTTTCTCCAATCTTCTCAAAACTCTGGATTCTGATAGAGGGCCACGAGACACGGTCCTGGGTGCAAAAATTGAGGCTCCAAACCCTTCCAGAGCTGAGATATTGAAACTCAAAATTTTGACCAGAAAAAAAAAATGACAGTGTTACCCCTTACGTTTTTTTTCGGGGGGTGAAAAATTAAGTTTCTCCAATCTTCTCAAAACTCTGGATTCTGATAGAGGGCCACGAGACATGGACCTGGGTGCAAAAATTGAGGCTCCAAACCCTTCCAGAGCTGAGAAATTGAATCTCAAAATTTTGTCCAGAAAAAAAAATGACAGTGTTACCCCTTATGTTTTTTTTCGGGGGGTGAAAAATTAAGTTTCTCCAATCTTCTCAAAACTCTGGATTCTGATAGAGGGCCACGAGACATGGACCTGGGTGCAAAAATTGAGGCTCCAAACCCTTCCAGAGCTGAGAAATTGAAACTCAAATTTTTGAACAGAAAAAAAAAAATGACAGTGTTACCCCTTATGTTTTTTTTCGGGGGGTGAAAAATTAAGTTTCTCCAATCTTCTCAAAACTCTGGATTCTGATAGAGGGTCACGAGACATGGACCTGGGTGCAAAAATTGAGGCTCTAGACCCTTCCAGAGCTGAGATATTGAAACTCAAAATTTTGACCAGAAAAAAATGACAGTGTTACCCCTTATGTTTTTCTTCGGGGGGTGAAAAATTAAGTTTCTCCAATCTTCTCAAAACTCTGGATTCTGATAGAGGGCCACGAGACATGGACCTGAGTGCAAAAATTTAGGCTCTAGACCCTTCCAGAGCTGAGATATTGAAACTCAAAATTTTGACCAGAAAAAAAAAATGACAGTGTTACCCCTTATGTTTTTTTTTCGGGGGGTGAAAAATTAAGTTTCTCCAATCTTCTCAAAACTCTGGATTCTGATAGAGGGCCACGAGACATGGACCTGGGTGCAAAAATTTAGGCTCTAGACCCTTCCAGAGCTGAGATATTGAAACTCAAAATTTTGACCAGAAAAAAAAATGACAGTGTTACCCCTTATGTTTTTTTTCGGGGGGTGAAAAATTAAGTTTCTCCAATCTTCTCAAAACTCTGGATTCTGATAGAGGGCCACGAGACATGGACCAGGGAGCAAAAATTGAGGCTCTAGACCCTTCCAGAGCTGAGATATTGAAACTCAAAATTTTGATATAAAAAAATGGCAGTGTTACCCCTTATGTTTTTTTTCGGGGGGTGAAAAATTAAGTTTCTCCAATCTTCTCAAAACTCTGGATTCTGATAGAGGGCCATGAGACATGGACCTGGGTGCAAAAATTGAGGCTCCAAACCGTTCCAGAGCTGAGACATTGAAACTCAAAATTTTGACCAGAAAAAAAAAATGACAGTGTTACCCCTTACGTTTTTTTTCGGCGGGTGAAAAATTAAGTTTCTCCAATCTTCTCAAAACTCTGGATTCTGATAGAGGGCCACGAGACATGGACCTGGGTGCAAAAATTGAGGCTCTAGACCCTTCTAGAGCTGAGATATTGAAACTCAAAATTTTGACCAGAAAAAAAAAATGACAGTGTTACCCCTTATGTTTTTTTTCGGGGGGTGAAAAATTAAGTTTCTCCAATCTTCTCAAAATTCTGGATTCTGATAGAGGGCCACGAGACATGGACCTGGGTGCAAAAATTGAGGCTCCAAACCCTTCCAGAGCTGAGAAATTGAAACTCAAAATTTTGACCAGAAAAAAAAATGACAGTGTTACCCCTTATGTTTTTTTTCGGGGGGTGAAAAATTAAGTTTCTCCAATCTTCTCAAAACTCTGGAATCTGATAGAGGGCCACGAGACATGAACCTGGGTGCAAAAATTGAGGCTCTAGACCCTTCCAGAGCTGAGATATTGAAACTCAAAATTTTGACCAGAAAAAAAATGACAGTGTTACCCCTTATGTTTTTCTTCGGGGGGTGAAAAATTAAGTTTCTCCAATCTTCTCAAAACTCTGGATTCTGATAGAGGGCCACGAGACATGGACCTGGGTGCAAAAATTGAGGCTCTAGCCCCTTCCAGAGCTGAGATATTGAAACTCAAAATTTTGACCAGAAAAAAAAATGACAGTGTTACCCCTTATGTTTTTTATTCAGGGGGTGAAAAATTAAGTTTCTCCAATCTTCTCAAAACTATGGATTCTGATAGAGGGCCACGAGACATGGACCTGGGTGCAAAAATTGAGGCTCTAGACCCTTCCAGAGCTGAGATATTGAAACTCAAAATTTTGACCAGAAAAAAAAATGACAGTGTTACCCCTTATGTTTTTTTTCGGGGGGTGAAAAATTAAGTTTCTCCAATCTTCTCAAAACTCTGGATTCTGATAGAGGGCCACGAGACATGGACCTGGGTGCAAAAATTTAGGCTCTAGACCCTTCCAGAGCTGAGATATTGAAACTCAAAATTTTGACCAGAAAAAAAATGACAGTGTTACCCCTTATGTTTTTCTTCGGGGGGTGAAAAATTAAGTTTCTCCAATCTTCTCAAAACTCTGGATTCTGATAGAGGGCCACGAGACATGGACCTGGGTGCAAAAATTGAGGATCCAAACCCTTCCAGAGCTGAGATATTGAAACTCAAAATTTTGACCAGAAAAAAAAAATGACAGTGTTACCCCTTACGTTTTTTTTTCGGGGGGTGAAAAATTAAGTTTCTCCAATCTTCTCAAAACTTTGGATTCTGATAGAGGGCCACGAGACATGGACCTGGGTGCAAAAATTGAGGCTCTAGACCCTTCCAGAGCTGAGATATTGAAACTCAAAATTTTGACCAGAAAAAAAAATGACAGTGTTACCCCTTATGTTTTTTTTTCGGGGGGTGAAAAATTAAGTTTCTCCAATCTTCTCAAAACTCTGGATTCTGATAGAGGGCCACGAGACATGGTCCTGGGTGCAAAAATTGAGGCTCCAAACTCTTCCAGAGCTGAGATATTGAAACTCAAAATTTTGACCAGAAAAAAAAAATGACAGTGTTACCCCTTACGTTTTTTTTCGGGGGGTGAAAAATTAAGTTTCTCCAATCTTCTCAAAACTCTGGATTCTGATAGAGGGCCACGAGACATGGACCTGGGTGCAAAAATTGAGGCTCTAGACCCTTCCAGAGCTGAGATATTGAAACTCAACATTTTGACCAGAAAAAAAAAAATGACAGTGTTACCCCTTATGTTTTTTTTCGGGGGGTGAAAAATTAAGTTTCTCCAATCTTCTCAAAACTCTGGATTCTGATAGAGGGCCACGAGACATGGACCAGGGTGCAAAAATTGAGGCTCTAGACCCTTCCAGAGCTGAGATATTGAAACTCAAAATTTTGACCAGGAAAAAAAAATGGCAGTGTTACCCCTTATGTTTTTTTTCGGGGGGTGAAAAATTAAGTTTCTCCAATCTTCTCAAAACTCTGGATTCTGATAGAGGGCCATGAGACATGGACCTGGGTGCAAAAATTGAGGCTCCAAACCGTTCCAGAGCTGAGATATTGAAACTCAAAATTTTGACCAGAAAAAAAAAATGACAGTGTTACCCCTTATGTTTTTTTCGGGGGGTGAAAAATTAAGTTTCTCCAATCTTCTCAAAACTCTGGATTCTGATAGAGGGCCACGAGACATGGACCTGGGTGCAAAAATTGAGGCTCCAAACCCTTCCAGAGCTGAGAAATTGAAACTCAAAATTTTGACCAGAAAAAAATGACAGTGTTACCCCTTATGTTTTTTTTCGGGGGGTGAAAAATTAAGTTTCTCCAATCTTCTCAAAACTCTGTATTCTGATAGAGGGCCATGAGACATGGACCTGGGTGCAAAAATTGAGGCTCCAAACCGTTCCAGAGCTGAGATATTGAAACTCAAAATTTTGACCAGAAAAAAAAAATGACAGTGTTACCCCTTACGTTTTTTTTCGGGGGGTGAAAAATTAAGTTTCTCCAATCTTCTCAAAACTCTGGATTCTGATAGAGGGCCACGAGACATGGACCTGGGTGCAAAAATTGAGGCTCTAGACCCTTCTAGAGCTGAGATATTGAAACTCAAAATTTTGACCAGAAAAAAAAATGGCAGTGTTACCCCTTATGTTTTTTTTCGGGGGGTGAAAAATTAAGTTTCTCCAATCTTCTCAAAACTCTGGATTCTGATAGAGGGCCATGAGACATGGACCTGGGTGCAAAAATTGAGGCTCCAAACCGTTCCAGAGCTGAGATATTGAAACTCAAAATTTTGACCAGAAAAAAAAATGACAGTGTTACCCCTTACGTTTTTTTTCGGGGGGTGAAAAATTAAGTTTCTCCAATCTTCTCAAAACTCTGGATTCTGATAGAGGGCCACGAGACATGGACCTGGGTGCAAAAATTGAGGCTCTAGACCCTTCTAGAGCTGAGATATTGAAACTCAAAATTTTGACCAGAAAAAAGAAATTACAGTGTTACCCCTTATGTTTTTTTTCGGGGGGTGAAAAATTAAGTTTCTCCAATCTTCTCAAAACTCTGGATTCTGATAGAGGGCCACGAGACATGGACCTGGGTGCAAAAATTGAGGCTCCAAACCCTTCCAGAGCTGAGAAATTGAAACTCAAAATTTTGACCAGAAAAAAAATGACAGTGTTACCCCTTATGTTTTTTTTCGGGGGGTGAAAAATTAAGTTTCTCCAATCTTCTCAAAACTCTGGATTCTGATAGAGGGCCACGAGACATGGACCTGGGTGCAAAAATTGAGGCTCCAAACCCTTCCAGAGCTGAGAAATTGAAACTCAAAATTTTGACCAGAAAAAAAAATGACAGTGTTACCCCTTATGTTTTTTTTTCGGGGGGTGAAAAATTAAGTTTCTCCAATCTTCTCAAAACTCTGGATTCTGATAGAGGGCCACGAGACATGGACCTGGGTGCAAAAATTTAGGCTCTAGACCCTTCCAGAGCTGAGATATTGAAACTCAAAATTTTGACCAGAAAAAAATAACAGTGTTACCCCTTATGTTTTTCTTCGGGGGGTGAAAAATTAAGTTTCTCCAATCTTCTCAAAACTCTGGATTCTGATAGAGGGCCACGAGACATGGACCTGGGTGCAAAAATTGAGGCTCTAGACCCTTCCAGAGCTGAGATATTGAAACTCAAAATTTTGACCAGAAAAAAAAATGACAGTGTTACCCCTTATGTTTTTTTTCGGGGGGTGAAAAATTAAGTTTCTCCAATCTTCTCAAAACTCTGGATTCTGATAGAGGGCCACGAGACATGGACCTGGGTGCAAAAATTGAGGCTCTAGACCCTTCCAGAGCTGAGATATTGAAACTCAAAATTTTGACCAGAAAAAAATGACAGTGTTACCCCTTATGTTTTTCTTCGGGGGGTGAAAAATTAAGTTTCTCCAATCTTCTCAAAACTCTGGATTCTGATAGAGGGCCACGAGACATGGACCTGAGTGCAAAAATTTAGGCTCTAGACCCTTCCAGAGCTGAGATATTGAAACTCAAAATTTTGACCAGAAAAAAAAAATGACAGTGTTACCCCTTATGTTTTTTTTTTCGGGGGGTGAAAAATTAAGTTTCTCCAATCTTCTCAAAACTCTGGATTCTGATAGAGGGCCACGAGACATGGACCTGGGTGCAAAAATTTAGGCTCTAGACCCTTCCAGAGCTGAGATATTGAAACTCAAAATTTTGACCAGAAAAAAAAAATGACAGTGTTACCCCTTATGTTTTTTTTCGGGGGGTGAAAAATTAAGTTTCTCCAATCTTCTCAAAACTCTGGATTCTGATAGAGGGCCACGAGACATGGACCAGGGAGCAAAAATTGAGGCTCTAGACCCTTCCAGAGCTGAGATATTGAAACTCAAAATTTTGATATAAAAAAATGGCAGTGTTACCCCTTATGTTTTTTTTCGGGGGGTGAAAAATTAAGTTTCTCCAATCTTCTCAAAACTCTGGATTCTGATAGAGGGCCATGAGACATGGACCTGGGTGCAAAAATTGAGACTCCAAACCGTTCCAGAGCTGAGATATTGAAACTCAAAATTTTGACCAGAAAAAAAAAATGACAGTGTTACCCCTTACGTTTTTTTTCGGCGGGTGAAAAATTAAGTTTCTCCAATCTTCTCAAAACTCTGGATTCTGATAGAGGGCCACGAGACATGGACCTGGGTGCAAAAATTGAGGCTCTAGACCCTTCTAGAGCTGAGATATTGAAACTCAAAATTTTGACCAGAAAAAAAAAATGACAGTGTTACCCCTTATGTTTTTTTTCGGGGGGTGAAAAATTAAGTTTCTCCAATCTTCTCAAAACTCTGGATTCTGATAGAGGGCCACGAGACATGGACCTGGGTGCAAAAATTGAGGCTCCAAACCCTTCCAGAGCTGAGAAATTGAAACTCAAAATTTTGACCAGAAAAAAAAATGACAGTGTTACCCCTTATGTTTTTTTTGGGGGGGTGAAAAATTAAGTTTCTCCAATCTTCTCAAAACTCTGGATTCTGATAGAGGGCCACGAGACATGGACCTGGGTGCAAAAATTGAGGCTCCAAACCCTTCCAGAGCTGAGAAATTGAAACTCAAAATTTTGACCAGAAAAAAAAATGACAGTGTTACCCCTTATGTTTTTTTTCGGGGGGTGAAAAATTAAGTTTCTCCAATCTTCTCAAAACTCTGGAATCTGATAGAGGGCCACGAGACATGAACCTGGGTGCAAAAATTGAGGCTCTAGACCCTTCCAGAGCTGAGATATTGAAACTCAAAATTTTGACCAGAAAAAAAATGACAGTGTTACCCCTTATGTTTTTCTTCGGGGGGTGAAAAATTAAGTTTCTCCAATCTTCTCAAAACTCTGGATTCTGATAGAGGGCCACGAGACATGGACCTGGGTGCAAAAATTGAGGCTCTAGCCCCTTCCAGAGCTGAGATATTGAAACTCAAAATTTTGACCAGAAAAAAAAATGACAGTGTTACCCCTTATGTTTTTTATTCAGGGGGTGAAAAATTAAGTTTCTCCAATCTTCTCAAAACTATGGATTCTGATAGAGGGCCACGAGACATGGACCTGGGTGCAAAAATTGAGGCTCTAGACCCTTCCAGAGCTGAGATATTGAAACTCAAAATTTTGACCAGAAAAAAAAATGACAGTGTTACCCCTTATGTTTTTTTTCGGGGGGTGAAAAATTAAGTTTCTCCAATCTTCTCAAAACTCTGGATTCTGATAGAGGGCCACGAGACATGGACCTGAGTGCAAAAATTTAGGCTCTAGACCCTTCCAGAGCTGAGATATTGAAACTCAAAATTTTGACCAGAAAAAAAAATGACAGTGTTACCCCTTATGTTTTTTTTTCGGGGGGTGAAAAATTAAGTTTCTCCAATCTTCTCAAAACTCTGGATTCTGATAGAGGGCCACGAGACACGGTCCTGGGTGCAAAAATTGAGGCTCCAAACCCTTCCAGAGCTGAGATATTGAAACTCAAAATTTTGACCAAAAAAAAAAAATGACAGTGTTACCCCTTACGTTTTTTTTCGGGGGGTGAAAAATTAAGTTTCTCCAATCTTCTCAAAACTCTGGATTCTGATAGAGGGCCACGAGACATGGACCTGGGTGCAAAAATTGAGGCTCCAAACCCTTCCAGAGCTGAGAAATTGAATCTCAAAATTTTGACCAGAAAAAAAAATGACAGTGTTACCCCTTATGTTTTTTTTCGGGGGGTGAAAAATTAAGTTTCTCCAATCTTCTCAAAACTCTGGATTCTGATAGAGGGCCACGAGACATGGACCTGGGTGCAAAAATTGAGGCTCCAAACCCTTCCAGAGCTGAGAAATTGAAACTCAAATTTTTGAACAGAAAAAAAAAAATGACAGTGTTACCCCTTATGTTTTTTTTCGGGGGGTGAAAAATTAAGTTTCTCCAATCTTCTCAAAACTCTGGATTCTGATAGAGGGCCACGAGACATGGACCTGGGTGCAAAAATTGAGGCTCTAGACCCTTCCAGAGCTGAGATATTGAAACTCAAAATTTTGACCAGAAAAAAATGACAGTGTTACCCCTTATGTTTTTCTTCGGGGGGTGAAAAATTAAGTTTCTCCAATCTTCTCAAAACTCTGGATTCTGATAGAAGGCCACGAGACATGGACCTGAGTGCAAAAATTTAGGCTCTAGACCCTTCCAGAGCTGAGATATTGAAACTCAAAATTTTGACCAGAAAAAAAAAATGACAGTGTTACCCCTTATGTTTTTTTTTCGGGGGGTGAAAAATTAAGTTTCTCCAATCTTCTCAAAACTCTGGATTCTGATAGAGGGCCACGAGACATGGACCTGGGTGCAAAAATTTAGGCTCTAGACCCTTCCAGAGCTGAGATATTGAAACTCAAAATTTTGACCAGAAAAAAAAATGACAGTGTTACCCCTTATGTTTTTTTTCGGGGGGTGAAAAATTAAGTTTCTCCAATCTTCTCAAAACTCTGGATTCTGATAGAGGGCCACGAGACATGGACCAGGGAGCAAAAATTGAGGCTCTAGACCCTTCCAGAGCTGAGATATTGAAACTCAAAATTTTGATATAAAAAAATGGCAGTGTTACCCCTTATGTTTTTTTTCGGGGGGTGAAAAATTAAGTTTCTCCAATCTTCTCAAAACTCTGGATTCTGATAGAGGGCCATGAGACATGGACCTGGGTGCAAAAATTGAGGCTCCAAACCGTTCCAGAGCTGAGACATTGAAACTCAAAATTTTGACCAGAAAAAAAAAAATGACAGTGTTACCCCTTACGTTTTTTTTCGGCGGGTGAAAAATTAAGTTTCTCCAATCTTCTCAAAACTCTGGATTCTGATAGAGGGCCACGAGACATGGACCTGGGTGCAAAAATTGAGGCTCTAGACCCTTCTAGAGCTGAGATATTGAAACTCAAAATTTTGACCAGAAAAAAAAAATGACAGTGTTACCCCTTATGTTTTTTTTCGGGGGGTGAAAAATTAAGTTTCTCCAATCTTCTCAAAATTCTGGATTCTGATAGAGGGCCACGAGACATGGACCTGGGTGCAAAAATTGAGGCTCCAAACCCTTCCAGAGCTGAGAAATTGAAACTCAAAATTTTGACCAGAAAAAAAAATGACAGTGTTACCCCTTATGTTTTTTTTTGGGGGGTGAAAAATTAAGTTTCTCCAATCTTCTCAAAACTCTGGATTCTGATAGAGGCACGAGACATGGACCTGGGTGCAAAAATTGAGGCTCCAAACCCTTCCAGAGCTGAGAAATTGAAACTCAAAATTTTGACCAGAAAAAAAAATGACAGTGTTACCCCTTATGTTTTTTTTCGGGGGGTGAAAAATTAAGTTTCTCCAATCTTCTCAAAACTCTGGAATCTGATAGAGGGCCACGAGACATGAACCTGGGTGCAAAAATTGAGGCTCTAGACCCTTCCAGAGCTGAGATATTGAAACTCAAAATTTTGACCAGAAAAAAAATGACAGTGTTACCCCTTATGTTTTTCTTCGGGGGGTGAAAAATTAAGTTTCTCCAATCTTCTCAAAACTCTGGATTCTGATAGAGGGCCACGAGACATGGACCTGGGTGCAAAAATTGAGGCTCTAGCCCCTTCCAGAGCTGAGATATTGAAACTCAAAATTTTGACCAGAAAAAAAAAATGACAGTGTTACCCCTTATGTTTTTTATTCAGGGGGTGAAAAATTAAGTTTCTCCAATCTTCTCAAAACTATGGATTCTGATAGAGGGCCACGAGACATGGACCTGGGTGCAAAAATTGAGGCTCTAGACCCTTCCAGAGCTGAGATATTGAAACTCAAAATTTTGACCAGAAAAAAAAATGACAGTGTTACCCCTTATGTTTTTTTTCGGGGGGTGAAAAATTAAGTTTCTCCAATCTTCTCAAAACTCTGGATTCTGATAGAGGGCCACGAGACATGGACCTGGGTGCAAAAATTTAGGCTCTAGACCCTTCCAGAGCTGAGATATTGAAACTCAAAATTTTGACCAGAAAAAAAAATGACAGTGTTACCCCTTATGTTTTTCTTCGGGGGGTGAAAAATTAAGTTTCTCCAATCTTCTCAAAACTCTGGATTCTGATAGAGGGCCACGAGACATGGACCTGGGTGCAAAAATTGAGGATCCAAACCCTTCCAGAGCTGAGATATTGAAACTCAAAATTTTGACCAGAAAAAAAAAATGACAGTGTTACCCCTTACGTTTTTTTTTCGGGGGGTGAAAAATTAAGTTTCTCCAATCTTCTCAAAACTTTGGATTCTGATAGAGGGCCACGAGACATGGACCTGGGTGCAAAAATTGAGGCTCTAGACCCTTCCAGAGCTGAGATATTGAAACTCAAAATTTTGACCAGAAAAAAAAATGACAGTGTTACCCCTTATGTTTTTTTTTCGGGGGGTGAAAAATTAAGTTTCTCCAATCTTCTCAAAACTCTGGATTCTGATAGAGGGCCACGAGACATGGTCCTGGGTGCAAAAATTGAGGCTCCAAACTCTTCCAGAGCTGAGATATTGAAACTCAAAATTTTGACCAGAAAAAAAAAATGACAGTGTTACCCTTTACGTTTTTTTTCGGGGGGTGAAAAATTAAGTTTCTCCAATCTTCTCAAAACTCTGGATTCTGATAGAGGGCCACGAGACATGGACCTGGGTGCAAAAATTGAGGCTCTAGACCCTTCCAGAGCTGAGATATTGAAACTCAACATTTTGACCAGAAAAAAAAAATGACAGTGTTACCCCTTATGTTTTTTTTCGGGGGGTGAAAAATTAAGTTTCTCCAATCTTCTCAAAACTCTGGATTCTGATAGAGGGCCACGAGACATGGACCAGGGTGCAAAAATTGAGGCTCTAGACCCTTCCAGAGCTGAGATATTGAAACTCAAAATTTTGACCAGAAAAAAAAAATGGCAGTGTTACCCCTTATGTTTTTTTTCGGGGGGTGAAAAATTAAGTTTCTCCAATCTTCTCAAAACTCTGGATTCTGATAGAGGGCCATGAGACATGGACCTGGGTGCAAAAATTGAGGCTCCAAACCGTTCCAGAGCTGAGATATTGAAACTCAAAATTTTGACCAGAAAAAAAAAATGACAGTGTTACCCCTTATGTTTTTTTCGGGGGGTGAAAAATTAAGTTTCTCCAATCTTCTCAAAACTCTGGATTCTGATAGAGGGCCACGAGACATGGACCTGGGTGCAAAAATTGAGGCTCCAAAACCTTCCAGAGCTGAGAAATTGAAACTCAAAATTTTGACCAGAAAAAAATGACAGTGTTACCCCTTATGTTTTTTTTCGGGGGGTGAAAAATTAAGTTTCTCCAATCTTCTCAAAACTCTGTATTCTGATAGAGGGCCATGAGACATGGACCTGGGTGCAAAAATTGAGGCTCCAAACCGTTCCAGAGCTGAGATATTGAAACTCAAAATTTTGACCAGAAAAAAAAAATGACAGTGTTACCCCTTACGTTTTTTTTCGGGGGGTGAAAAATTAAGTTTCTCCAATCTTCTCAAAACTCTGGATTCTGATAGAGGGCCACGAGACATGGACCTGGGTGCAAAAATTGAGGCTCTAGACCCTTCTAGAGCTGAGATATTGAAACTCAAAATTTTGACCAGAAAAAAAAATGGCAGTGTTACCCCTTATGTTTTTTTTCGGGGGGTGAAAAATTAAGTTTCTCCAATCTTCTCAAAACTCTGGATTCTGATAGAGGGCCATGAGACATGGACCTGGGTGCAAAAATTGAGGCTCCAAACCGTTCCAGAGCTGAGATATTGAAACTCAAAATTTTGACCAGAAAAAAAAATGACAGTGTTACCCCTTACGTTTTTTTTCGGGGGGTGAAAAATTAAGTTTCTCCAATCTTCTCAAAACTCTGGATTCTGATAGAGGGCCACGAGACATGGACCTGGGTGCAAAAATTGAGGCTCTAGACCCTTCTAGAGCTGAGATATTGAAACTCAAAATTTTGACCAGAAAAAAGAAATTACAGTGTTACCCCTTATGTTTTTTTTCGGGGGGTGAAAAATTAAGTTTCTCCAATCTTCTCAAAACTCTGGATTCTGATAGAGGGCCACGAGACATGGACCTGGGTGCAAAAATTGAGGCTCCAAACCCTTCCAGAGCTGAGAAATTGAAACTCAAAATTTTGACCAGAAAAAAAATGACAGTGTTACCCCTTATGTTTTATTCGGGGGGTGAAAAATTAAGTTTCTCCAATCTTCTCAAAACTCTGGATTCTGATAGAGGGCCACGAGACATGGACCTGGGTGCAAAAATTGAGGCTCCAAACCCTTCCAGAGCTGAGAAATTGAAACTCAAAATTTTGACCAGAAAAAAAAATGACAGTGTTACCCCTTATGTTTTTTTTCGGGGGGTGAAAAATTAAGTTTCTCCAATCTTCTCAAAACTCTGGATTCTGATAGAGGGCCACGAGACATGGACCTGGGTGCAAAAATTTAGGCTCTAGACCCTTCCAGAGCTGAGATATTGAAACTCAAAATTTTGACCAGAAAAAAATAACAGTGTTACCCCTTATGTTTTTCTTCGGGGGGTGAAAAATTAAGTTTCTCCAATCTTCTCAAAACTCTGGATTCTGATAGAGGGCCACGAGACATGGACCTGGGTGCAAAAATTGAGGCTCTAGACCCTTCCAGAGCTGAGATATTGAAACTCAAAATTTTGACCAGAAAAAAAAATGACAGTGTTACCCCTTATGTTTTTTTTCGGGGGGTGAAAAATTAAGTTTCTCCAATCTTCTCAAAACTCTGGATTCTGATAGAGGGCCACGAGACATGGACCTGGGTGCAAAAATTTAGGCTCTAGACCCTTCCAGAGCTGAGATATTGAAACTCAAAATTTTGACCAGAAAAAAAATGACAGTGTTACCCCTTATGTTTTTCTTCGGGGGGTGAAAAATTAAGTTTCTCCAATCTTCTCAAAACTCTGGATTCTGATAGAGGGCCACGAGACATGGACCTGGGTGCAAAAATTTAGGCTCTAGACCCTTCCAGAGCTGAGATATTGAAACTCAAAATTTTGACCAGAAAAAAAATGACAGTGTTACCCCTTATGTTTTTTATTCAGGGGGTGAAAAATTAAGTTTCTCCAATCTTCTCAAAACTCTGGATTCTGATAGAGGGCCACGAGACATGGACCTGGGTGCAAAAATTGAGGATCCAAACCCTTCCAGAGCTGAGATATTGAAACTCAAAATTTTGACCAGAAAAAAAAATGACAGTGTTACCCCTTACGTTTTTTTTCGGGGGGTGAAAAATTAAGTTTCTCCAATCTTCTCAAAACTTTGGATTCTGATAGAGGGCCACGAGACATGGACCTGGGTGCAAAAATTGAGGCTCTAGACCCTTCCAGAGCTGAGATATTGAAACTCAAAATTTTGACCAGAAAAAAAAATGACAGTGTTACCCCTTATGTTTTTTTTTCGGGGGGTGAAAAATTAAGTTTCTCCAATCTTCTCAAAACTCTGGATTCTGATAGAGGGCCACGAGACATGGTCCTGGGTGCAAAAATTGAGGCTCCAAACTCTTCCAGAGCTGAGATATTGAAACTCAAAATTTTGACCAGAAAAAAAAAATGATAGTGTTACCCCTTACGTTTTTTTTCGGGGGGTGAAAAATTAAGTTTCTCCAATCTTCTCAAAACTCTGGATTCTGATAGAGGGCCACGAGACATGGACCTGGGTGCAAAAATTGAGGCTCTAGACCCTTCCAGAGCTGAGATATTGAAACTCAACATTTTGACCAGAAAAAAAAATGACAGTGTTACCCCTTACGTTTTTTTTCGGGGGGTGAAAAATTAAGTTTCTCCAATCTTCTCAAAACTCTGGATTCTGATAGAGGGCCACGAGACATGGACCTGGGTGCAAAAATTGAGGCTCCAAACCCTTCCAGAGCTGAGAAATTGAAACTCAAAATTTTGACCAGAAAAAAAAATGACAGTGTTACCCCTTATGTTTTTTTTCGGGGGGTGAAAAATTAAGTTTCTCCAATCTTCTCAAAACTCTGGATTCTGATAGAGGGCCACGAGACATGGACCTGGGTGCAAAAATTGAGGCTCTAGACCCTTCCAGAGCTGAGATATTGAAACTCAAAATTTTGACCAGAAAAAAATGACAGTGTTACCCCTTATGTTTTTCTTCGGGGGGTGAAAAATTAAGTTTCTCCAATCTTCTCAAAACTCTGGATTCTGATAGAGGGCCACGAGACATGGACCTGGGTGCAAAAATTGAGGCTCTAGACCCTTCCAGAGCTGAGATATTGAAACTCAAAATTTTGACCAGAAAAAAAAATGACAGTGTTACCCCTTATGTTTTTTTTCGGGGGGTGAAAAATTAAGTTTCTCCAATCTTCTCAAAACTCTGGATTCTGATAGAGGGCCACGAGACATGGACCTGAGTGCAAAAATTTAGGCTCTAGACCCTTCCAGAGCTGAGATATTGAAACTCAAAATTTTGACCATAAAAAAAAAATGACAGTGTTACCCCTTATGTTTTTTTTTCGGGGGGTGAAAAATTAAGTTTCTCCAATCTTCTCAAAACTCTGGATTCTGATAGAGGGCCACGAGACATGGTCCTGGGTGCAAAAATTGAGGCTCCAAACCCTTCCAGAGCTGAGATATTGAAACTCAAAATTTTGACCAGAAAAAAAAATGACAGTGTTACCCCTTACGTTTTTTTTCGGGGGGTGAAAAATTAAGTTTCTCCAATCTTCTCAAAACTCTGGATTCTGATAGAGGGCCACGAGACATGGACCTGGGTGCAAAAATTGAGGCTCCAAACCCTTCCAGAGCTGAGAAATTGAAACTCAAAATTTTGACCAGAAAAAAAAATGACAGTGTTACCCCTTATGTTTTTTTTCGGGGGGTGAAAAATTAAGTTTCTCCAATCTTCTCAAAACTCTGGATTCTGATAGAGGGCCACGAGACATGGACCTGGGTGCAAAAATTGAGGCTCCAAACCCTTCCAGAGCTAAGAAATTGAAACACAAAATTTTGACCAGAAAAAAAAATGACAATGTTACCCCTTATGTTTTTTTTCGGGGGGTGAAAAATTAAGTTTCTCCAATCTTCTCAAAACTCTGGATTCTGATAGAGGGCCACGAGACATGGACCTGGGTGCAAAAATTGAGGCTCTAGACCCTTCCAGAGCTGAGATATTGAAACTCAAAATTTTGACCAGAAAAAAATGACAGTGTTACCCCTTATGTTTTTCTTCGGGGGGTGAAAAATTAAGTTTCTCCAATCTTCTCAAAACTCTGGATTCTGATAGAGGGCCACGAGACATGGACCTGAGTGCAAAAATTTAGGCTCTAGACCCTTCCAGAGCTGAGATATTGAAACTCAAAATTTTGACCAGAAAAAAAAAATGACAGTGTTACCCCTTATGTTTTTTTTTTTCGGGGGGTGAAAAATTAAGTTTCTCCAATCTTCTCAAAACTCTGGATTCTGATAGAGGGCCACGAGACATGGACCTGGGTGCAAAAATTTAGGCTCTAGACCCTTCCAGAGCTGAGATATTGAAACTCAAAATTTTGACCAGAAAAAAAAAATGACAGTGTTACCCCTTATGTTTTTTTTTTTCGGGGGGTGAAAAATTAAGTTTCTCCAATCTTCTCAAAACTCTGGATTCTGATAGAGGGCCACGAGACATGGACCAGGGAGCAAAAATTGAGGCTCTAGACCCTTCCAGAGCTGAGATATTGAAACTCAAAATTTTGATATAAAAAAATGGCAGTGTTACCCCTTATGTTTTTTTTCGGGGGGTGAAAAATTAAGTTTCTCCAATCTTCTCAAAACTCTGGATTCTGATAGAGGGCCATGAGACATGGACCTGGGTGCAAAAATTGAGGCTCCAAACCGTTCCAGAGCTGAGATATTGAAACTCAAAATTTTGACCAGAAAAAAAAAATGACAGTGTTACCCCTTACGTTTTTTTTCGGCGGGTGAAAAATTAAGTTTCTCCAATCTTCTCAAAACTCTGGATTCTGATAGAGGGCCACGAGACATGGACCTGGGTGCAAAAATTGAGGCTCTAGACCCTTCTAGAGCTGAGATATTGAAACTCAAAATTTTGACCAGAAAAAAAAAATGACAGTGTTACCCCTTATGTTTTTTTTCGGGGGGTGAAAAATTAAGTTTCTCCAATCTTCTCAAAACTCTGGATTCTGATAGAGGGCCACGAGACATGGACCTGGGTGCAAAAATTGAGGCTCCAAACCCTTCCAGAGCTGAGAAATTGAAACTCAAAATTTTGACCAGAAAAAAAAATGACAGTGTTACCCCTTATGTTTTTTTTGGGGGGGTGAAAAATTAAGTTTCTCCAATCTTCTCAAAACTCTGGATTCTGATAGAGGGCCACGAGACATGGACCTGGGTGCAAAAATTGAGGCTCCAAACCCTTCCAGAGCTGAGAAATTGAAACTCAAAATTTTGACCAGAAAAAAAAAATGACAGTGTTACCCCTTATGTTTTTTTTCGGGGGGTGAAAAATTAAGTTTCTCCAATCTTCTCAAAACTCTGGAATCTGATAGAGGGCCACGAGACATGAACCTGGGTGCAAAAATTGAGGCTCTAGACCCTTCCAGAGCTGAGATATTGAAACTCAAAATTTTGACCAGAAAAAAAATGACAGTGTTACCCCTTATGTTTTTCTTCGGGGGGTGAAAAATTAAGTTTCTCCAATCTTCTCAAAACTCTGGATTCTGATAGAGGGCCACGAGACATGGACCTGGGTGCAAAAATTGAGGCTCTAGCCCCTTCCAGAGCTGAGATATTGAAACTCAAAATTTTGACCAGAAAAAAAAATGACAGTGTTACCCCTTATGTTTTTTATTCAGGGGGTGAAAAATTAAGTTTCTCCAATCTTCTCAAAACTATGGATTCTGATAGAGGGCCACGAGACATGGACCTGGGTGCAAAAATTGAGGCTCTAGACCCTTCCAGAGCTGAGATATTGAAACTCAAAATTTTGACCAGAAAAAAAAAATGACAGTGTTACCCCTTATGTTTTTTTTTCGGGGGGTGAAAAATTAAGTTTCTCCAATCTTCTCAAAACTCTGGATTCTGATAGAGGGCCACGAGACATGGTCCTGGGTGCAAAAATTGAGGCTCCAAACTCTTCCAGAGCTGAGATATTGAAACTCAAAATTTTGACCAGAAAAAAAAAATGACAGTGTTACCCCTTACGTTTTTTTTCGGGGGGTGAAAAATTAAGTTTCTCCAATCTTCTCAAAACTCTGGATTCTGATAGAGGGCCACGAGACATGGACCTGGGTGCAAAAATTGAGGCTCTAGACCCTTCCAGAGCTGAGATATTGAAACTCAACATTTTGACCTGAAAAAAAAATGACAGTGTTACCCCTTATGTTTTTTTTCGGGGGGTGAAAAATTAAGTTTCTCCAATCTTCTCAAAACTCTGGATTCTGATAGAGGGCCACGAGACATGGACCTGGGTGCAAAAATTGAGGCTCTAGACCCTTCCAGAGCTGAGATATTGAAACTCAACATTTTGACCAGAAAAAAAAATGACAGTGTTACCCCTTACGTTTTTTTTCGGGGGGTGAAAAATTAAGTTTCTCCAATCTTCTCAAAACTCTGGATTCTGATAGAGGGCCACGAGACATGGACCTGGGTGCAAAAATTGAGGCTCCAAAACCTTCCAGAGCTGAGAAATTGAAACTCAAAATTTTGACCAGAAAAAAATGACAGTGTTACCCCTTATGTTTTTTTTCGGGGGGTGAAAAATTAAGTTTCTCCAATCTTCTCAAAACTCTGTATTCTGATAGAGGGCCATGAGACATGGACCTGGGTGCAAAAATTGAGGCTCCAAACCGTTCCAGAGCTGAGATATTGAAACTCAAAATTTTGACCAGAAAAAAAAAATGACAGTGTTACCCCTTACGTTTTTTTTCGGGGGGTGAAAAATTAAGTTTCTCCAATCTTCTCAAAACTCTGGATTCTGATAGAGGGCCACGAGACATGGACCTGGGTGCAAAAATTGAGGCTCTAGACCCTTCTAGAGCTGAGATATTGAAACTCAAAATTTTGACCAGAAAAAAAAATGGCAGTGTTACCCCTTATGTTTTTTTTCGGGGGGTGAAAAATTAAGTTTCTCCAATCTTCTCAAAACTCTGGATTCTGATAGAGGGCCATGAGACATGGACCTGGGTGCAAAAATTGAGGCTCCAAACCGTTCCAGAGCTGAGATATTGAAACTCAAAATTTTGACCAGAAAAAAAAATGACAGTGTTACCCCTTACGTTTTTTTTCGGGGGGTGAAAAATTAAGTTTCTCCAATCTTCTCAAAACTCTGGATTCTGATAGAGGGCCACGAGACATGGACCTGGGTGCAAAAATTGAGGCTCTAGACCCTTCTAGAGCTGAGATATTGAAACTCAAAATTTTGACCAGAAAAAAGAAATTACAGTGTTACCCCTTATGTTTTTTTTCGGGGGGTGAAAAATTAAGTTTCTCCAATCTTCTCAAAACTCTGGATTCTGATAGAGGGCCACGAGACATGGACCTGGGTGCAAAAATTGAGGCTCCAAACCCTTCCAGAGCTGAGAAATTGAAACTCAAAATTTTGACCAGAAAAAAAATGACAGTGTTACCCCTTATGTTTTTTTTCGGGGGGTGAAAAATTAAGTTTCTCCAATCTTCTCAAAACTCTGGATTCTGATAGAGGGCCACGAGACATGGACCTGGGTGCAAAAATTGAGGCTCCAAACCCTTCCAGAGCTGAGAAATTGAAACTCAAAATTTTGACCAGAAAAAAAAATGACAGTGTTACCCCTTATGTTTTTTTTCGGGGGGTGAAAAATTAAGTTTCTCCAATCTTCTCAAAACTCTGGATTCTGATAGAGGGCCACGAGACATGGACCTGGGTGCAAAAATTTAGGCTCTAGACCCTTCCAGAGCTGAGATATTGAAACTCAAAATTTTGACCAGAAAAAAATAACAGTGTTACCCCTTATGTTTTTCTTCGGGGGGTGAAAAATTAAGTTTCTCCAATCTTCTCAAAACTCTGGATTCTGATAGAGGGCCACGAGACATGGACCTGGGTGCAAAAATTGAGGCTCTAGACCCTTCCAGAGCTGAGATATTGAAACTCAAAATTTTGACCAGAAAAAAAAATGACAGTGTTACCCCTTATGTTTTTTTTCGGGGGGTGAAAAATTAAGTTTCTCCAATCTTCTCAAAACTCTGGATTCTGATAGAGGGCCACGAGACATGGACCTGGGTGCAAAAATTTAGGCTCTAGACCCTTCCAGAGCTGAGATATTGAAACTCAAAATTTTGACCAGAAAAAAAATGACAGTGTTACCCCTTATGTTTTTCTTCGGGGGGTGAAAAATTAAGTTTCTCCAATCTTCTCAAAACTCTGGATTCTGATAGAGGGCCACGAGACATGGACCTGGGTGCAAAAATTTAGGCTCTAGACCCTTCCAGAGCTGAGATATTGAAACTCAAAATTTTGACCAGAAAAAAAATGACAGTGTTACCCCTTATGTTTTTTATTCAGGGGGTGAAAAATTAAGTTTCTCCAATCTTCTCAAAACTCTGGATTCTGATAGAGGGCCACGAGACATGGACCTGGGTGCAAAAATTGAGGATCCAAACCCTTCCAGAGCTGAGATATTGAAACTCAAAATTTTGACCAGAAAAAAAATGACAGTGTTACCCCTTACGTTTTTTTTCGGGGGGTGAAAAATTAAGTTTCTCCAATCTTCTCAAAACTTTGGATTCTGATAGAGGGCCACGAGACATGGACCTGGGTGCAAAAATTGAGGCTCTAGACCCTTCCAGAGCTGAGATATTGAAACTCAAAATTTTGACCAGAAAAAAAAATGACAGTGTTACCCCTTATGTTTTTTTTTCGGGGGGTGAAAAATTAAGTTTCTCCAATCTTCTCAAAACTCTGGATTCTGATAGAGGGCCACGAGACATGGTCCTGGGTGCAAAAATTGAGGCTCCAAACTCTTCCAGAGCTGAGATATTGAAACTCAAAATTTTGACCAGAAAAAAAAAATGATAGTGTTACCCCTTACGTTTTTTTTCGGGGGGTGAAAAATTAAGTTTCTCCAATCTTCTCAAAACTCTGGATTCTGATAGAGGGCCACGAGACATGGACCTGGGTGCAAAAATTGAGGCTCTAGACCCTTCCAGAGCTGAGATATTGAAACTCAACATTTTGACCAGAAAAAAAAATGACAGTGTTACCCCTTACGTTTTTTTTCGGGGGGTGAAAAATTAAGTTTCTCCAATCTTCTCAAAACTCTGGATTCTGATAGAGGGCCACGAGACATGGACCTGGGTGCAAAAATTGAGGCTCCAAACCCTTCCAGAGCTGAGAAATTGAAACTCAAAATTTTGACCAGAAAAAAAAATGACAGTGTTACCCCTTATGTTTTTTTTCGGGGGGTGAAAAATTAAGTTTCTCCAATCTTCTCAAAACTCTGGATTCTGATAGAGGGCCACGAGACATGGACCTGGGTGCAAAAATTGAGGCTCTAGACCCTTCCAGAGCTGAGATATTGAAACTCAAAATTTTGACCAGAAAAAAATGACAGTGTTACCCCTTATGTTTTTCTTCGGGGGGTGAAAAATTAAGTTTCTCCAATCTTCTCAAAACTCTGGATTCTGATAGAGGGCCACGAGACATGGACCTGGGTGCAAAAATTGAGGCTCTAGACCCTTCCAGAGCTGAGATATTGAAACTCAAAATTTTGACCAGAAAAAAAAATGACAGTGTTACCCCTTATGTTTTTTTTCGGGGGGTGAAAAATTAAGTTTCTCCAATCTTCTCAAAACTCTGGATTCTGATAGAGGGCCACGAGACATGGACCTGAGTGCAAAAATTTAGGCTCTAGACCCTTCCAGAGCTGAGATATTGAAACTCAAAATTTTGACCATAAAAAAAAAATGACAGTGTTACCCCTTATGTTTTTTTTTCGGGGGGTGAAAAATTAAGTTTCTCCAATCTTCTCAAAACTCTGGATTCTGATAGAGGGCCACGAGACATGGTCCTGGGTGCAAAAATTGAGGCTCCAAACCCTTCCAGAGCTGAGATATTGAAACTCAAAATTTTGACCAGAAAAAAAAATGACAGTGTTACCCCTTACGTTTTTTTTCGGGGGGTGAAAAATTAAGTTTCTCCAATCTTCTCAAAACTCTGGATTCTGATAGAGGGCCACGAGACATGGACCTGGGTGCAAAAATTGAGGCTCCAAACCCTTCCAGAGCTGAGAAATTGAAACTCAAAATTTTGACCAGAAAAAAAAATGACAGTGTTACCCCTTATGTTTTTTTTCGGGGGGTGAAAAATTAAGTTTCTCCAATCTTCTCAAAACTCTGGATTCTGATAGAGGGCCACGAGACATGGACCTGGGTGCAAAAATTGAGGCTCCAAACCCTTCCAGAGCTAAGAAATTGAAACTCAAAATTTTGACCAGAAAAAAAAATGACAATGTTACCCCTTATGTTTTTTTTCGGGGGGTGAAAAATTAAGTTTCTCCAATCTTCTCAAAACTCTGGATTCTGATAGAGGGCCACGAGACATGGACCTGGGTGCAAAAATTGAGGCTCTAGACCCTTCCAGAGCTGAGATATTGAAACTCAAAATTTTGACCAGAAAAAAATGACAGTGTTACCCCTTATGTTTTTCTTCGGGGGGTGAAAAATTAAGTTTCTCCAATCTTCTCAAAACTCTGGATTCTGATAGAGGGCCACGAGACATGGACCTGAGTGCAAAAATTTAGGCTCTAGACCCTTCCAGAGCTGAGATATTGAAACTCAAAATTTTGACCAGAAAAAAAAAATGACAGTGTTACCCCTTATGTTTTTTTTTTTCGGGGGGTGAAAAATTAAGTTTCTCCAATCTTCTCAAAACTCTGGATTCTGATAGAGGGCCACGAGACATGGACCTGGGTGCAAAAATTTAGGCTCTAG